>OX243857.2:3951400-5160122 GCA_945859575.2 Herminia tarsipennalis | reverse complement strand
AATTTGTATATGAGCTGTTTCTTAACAATATGTCAGCAATGTAAATATGATAAACCTACTAATAAACAGTAATAAGAAGACATGTGCCCTGTTTGTCCGAGTGCGTCCGTATTTCGAAAAACTGAATTGTTCCTGTTTGTCCGTGTGCGTCCGTATTTCGTGATTCCTGGAAATAAACAAAAACTGTTTTTTTTAGTTTAAACTAAATCATGTGTGGAATGTAGACAAATGTGATTCCGTCATGTCACAGAACATTGTTTGACAGAATCATTCCACAACGTGTAATATATGTGATATACAGATGCCAATCATTCAATACGTGCTTAATCAATGTAGACAGATACAGCACACGGACACGATATCTCAGAACGCTTTTCGAAACAGAGTTTTTCATTCATATCAACCCATATGGCGTCCAACTGCTGGACACTGGTCTCCCCCGTAGAATCTAATTATAGTTCCTAAGGGATAATTGACATAATCGTCATGCTTGGCAAGCTGGCGATCACTGTCGCATTCTCCGGTGTGACATACCTTAAACGGCTATTCCAATACCCTAAATCAGAGCCCTAAATCATTTTAAGAATTACCAATGTTAATGATGCGAGGGCCTAACTCGCGTGCATCAAGGGATAGAAAAATTTGAGATCTAGTAATATCCAGATAGGTGGTTCGCTTCTGGCCCCGGTTTGGCTACGGAAGTCTCGGGTTCGATTCCTGAGTCTGGATTTCAAATTTTCTATCTTTCAAAAGTTAAAAAATGCAATTATTAAATTTAAGAATTAGTTACCTAATTCTTATTACACCTCGCTTTTTAATGATGTAAGGTCCCTGATTCAGTGTAGTGTAATACGCGCAATAGTCTGCTTGACAACATTCACATAAAGAGATGGGGTGGCACTATTCTTATATTATATTCTGGGTCTTTGATTCCGTGTCCATGATTAATGTTTTGACTCCGCCTCTGTGGCGCGGTGGGAGTGTGTCCGACGCTACGCAAGAGGTCGTGGGTTCGATTCCCACACGGGACACCACTTTGTGTGATCCACAAATTGTTATCTCGAGACTGGGTGTACTTTGTGTCCGTGACTTGTATGTTTGTAAATTCCCCCGCGACACAAGGCTTGTACCCCAGTGCGGGAGTCGTCTTTTTATAAGAAATAAAAAAAAAAAATGGTGCGTTGCTCGAATAAGGTACGTATTAAGGTTACCTTCTGTTGTCCCTATATTTTGTGTCATAGTGCCTTTTGTTTGCCTGCAATTATCTCAACGTAACCAATGTTTAGATTATGACGTAAGTTATAAAATGTTTATGATTGTTTGGGAATGAAAGAAACGGATTGTTTGTGGATAATGTCTCGTTCTATTGTGTATTTAGGTGAATAAGGTTTTTGTTTCGCAAGAATTGAGAATTTCGCAATTTTTGTTCACAAAATTGGTTATGATTTCATTAGATAAATAAATATCTGGCCAATGAAAATAAATGACAGGTCCTACCCAATATTAAGATTGCAAAGAATACAATTTTCGATATGCTGTCAATTTAGCTAACTACTTGTCTGTTGTTGTTTTAGTAATATAGATAGTAGATATACTATATCTATCTATCGATCTATAGTTTTTAATTGTAGTTGAAAGTGTTGTAACCTTGAAAGCATAAACAAACAATCACAAAAACTTTCACATTTATAACATTAACATGGACAGAATTTCGTCATTAGTTTTCGACTATGAAAAACAACCTAAATAAACTCACAATTTTGACATTTGGTTGCTAAAGTGCGCATTAACCGTAACCACAGAAACCATGCGTTTCGGTCACTAAATATCACGATTTTGCAAGAAATAGTGTCGACGTCAACATCTTTCTTAACTGTCTTACCGCTGAATGTCCAAATTCCACTTAAGCTGAGTTTTAAACAGCATACTTAGCTTAGCTCTGGCTAGCAAGACAAAGCATATGCTGACCGTTAAAATTAGTCTTAGTGCAAGCTTAGCATAGCCTTAAACGACCCTTCATCATTCTCCTACCGTTCGTATATACTGATAAATTCAACGATTACCATTAATGCTTGCAAAGTTTTCCTTAACCTAAGTTTAAGGTTCAGTTTTAAGATGACGTTAATTGTCATGCAGTCACTGTCATTTACATTAGTGTAAGGGCGCTGTAGCAAGTGTAATTACTGGGCAAATGAGATTACTAATGTCTCAAATGAGGAGCGCGGTGTGGTGACATACAGATTTTTGCCAAACAATGATTTGGGTGGCACTGATACTGAATGAGAGACGCGTGACTCTTATCATCAGGCGCACGGCCTGCTCGTCTCTTCATTTCACTGTCAAAAAAAAGACTGACAATAATAATACAACTCAAGAAAAGATAGATGGGCTGAGGGAAAGCAGACATGGCGAGAAGTGAGAACAGAGATGACGTTTGATAGAAATGGATGAAAGTGGATGGAAGAAAGGGTTAAGGGCAGAAAGATGATGATGATTATTTCCCAGGGAATGAGATGTCAGCGGTCATTCTTCAGAGAAGTAACAGGAACCTTCGTACAAGACCACATTTAAATACGATAATAGTAAACGCATGATTTATGGTTTTAACGTGTGTATCTCTAGGTAAATCTTTACGAAAACAGAGAATTTCGAATCAAAGAAAGTCTTTGGAATACATACCTTGGATTCTCATGCTCAGAATAACTTACCGGTGAATGTATGACAAAAGGCTCGTTTGTGACGGTCGGAGAAAAAATCCTGCCTATTTTATTTTCGCATTCCCGTAACTCTTGGAATTATATGGATGTACAGGCACTTGCTATTTAAAATTCGCGATTTTGTGAATGTCGTTTATTGATAAATTCTCGCGAGTGAGATTTTGCAGCCTTAAAGCATTGAAAAAAATGAATATGAAATATCATGCTTTGATTAGAAAAAATATCTTAGGGGAGGAGTATTTCGACTCGTGGGGTCTGTTATTTTCTTTAAATGTATAGGTAGTTTTCAGATTGTAAGTTTTTTATCATTTGTATATATTTTTGTAATTAAGTGAGTATTGATTTGTTGAAGATAATTATGACATTTTGTAGTCAATCCCAACGACAGATTTGGCGAACTACCTTGACGAACATTTAGCTGTAGCAATATTTAATCACATTGTCAAATGTCTAACCTTTTATTGAACTATGACGAGAATAAATACCTATAAATTTAAACAATTCAAAACATACTTATTATTTACTATTCACGTGAATAAGTCTTAAAATGTGTACCTACCTTTTGAGGTAAGTTTGGTTTAGGTTGGTTTCCACTCAAGCTTATTTGCGTAAACATTCTCGCGGATTTTGCCGCGTCTTACCGACTTCCGAATAAATTAGCTGACAGAGATGTATTGCATTAATATATCTCTTTCTCTTTTGGACCCTCATTACTGAAGCATGGTCATGAGAAATTGATGTTTGGATCGTCCGTCTTCATCGATTCTCTCCACTTTTATCACGCGAGTTAATAGCATTTTATTTTTTGATAGTCGCCGGTGCAGTGAATGCTCTTTGCGACTGCTATAAAAGGCACTATAGAGGTTGCAGGTTAGATTCCTAAGCTTTGTGAGATTCATAAATGTGTTCTGTTCTATGTCTTGTGTAACACAGGCGCTTCTACCTTAGCCTTACCTTATAAAATAGTGCTTAGCTGTGAATAGATTCTTCTATCGCGGTCACAATCTGAACTAAGCAAACGACATGAGTGATTGACCCTTCAGACCTTCACGGATTGAAGAACACGACTAAGAAGAAGATTCAACTATCCATAAAGTCTTATTCCTGTATCTGCTCACAATTTTTTAATCGAGTAATATAACTTCAACAAAATACTTTTCTCGCGTTCGCTTTAGTGGAAACCAATCTTTAATGTTCTTGAAGTCAAGAGTTACAGAACAACAGTTTCATAACATAGCCTAATGTTAGGTTATCACGAACGCAGTAAAACTTCCTTCGCTTGTCATTGTATATTGGGGTTATCAAAAATTTATGTCACGATATCTTTCAGAGGTTAAATTCATTTGAAATACGTTATGTAAGTATTTTATAGGCAGAAATCATTACATTGCGAATGTGTAAATTTGATTATTTACCCCTTTAATACTTTAACTAGCGAATGTTTTATCTTCGTCTATTATATGTTGAAAATAGAATGAGAAACAGAGGCAAAATTCGCGAGTTAAAATGCTGCTACGAGTATTATGAACTAGACTTTCGACCGCGTCTCCGCCTGAGGGGATGTCGTTTGTTGCGTTAAAAACTATCCTATGTCCTTCCCCGGGAATCAAACGATCTCTATACCAAATCGCATCTAAATCGGTTCAACGATTTAAGCATGAAAAGTTAACACACAGAATGAGTTAGTTTTACTTGACAGATAAGTGTTAACCGAATTCACCAAAAATTTGTGTGCCTTAAAGCGGTTTCTAGGAAGTCCCCATTAGGAACTCTGTATACTTTTATTAGTTAAATGAGCAGGATTCAACCCCAAGAAAAAATATTAAATTACCGTATTGTTTTTTTTCTATTTTCTTTCATTTCCTTCCTACAAATTCTTCAATATTTTTTACGATCAAAATCAACTTTCACGTCAAAAGTTTTTGATTTATTTGTATTCTTTATCTAAGTTAGGAAAAACTCGTATATAAACAAGATCAAGTTGCCAACTTCGTTCGTGAACTAATAAAATGTACGGATTAACCATACTAATGTATGCCAATATCCCTAATCGAAAAGCTTGAAATTTTTTGGTGAACTTGGTACTGGTAAGTACGATTATAATTTGTACGAGATTATTATCTTTGGATTAATTAGGTAGATAATTAAATTTATTAAGTGTTAACTTTAAGCGTATCTCAACTCAAAAAAAAATTATGTTCTTTCAAAAAACTTGTTTGTAACGTTTTTATCTGTTTTTTTTTTAAAGACGATTCTCGCATTAGGGTAAGAGCCCTGTGTCGCGGGGGACTTTACAAACATACAGTTCACCCGCACAAAGTATACCCAAACTAGGACAACAATTTCTGGATTCACACAAAGTGGTGTACCGTGGGGGAATCGAACCCACAACCTCTTGCGTAACAGTTGGACATACTCCCACCGCGCCCCAGAGGCAGTCATCTCTTAGCAGTTTATGAATAGTGGCATAAATAAAATGATTTCTGTAGTTACTTTGACTGTCAATAGTGCAGTGGGAGTGTATACGAGTGCTGCACAAGAGGCTGTGGGTTCGATTCCTACACGGAAAACCACAAATTGTTAGTTGTATGTCTGTTATCTACCCCTTAACATATAGTAGTTTCATACAAATCCGACAATTTTTTGCGTGAGGCAGTCTACAAACACCTATCCTTGAATACTTTAGCGTTTATAATATTAGTAAGATAACTACTTCAATATTTTTAACAGCTTTAACTTTTATTAATTTTATTCGTGATTTAGAATGTCTGAAAATGACAAATATTTAGGTATAAAAACAGAAGTGGGGGACCCAGCCTACGGCAGACTATTTTTTCTGTCACAGCACCACGCGAAGTATTTATTGTAATGGATACAGTACACGCTATCTCTGTCTAAGTCTCTCAAACTTCGTTTTGATGAAAATTTGCTTCGAAAGGATGGTTAGGTTGTTATAAGTCGGCAAATGTTAAGCTCCTATAGGTTTTGCTAATTGCACCTTATAATTTACGCATGTTTATTGTTACAATAATAATCGCAAGTAACAAAACCTATAGGAGCTTAACATAAACTGTAGGTAGCCTACAATTGCATTACGAGATTGTGTCTATCTGTATATAGCGATGGATCTAGGATTTTTAATTTGGAAGTAGAGAGGGGAGCGAATCCATTAAAAATCACCACTCCACCCCAATTGGTGTTGTCTGTATAGGTTAAGCTACGCCGTCTGTATAGATTAGATGATTTCTATTAATTGCTTGTCAGTATTAAGCCGTTTGATTTATTAATGAAACATATACATCATATTCATTTGATTCACATACTGCCTCTGTGGCGCGGTGGGAGTGTATCCGAGTGCTACACAAGAGGTCGTGGGTTCGATCCCCACACAGGATTAAACTCTGTGTGATGAGCACGATGGTTTAATTTGTGTCTAGGTGTTATTTATCTATAATATGTATGTATTTAGAAATATATAAGTATGTTTATCGGTTGTCTGGTTTCCATAGTGCAAGCTCTGCTTAGTTTGGGATCAGATGGCTTTGTGTGAGTTGTCCCAAGATATTATTATTAAATTATATTTAGATAACTTGTAGACAGTTTATTCTTTGAAGATTAATAGAGGTGATCTGTACTTTCCTTCTGGAAGACTGTCCTCTCTTTGTTATTAATTGGGGATACTGCCTTGGTCGGCTTTTTTAGGTAATAGCTTTCAATTTGTTACGTTTTTTTTCGGAGTCAGAGCATTTGATTTCTTCGTCCTACACTGTATTTTCAGTAAAAGCACTAGGTATGGCTCTGGAGAGTTGAACAACAAAGATGAGGATTTATACCTGGCTCCAGTCGCATGATAGAAATACCGTATCCTATGTCTTTCCCCAGGATTTTAACAATCTCCTTGCCAAATTTCTTTCAGATCTGTTTAGCTGTTAAGTCCAGAATAAAGATGTAAGAAACAGACAATTATTTATTTGGCATTATTATATTTATTGGATATTAGCTGAAAATTTGCGCAATCTCGAGGTCGCGGGTTCGTATCCTACCCAGTATACTAACAACGTGAACCCACTCCTAACATAATCCATTGAGTTTAGCTGGAGGGGTTAACAGGATTGCTAGTAATGTGGTACCCATAATCCCAATCCAATATAAAAAAAAACAATTAATGAACACTAAACCTCGCAACTTCGTATGCGTAATTTTTTCCCGTTTTTGCAACATTTTTCATCGCTGCTTTGTTCCTATTGATCGTAGCGTTATGTTATATAGCCTATAGCCTTCCTCGATAAATGGGCTATCCAACAGTAGTCCAACAGTTTTCAATTCGAACCAGTAGCTCCTGAGATTAGTGAGCGTTCAGATAAACTATTCAGCTTTATAATATTAGTATAGATAGTATAGATTGGATGTAAACATTTTCCTTTTGCAAATCAGTAGTAGCTATACGTTGCGTTGGTGTAACGGTAGTCAATTAAAATTATCGCGGTATTCTACTAATCCTATTAATATTTTGAACATGAATGAACGTTATTATATAATTAGATTAGATATATAGGTATAAATGTATCCGTATCAGGGATGTTTGCAAAATGAAATAATGAATTTGATAGATAAATAAAGTCGGTCACACGGGAGTGGATGTATCTTACTTACAATGTTAAATGTAAATCAGACCACTTAGTTACTTGAACAAACATTAAAAAATAAACATTTAGGGGTATTGAACCCAATCCTAAACCCAAGCTATTTAGTTTAGAACCAGAAAATCTGCCGAGATTCTCCCATAACACAACACTGTCCATAAGATATGTTGACTGGCCTGTTAGTCTTGTGGTTAGTGGCTTTAACTGCTAAGCCAGAAGTCGTGGGTTCGATTTCCATACGGGACACCACTTTGTGTAGTCCACAAATTGTTTTTCCGAGTCTAGGTATACTTACTTAGTGTCCGTGATTTGACACAGGGCTACCCTAATGCGGGAGTAGTCTGTAAAAAAGTTACATATAGCTACAATAATTGCATTTTTGAAAGATATAAAAATTTGAAGTCCTGGCCCAGGAATCGAACCCAACCGTAAGCCAAACCGGGGCCGGAATTTAACTACTTATTTGGACTATGTTACTAAACCTCAAATTTCCCTATCCTTTCATGCTCGCAATTTGGGCCCTCGCAAGCGCCATCTAGCCGGTAATTAAAGAACTATCACGGCTTTTGTTATTGCTTTTATATAGAGAGCATTTTAACAAATTAGGATGTCTCGCAGGCCTTCAAAAATGCAATTATTGTATTGAAGTATTTGGCAAGAAATGCCTATAAAAATTACTATAGTTACTTATAGCGTCTATAATTGCTTACCATCAAAAATAAAGTCTTTATCTGCCTAGTTTAGTATAAAAAATACAAGAAACCAATCGTTTACCTAGTTTATGAGATCACGTAGTAGTAGGTTACACGAAAACGTCTTTAACGGTTGACTGACCATATTTTCACCTGATAGTTCGCCACGGATGAGATTTGCTCTTGTTGCACGTAAATCACTGATGATTAGAAAGTGTACGACTATGAAAAAATGGTCAAAAAAGCGATTCGTGGTTCAGTGGAGACTGTGGTAAAAACGAAGTAAAGTTTTAACTACAGAAGTTATTAAAAAAAAATGTGACTATTTTTTTCTGTTCAAATTGCTCGAAATTTAATTTAGTTTGTATACTAACTAATTTTGTAATCATAACTATAATAACATTTATTGTTACATATTTGACTAACAGTTAACTGTTGTAATACTTCGAAAAACAAGATTTTCAGTAACCCGTAGCGCCATCTAGCGGCGAATAGAAGAACTAAAACGGTTACATGGTCAATGTGTGAAAAAAAAAACGGCTCTCTGTTTTATCATTATTTAATATTACTAAAAAGCATTTTTGTGTTATAATTGTTTAGTTTATAAAATCACTTTTCCTAACTTCAACTTTTGAAAGTCTCTCGTGTTGTCTGATGTCGCTACTTCGTACTAGATGGCGCTGTGTGCTTGTAACTTAGCAAAGTTGCTCACTCAATGTAAAAGGTATTTCACACATATTTACATTATTAATTTCATGATATTTACACTTGATTAATATTCATAACCATTATTATTGGAGGTTTTTTGTCTCTCTCGACTGGAAAATCAAATAGCTTTTGCGCCAAATGTTGCAGGCTCCGTTTCCGTGCCTGCTGGAACTTGTTTAAAATGTAGTAGTACTTTAGATTTTTTAAACCTTTAATGACTGGAAAGTATATTTAACATGAAAAGAGTGGCACATTTTGCACCATAGACAAAACCGTGACGAAAAATCTAGCTGATATTGATGACGTAATACCGTTTGGTCGTTGACCTCGCTACCAACAACTACAGAGCTAACCCGAAGTGGATTAATTAAAACTTTTTTTTTAAACTGAATTAAAACATGTGTGTCATTGTCATAGGCTTATTTGGTGTTGAATTGTTGGGTTTAAAAATATAATACGTAACAGGTGACCTGGTATTTTTATAATATGGCGGGTAGGTAACTTACTTATATGGATTTAATTTTAAATCTTTAGTGTTGTTTTTGTAATAATTCAAGGTTTAGGGTTAATTTTTTTTTAAAGACGACTCCGACGCGTGATGTTTTATAAACATATAAGTCACAGACACAATACACCCAGACTAGGAACAACAATTTGTGGATCACACAAAGTGGTGTACCGTGTGGGAATCGAACCCACGACCTCTTGCGTAGCAGTCGGACCCACTCCCACCGCGCCACAGAGGCAGTCATATCTTAGAGGTTTATGAATGGTGGCATAAAAAATAGAGTCATTCAAGTCAAGAAGAATTGTTCAAGGATTGTTGGTCCCACATTACTAGCAATCCTGTAATCACCTCCAGCTAAGTTCAATGGATTGTGTTAGGAGTGGGTTCACATCGATAGTATACTTAGTAGGATTTGAACCTGCGACCTCAAGATTGCGAATCCGATGCCTTAGCAATTAGGCTACCGCCGCTTCAAATATTGAACGTTTATTTTTGAGTAAGTAACACACCTACTCAAAAATAATTAAAATTTTTTTCCCCCAAAATTATTTAAAATGTGTAGGTAAAGAAATAAAAAAATATTTACAAATACAATTATTGTATTAATAAAATACTTTCAGTTGAAACGTAATAAAGAGTCCTGATACCAAATATTGCAGATTTTTTCAAAATAATAACTTTGACGTAGTGCGAATAAATCGCGCGACTAAATCGCGCATACGGACACATTTTAAGAACTCCCAGTTTCCCGCGCGACTCCAAACCTCGACGTATTCCATGTAAATTCAATTTGTATCCAATTATAATGTAAAACATTATCTGATTGTAGCCAAACTGGTAGTTCATACAAATATGGACTAAGTAAGTATATATGTGGGTGTTTCTAGTTTTTGCACTGGCCCCGTTGGGGAGCCCACGTTCTGAGGCCAATGACCATTATCGTTATTGTGTAATTTGAGATCTCGTTTAACCACATGCTACTATAACTGCCTAACTATGACTTCCTTGGTGCCGCGGTGGGAGAGTGTCCGACTGCTACGCAAGAGATCGTGGCTACGATTCCCACACGGGGCACCACTTTGTGTGATCCACAATTTGCTGTTGGATAGCCCATTTATCGAGGAAGGCTATAGGCTATATAACATCACGCTACGACCAATAGGAGCGGTACAGCAATGAAAATTGTTGCAAAAACGGGGAAAATTTACGCATACGAAGATGCGCGGGTCAGCTAGTTAGGGATAAAGGTCCTATAAAGGCTATATTGTCATCCAACACCTCTTAGGTAATATAGGGTGATAGATATTCTACGCCATAGCACATGTTAGTTGTATCTTGAAATAGCGAGTACATTCAACATCCACAGCGCTGCACAAAGTACTAATGATTACACGCTCCGGCGCAGCGCAGTGAGTGAGTGAGTCACCGGTGCGAATGCGTGAACAACACGCAACTGACAGATACTATCAGGTGTTATTACACTGGGATTGCTGGGAACGCAGTCTTCGTGATGCAAGTATGAAGACATACTGCGGTAGATTTGGGCTGATGTAGTTCTTATCAGCGCCATTGGTTTTGGCTGGTTTTTTTAAGAATTTTTTTGGCGATTGAATAGTTTCATTGTGCGTATGTAATTTTAAAAAAAATAAAGATCACGAACGATATGGGGGCCTTGCCTGTGTCGTTTAGGCGCAGAATGTCCAATTCGTAAAATGGTCAGCTGTCTTTAAATGTTCAGTACGTAGAATGGCCAATTCGCAAAATGCCCAAATCGCTGAATGTCCAATAAGGCAATTTAAAAAAATGAAATATTTTAAATATATTTATTTTTTTATAAAAAAAGCCTTGTTAATTTTTAACCTTAACGTGATGACAATGATAGGTCATTTTGCTATTTGGACGTTCAACGAACTGGACATTTAGCGACCGCTGAACATTTTGCGAATTGGACAATCTGCGCCTAAACGGCTTGTGTTAGGAGTGAGTTCACTTCGGCAGTACCTACAATGAATGAGATTTGAACCTGCGATCTCTCGATTGCGAGTCCGATCCCTGATGCGAATGATCGACTTATGCGATGTTTCCTACAAGGTAATTGTCATCAATTTCAAATAACGTTTTTCTGTAGAAAATATATTTACCTTTTAATATAATATCGTTGTTAGGGGTATAAGCCAAAACATTGTATATACTATACCATACCTTGTAGGGATATAGGGAGTAAGAAATAAATAGAGGTTCATTTGTATCAGTCAACCGTGAAAGTTGTAGGAAAAAATAAAATACGTCTATGGCTCATAGGCAAAGGTATTAATCCTAATCTAGACGAAATAAAATACTCAGCTATCGCCAATACTCGGCCAAAACATATTTTACTTGAAGTAATCCGTGATTATTCTGTAAAAACATTTTCATTAATAGTTTTTTTTTAAATGCAGTAATCTGACATTGATTTAGATTGAGGAAACTCGTGGTTTTCTTTTTTAAACCAGGAAAATAGACGTTTAAATGAATAAAGAGTTCCATCCCATCAATTTTCAAAATACAATTATGTGCAAACATTGCCTACGGATGGTCCATTTACCCCATTCTTGGTTAAACCCTTGCTAAGTCATTAATTTTAAACGAGATCACAATTTCCGTGTTCACAAAAAACCTATTTTATCCTTATTTATCAAGCCTCGTTTTAGCGTAGGCTTCTTCAAACTTAATTTGACTGAATTTCAATTTGGTTTGAAGTTGTGATAATCACTAGTAGTGATTTAAATCGCCTTCATTTTACATCATGAAATGTGACTTCGTTTCGATCAATTTTCCCCGTTTTTGCAACATTTTTCATTGTTGCTCCGCTCCTGTTGGTCGTAGAGTGATTCTATATAGCCTTCCTCGATAAATGGTCTATTTTAACACAAAATTCTGTTTTCAATTGGAACCAATAGCTCTTGAGATTATCGCGTTTTATCAAACAAACTCTTCAGCTTTATGGTATTAGTATAGATTTGCCGTGTGATCGAGTAGTCTTTCGGCTAGGTTTCTTGTAAACTGTAATAGCAAAAAGTTCGCTTGTCCCAAGTATTTAATAGCCAATTGGTTACGGATCACTGAACATGGGCGTTATAAAAGAAAACAAATGCCAGGTCATGAGCATTATCTGATTACCTATCGACCTGTGGGAAAAACAAGGGTAGATCTAAGAGGAGGGGGGTGATAAAGGTCACGCAAGCCAGGACCAGGAACATAGCCCTACAACTCCATATTTCTATACGTACAGCTCATACGTAACGTCCGAAGTTTTAGATTTTTCAGACAATTTGTAGGTACCATGATTCAATCATCTCGAAATCTGACAACAAAATGGGGTTGGGACTCTGGCATCTGTCGCATATTGTTTGTAAACACTTATGTGACTTCGTGTTAGCTAGACGTAACATATTTCGAATCGAGTCTATTTCATACCTGTTGGATGAGATATCTGTACTAATATTATAAAGCGGAAGAGTTTGTTTGTTTGAACGCGGTAATCTTAGGAACTACTGATCTGAATTAAAAAAATATTTCACTGTTGGATAGCCCATTTATCGAGGAAGGCTATAGGCTAAATAACATCACGCTATGACCAATAGGAGCGGAGCAGCAATGACAAATGTTGCAAAAACGGAGAAAAATTACGCAGACGAAGTTGCTCGGGATTTATATGGGGGAACTACTGTCATTCAACTTTGCCATTTTCAAAAAATTGGGTATATTTGACTTGGTTATCTTTTCTAGCTCGTTAGCTTTTTGCTGAACCCAAAGTACCTTTGCATCTGGCTATGATGACAATGACTAATAGGAACTACTACGAAACGTAATGATTATGATAATATCTAGGGTTGGCAGACTAAAGCACATAAGTCAAAAAAATCGTATTTTGTTTTTTTACACCAATCACATTCATTTCAACATATACGTCATCTGACTAAACCACATAAGTCAATGTGGTTCGGTTCAATTTGAACTCTATTGCGCACCTTTTAAACCTTATCGTTCTCTTAAAATTCCGCGACGCTATTAACAACATAAGTCGACTTATGTTAAAAGGATCATATATTCTTTATAATATTGGATAGACTTATGAAGGACTTATGTCATCAGGTACACTTGAGTATGTTTACTTATTAACGTTTTTTTTTTCAAATGAGGGTAAACTTTTGAACAAAAACTGAGTTAAGTGGGTGATGATTAACAGCGGGTGACAGTTTGAAATTAATATTGAGTGGCGTAAAGTTAGTCTTGCTTTGATCGTTTAAGAGTTGTGTGTTATTTTAGTTTTAAAACTATTGTAAAATAAACAAAATTATTTAATAATAATGTCTCGGCGTGGAAAGAGATTAGTGGATATGGTATTACAAACTTTAACTACTGAAGGTAAGTTTTCAAATTAAAAAATATACTTTCTTAATAAAAAATATGAAGAAAATAGTAATTTTTGTTTTAATGCCGTACTTGGTAGTTTTTATCAATATGGATTTGTTTAAAGTAGATTGTTTTATTTTAGAAGAACGCAGTGACCAGCCCATTGAAAACGAACCAATGGAAGATGAGCCCATGCCTTCCACATCATCAGGTTATACCGGTAACATCTTAGTGCGCCAGGAAATTGACTTTTCAAGTGATGACTCAGTTCAAGATCCAAATTTTGTATTAGCTGAGAATGCAGCAAGTTCATCAAGCTTAAGTGATGAATCTGCACAAGAACACATTCCCCAAGGGCCTGAAATAACGTCTACCCCTGCATCTCCAAAAAAAAGTATCCGCATTAAGAAAAACGAAAAGAAGGTAAAACGAAACACTGGTCAGTCCTATAAGACATTAAAGGGAAAAGTAATTGCCAGTAGAAAATTGACAGATCTTATAGCATGTCGAATGAAATGCAAGGAACGTATATCGTTATCCGACAGAGAAGCTATTTTCAAAGAATATTGGGAGATGGGGTCATACCTAAAACGATCTGCCTATGTAGCGTCTTTAATAGAGATCCAAGATAAAGCCACTCAGAGGCAAAGAACATTAGATCCTGACCGTCAGAAATGCCGGACAAAGACATATAAGTATATTTGTTAATTCGTGGAAAACGAGAACCTATTTGTCGGGGATGTTTACTAAAAACGTTAGGCGAAACTGATAACTTCATAAAAACTGTGGCTTTAAAGAAAAGGTCCTCGATTGGTGGCACTCAAGTTGATGATGGCCGTGGGAAGAGTATACCCAAACACAAAATTTCGGATGAAAAAAGGCAGCAAATAAAAGAACATATTTTATCATTTCCATCCTATGAAAGCCATTACACGAGAAAAAGTACGTCAAAGAAATATTTGCCTTCTCATCTAACCATCACACAAATGTACAACTTATTTTGCGAAAATTGCGATAGTCCACCATCTATGAAAATTTACAGCCAAGAGTTTCATAAATTAAAGGTATCATTTAAAAAACCCCGTGTAGACACATGTTATACATGTGACAAGTTTAAAATGCAAATTCAACTTTGTCAGGAAAATGAAGATAAAGCTGCATTGATTTTTCAACATAATCAGCATAAGGCTACTGCAGATCAAGCCTATGAAAAGAAAAAAAGTGACTCGCGGATGTTTATCAATGACAACACAGTACAAGTATACACTTTCGATTTGCAGCAATGCCTACCTACTCCTGCATTAAGGTCTGCTGTAGCATTTTACAAGCGACAGCTATGGACGTTTAACCTAACTGTTCATGACAACAAAACTAGCAAAGCAGTGTGCTACATATGGTACGAAACTATAGCTGCAAGAGGAGCTAATCAAATTGCATCTTGCCTGTTCAAGCACGTCCAAACTTATTTACCTGACACAACTAAACACGTAATATTTTATTCTGACACATGCGGGGGTCAGAATAGGAATTCTCACGTAAGTTCAATGTTTACCTGGGCTCTACAAAAGTTAAACTTAGAAACTATTGAACACAAGTTTATGGTTCCCGGCCACAGTCACTTGGAAGTTGACACTGACCATGGCATTATTGAAAAAAAGAAAAAGAAAACCGAACTACAAATCTATCACCCACACGACTGGATACAGCTGATAAAATCAAGCAGCAAAAAATTTCAAGTGTTTGAAATGCGCAGTACTGATTTTTTTGACTTCTCTTCATTGCTGAAAGGGTCATTAGTGCTAAGACACAAAGATGTTGATGGTCGAAATTTTAAATGGCTTGAAAAAAGGTGGTTGCTTTACGACACTGATTTTGGCGTTATATCTTACAAAGATACCTTAGAAGAAGAACCACCATTTTTTAAACTAAATTTGAAACGAAGGGGTACGGCCCCACCTGATAGCATACCAGTGATATCTATACAGCCTTTACCGATATCCAAAGAAAAAAAGGAAGATTTGCTTTCATTATTCTCTCTAATACCAGATGTTTTTCATAAATTTTATATGGATTTACCAACGGCAAACGATTTACGTAATACTGACCCCGATATTATAGATAGTGAAGAAGAAGAGTGAAGTTTAGTATTATCTTTATATTTTAAGAAGTTATGTCTAAGTGATTCATTTATAATACATTTCTAATAGTTAGTATGTAAAACCTTTTCACTTAAGTCACCAAAACGGTTTTAGATGTAAGACTTACCTTATTATTCCTTTGGACATAAGTCAATAAAGTAGCTTATTATTATTATTGTGAAAACTGATGTGTAACCAAATGTTAGTCTTTATTACATACATCCCAATTAATCAATAAAAACAAAAAAGAAACATACATTTTTTATTTTATTTTGTTTTTTGTTGCTCCTGAAAAGTACGACTTTATGACTTATGTGCTTTAGTCTGCCAACCCTAGATATATGTGTCCATGATATAAGTAAACAAAGTGCACAAAAAACACAACAATATACTCTAAAACCTGTCGTTACAGAAACACGCGTCATGAGAAAACGTGAGCCGTTTTAATGTCACATGAGTCATGACAGTTTACACGAGGTGTAGCCATTATGTCTGCATTTCAATGCTCTTAAGATATTTGCCTTCATTCACACTTGCACGATTCGCGTTAGTGCTTCTTTCAAGCTTTTGTTAAGGTTTTTTCCAGGCAAATGTTGATTGTGTCTGAATGTATCAAAAATGTTAAATAAAGGTTACGGTGACTAAGGCTAGTTTTGGTTGTCCTAGGTATCAGTGGCGTAGGGTCCTAAGAAACCATTACTTTCGGTTTCCCTTTGGATGCTAGTTACATAATATTAAATGAAATAAAATGAAATATTTTTTATTTGCTTAAAATGTAGGTACATAACAGGTGAAGCATTAAGTTTCCATTCGTTCCATATACATTTTGTCGCTTACGACGTGCAAATCTTACACAAATATAAAAAACAAAAGATACATGAAAATAGACATGACTTATTTAACCAGGTCAGACAGCGAGTAAAATGACTTTTCTAGTAACCAGGATAAAGGTACAAAAAACCCTAGACATACTAACTACTAATAAAATTTTAACCCTTCGCCTCTGCTTGGTATGGTTTATACAGGTAGAAGCATTCGTTATTTTCAAAAACTCTACAAAAACATCACAGCTCTCTCAAAAGAATTTTCTTGTAAGTTTTAGACATAATTCATCTTCTTTTTGCTATGCTCGTGACGTTACCCTGTAAATTAGAAGTCAAAATCGAAATTAAAAGTGTGCAAAACAGGTTTCTACCGATTTTTGTTACACTCCTGCAAAGCACCACTTAGCCAAAATGGATGGCCAAAAACTGAGTGCTAAAAAGAAACTTAAAACACCGGATACTATTCCTAAAAAGCCGGTTTTGAAGTCTGGCAGAGGCCATCGAAGACCATCTGCCGCTTCAATAAAAAATAAAAATGCTATTCGCCGAAACACGTCAGTGCCTCGCAACTTTATCTTATTATGATGTTGTACACGACTTCAACTTGACCAAATTTGACAGCGACTGTTTGCTCGAGCCACATTTTTCAAATATTTAACCACGTTACCTTTAATTATATCATCCTAAAGAAATTAAATAAACACTGTCGAATGCACAATTTTAGTCGTGTTATCTCATATATCACGTGCGAACTTTTCTTTGTCGCACCCCCTTTACCCCACCGAAGGCTGATAAACCGGCGAGCGGAGCAGCGCCTGCGCACCACTGCCACCTCAGTCACCTTTCGGCCTCCGCGCGGAGCGGACGTACTGCCGTACAATCTTTTAACTTAACAAAATCTCAGTGATGTGACATTTGAACGTGGAATGTGTTTGTGATAGTGATTTCAGATTTCAAACTGATTACAATTTCAGTTTGGCTGTTGTGATATAAGGTGGAGTTTGTATCTGTGAACGGATCGAGCCGATACCGTTGCGTCGCGCTTCGGTGATTCGGTTAATAACTTGTGGATCTACAGTGCCTGTGTTATAGTGGCTTTGCTAAGATTTAACGCCGTGAAAAGGTCACTTACCTTCATCGGACATTGAGAAAAGTTCTTACATATAAGTCTAGATAATACAATCGCTTTGGTCGTTTCGCTTTGAAATTTCTTTGCGAAACAGGTTTTTGTATTCCCATTTCTGTTTTCCTACGTTATTTTCCATGTTTCCTCTTTATCGATTCAAAGTTTTGACCTAGAGTGCAATGTTGGTTTGCAACGTATTGTTTCAAAAACTCATTAGTCTTAAAATGTGAAAGGATAGAAGTTAAAAACTCGGCCTCATTTTAAAAATGAGTAAACTTTCATTTGTGTGGTAAAGACGATTGATTCTTTCTTTCGTTGTTTTCACGGTTGATGGACGTTGACGGTGGTACGGTGGGTTTTTGTTTCGACCAAGTGAAACGGCGGCAATTGGACCTTGATATCCGGCGTTGCAACAGAGTACAATTGAACGAGCAGTACCGACGTTGTATAGTGCAAGTTGGAAATTCATTTTGCTAGTTACTGCTGTGATCACTGTATTCTCAAAAAGGTCTTGACCTGATCACTGTTTTGTTGAACTTATCACTGCATTGCTTGTTGTAGTAACTGTTTATTTTCTCTGTTTTGTTTACTATTTCTTCTTTTTTAGGTAATACGATTTATGCTTTCCTTTAACGTTCGGTTTTAATACGTTACTATTATATTTTATGTCTAAATTGCCTTGAGTGCAACATTCGACATTATAATCTAGTCTACGTTTTCAAATCCGATATCTTTTGATCGATACGTGAAGGTATGACCTTGTGCTGTAGTGAGTCAATAGGCGATAATGAATTCATTATTAATTTAGGTATCAAAAATACACTTTGTGACTCAACGGACTTGTTTTCACATTTATTCAGTAGCGTTTTAGTTTTCAATGTTTTGTCTCAAGCTTTTCACTGAGATAGAGAGAGATGGCATTAGTGTATCATAGATAAAATGCCACTGTGAAACTTAAATACCTATGTATAATTGTACTAAAAACTTCCTTTGGATTGTAAATACCTATTCCTTTGTTTCCTACAAAGTTATGCAATACAAACGTATAAAAATGACAATTGAATCAATAGAAAATGCTTATGACCATGTTTAAGTATTCAAAAATTCAAAAGCCACCTTAACTAGAACGCTATTTGTTATACAAAATGCATTTTGAAAGGTGCCCTCGCTTCTCTATGCAAACATGACAGTCACGCTCGCTAAATTTGTAGAATTACACCGTCCCGCTTCTGTAGTACAGGCTAACAACCTATAATGACATGAAATTGTTCGGTAACTTGTAATGATTCACTGTTATCTGTACGTCCGTTGTTGAGAGTGCCTTCTACGTGTTTAATTAGGAGGAATTTTAGCTCAAACAAGATAATAATGTCTGGAATCTGTTCAGCTATGTCTGTGTAATTTCCACTGCTGAAAAATCTGTCGAATCATTTCGGAATAATGTATTTTATGCCTTGAAATATAAAAGCTTTTATTGAACGACCAAAATATAGTATGTATATTCAGCAGCCAGTTTTTTGGTCGCTTTGTCATTGAAGATAGTTCGTTATCTCATCTGTCACCTCAAAACACTTCTCTCTCTTCTTCTGGCAAGTAACGAAGTAGTAAAAAGTGACTGAGAAGGCATGCGACTTAGCATTAGACGTATTTTTGCATTTAAAGATTTAGTCTTACCGTAGTTTGGTTTTGGATGTTTTTTACGGTCTGAATAATGTTATTATATCAATCAGTATCTATTTTAGTGTTAGTAGATAACCTATTAATGGAGACAAACAAAATTAATTATTAAACCTACTTACAGGGTTATCTTATTACACTTATGTCATGTCGTGATAATGTATACCGTGTTTACGTTTCAAAATTGGTGCTCATTTGGCGCTAGAATAATTTTCTTTTTAGGTTCGAAGGATCTAGCTAATTTCTTCTAGCTATTTTTTGCAAAATCATTTCATGTTTATTAAAATGGTCTTTTCAGCATAATTATGTTAATATGCAGGACGAAAAGTCCCCTCATTATAGTAGTACTAACTAGAAAATGTAATGTAGCATAGACTCAATTTCAAACCATATGCGATACAATTACTAATTATTATGTCTCGTTATTGTACCAATGAAAATCATACTCATTTCACGCAGACATCGTGCATTGGTATGACAGACCCCTTATCAACAATACGATATCAGATTAGCACTGATAAGTATAGATAGTACTGTGGAAATGTGGCGGAGTGATGTCATGGGTATATATCCGCTAGTTTTGAAAGAGGATATTTTCTAGATAAGCCTTATTGCAGACAAGGAAACACTAGAGGGAAAATAGCTTATTACTAGTAGGTACTAGTCATAAGACGCGGCTCGCAGTTGCTGTCAATCTTGCTAATGTATACCTTAAGACATAAAATATAGAGTTTATCTCTTATTGTTATATTCTCGCCAGTTCGGGGCTGGCTGGATATCCAGCTGACTTCAAAATCCCGTTTGTATTTTCTTTAGGGAAAGTAACTGATTTGATATGTTGAGAAACCATTGGAGTAATAACGATTTGTACGAGACTGTAACAGAGAAACTACCATCTATGAACGACAATGTTTTGAAAGAACTCTTCGCTTAGCCAATAGACGGCAGCATAGGATTCTTCAAAAAAGTTGTTGAATGATTTTAAAATATTTACTTGATTAGGTAAATAGATTTGTCACTTGTGTGTTCCTTGACCAAGTGTTTAAAATAGTCGTGTAAGTCGATGTAGATTCAAATCACGCGTGACATTTAAAATCATAATTCTAAGTAGGGATGATTGCGTCGGTGCGAGATAACATAAACGTGATTCAATAACGTTTTGTTTATCTAATATTCAATTTATGATACTGTAGGCAAGTTGATGCAGGCTGGTGTGATCCATTCGACACTTTTTTGGGGCTGACAAACTAATGAATATTGAGATAGGTTTTAATCGGCAATAGGGCAATACGTAACCGACCTAAAAGCCGTATATGGCTTAATCCCCCCCCCCCAATTGACAGTCCTAGATCCGTCATTGCCCATGCACAATGTGAATAAAATCTCAAAAAATCTCTTTGATTTATTTACTATACTTTTAAAACAACGTCGTGATATTTTCATTGTAACTTCCAGGGACGGCAAGACGAGAACGATACCCTAGATATTACAAAAAAGTTTATCGTTTATAGTAACTACGTACTTTTAATCAGGTGCTCAGATCACCAATAACTCCTTTACTTCATACAATTGCAATCAGCTAGAACGTTTTAAAACTGTAAATAAAAAGTGTCCGATATTGCCGAGACCTCGACAGTCAGGTCGCAGTCAGGTCGAGCCGACCTTAGCACCGATAACCACCGATACACTATTTGTCCAATAGACCAGTAAATAATTAAATATTACGTCCATTTAGTATGTTTACTTAAAAAACATGTAATGTGTACGTAATCAATTAAGTTTGTAAATAAAATATACAACGGCTTAGCTTGTAAACCAACTGTTCTGTAAATAAGCTTAACATCAAGCTACTCCATATTAAACTTCAAAAAAACCGACCTTGTTGCTATGGATTTGCAGACAAAAATCTTCCAACTTTTTTACATTAGTATTTAGAAATTTAGATGAAGAAAAACAGTTATCAGTTAAAATCAATTAAACTTAATAAAAGAAAAATATACTCAGTAAAAAAACGCGACATTGGGTCATGCACTAATGGTTTCATCTAAACCAAACACCTCTCCAATTCTCCTCGATATGTCGATTTGATCTTTATGAGTCTGCTCAGTCAGTCCATGTATATGTTTGTAGAACAACTATATACCATCCGGCGGGTCGCTTATATGTGACCTTGTATCACTAAGGTCACTCTCTTGAAGTGTGATCTTGACCACACACTTGATGTTTCTGATGAGGTATTGACCTTTCATTTCTACATATATTTCATCACTGGTTAGGTCATAGCTATCACTGCATGTGTGGTCCTCACGTGAATCAAGTGTTTATTAATAAACAGCTGTCAAGAGTTGTAATAACCTAGTGAAGCGAACGATACTAGTTATATTATGTTTACGAATGGGGTATATTGAGAAATAATGACATGCGTGACCTGCAGTTGTCTTTAGTACGTAAGACTCTCGTAGGGAGAGGAGCCTTTGTAGTGAGAGCCTATCGCTTGATCACACTAAGGTTGAAGTTCATTTGCACGTTATAAAACATTAAGGTCGATTATTCCTTGCTATCATAATCTGACAGTCACTAGGTTCAACCTTAAAGCTATTTTGGTTACACAGGAAGCTTTATCAAAACTAGTAGACCATATTCTTGGATTACTATAAAGTGTGTATCAACAGTGCCCACGGACTGGCGGTAAATCCTTTCTTGTTTTGCCGGTGTACACATCAAAGAATATTCAATTTAATGTTAATATGCTATGCCTACAAAAAGCGGACATTACACAATCAAACACATCAGTATTCACATCACGAGATCAGTATTAATTAAACATTATATGTACCGGGCGTTCTTGTACTAGTTATTGTTCAAATACGCATTAGTTACCGACTATTGTTGGTTGTGATCTTGGATAAATTAACTGCAGATTTTTTAATTAATCTACTGTTGGGTTTCTTACACATAATTTTCCATATCCGATTGCGTCTTAGATATTGTTTTAAGTGATGTAGCTGCTCAATGGCTCATAGTAAAGTTTTAAAGTCCTGGTGACTGTTATATGTCTTTCTCCGCAATGGTCTCGCGTAGAGGATTTTATTCTGTACTCTTTCTCATAAAGACTCTAGTACCAGCAGCTCTAAGTATAAGGGCTGATAAATGAAGAGACTAATAGGTCGTGGGCGTGTTGATAGTCAAGCGTCAGGCTAGCCCGTAACAATATTAATGCCACTCAAATATTTGTTTGTAAATATTGAATTTCACCACACCGCGTTCCTCATTTGAGATATTAGTTCGGAAGTCTTATTTTCCCAGTCATTATATACACTTGTTTCAGTGCCCTTCAATCAAAACAGTAATGATTATATTTCAAGTGTACTAGCTACGTATGCCTAAACAATTATACATAATAAGTAATAACGCGACGTCCTTGCCCTAAGCCGATGTACATAGTTGACTGGCGTTGTTAGATTAGATTATAACAAAGATATTGATCATTGTGTCATTAAGTACTAATTAATAGATATAGACACAATATAACTCTATTACAAGATGCCAATACACGTCAAACTTCGTCCTATTTCAATGGTTTTTAGGAACTGTCCTTTCATTATATCATCAATCATTGATGGGACATGACTTTTCCAATTGGAATCACTCCGGAGACGCATTGACGTCTTAAATAATTTGCAAAGAAGACAATGTTTCTTAAGTCAATCTTAAGCTAATTTTGAATAGAACTGAAAGCGTAGCTACTATGTGTATCGGTTCTGAAAACTATTAAGAATAGCCTCCGAATACTTAAACTATACTTTAAGACGTATTCAAAAATCTATCTTTACTTATTTCCGGCATGCATGGCATGGGCCTAACATATGACTGTTTAAATGTCCATTTCTCGATTGTTAACACTTATGAACTGATAATTTATTATTAGACAATCGAAAAGCATTTTAAAATCACCGCTCGCCATCGACAGGAGCTCATTCCCACATTTTGGAGCCTAAGTCGTCTCGCACCGTTCTGTTTCAGCAAACCCTCTGGTTGTAGAATGAGCTCCTTGCCGAGGTTTTCTCTACGGATTACAGTATTCTAAAGGTAAAGGTAATTGTAGCGGTTCTTTAAAAGGAAGTAACTAAAGAGTCGTCAACGCGCTAATGTTGCTGGCAGCCTGCTTGCCACCGTTGTAGTATTTAAAAAAATAATAACGTCCCCAAACGTTTCGTCCTCTTCTTCAACCTCTGTTTCTGATGATAAATTAACAGATACTCGCCTCTCATTCACTCTTAATATCTTCTTTAAGTTGGTCTTCTCTGTCCATTGCTAAACATAGATCTCCTTGAAACCCATTTGGGAGTAAAAAGGCACCACATTATCTTCTTTCTCTTTTCGACCTTGCTTGCAAAGATTGGCTATTTCATTTATATGCCGGAACATGTCAAACTGTTTACTCTTAATGTCGCGAGACATATAAGGCCTTATTTTATCTTTTTTGTTTTCATTGTAACGGGACGGACGAAAAGTAATTAAGTGGGCTATTTGCGTTGTGCAAATGTTTCAAAATGTTGATTTTGTGTTACAATCTTGAGAATTTTTGGGTTGGTTTGTGGTTCTTGTGCCAGTTAGATTTGCGAATGTATTCATTTTAGGAGTAGTACTACAATTCACTTTTATAAAAAGAGGAAGGGAGTTATTTGCGTGGATTGTTTGGTGAATTTTCATTGATTTCTTGTACAAGGAAACCAATTTTTTGGTGGTTTATATCATGCCGATATATTTACGGTACATTTTGAACTGAATATACAGAATTTGTACTTTAAAATAGCAGTACTTCTGAAACGTAGCAAAAGTTGATATAGTTTTTCATGTCAACCTATATGATGTCCCACTGCTGGGCACAGGTCTCCCCAGTCGAACCTACTTATTATAGATCCAGGGGGTATTTGCCATAATGGCTACGCTTGGCGAGCGGGTTGGCGATCGCAGTAAAAACATATCCATTTACAAAATGAACAAGTATCTCATTACTTTAATGCATAATATTATGTGTCTGTCTATCTGGTCCAGCTATGTTCCACTATGGAACTATGGTTAGGTGACGAGCAATCACATATTTCTTTTCTTGACTTTGGGATATCTAGTGATATTTAGAGTCTTTATTAAGAATTCCGTTTGGAACAAGAAATAACAGAAAGTCTTAAGATAAAATGTTAGTAAGTTATCGAGTTATAGAATGAGCTATGGGATAAGGTTTTCCCAAAAGTCAAATCTATTACCCCTCGTATTTCTTTTTCGAAAAACCAGTCTGATTGTTCTTTAACACATTTAAGTAATCAAAAACCATCTATTTTATATAGGGTAAGTTAATTTTGATGGCGGAAGCTAAGCTATAGATGTTTTTTTCTTCGACTATGTTGTACAATTTGTTATTTATTTTTTCAACTGCAGCCTTATTTATGTTAGTGTTGTTATAAGTTTTTTGTAGCATTAATTGAGGTAGTAAATAATTACGTATGTGGTAATTAACCTTGTTTTGGTAATGTTCTGAATTCGATAGAATCGTGTGCAATGAAGTATTCCATTTGTTTATGTGTCTTTGTTATCTTAACTGAAAAATAGTAGATGTAAACTCGAACTGTCTAGGTTGAAGCTAGAAGGACAGGGGAATATACGTTATTAAAAGCCAATTCCCTTGCTGAAATTACAATACCTGTGCTGTTGTTGATTCCTGTGACGCTTTACAAACAAACGAAACAAGAAATCTGACTGCTTAATATTAATAACTGAAATGTTTTGACGCCAAAATCCGCCAGGTTATTATTTTTCTAATCTTGATGTACCCAGTGTCACTCTCACATTTGAGACGAATCTAACGATACCCCGAAAGCTAAAATCTATAAAGCCATTTAGGCTCTAGAGCATTCCAAAGAAATATACATACTCTCGAAAAACTTTTGTCGGGTAGAATCCACCTCTGACTCTCACCTACATTCTTGTACAACAATCGGGCTCTTTTCCACTACTCCACCCAGTAACAATCCAATTAGAAAAATATATTTTTTTAATAAAAGGAAAAAAATCCTCCCTGAAGAATAGGAACGGAGCCAAAGACCATTTAATTTTCAAAAGAGTTTTAAACTCTACGTTCATTCCTTTTTTCTTTCCTTGTCGTCTTGTCCGTTCTATGAGTGACTAAGATGACATATTTTTAGCATTACCAATGCTTTTCTATGAATATTTATGCAGCCATGTGTGTAAATATTACTCAATGTACAACCAAACTTGTCAGTGTCATTTTAAAAGCTGATTGTAACTTTCTATACTTGTTCGTAACTGGTTATTAGCGAATTAGCGATAATTGTTTTTGAACTTTCATAGTTTGTTGTTTTTGTTGCTTTTATGACTGATTAAACAAATGTTTTTTTTCTTAATTACAAAACCTTATTCCCCCTTTCCTTATTAATGCAATTAATTGTACTAAGTTTTATAAAATACACTATTATTTTTGTTAAACTTGGTACAACCACGTTAAACATTTTTAAATTATGTATATAATACCTTTGGCAAGCGTTACGTTACATTTTTATACCCTGTGCTATTCTGATGTATAAACTACATTACTATAAAGTTTCATCAAAATCCGTTTAGTAGTTTTTGCCTGAAAGAGCAAGAAATGTACATCTTTGTAAACTTTCGGATTTTCTCCCTCTTCCCCGAATCTTTACAGAGCATACCCTAAAAAAATTAAATAACACATCACTGTGTTCCGTTTAAAGGGTTGTAGTAAGTCTAATTACTGGGCAAACGAGACTTGCCGAGATTTTTGCCAAACCATGATGACAGTGACGCTTACCATCAGTCGCCAGACGTGCTCGTCTCTTCATTGCGTAGTATAAAAAACACATTACATCTATCAACATCTTAACATCATGTAATGATTTTCCTAGTTATATTTACATACATTTGTATGTACAGGTGTATTGTGTTTCAATACAGATTACTGCACATGTCTTGATAGACGCAGAGGCGTTGCATCTAACCTTGATTCCTTACAATTGATCGTTCATGCATTGTTTATTGTTGGCCATTTGTTAACCATAATTACGAGACTATTATTGCGGCCAGGTCATGCCTATATTATACTGGGTTACTAGTTTCCCTACGTATTAATCTATGGCTTATGGGTAGATTACGCGAAACAGGGTTCGGCTCTCTCAAAAATTTATATAGAAAACCTAAATATTAAGACACGAAAAAGTCGAAGAGTTTTTCTAGTAGATGCAATAAAGAAATTTAAGGATATGTCTTAATATGATCCCGCAAATAAATCTTGAAGTTGCGGAAAAATGCAAAAACGAGTATTTTCGTATTGTCATAGTCATGGCGTTCGTAATCTATCATATGTACGAACGAAGATTCTACTTTGAACTGCGCTCCTGCGCACTGTGGAGCAATGGTTGTGTGCGGAAGAGCGAGGCCGGCGATCGTGTCACAGCGACACGATCGCGATCGATACGTAGCGCTAAATAAATAATTCTCTCAGTGTAATGCCACCGTCATTTTTTATTTTTTATTTATTAGTAAGCAAATGACTCCATTCACATTCACAAACTGTATGGTACTTGTTGCCTATAATAATAAAGAAAATCTATGTTCCTGTATTGATACATACATATATTATGATTATATTATATGTTAAATGATATTTTAGTTATTTATTAAGTTACTACCAATATAAATATTAACCTAACCACTTTGGGTGATGAATTATTATATTAAACCTAAAATTTGAATATGGGCACTAAAACTGTCGAATGAAATAGATTGTTTTGGGCTATTTTAATTAAGATAACACCCACAGTTAGATCTATCTTTGTATGAAAAAGATAATTCATAATTTTAACATGGTTAATCGTTTTTGGGAGACATTCATTTGATATAGGTTAACATATTAGTGTTTGTAATTTATAGAATTAAATTTGGTATATGATTTAGTATTTTATTTGGCTGAATTCTCAAACATCACTTAGTTATTCAGTTACTAGCCGAATCTAGGAACTTCGTCTGGGTCAATTTTCCTTGTATTTGTAATTCATACAAAAATCGCCATTAAAAAAATACTTTACGACCTATTCTCATACCTACCAAATATACAATTAAAGAATTTATTAAAACTGATAGAGCCGTTTCGAAGGAGCACCGTGACACTAGATTTTTATGTACGTCACTGTCATTTTAAGGTAAATAGTTGCGATACTTTTAATACCGTCTTAAAGTTGAGTATAGTTGAATACGGGGGTAACCTTCAAGCTAGTCTCATACGAAATATAATTTTAACTAGCTGTCCCGCGCAACTTCGTATGCATAAATTTTACCCGTTTTTGCAACATTTCTCATCGCTGCTCCGCTCCTATAAGTCGCAGCGTGATGTTATATAGCCTATAGCCTTCCTCGATAAATGGGTTATCCAAAAAAAAAAAGATTTTTTCAAATCGGACCAGTAGTTCCTGAGTATACCAATAGATTAGATAGACAAAGTCACTTTTGCATTTATAAATATTAGGAGACCTCTAGATCGCGTATATGATTCCCCTAACCTTTATAAACAATAGACTTCTACTTCTAAACAATAATTATATTATTGTATTCAAGTATAATTATAATCTATGAACGATATAGACTCCATTATACGATAAACAGGTCCAATGTTTGTTATCCCTTATCACTGAGTGATAACGCTCGACTGATACTCTGATAAGTTATAAATTGATTTTCACAGAATTATTCGTGGTTATTCACTGATTTTGTTATGCAATGTTGAATCGACATGTTCATTGTAATGGCAATCTATAAGCGTCTTCTGACTAGGCCTTTCAACTTCAGAACAAGCCGACATCTGCTACCATTTATTCACTGCGTAACAGTAATATGTTGTCAAAAACAAAGGACTAAACTTACATTGATAACAAATAAATGAATTAGCAGACGTTTTAAGAGCATTTAAACTATTTTGAAAATGGAACGGAATAAAATGCTCTAAAAACGTCTGCTAATTTATTTGTTGCTTAATTAGCTGACCCGCGCAACTTCGTCTGCGTAAATTTTCCCCGTTTTTGCAACATTTTTCATTGCTGCTCCGCGCATGTTGGTCGTAGCGGGATGTTATATAGCCTATAGCCTTCCTCGATAAAAGGACTATTCAACAAGAAAATTAATTTTCAAATCGGACCAGTAGTTCCTTAGATTATTGCGTTCAATCAAACTCTTTAGCTTTATAATATTAGCATAGACTATAAATAGGGATGTTAATCTGTAGTGTGTATTTACTTGTTTATTTGTCAAAAAAAAACATAGTTATAGCAGAGATAAAGCTTTTATTTAAAAACACGACTCAAGATGTGGCAATAAGTAAAACTTATGCCAATATACCTGAAATTTTAACATACTATTTATTTAAAACAAGTTTAAAGATAAATATAGACAAAGTGACATTCCCAAAAGAAATTTTCCACCTGAACACTCCTAAGACTTAGATTACCGTGACTCAAACATTTATCGTATTGACACACTCGCGAATTTATCGACAAGGAAACTTGCAGTTATGTTATCGGGTACATTCGTTGATACCGATAATATGGCGTGCACATACAATTACATTTTAGTTTTGTATGTACTGGATTTTACTTGCATATAAACATAAAAGAGTTGTTTAATATGTTTTAATTATTGCTACTGACTAGCGGACGCCTTGCGTTTTTACCCGCGTATTTCCCGTTCCAGTGGGAATACAGGGATAAAAAATAGCCTATGTCACCCGGGGTTAGTGTAGCTTCCCAACGGTGTAAGAATTTTTGAAATCGGTCTAGTAGTTTTTGAATACACACAAAAATACAAATCTTTCTTCTTTATAATAGTTTATTTATTTAGAAAATTACGACGGTTTGTTCCCTTCCTTATGCAATAGGTTAAGATAAGTAATTTATATTTCGTCGTTTTATCTAAAAATAGATGTTATTCCCTAGCAATGTAATTTTTAACTAACTGAAAATATATTTTTTTGTTTTGTTACCAGCGTGTACCTAAATGTTTTTTTTTTAAAACCTTGGATTTCGCTTTTTTCTTATATTAATTGACATTTCCTATTTGTACAAGATGGATTTATTGCCGAAGGCATTGTCTCTTACTTACCCAATGCTAAGTGTAATTTTATTACACAGCCATTTTTTTTCCTAGTGAAACTGTTGATGGATATTATTATAAAAAAAACATTACTGTTTTAACCTATCTGTCATCTTACTTATTGTTATTAGTAGTGATATTTTATTAGATATTTACATGTCCGGTTTATTGCAATATAAAGCTAGTAAAAGTGCCAACGGACAATCAAATTTGGTATTAACTGTTTACATATGTTTCGGGTCTTTATAATGGTTTGATAATCAATTCATGTAGTGATTGTTCGATGCCATCAGTTTAACTGTTAGCTCTAACGGCCGGTCTCAATAATCAATCTATCGATAGATTTGGATACTGGAGCTATATATCTGACATAGCTCCATACAAAATATGTCAAAATTCTACTTCTAGTAGCCAAATCAATCGATACCGGCTGTTAACCGTCAAGTTATAAAACAATTTGTGAGATTTGACATCCAGATTCGCGTCAGAATTTGACGTTTCGTAAAAATAAATATACTGTTCAACAAGACGATTGACAACGCTGTTGTATCGTAAATTTTATTCTTTTGCATCTAGCGTTTATAACAGGTTAACTCTTCATAGTAACATTATTACTCTCGGAATAGTACCACTATCTAGTATTACAGCTTTTCCATTTGTGCAAAAGCCGTGACTTTGACAGAGACCGGCGAACACTATTGTCCTCTCATCTGTATGTGTCTGACGATTCTACATTAAGATACATGCGAAAGTTGCTCTATTGTTAAATGGACAACATATCGTGTGTAGAAACACCTACATTTTGTTAAATATAGGACTTTGGATTTGCAATATTGATACTTTATAAATAACCTCACAAAACTTCTTTAAAAAATACTTCGCCTAAGCCTTCGCAATATCTATACAAATATTATACAGCTGAAGAGTTTGTTCGTTTGAATGCGGTAACCTCAGGAACTACTGATCCGAATTGAAAAAATCTTTCACTGTTAGATAGTCCATTTATCGAGGAAGGCTATAGGCTATATAGCAGCACGCTACGACCAATAGGAGCGGAGCAACAATGAGAAATGTTGCTAAAACGGAGAAAAATTACGCAGACGAAATTGCACGGAACAGCTAGTAATACTATAAATGTTGATAAACTTTTGCGATTTGTACACGTTATAAAATTATTTATACTACGGGTCTTAATCGCGTGAATAATTAAAGGTAAAATACCTTGTTTGTTGCCCGACGTTTCGACTGTATTGTAACGGCCATGGTCACGGGTAGACTGTCGGGCAATAAACAAGGTACCTATTTTACCTTAAATTATTAACGCGATTAAGACCCGTACTATATATATATATATATATTTATAATATAATACTATTCCTAAACTAAGACCAACTCAAAAAGCGTGTTGTAAAAATATAATTTGTCTATGTAAAAGTTCTATGGTGTAATAAAAAGGCGTTGGCAAACAGATTTGGTTTATTATTAAGAGTTTTTTTGATTGATCTATATCATGGTCTACTTATTTTTACTCAAATCAGTTGGTATATGAATTCATATTACTTATACAGAGATGGACCAGTTGTCCAGACCGCGTGGTAAACCTACCAATGACCCACTGTCTATATGAACGTCTTGTGACTGCGATGACTCAGTACTGAAAGTGTTACACAGACCCGGCAGCCATCTCGAGAGAGCTTTTTGCTTTATAACAGAATTATTATTTTATAAATTATAGCTGTTGCCTGCTGCCTCTGTTTATGGATGTTAATTGTAGTCATGTAAAGGCGACTAATTTCCTTACAAACTTGGCCTAGGAGTGAAACATCCAAAAATGGGATCATTCTCACTAGTTGCATCGTAAATAGTTAAATGGAACTAGTGAGAAGTTTTTATTCTCACTACTCCCATGAGCCTGAGCCAATTGAACTAGTGAGAACGAATTTTCTCAGTAGTTCCACCATCCATATATAAATAAATACATTAATGGAACTACGGAGCAAATTCGTTGTCCCTAGTTCTATTGGCTCAAGCCTATTGAACTAGCGAGAATATATTCACACTAGTTTCATGGAACTATTTGCGATGGAACTAATGAGAATTATACCAAAAATACGTTATTAGCTATAGCTGATGTCTCAAATGTTAGCGTCTTTTATTGCCTTCTACTTTTTTTCAACCTTACCCATTGTTTCTGAACTTGGCATTCCATGTAATGTAGAATCATTACGTATCACGAGTGTAGTAAATAATTTTGAATATGTATATGATAATGTAGTGAGAAGTTTTTATTCTCACTAGTTCCATGGGCTTGAGCCAATGGAACTAGTGAGAACGAATTTGCTCAGTAGTTCCATTAATATATTTATTTATATATGGATGGTGGAACTATTGAGAAAATTCGTTCTCACTAGTTCAATTGACTCAGGCCCATGGAACAAGTGAGAATAAAATCTTCTCACTAGTTTCATGTAACTATTTGAGATGGAACTAGTGAGAATGATACCAAAAATCCGTTATTAGCTATAGCTGATGTCTCAAATTTTAGCGTCTTTTGTTGCCTTCTACTTTCCTTTAATGTCATGACGTATTACGAGTGTAGTAAATAATTTTGAACTTAATGATGATGATGTGTCAAATGTTAAAATGATTTTGTACAATAACAATTTTGTTTTCATAGTATTAATTGAATTAAGTTTGAGTCAGTATGAAAGCGTGTCAAATCAATGTGTTTCAGTTATACTTACTCTAGATTATATTTTTGAGAGTAAAAGTTAAAGTTTCGTTCCGTTAAACTTGGAAGAGTCTAGCTGAGGTTTTTATTAAGATTATTACTTTATGACTAGTTTTAGAAAGTTGCGGTTGTGTTGTTTGGTATATGATTCGTGTCAATTTGATCTTTATTTCTCCCATTAGCTAGGATGCTGTAGTTTTGATGTTGTAATGCGTCATGACTCAGTTGTTAAACATTAGATCTATTTGAGCTCATTTTACTCGTAAAGTATAGGGGTGCCTTAATTTATCAATTAGTGGTAAGCAATATCCGGAATACGCCTTGATAGATGTCACATATATTTGAACTATCACCAATATTGTTATTTTATCGATTTGGAATAAAACTGTCTTTCTCGATATCGGACATCTCTATTAAGATGTCCGGTATCGCGATAAAGGGTACTTATGCCCTTCATCAAATTACATTTAGATCCGTTTAACTCTTTAGACGTAAAAAGGTAACAATCAAACTGACTAATAGACACACCTTCGCATTGTAATATTAGTATAGATATCGTCTATAAAGGCGCGTCGAATATATATCAAGCTTATTAAAAAAAAATTGAATGAAAAAGAATATGACATACTTTAAAATATCATAAATCATTATAGCCTCCTCCCCACTTAATGACGGGCTGTATCAACCAGTGAGTACAGTCACAACATACCGAGAGTACAGTAGGTAACTTGATACGTACTTTGCTCGAGCAACGCATACAGACATCGTTCACGGCCACAGTATCCAACAACATTGTTTTTTTAAAAGACAACTTTCGCAGTCGGTTACAAGCTGTCTATCGCGAGGAACTATAAACTAGGGCTTCCAAAATTACGGAAATGTCAATTACGTAACTAATTACGCAACTTTTTTCTCCAATTCCGTAATTACGTAATTACGTCATTTTTCCTATTTTTTTTTAATCGACTATGAATTTTTGTAAATATTGTAGATCTACAATTTTTACAATTATCTTTTACTATCTCAAATTCAAGGAATTATCAAAATGAACACAATATTTAAACAAAAAATATTTATTCAAGAACTTACCATCGTATTCGTATGTACATCGTTTAAGTTAAACCATTTTGTTTCGTCCCGAATATAATTTTTCTTCCTGGAAGTGTGCTCTCATAAATGACAAGGCATTTAAGGTTTTGTCACTCAAGGAACTTCTTAATTTACTACAAAAATATCCGGCGGATGAAAAGGCTCGCTCGGCTTCAACACTTGTAGGCGTTATCGAAAGCAAATAATTATACGCTGCAGTCAAAAAAACTTCGCGACCGCCGCCAGCGCTGTCGTAAATGCACATTTCCACCCTAATAATGGAATGGAGATCTGTGTTTACTGTTGAAATTGGTTTATTTATAGTAACTTTGTTTATTTCTTTCTCTAACTGTTGTGCGATTGTCAACTCCTCGTCATCATCGTCACTGGTGGCTATTGCGTCCGATGCACTCGGTTGTGGTTGTGAATTTGGACATTTTTCTGTAGAATTATATTTCAACCGTTCGAACAGTTCCACTATATACATTCGTATATCATCCGACGAAGGTTTCGTGAAATATTCTGTGGCAGCAGTTTTAAAAAAATCCTCATTGTTATGCAAATATTGCAAAACACCGAATACGTTAGTTCGCCTTTCCTTTATTCTCTTTCTAAGAGATGTGGCTAGTTTTCCACTGAGATCGTTGGGCTGAAGATCAAGTTTCTCTAGCATAAATCGAAGCGCAGCGTCGGCCGTCAATAAGTTTGAATCACGGCGACATAATGACAAAACTGTAGTTTTTATTACATCCAAGCTGTAATGAATGTCGTGAAAGTCTTGGATCTCTTCGTCTGTAAATTGTACATTTGATTTCAAATCTAATAACGCCTTAAAAACGCATGATTTTAATTTGAGAAATCGGCCTACCATATCCGACAAACTATTCCAGCGCGTTTTACAGTCTAGTATCAGGTCAATATTTTTACCATGTTCTTCTAAAATGTACTTTTGCAACAAGTCGTTTTTCAATGGGGAGTTTTTAAAAGATTTTATTAGATCTCTTAATTTTTTTATAGTACCTTTGTATAAAAACTCCGATTCTGGAACTCTGGCAGATTCTACAATAAACGCACCCTCATCTTCTTCAATTTCCTCTGCTTCTTCAGCGCCGGTATTTGAGACATCCTCCTGCACTTCAGGTACTGGAGATTTTTGTGTTTTATATAAAACTTCCAGGACTGCTAATTGTATTCCATGAGCCAAACACAATTGGTGGTGGCCGTCAAAATTTCTGCCCATTTTGACCATTACACTTGCTCCATCTGTTGTGAAAGCAATTATGTCGTCTTCCAGACTTAAACCGAAGTCACTCAAATGCTGCTGTAATAATTGAGTGCCTACTTCAGCTGGCATTGATCCCTGTATCCGTACAAGTCCCAAATTTTTATATTTGGCCATATCAAAGTCTTTATTGTGGATATTTATATTCATATACCTTTTATTACGGGTAGACGTCCACTCATCAAAAGTGATTGTAAATCTTTTATTTTCAGACTTCATAATTTTCAATTCATTTTTCAATTTGTTTTTTGTGTTATAACTCTGTTTTAGAATTATCTGTGTTATAGTTGTAGAAGATTTTGGCACATCGTAGCCAGAGTTTTTAAAAAGGTATCTCAGATCTTCTGAAGTACAAAATGTGCTCAATGGTATCCCATCCAATGCAGCCATTCTGGTCACTCGAACTTCCATATTTGAAAAATAATCAGTGAGTTTAATTTTCTTTTGTGAAGGTTCATTCGTACGTTTTCGTGTTTGAATTAGACCACTATTAGACGTTGATGTACTCGGCCTTTGCGACTCCTGTTCTTGCGGCATCTCTCCGATATGCTTGGCACGCATGTGAGTGTGTAACGCTCCAGTTGCGCCACCAGGAGTTTTCAATATTTTTTTGCAATGTTTACATTCAACACTCTGTCCATTATCAGCTCTCAAGAAATGTTCCCAGATAGAGCTTTGTGTGCGTTTGTTCAAAAACTCTTTATATACAGTCTTATTTGAAGAAGACCTGAAAAAAAATAAAAGGAAGTTAGGTTAATAATCATGATATTGTTAAACATAGTTGCCCACTCATTACAAATATACTTTATTTTTATTTTTATAATTACGTTTACAAACACAGAAACACACAAACACCCAGATCCGGAACAACTACTTCCAGATCATACAAATATGTATTTGTTTCGTGCGGGGATCAAACCCGCGATACGCTGCGCAACAGTCGATCACTCAGCCATTACGCCAACCGTGTCGTCAAACGTATTACGTATTTTATAGCCAAACGACAGAGCATGCTTAGTTCATTCATTCCTGATTTAAAGACGAGCTATATCATTTAATTTTTTTGATAAATAACTTATTTTTCTTATAGGTATTTTATGTTTTAATCAGTGTTCTTAATTAATATGTATTTGGGAACCTAGATATTCTATAATCTAATCGGAATAAATACACCTTAAGAAAATGTTTGATTTACAAATTATTTTGTATGAACTATGCATGCTCTACGGGGTTTTTAATGCCCTTTTAATACTAAATAGACTTATTAAGGCTTTGGTTTAAGTACTTACATCTTTCAAGAGATAATCCACACCTTCAAAGTCACTCACGATAAAGATACAACTGCTATAAATTGTTAATATTTGCACGCATTTAGCACCAACTTTTAATTAGGTAATTTGATCAAATTTCAACTGTGAGAATCTAGCGATGTGAACTGAATAACCGACAATTGAGCAATGAAACTACACTTTCATTTTAGCTAAGAAAGTGAAGAGCATAGTAGGTCCCCGTGGTCGTAGGGGCTTTTCGCCAGGGACTCCCCGGCCCTACCGACTCGCCAAGTTAATATATTTGAACTCTATTCTGTACGTCTTAGAACAATTTTTTGAAAGATTTAACAAACGATAAAATAAACTGCGGGGAATCCCCTGTTTGTATAGTTTCGAAGTAGTTATAACGTAGTGTTGCCACATTATAACTGGTATGTATAATCCTTTTTTTATTGGTTGACTATTTTGATTAATTTATTATACCAATAATTACGTAAGTACGGAATTGACATCTTCAGTTACGGAATTAAAATACTTTAAAATAAGTTCGTAATTACGTAATTGCGTAATTACGTAATTACGTAATGGAAGCCCTACTATAAACATATCATCACCATAAAATACGCACAGTTATTAAAACAACAATTTTTAGATCACACGAAGTGGGGTCTAGTGTTGGAATCGCGTTGCAAGTTGTACACACTCCCATCGTCACCGAGGCAGTATATGCCAATATTCCGCGTACTTTGCTCAAGCGAGTATTTTATGGTACAAAGAAGCTATCAATCTCCAACTCACTGCATCTGTGAGCGTTGTCTGTGTGCGTTATCTACTTAAGCGTCTTTGTATGTATATTAGAGCATGAATTGCAAAGAGGTAGGCCGGTGTTTAGTCAATTGTACCACCAACCCCAAATGATCCTGGTTACGGCCATTATGTGCTTAGCTCGAGTATACCTTCTGTTCTTTTAATGTATTGTGGCCCAGAGGAGCCGTCAACCGCAGCCTCCAACAATCTTACGGTACCTCTTACGGTATAACGTTCACATTAATTGTGGCCAAATTATATCCAACACCGCCATTTTATAAAGAGGTTGGTTCTTTGCAACTTTTGAGGGCTATATCTAGGTTAATATTGCGAATGTTTATTGATGACTATGTCCTAGAATAGGCTTAGCTAGAGATGAAAGAATTTCAAGCTTTTAAACTCTGTAATAGAAACTTGACTTAGTTTTTGTTTTAGGTGGATCTTTTTTGAAGTAATCTACAAGGAATGCACGAGATACCCCTTGTATACCCCCCCCCCCCCCCCGTATACAAGGGGTATCTCGTGCGTTATCGACCGAAGAAAGTTACTGTTTGGATATCAAAACATTCTCCAATTCCGAAGAGATATGTAAAGGCCAAGGTCTCACTTATTTCCTCAGAGTATTTGCATTAATGGTTACAAATTACACTGTACTTGTGTTTTCTAATTGTTCAGAGTAATTAACATCAGTGAAATTACAGACCATCGACTACAAAATAGTGTTATAATAAAGTTTTTGCTACTAAAACATAGACTATAAAAACCGTGATTATTGTGCAGAATCATTATTAAACCTTTTGGTGGTAGATTTCGCGGATAATTGTTGGATGTTAACTTTTATTGTTTGGCAACTAATGTGCTTGGAACATACGTTTTACGAGCTTAAGCCCGCCTTGTTTTTACCCGTCTTATTCTTCAATCGGTTCCTATAATTAAGGACCCTGGTCACTGGAACCCCCTTAAATTACTGACAATGTGTGACAAAACGAGGCTATGTCACTCTTTAACCATTAGCTACGTCTCTCATCTTAAACCATAGATATGTCACCCTCATTTTTAAATATACTAGCTATTCTCCATAGCTGTATCCCAAGGTCGCAGCTGGATAATAATAATAATATCTTGGGACAACTCACACAAAGCTATCTGATCCCAAACTAAGCAGAGCTTGTACTATGGCAACCAGACAACTGATAAATATACTTATATATTTCTAAAAATATTATAGATAAATAACACCCAGATACAGAATAAACCATCGTGCTCATCACACAAAGTTTTATCCTGGGTGGGGATCGAACCCACGACCTCTTACGCAGCAGTCGGATACACTGCCACCACGCCACAGAGGCAGTCAAAGATAAGCATATAAGGATATATAAATCGGGCACAAGCAGATGTAGCTTAAAAGTGCAGGACTCACAAAACAGCCTCATAGTTTACCGATCTCAAAAAACACCGTTTTTTTCTTATCACGCGCGAATGCAAACTCGAAATCACACTTTTTATTACAGATCCCTAATAAACTGGTCGCACAGTGTCGCCTACGCCCACGAGTGATCTAAAACCATTTCATTATTGTTCCGTAGGTGTTGCAAAGTGAATATCAACGTATTAAGCAACCGTTTTATGTAGGAGGAATGGGACATATCGCTGGCAATCTTACGAAGTCCTAATGGTCTGTCTTGTGGTCAGAAAGTTGGTTTTAGATGAAGATATGGAGACTTTGGACAGTTCTGCGTAGGTACTGTTTGTTAGTTTGCGGTTTTGTCCTTCCAAGGAGTCCAAATGTGGTATAGAGTAGTAGTGTATTACTACCTACTTGTAGCTTTGGGGACATAGGTGATGACCAATATCCATAGTTGCTATACGAGGGAGAGAGTGATAGAATGTGCTATGCTAGTTATATCGCTATTGCTGCTTTTATAGATTAAGATAATTTTTAATATTGAAGAACGATCAATGACGTAGGTACTTATTATTTTGAAAATTATACATGTTTCTTTTGAGAACAAAAATGGTAATCTAGGCGTTTTGCATTTTGTTATAGTTTTTCAACTAAACTTTCTGTTACAAACAAAACATTAGGTTTGTCGAACCGTTGTCTCGTTTTTACCTAAAACTTTTATTACATAATGTTGTTAAAAACTTTCACTAATACGCAGGTATAAAGTTACTTACATCGGTTTAGAGATTAAATCTGTCGCGACACTGTCAAATTAATGACAGGAAATCATATTGAAATGTTACATTCATATCTGTCAAATGATATTTTAAGTAATGTCAATTTAATCGATTTGTACATACTTACGTCTAGTTATGAGATATATAAATGAAACGTGGCTACAGTAACTGATTAACATCAGACATAACCTTACCCTGAATTATCTAAATATGCTTAATTTTAAAGTCTTGCTTAAAAGTATTTCTGTCTCCAATATTCACTTATAAGTGACAGTGACAACATAAGAGAGAGATACCTTAAGCGACTTAACATTAAGTAGTTGTTTGTATATTCGGTCGTAAGTATGTTAAAAAATCTTGTACCTAAGATTACGAATTATCCTCTCTCGGAGAGACTATCTATATCCTAGTAGTGATATTGTACATTCAGGAACAAATGTGTAACAAGTCATCAATGTTGTTCTACGAATTGGTAAAATCCAAAATAAAAATCACATTTGTTCCAGAATGTACACATGACTTTTTTGTAGTAAATTGGTAGCAATTTTTTCATTATCTTACCCTTTACCTTCTAGGTATAGGCAACACATAGGTACCCTTTATTTCATTTCTCTCGTTTCCTTCAGTAATTTCTTCTCGTCTGACCTCCACGAACCAACCGGGAATACTAGCAGACCGCCTTGGGCTACAAAATAGTTTACCTACTTAGATAAACATTGGTTTAGCACTACCTGCCGTACATACTTACACATAACTAGAATAGGGCAAACAATCAATAGAATAACATATACATACATATACATATCAACCCATATGATGGCCCACTGCTGGGCACGGGTCTCCCCAGTAGAACCTACTGGTATGTAGATCCTGGGGGTAATTGCCATAATCGCCACGCTTGGCGAGCGGGTTGGCGATCGCAGTAAGGCTTTAAGTACGCAGAGGACGCTGCTGCCCGTCCTCCGGAGTGATAGAATAACAAAGCTGTATATATACGCACAACAGACTGACTAGCAGTAGCAATATACATATTTGCACTTACCAATAACATTTGAATGATTTTTAGATTTTCCGCTCCGTTTGAAAAATTTGGAAGCGCGTTTCACCCATTTTGGCCGTCAATTTTTACCACCCTACTTTTTTCCACAAAATGAAGAGCAGGTCTTGTCTGATGGTAAGCGTCACGCTAGCCCATCAATATCAGTGTCACCCAAATCCTTGTTGGGCCAAGATCTGGATGTCACCGTACCGCGCTCGTACTTGCTACAGTGCCCATAAGCCAAAACATAGTGATGTGTTGACATTACTATTTCACGGAACAATAACTGACACTGTTGTGGTACCCACCAAGACGGTCTATGACTTGGACTTGACCTACCACTGGTTAGCAGATGCCTACGTTGTAGTAACTGTGTGCCAAATTTCAACCCAGTCAGTTCAGTGGTTAGTCTAACATGGTTTCCTCATTCCTTATTCCTTGTGTAAATCTCCGCTTCGATAGCGTAATTTACAACTCTAAAGAGTCCTCACGTATTTCGAGTAAAGATATGGAGTAATGTCGTATATGAGTACGAAGCTTAACAGTCAACCGGTAATAGAGAAATGTCAGTACAGCTTTCTAATTGACGTTAGATCTAGACATTAAACTCTATTTGGGTCTAGATTTCCAGGAAGTAGTTTCTTTTTTTGGATGAATTTGCACGCTCTTGGAATGGACAGGTATTTTTATAACTTTGCTTTGTGCGGATGGTGTTGGCTGATTAATTGCGGCTATTAAGGAGAAATTTAATCAATTGGGTATGCTTGAAGATTGATTTGTTGCTATTTTCTAAACTTAATTGGTTATTATTGGCCTCTTACTCGTAGACAATTAGTAGTCGTATTTTACAACTGCTTGTTCTGTCTATGAAACACAATAGAATTATAAAGAATATTTGATGATTTAAATTGCCTTTGAAAGGCTCTTGTGGGTCCTATCTGGACTAGAATTGCACAAGGCAGTCGAAAGTGGAAGAGGATGAAGTCTCCGGTTGCAAGACACGCCAGATTATGAATGTTCAAAAACGAATCTTCAGTAAAATGATTAGTAACGGCTATTTTGATTACTCTTACGTGTTTCCTTTCTACCGAAAACGTTAACAAAGTAGTGATTCTGTAATAAAAACTGCTTTTAAAGTTATAAAAATACCGATATCCATTTTAGTTTTCCTGCCAACCAAAAAAAAATATTTTGTTTAAATACGGCCAGATGTTTTAAAGATAAAATACACTGTGCCATAATTGGTATAGTGATTCAATTTATCTTATTGCCTGGAATGCCCAATTATGGTGATAGTTACCTGGCCAAATATGAAGTCTTGATTGGTCTCATTATACGTTATTACTTCCTATTTTGTATTGTGGTTGGCTACGGTTGAATCATAGAGGCGTTTAGTGGAAAATGGTGGATCGTAGGGTGCCATGTTTTAACAGAATGAAGAGATGTTTCGATTATTCACAGTTACATCATCGCATTTGTAATCCTGCAGGATTTGTCAACGTAGAAAAAAGTCATTTGAATAACCAAAACATATATTGTGGTTGAGTACCGTTGAATCATAGATTAGAGGCGTTTAGAGGGAAATAGTGGATCGTGAGGTGCCATGTTTTAACAGAATAAAGAGATGTTTTGGTTATACAAAGGACTTTTTTCCACGTCGACCAATCCTGCAAGATTACAATATGCGATACAGACGTCCCACCGATTATACTACTGACGTGAACTCACTCCTAACGTAAGTAATTTAGCTTAGCTGGAGGATGAATGGCCAAAACGTAATGGTTTTTGGATTTCTTTCCGAAGTGTATAAAGCTTATTTTTGAAACAAGATAGGATAACCCATAGATAGATCTTCAGCTTAGCAGAAAGCAATATTCAATTATGGAATTAATATACACATTATACCATTGGCATTCGAAAACAACCTGTCTCTGTATCGACAGTAAAAAAACCAATAGGCAGGATTAGACATATGGCTGACAGCCAAATGAGCGTGTTATAAAATTTCATGCACCATATATGGTAATCATTATCTCGGCATAATATATTCATACGTTGACAAATCGGTGAAAAAAAAAACAAGAATAGTGCCAATTCGTAGAACAACATTGATGACTTGTCACCGTGAAAATTTATTTCTGGTTTTCGATTTTGATTCGTTTGCCTTTGTAATAAGAGCTATGAGCTGGATGGCATGAAATCCTACGCAGTTCTATACACATACGATGATTAGTAAAACTATTAGTAATGGAGCCGGTTTTCAAAGGATGTGAAATTGTGTATTTAAAACTGAATTTTGCTGCGATTTTGATCTTGCATTGATTTAAATATTTGACATCTGTTAACTTACTGACCGTATAGCAATATTAAAACATGTTACATTATGTCAAAGATAAAATACTTCTTCAAAATGCCTCAAAACTACTGATAACTAATATCGTTGTAAAATTGTTTGTGAAAATGCTGGCTGTCATCATTTTCCCAGCTGTGCCTTTAACGTGGGAAAATACTTGAAAAACGTACAAAGTAATTGATATATTAAAAAAAATACTAGATACCGGCAGAAAATGTCCCAACAATCGCCCAGATTACTACTAATTAAAAAACTTTTTTACAAAAAATATTACCGACTTTAAAATGAAATGCAAGGCAACTAAAAAGGAAAAAGTAATTTTCAACTACACTACATAAACATTTCGAAGTTGGTGCCATGAAATAGTAGTTAACCAACTTCAAAATGTTTATTTATTTTTGCGTAATCGGGTAACAAATACACAAAAAAATAACATACAGTCGAATTGAGTTCCTTCTTTTTGAAGTCGGTTGAAAATAAGAAGAAAACGACACGTGAATGTTCAGTATTTATCTGAGTAATGTTACATGTCACATTTTACTGTATAGGTATTATGAAAGAGTTCCCATCCTCAAGGATCATTGTCGTGTTTTTTTTTTAATGAAAAACGTTTTAATTGTCAAGAATTAAAGTAATAGCGGCCTCCAGCCTCGTAGCTGTAATGAGTGGAAATTATTTTAATTGTGAAGGCAACTGCGTCTATACTGCGCAATGGTTTTGTTGACAATAAATTTAGAAAAAATACGTTGTGAGCTATACCGCTAACCACACATTTTTTTTAAACTTTCATTCGTTTTCACTTATATTACTTATAATTTCGTAATTTTTGTTTAGCGTAACAATGAAAACTTTAAAAAGAAATTTGACCAAATAAATATAAACACTTCTTTTAAAATAATTATCTTTTTAGTTAAAAATACTTAATGCCCGTTTATCTCAAAAACAAAGTCGTCAACACTTTCACCATACATTCGTCCCTCATGAAGTTACGTCACACTTCCATTCAAAAACGTATATTTTTTCTTCATACAAACGTTTTCACCGCAATTTTGACAGCTTTCTTTATGAAGACAGGCGGTCCCACGAATCATTATTTTCTCGTTTTTACGAGCTACAAAACATCCATTTATTATGTCACAAAGTGCTTTAATCTCGATATAAGCCTGCTGGGACCTCACAGGAAGTTTTCCAGATAGTATTTTATTACATATTTGCTGTTGACTGCGGTTTTGCCTGCGTGGATATCCTTCAGGAACCGTGCTTTGTGGGCTATGAAACTTTCCCCTTTCTTTCATTATGCAAAAAATCATAGCGTTTTTAAAGAAAAATAAACCAACGAACTAAAAAGTACTAATTACGAAGCTGTTCAACAAGGGGCCTTCTACAAACTGTTTGTTTTTCCGTTCATTATCGGCTCAAGGTTGCTTGCTCTCTTATTATAAGATAGATTATAATCGCAAAGCAGTTACTTAAATACAAATGTAGTCAATTCACTACATGACGTGTTATGACGTAGAAATGTTTACTAATATGCGCAAGTTTGGATAGACAGGTGGATATTTTTTATTCAAACACGTCAGAACAGTTGAGATAGATCTTTGTATCGGTGAAAAATAACGATTCCCGCAAAAAACTACGCCACAACTAGTACGTAAAATGAAAGGCTTTTTGACACAACAATATTCAATAAAACCAAGCTATCTGTAGCCAACAGGTGTGATTGGTATTTCGTGCTCCACATTAAAATGCAATTCGCGTTCAAGTACTAATAATGTTATGTCAATATTGGTAGCAGTGTTGTAACCTAATTGCATATTAATATAAGTTCCAGATATTTAATTGTTATTTGGCCTTTTCCACGAGACCATGGTTAATTTGATTGATTCTCTAAACATTTGAAAATGTCGATTTTTGCGACATCTGTGCCGTGTTCAGGTGTTCTGGTTTTGAATTTAGTTCTTCATCATCAGAATTATTATGGTGATAAATTTATGTAGGACTAGCTTGAAAAAAAAAGTTATGAATAAAATTGATTTTGAAGATATCATATCTAATTAAGAGATCATTTTACATTGTAAAATTACAAAGAGAGAAATGAGAATGATGATTCTCCCAAATTTAGATCAGAATGAAAGTGAAACTATGAATAATTTCGTCCGGGGCTTAACACAATTAGCCCACTGTCCTATGTGGGGTCAAACGCATTGTCGTCAATGTGAACTAAATACGCTTAATTAGGGGTGTATATAATTTCCTGTCATTATTGTACTTTTTGACTCGTTTTGATCACAATGGTCGACGTCAGACAGATTATGTTGTTAGTCCACGCTCGTTTAGAGTGAGGGAAATTGACATCTTATTTCTTCTTATACGTCATAAATATAGCTGGAAAGTTCTGACTCACTGTTCCTGAGGTTTTCTTGGTCAATTTGGTTTCTATGACTTTCGTTCTATTTAAATCCTACAAGCTTATACCAAATGTAAGACTTGTTTTGGATCGTTTTGCTACTTCTAAGGTGACTCTAAAATCGTTTAAAACTAACAAAACACAGTTCTTCGCAAATTATAACCATATTTAGAATTTAATATCACCAGACAACCGTTCAAATGTACATTTGTGGAAATTGCAAATCGATAGACGTGATATAAACTTATAAACAGGTCTAATCGACAAAATTCCCATATCGCTTCACAAGGCCTATGCCGTGGCAGAGCAAGACAGCAATAACAAATACTCGTTTAGAGAAGGATGAAAAACGACTCTCGCATCGACGCTGTGAGTCATGCTTCGGCGCCTGCGTCGACTCGCACCGTGGTCTAAATAACAGAATATAGCGGTCTTTTATTAACATAATTAAGGCTCTAACGTATTATAATTTAAAAATGTGTGTTACAATCGTAAATACGAGACTTGTTAATGTATGTACAAATTTTATTGTAGATTTTATCTCGAACAATGAATTACAGTGACCTATAGAAGCTTTCTGTGTTTTTGTTGGTTGGTTACTTTAACATCGGTAAATGTTACTTATTATAACCAAGCTTATAACAACCCAGACATACTTAAATTCATCATCACGTTAAACACATTGTTAAACTATTGATGTCTCAATATGATCTATGTTATCAAAGGCCTATCTAAAGTCCAAATTAAAATACGAAATAAAACTCCAAAGCTTTTACATTTGACTCAAATACTTTGTTACCAACTTGTTCCACGTTCTGTGACGAAAGCATCGACCTCTCTGACGGACGGGGTCGTCGAGCGAGATGTATTACCACCGTCTTTGTCATCAGTGGCCAAGTTTACCACACCAGGTGGTAATACATCTGTCGATACAAAAGTAATAATGTTTTTGCCAATTAGATCTCGCTAAATGACCATCTATGTTGAGACACGTGAAATTGACAGATGTAATTTGTTTTTACATGATATTCTAATCGTTTACGGTGGAACACATGCTTTAAATGATAAACATAACTACTTAAAGGTTTTAGAGTTGTTTACAGTTTAATGACTGGTATAATTTTTATCTAATCTTTGTTCGTTTACTTTCAAATTTAAAACTTGTCCTTGTATTAGTGCGTATGCGTACCAACAGATAAACTGTTCTTACTTAATGTATTTCAAAATTGGCATCGTATGAAACATGTTATGCTGGCAGATCGTCTCGATGTGAAATTGCTTCGGTGACTCACCGTCAGCTCGACTATTTAGTTTAAACACTACAGACCGGTTTGCGCTCGTTTTTGTTGAAGCCTTATTTTTTTCATCTTTTTTTTCAAGCACACTAACCGTATTAAGATCCTGTTGACAATGTTTTATATTGTTCAGATAAAGTCTTAGTAAGATTATAAAGTTATTTATCGTCAACAGCAAAACTGAAAACAATTGGCGTAAAATATTTTTCTTGATTTTAGTAAAAAAAAATGGTAGTCATTAAAAAATAAAAGTTTTGACTTTGTCACGACTTTTCTTTGTTAAAATATTGTTATGAGAATTGTTAAAATCATTCTGTCTTTTAAAAATAAGTGTATACGCGCACGTCATTTTATTTCTGCCGTCGTTATAGCGCTATCATTCGTGGGAACTCTGCACAAAGCTGTTGTACCTGATACTTGCTAGACAATTATAATTTTAATCGGCGTGAATCTATACTCTATAAAAACCATCCTTGCCTCACGAAGGTTTTTTTTTTCAGATTTATGTCTATTATTAATGATGATGGAAAAAGAGATGGAGGGAACGGAAGCATAGGTTCTTTCTTTATCTCCGTAACCATTTTACCTAATTGAAACTTTAACAGAATATTAAATGTGATCAATATCAGGTTCGCATTATAAATTATGCATGTATTAGGTGAACGGCTCGGAGATTTTTATCGCTCATGCCAATAACTGAAGCACCACTTCAAATTGCCTTTTCAGCTGATTTTATTATCGGTTCATCCATATTTTTAGCACCCTGGCCGTGACTGTGAATAGATTTTCCTAAATGTGTGTTTAATATTACCGCAAGTCTGATAACTTTGAAGTCTTAATAAATTCAAACTACTCACGCGTCCTAATTTAGTTTTAACTCCAGCTGCTATTCTAGTTCTAATTTGGATTCATCAAAGTAATATGGCACAGAAACTTAGGTAACAAAGGCTTCTTTTACTAATTTAAATGTCTAAAGGAACGTGAACGGATTTTTCTGAGGCATTCTCAATAAAAAACCTATTAAAACTTTTCAAAATGGCTGAATTTACAACATTAATCTATGTTTCACTCCCTAATGTCGACTTTACTGTTTAGTATTAGTGCTGTTGTTACGACTTTATCTGATTTGGGTTCTACTTGCGGTTCTTTTAGGTTAAGAGACGCTGATCCTCGACGTTAACTCATCTGATAAGACAAATTTTGTATCAAATTTGATTGATGGCCTATGGTAGCTTTCATATCGAAAAGTGTCCATGGCTCTTTTTATTCTTCATAATCATAACATTTACTCTTTTGATAACCGAACAAATCTAGTTTTAACTGATACTTTTTAACATGGAGATTATGTTTTGGTAGGTTTAACAACTTATTTATGTTCATGGTTACCTGGCAAGATATGAACGTAAATCATTACAGGTAAGTCAATATAGGTAACACCGCTCTGATAATCAATAAAAAATTGTATCAAAATAATGATTATTTAATTACAAATATAATCGTATAAGCTTGCCTGCAAAAATCCGTTCATGGAATATTATTTTGGCAATTTTTAAAATCGAGATAATACCATGAACACTTTTCGATTGGAAAGCTATCATAATCGTGTTTATATGTCGCGTCTGATCCGTTCCGCGTCTCCCCTATCATTTAGGACGAACAGGGTATATGTTATTTTTACACCATTTCAAATATATTTGCTGTACCTAGTTGGGTTTTAACTATCTTTGATAATATAATATTGAACACGTATATTTCTGGTTATATCATTGGCACCCGTATTATTAGTTATTGTTTGAAACCCAAAAGAGCTACTTTTAGACAAAAGTATGATAAGTATAAATGTAATTATTAATTTAAACAGATCCAAATCAATAGTAACACTTATAACACCTGTTCAAACTGCCAACCGTATAATAACAGCAGCAAAAAACGTCACAACGAAGAGGCAACTTTGCGAGCAGCTGTCTGGTTGCTATAACTTCACTTTGTGGTGCCTTCCAGTCACAATAACGTTCATTAGCATATGCCATTGCGGACTCGAGTGGAGCTAAAACGTTAGGCTTGTAAAAGCCTGGTTTGTGAACGCTTGCAAAAACACGATTGGAAGGTGCTTTTGTAGATTCAAGTTTGAAAGGACGGGACGCGAAAATGCGTTGGTATATTTTAGATGTTGAGCCGTCTACGTTTTTATTACGACCCTTCTAGTGTTGTTTGTTTCTTGAAATGTTTGACTGACTAACAGAGCTTTTGTTAAGTCCATTAGAAACATTACAATGTTGTTGATTTTTAGTTGATGATGAACTGTGTCCGTTATAAAAGACTTTGTCATCTTGAGTAGTGTTTGAATTTGTATTTCACGTACAGGATGAAACATTTCCAAAAGATACAGCTTGCGTTAAAATATTATTTTCGAAGCAATCTATGTTCAGTGCACCAGTGCAAATATCATAATACGACACAATTGTCCCCAGCCTCGCGCTATAAGAATAGAATACTACAGCTCTATGCAAGCAGATACGGACACAATGGCGGAAGCTTGTGGTCCACGCAAACCAATCAACCTCCATAACATAGCAAACTAAAACCAACCTTATCTTCTCAGATATAGATGCTAAATAAAATGCAAATGTTACTACTGTATTTGCTCACAAAGAGTTGAATTACGTACAGTTATTCCAAGCGATGGAACCTGAGACAGCTCGGTATGAAGTACTACGCATTGAATGCATAGGTAATGGCAATATAAAACATTAGACTCTGCAAAATGAAAAAAATAGTCATATCAAAAGCAAAAGCTGGGGCATAGAACCTATAGAAAATTATAAGCTACGAGTCCTAATCGCGTAGCTATTTTATTTTAAGCTTTTGTTTAATTGCCAGACGTTTCAATTCAACCATATGGACGTAGTAGTTAGGAAACAGAGTTATGGTATTATATACTTGTAATTCTCACGATAGTTGTGTTTTTATCAGTTCCCGTATCCAATCTATTCTACACTCGCGAGCAAAAGTATGGAATCACTTGATTGAATTTGATTCCGCGCGATCTTGAGTACTTAATAACTAAATAATAATAATAAAAATGATATCATTTTAAAGGTTAAAATGTAGTCTTAAAATTGATACCAAATTCATTCAAATCGCTTCATTATTTGTGGAGCTATCTTGGATTAAGTGAAGGAGGTAGGAATAGGCAAGGATAATGGAAAAATAATGAATGAAGAAAACAACAAAAATTAATTAATAAAAGTTTAATTTCGCTTAAAAACTTAATGTCAATACTTAGTGTTCCCCCCCCTCGCCCTAATGACAGCTCGGAGACGGTTCTTCATGGACTTGATGAACTTCTGTATGGTATCTTGTGGGATACCTTCCCACTCTTCAATCAAAGCCGTTTTGAGCTCATGTGTGTTTGAAGGAGTAGGATTTCTGGATCGAACCCTCCTCTTTAGTTCATCCCACACGTGCTCTATTGGATTCATGTCCGGGCTAAGCGCTGGCCAGTCCAATGTGGCGATACCGACTTCCTCTAGGTATTCGGTTGTGGCACGAGAAGTGTGACAACGAGCGTTATCGTGCATGAGGACGAAGTCATCACCGATATATCCCGCATAGGGAACGACATGTTCCAGCAGAATATCGGTAATGTACCGGTCTGAAGTTAGACCGCCTCCTCGTCCCCCGCCAGGCACGAAAACAAGCTCCGTTTTACCGTCGAAAGAAATGCCGGCCCACATCATACAAGAACCGCCTCCATAAGCCACTGTCTCAGCGAAACAGCACTGCGCAAATCGCTCCCCAGGCCTCCTGTAGACCCGACCTCTTCGATCGTTGCCGTGCAAACACATTCTGGACTCGTCCGAGAACAGTACACGGCTCCATTCCTCAACCTCCCAATCAAGGTGGGAACGAGCGAATCGAAGGCGGGCTTGTCGATGAGCTGCCGTCAGTTTAGGGCCTGTGGCAGGCCTTCTTGGGGTTAAATTAGCTTGCTTGAGTCTCCGACGAACTGTCCACTCGCTAACAGCGACCCCGCGAACATTTCGGAGCTCCTGTTGGACGTCAACACCAGTCAAATGCCGATTTCGGAGAGAAGTTGACACGATAAAGCGGTCATCCCTCTCCGATGTGCACCGGCGTCGTCCAGATCTTGGTCTCGGGACAAAGCCACCAGTCTCCAGAAAGCGTTTGTAGACTTTCGAAACACAAGACTGACTTATGTGGAGCTGACGTCCGACAGCCCGCTGGCTAAGCCCTTCTTGCAATAGGGCGACGATTTGGGCGGCTTCTGTAGGTGTTGTATCCATTGTCTTCGAAGTTCAAGGGTCCAAAGTTGCGGAGATGTGTACCGGTCAACGTGTGAAAGCTAACTGATAAAAAAAACCGATAACACGTGCTTTTATAGGGGATGAAGGGCGCGCAACTCGCGACGGGTCAAACAATTGAAACGTATCTTTTTTCGTACTTCTTCACGTAGCCCGGGATAACTTCTTAAGTACTGGCGTTATTTGAATGATTTTGGTATCAATTTAAAGTTAATTAATGAACCTTTAAAATGGCATCATTTTTATTATTATTATTTAGTTATTAAGTACTCAAGATCGCGCGGAATCAAATTCAAGCAAGTGATTCCATACTTTTGCTCGCGAGGTTCTGCATTAGAAAGTGCACTGGACACTAATACTCTATCGTCATTTTTAACACAGCCAAAAATTACGATCAACATTTATTAAATTTATTTTTAAACGTTTTGCTCTTGCATATAAAGCTTTAAAGATTGAGTTGTTTGTCACTGGATGGAAATATGTGAATAGGGGATAACGTGTAAACCGCGTGAATTCCGTTTTCCCGGCTTTCAAAGAAAATCGAAAGAGGCTTTGACAGAGAAAGATTTTTCAACATATTATTTGTTCTCTCATTCCGGAATATATTTTTGTTTGATCTTGTTATATAAGTTTTAGCCTTACTAGAATTTTATTTCGGGCTTAATTCAGCTGGTCTACTTGCGTAATATGATGTACGATCAAATCATCTAAATACAAATTCGAATTATTCGTAGGCATAAATTAGTTCATCTCTCTTTATTTTCAGAATACCTCGCTATAAAAAAAAAAACAGATAAACGACCTGTCACGAAATACCATATCGTATAGTTATAAATTATCACATCAAAAACTCCACAACAAACTGAAATGCCAAAATAAATCCCAAGGTCGTGAAAATTATCAAAAACTTCCATCTTATCGCCGAACTAACTCACGACATGCCAACTTTAACGCTAATAATAGACGTAGATTAATCTTTTGGGTATTTTTAGTACTGTTTGAACTATTTTGGGTGTCGGAAGGTATAAATATATCTGGTAAATTATTGACTGGATTGATGGCGCGCCATTGCGTCTTTTGCGATTCCCCTATTCCGTTGGAGTGGAGTTAGCTATAGTTACTGTATTCTAAGCGTAAGAAAAATAATATATTGTTTATTTAGTAAGTATTCGTGAAGTATAATATTTTTGTAGATTTGGAAACTTAAAGACAAATACATTGGGGTCTCACAAAATGTAAAAAAAAATAACATTGGTCATGCTCCTATGTATGTCCGTGCTATAGGAGCATATCATGCATGTACAAATATTGAATACCTTATATAGGTATTTAGAATTTCCTCTTGGAGTACTTATGAGCAATTCTCTTCATGGATATTTCCAGATATATTTACCTTTTTTTCGAACGAATCCATTTTCACCTTTTTCTTTTGATGTATTTACACTATACCACTGTTCTGAATTTTGATTGTTTTTCTACTCTTTGTTTATAAGACAACTTCGGCAACTATAATTCTTTTGGATGTATAAATTATCTGTTATAAATCATAGGTATAATTCAAGCCATCTGTGTAATCGTATGAATCACCAAATATTATCCACACATATTAAACACCGATATTTATGAAGCAATTTAGTGGGCAACTTAAACGGTACAATTATATTTACATCCAACGAACTACTAACTACATTAAAAACGATGATTCACACCGCGTTGCATAATTGTGAAACTGCTATTTTCTACAATTTAACGATATCATTGTTGCAAACGTTACGTTCACGCGAACACACGTTTCGTAATGATCGTAAAAACTGTTATTGTGGTATTAAAGTACGATTAAGACTAATACAAATGCGTTATCTGAATATGTTTGTTTAGTTTAGACGAATCATGGTCCTTTGTAGAATTTCTGCATTTGCATTGTAAACGGTTTACCATGATTATAACTTTCTCATTCTGTTAGGCGACTCATTCTTGCAGCTACACATTAGTGGTACTCTCCTGTTCAGATGAAAGAACTTTCAGTTCCAAAAGCATCAAGAATTGAAAGCAACAGTTGCAATTCGTTTGCCTCAATATATTAGTAAAATTAACACTGAAATGTTTGACACGATTTTGTACTTGTGCGAAGTGGTCTGAGTCAGAAATGTTTTGGTTGCCATATGTTCAATTGTCGTGATTGAGCCTTGAGCCTTGGCAGTTTGGATACTGATCTTAATAAAGCGTTGTCTTTCATCATAATACTTGATGGATAAGCTAACAGATTCACTTACAAGCAATCTATTCAATAGTTTGACAGATGAACAAAAATAAATAGAAGATCACGCCAACTTTTATTGCTAAGGGAAATTGTCTAATAATGCCTATTTGGGGAAAGAATCTATTTGGTTTGGATTTTTGCCAAGTAAAAGAGCATGGGCGGATGTATGAATAAAGATTTATCCTATGGAAGATCAGCGGATATTGAGGGTCCGGCATTGATATCCCCAAAAAAACACTTCTCTGTTTACATTGACGTTCTTATTAAGAGAATTAAGAGTCTTGCAAGATTTGACGGAGTGTTGTATACCAAATCATATTAAGCCTGAGAGGAATTGTATTGAAACTGGGAACTCATTCATGCTTTGGTTTCATAATTAAACCTTTGTGTACAGTTCGATACGCAATTATTTACACTACAATAGGTTCTGTATGTTACGAGGAATTAGAAAACAGTATGCTTGTACTATAGATAAATCCTATTGTTATGAACTTACGTAAAGTACATTGACAGATACGGTCCAGCTGAGTGCATTTACAGACGTAAGCATTGCATTGACGTACAAAGAGAACATTAAATTAAATAGTGTAATATTTATTGCATCGTCATACATTAAACATTCGTTGCGAGATGCTCGCATCTTAACTACCAATTCTACCGTCTCCAAGAATTTATTACCGAAGTCAAAAGTACCATCGAGATTGTTTTGTGTCGTTGCTTCTTGTTCTTGTATGTTGATTCAACTGTTGGTGGCGGTATTGGCATCTCTTTCAGGTACGGCCGCAGCTTTGTGTCGCTACATGGGTTATGGTGAACGGTGAACATGTTCCGACTTACACTAACAATGTTTTGTCTCTTTCTTTCCAGATGGCTCTATCTTCCCGTCTCGCTCCACCGTTCGCCGGAATGTTTCTATCGTAGAAGTGTTTTGCATTCCTTTTAGTTCTCGGAAACTTTGTTTCTACGTTGTAAATGGAAATGGGATCATTGCTTATTTGCATTGGAAGATAATAATTCTCGTTAACTGTTATGGTTCTTACAAGTAGTTTAGCAATTTTGGTTCAAATATTCATAAATAGAATTTGCACATAACTTTTGAATTTCGTGTTTGTAAACTATCTTATAAATTTTTGCCTAGTTGGGCGTACAGTTGATTCATTTTAACTAACTATTGAAGCAGGCCTTCGATTTTTTATTGATTCGGGATCCAATTCGCCTTTGTTTATTGTTACTTATTAAAATTGATTGCAAGAACGCCCAAGGTTCATTTAGAAGGAAGTTTATTGTTGGTGCAATACTTGCTTACTTTTAGCTTGTTTATTACGGAAAGACTCTGATAGCAAAATGTTTTATTAAATCCATCTTAACAGTCTATATTATAAGGTTTTGATTTGTATGTTTTGTGTAACTAGTAGCTATAATTTGTTAGAGGCGATTCTTATCGAATTAAGTCTCGTTACGGTCGTTCAGGGATTTCACTTTTTGCTGACGTTCATTTTCTCATTATTTGATCACGTAATAGTTCTGTGACTGTTTCTCCTCGTTTCTTTGTTTATTTTACTTTTTTGAGGTTTCGGAGCTCGTATAAAATGGACCTAGGTTTTATTTTGCTAACATTTTAGTTTAATTCTAGCTTTCTTCCATTACGTTTGTCTGTTCCACTCGGTGGGTTTGTCTTGTATCTTGATTTCCGTCAAGGTTGAGTTCCGTGAACCGAAATAATCATTTTATCGATTAATATTTTCTACTTCTTCGGAAGGCTACCGTCTTTCCTACGTCACTTGTAAATTTTGTATGTGATTGTTAATTTTGACGTCAGAACCGCGTTATCGATTGTTTTCACTACATCCATAACCTTTGTATGTCTTATACCTACATAATTCGGTAGCGTTCGATACAGGTATTTAGGTCGAAATCAGATATAGATATATCAAATATTTAGTTGAATTAGTTGTCATTGACATTTCATACCTTATCGTTGATGTTTAGGGCGTTTCTATATTTAGTTAACGCTCGAACATTATTGACATATTTATTTTCTTTCTCCTTTACAGATTTTAAACTTACAATATTAAAAGTAAAATAGTGATACAATAACTGTGATAGACGTTAATTAGTATGTACTAAAATAGTACCAGTGAAATGTCCTCTAATTAAAATGGAGAGGAAATTAACACGCGAAGACTTTATGAGGAAGAGCTTCCGGGCTCCCAGGGTATCGCCAGCCCCAGACGGACAAGAAATCAACGGGAACGGTGCCCCACCACCATCGCCAGTCTCGCTAGCTATGTTGGAGCGAGCAGCACCAGCACAACGAACCCAGTACGAGGTTACTTCGTCTGGAATAGCTCCTAAACGGCTAGAAATCAGCAAAGCTCATCCAATTCATCTCAAATCATTCCAAGCTCCAGACCCTCCAGATGACAATAGTCCAGCACCACCTTCAGACGACGTTCTTCGTAAGCTGGAACGCCAAATCGGTGAAATGGAAAGAGGTCTCGAGAGAGCACAGAACGGGAACGTAGCAGTAGATGAAAGAGTTAGATACGCTGAACACGAGAACCTTTTACGTACTGGTGTGTCTTCAGTTGGCGGTGGCGGATACTTGCCAGCAGATTCTGACACGGAGCACGACGTTGTACCGTTCAACAGAAATGAAAGTACACGGAGCAGTACGGGTGGAGCTACTGCTGTGCCCCGATCGACTCGTCTTTCAAGAACGAATTCTGACACTCAGCAGTCAGTTGCTGCTACTGCCAGACTTATGAGAAAGTTGGCAGATGGTGGCAGTAAAGGAGAGGAGAAGACTAAGCTAATAACAAGGAAGGCTCTGCAAGCGAAAATGGAACGGGTTAAGAATTCTGTAGTAGGGAAACATGAACACAGAGTTCTTGCTGAGCATAGAGTTGACCCGCCTTCGCCAAGAACGCCAACTTCACCTGTCTCCCAAAGGTCTTCTACTCAGGTAAAGAATATTTTGTCGAGTATTATTGTGAACGTCCACTTTGTGTTCATCACTTAACCAGAAGTCTAAGCACTTATCTTAAAATACCAAAATTATGATCGTATTACTAAGCAATATCTTCGGTTTATGTACGAGATTCAGTATATAGACCTTTTTTTTATATTTACGCGAATCATCGTACACTTTCCATTGATACGTATTTTTACATGAGGTTTTATTTGCCTTCTACCCACGCTCAGTTTTCCTAAAACGTATTATTGAGTAACACGCCTCACCTTGTTATTTTATATCATTTACACATGTTGGCATTGCGTAATCGTTAGTTATTGAATAGTAAACCCTACACGAAAATGTTCACTTTGTACTTTTTTTGCTTTAAACTATAAGAAGTGTAATATCATAGTGAATAAATATATCAAAAAGTAATGTTAATTTATATAGATAATCCATCGATAGATAGACTGTAGATAAGAGCAGTAGGTAGCATTACTGTAGAATTAAAACAGATCTGCAAAGAAACTGAAACATCTGTGTAGGAAGAGATGCAGTATTCAAAACTATTCTAGACAGTACTACTACGCAGTATGAGTTATTAATGGCTGCAGTGCGCTGCAGTTTAATAAAACATACTTACTGCTTTCTATTGTACTCATTGCTCAGCAAAGTAAGTATTATCGGCAAAGTAATTCGGCATTTTGTTACAAACAAAATTTAGGGTCATATCGCAATACGTAAAAAAAAACAGTGTCTTTTCGCACTGTGTCAACTCGCAATCCGAGTCTTGCTTCAGTCCATTTTTATTTTGTTTCGGTGCTATATATTATTTTATTATAATTGGTTTTAGTTGCACAGCGTCAACCATCAAATTCGTGAAGTTTCTTTTTTTTAATAAAAATCATACCTATTACCAAAATTTATACTTAAGAACAGGTGGCTACGGATTAAACATCTCCAAACGTCCTTTGATTGTTAAAAAAAGCCTACAAAAAGCCACATCCTTACCTGTGTTTGTATAATATTCGAACTTTTTATTTACCTGGTGCGAAAATATCGGTTCGTGCCATCTGACGCGTGGAGCAAACTATGACGTCACTGTACTCGTGTTATCATGATTATTATATATGTAGTAGGTATTAAATATAATAATATGCTAACATAGTATTATTTGTGAGACACTTAACACTGCTTAGTGTGTCGTTATTTAAAGAAAATTTTAGTTTATCATTTTGTTATATGTTGTAAAAAAAAGTTATGATTTAGCGACGATTTCAAAAACACGTGTTTCTTTTTAGGCGGTTGTATTTTTGCCAACGCATTTAGAAATGAGTTAAAAAGCAATTAATTTAGGTTTAAATAAAGCGTAGGTGACATATTTGATCTTAATCGAGAAGTCATTAAGGTACCTATTTCATAAATACATACATACAATAAGAGATACATTACAATTTAAAAAATACATACATGTCACGGGATCTAATTATATTGATTATACAATTCATACAAAAAAATATATATAAAATTAATAATCCACTCGGAGAAACAAAATAATAGAAGTGGTTTAACTGACGGTTTTCTGTTAGGTTAGGTTTAAAAAACAACAACATAACAACATGAGCAAAGAAACTTGCAACTGGTATCTTCATATCACTATTCAATTATTGTTGATTTTACATTGTACTAAATATTTCTTTGTTTTTATTTTTACAGGTAAGCACAGAACCACAATCAAGAAATCATATTCAACATTATTCCGCGCGTTTGCTAAACAAAATGTTTGGTAAGTTTTGAGTTAAATATTTAAAAACCTTACCGTTAACAACGCTTATACTCCTAATTTCATAAAACTTAATCATGAAATTTTGAAAAACATAGCAGATAGGTGGCAGTTCGAATTCTTAAACCTAACCGTCAATTTTGAATAAAAAAGTAGGCTGCGGTATAAATTTTAATATTACGTCAACCCATATGATATCCCACTGCTGGGCACGGGTCTCCGCAGTAGAACCTACTTATGTAAATCCTTAGGGTAATTGTCATAATCGCCACGCTTAAGGTTCATTTCCGTGCATCGCGGCCGATCGCGAGTCGCGCGCGGCTTACAACAAGCGTCTGACGCGCGCGGCCGATGCGACAATAGTCAGAGTATGAGAATGTATGGTGCCGTTTCCGAGGTAAGCGACAGACGCGTGCGGCCGACGACTGTCGTAGCCTGCGCGCGCACTCAGAATATTGTCGCATCGGCCGCGAGCGTCAGCCGCTTGTCGTAAGCCGCGCGCGGCTCGCGATCGGCCGCGATGCACGGAAATGAACCTTTAACGAGCGAAATGGCGATCGAAGTAAGATTTAAAGTACGCAGAGGACGCTGCTACCCGTCCTCTGATGTACAAATTGTAATGAATTTGACTTATTAGACGAATTATATTTTTTCTATCAATTTGGCTAGTTAACTTTTGTTTGCCTGACACTAAATAGTAACGACTACTACCTGCATTTTAAATTAGAACAGAATAAATTGGGTTTACGAAGTTAAACTCAGATTATCACAGCGATAGATCAGTTTGCATGCTAAATAAATTACTGTTGTTCATAGCTTAACGTGGTGGTCTTGATGTATACCAGCCTACTTTCTCATGCCTCCTGTAACCACAATCTATCACCTCCAAGATATAGTTATATAGTTTCCCGAGAAAGCTAATTATATAGCTAAGAACAATTTAATCAGTAAAACTTGATATGAAGACGCGGCGGTAACCCGGTCCCCTTGAAATCTACAATTTTGCTCATAATGGCACACCAGCACTCGTCTCTAATTAAAATTTCCCTATAATTTCAATAATAAACTAGACATTTATTGGATTTAGCTCAAGAGCACGGAAACTTCATGTCGAGCTAAGAGCTCTGCTCTTAAAGTCCAGTCAAAAAAATAGAGCCAACCTCTATAAATCAAAAATAAGAAACTGAAAATTTTACAATATTGTATTTACCCATTATAAATGATACCCAAAAATCGCATTAAACATGTGTCTTTCAAGGTCAAAGTTCCTACATAATATCTTTAAAAACTCTCTACAATCTTTGTTTTAAGTAAAAATTTTAACTGTTTTTGAGATTGAGCGTCTAAGGCTGCGTAGCATCTTTCGTCTACTAGGATTATACAGTGTACATAACTGGTCATCTTATCTCCATGCTCAGTCAAATGTGCCCACAACTCATACCGGTAATTACATTTAAATACCACTACAAAAGAGGGGTAGAGCAGCCTTCAGAAAGTAAAACTTATGCTCTTGTCTCTTAGTACATATGTAAAAGCCCGGCAAACGGTCTGTAGTAACTCTTCGCCTATTATGCACATTGAAGGGAAGACCACGTAAACATGTAATATCATTTAAGTAGGTCGGTCGATATAAACCTTGACACGCTGACTGCCTGCATTGATTAGGTACAGCTAGTTTCCCTTTATTTAGTGGAACACAGAAAACTATGCCTATGTTACGTGGGCACTAATTATACTGCAGCTTAAACGTATATAATCTGTATGATATGTTCAATATGATTTCCTAAACAATAATACAGTACATACGTGAGGAGTTGGTACTCTAAATAATAGTCAGACAATCGTCGTGTCCAAAAAAGTGCCTCTTTTCCTATTCTTTGCTCACTAGTCACGATATTCCAAAAATGTAATGAAACAGAACATTCTAGTTAATTCTGAATTTTATTTTTCTAATTTTATTGTAAATTTCCGCGAAATATCGTTTGTTTCCGAAATTCTCTGCTTCGATAATGAACTTTAAACTTTGGAGTTGACAGGTTTTTTTTTTAAATTAATATGCCTCGGAATACCGGGGCCGATTCCGGGAAGTTCTTTACGAATGAGTGGATTATAATACAGAAAGTTTCAGTTAAAGGGTCTGTTTTTGACAGAAAACAATTCCACAACAGCTTTCAATCAATTTGTTGGAAAGTTTTGATTGTGGTATTTTGAGGGCAATGACTTGTTGAAAATCTTATTGAAAAAATGATGTTTTGTTGAAATCCATTGCAATCCACGGCCAATGTGCAGAGCGAGGAGTCGTGTCATCTGTTTATCATATTAATGAAATTATAATGCAAAAACTTTACGCGATGTCTTCTCATTCAACATTCTCTTATATGATGTCCCACTGCTGGGCACGTGTCTTCCCAGTAGAACATATTTATTATTTATAGATCCTGGGGTAATTGCCATAATCGCCACGCTTGACAAGCGGGTTGGTGATAGCAGTAAGGCTTTTAAGTATGCAGAGGACGCTGCTGTCCGTCCTCCGGTGTGAAATCCCTTAGTCGCCTTGTCCTTAAGCTGATACCACACGAACTTGTTGTTTTCTCTATTTTTATAGTAGTAACACAATAGTTTGTTTAAAAAATAAGTAGACATGTAAGTCACACATTACTAGAAATATTGTTAATCCCTTCAGCTAAGCTAAAATTGCTTGTGTCAGCATAATTGATGGAATTCGAATCCAGGATTCTTTCGATAGCGAGTCTGGTGCTAAACCAGAAAGCTTCGTTTTGTGGTTGTAATACCTTAATGAATTCACTCGCAGAAACACAACATAACGGTCACTCCCATCAATTTCGTAATACTTGGAAACACCAACGCAACTCTTCGCATTACAAAACAGGCATAGAACTAAATTTATTGCTTTAATCATCTAAGGGCTAGATGTCGCCTCGAGGACCGCAACTACTAATTTATGTACATTTACTTAATTTTACGTAATACATGTTATAATATCCGTGGCACGGATGAAGTATCGCGTGATGATTTATGGTGCTAACGGCAATTTGCCTCTTTTGAAATTGTGGAACTTGACTTCTATTGAGCGGAATTATGTTCAAAATGTAATTTTTAGTTGTAATATGCGTCAGTAGCACTGTGGAAGTGCTGTGGAAAATGCCGTGGGTTCGAATCCCACACGTTGTTCCAAGTCTGGGTCATCACTTTGTTTGATCCACATATTGTTGTTCCAAGTCTGGGTGTAGGTGCTATGTTTGTAAAGTGCTCCTCGACTGACAGAGTACGTGTACGACATAAAATTTAATTTTAAATATGACATCCATCCTGCGTATTTCGAAAAAAAAAAAAACTGGTTACCGTCCAAGACATCAGACCAAAACTGGCAATCACAAATCAACTCAAAAATATAATTCTACAAGCTTTCCCTGTTTCGTTTGCGTTAATTCAGATAGCCTATGTGCTATTTTTTTTGTTACTTTTGCTATTCCAATGTATAAACTAAATTACTGGAAAGTTTCACCAAAATCTGTTCCAAAGTTTTTGCGTGAAAGGGCAACAAACCAACCTCCAACGTTCTGTTTTAAAAGTATTACTAGGATTATCCAGATCTTAAGTTACTTTTTAATTAGATGGAAAGCTAAAACTAAAGCTCTTTTGAAATATAATTAAGGTCGGATTCCCATGAGTGTTGTAAACGTTACGCAGTGAGGCAATGAATCTGGATAAAGTTTCACGGTCAACCTTTTTGTTATGGAAAATCTGTTGGAGCGTTACTTGCGCTTGAAATCTGATGGATGGATATTAAGTAGGTAGTTAATAATGTTTTTGTGATCATGGAAATTTGGTAGCAGGGGATCAATATTTGGAGATATAGTTATCATATATCTTGGGACAAATCACCAACGCCATTTGATCCCATCTCGGCAGAGCTTGTACAATGGCTACCAGACAACTGATAAACATACTTAATACACCCAGACACAGAATAAACCATCGTGCTAATTACACATAGTTTCATTCTGAGTGGGGATCTAATCCACGGCCTCTGGCTTAGCAGTCAGGGTCACTAACCACTAGACCAACTCCCATCCTGGTTAACGTTATCCCGCATTTGAGTGCTAAAAATAAATTCAAACATGGTCGTGTCGACCTGACGTGGAGTAAAGTTATAATTATATTAATGGTCTCCTAACCGATGCAGGTTACAGCAGCCAATCTCGTTAGCGACTAGCCAACTACGCAGGAGATATTATAGTGCACAAGTGTATGCGCAGACACAAGTGCACCCTCTATTCCCTAACAAAAATCCGACCTACTACCTACCGGAAAATACGCGCTGGACCGACGAGTTAACGTGCTCTCCAAAGCACGGAAGGGTATAACAATGTTCGAAAACGTCACAGGCAGTGGTAACTTTACTTAACCTCGCAAGTATCTCGATCTACTCGTTCGCCAGAGAGAGACCCCTCAAAGTATAGAGTATAGTTACCACAACATTGTCAAAGGACTTGTTAGTTTACGATAGTGAAGCAAGTTCGGTGGCGTGTATCCAAACTCCTAAAACATTTGAACGTTGCAGGCACGTACTCATTTTACGACCAGCGTATGTTTGCTTCTAGTTTTTTAAGCGCATATTATTTGAATCAATTTACTAGACATTTTGTTTCTACTGTTTTGTTATGGGACGTAAGTGCTTAAGTGTTTTAATATTATTGCCTTTTTCTAATTTTAATGGTAACTTCATCATTAACAGCCCGTATTGGTCCATTGCTGGACACGGCTATTTCCATATTTACGCGCCAATATCAGCGACCTTTTTTAGTTTAATAGTTGACTGGCCTGTTGGTCTAGTGGTTAGTGACCCTGACTGCTAATCCAGAGGTCGTGCCAGGATAAAACTTTGTGTGACGAACACGATAGTTTATTCTGTAAAAGTATCTTTATCAGTTGTCTTGTTACCATAGGACAAGCTCTGCTTAGTTCGGAATCAGATGACGAGTTGATGTGATGTGTGAGTTGTCCCAAGATATTATTATATCAATAGTAACTTACATTTTCAAAATTTTGTGGGCTCACACCTACAAGTAGTAACAGATTTTTTTTCAATTTCATTCTCTTATTACTTACGGATTAAAACCTAAGTTAAATATTCATATTAATTACGGTTTGTAGATCCCTTTTTAGTTCGAGGGCAAGTCAAAGAGTTGTCTTTCTCTGTGCGACATAATCTCTGTAATGAAGCGTCGTCCGGCTTCTACACTTGTGAGGCTTGGCATACGTCAATAGGATGCTTGTTCGATGTGAGATTTACATGGCACACCTTTGTTATTTAACATGTAAATTCCAGCACAGAATAAAAACGAAATAGTACTGTTTTGTTCAAGAAATTGTTGAATGACTCACCGATTCGCTCGTTTTCTTTTGAAACTCCCTCAGAGCTTAAGATGGCAGGCAACTCACACGTGGCCGTCTGATCCCAAACTAGGCAGAGAAACAGACTAGTGATAAACATACTTCGTTAAATACATGCGAGTAAAGATAAATTTATTACCCAAATGGTGCAAATGACGCAAATATTAATCCTGGGTGGGAATCGAACCCAGGATGTCTGGCTTAGTAGATATTATCTTATTCCTTGTCTACATCACATAACCTCTCTAGATATTAGCTCTCTAGATCCACAGGATTTGTACTGAACATTATTGAATGAATAAATATATAATATAATAATATCTTGGGACAACTCACACAACGCTATCTGATACTCCCAAACTAAGCAGAGCTTGTATTATGAAAACCAGACAACTGATAAACTTACTTATATATTTCTAAATACATATATATTATAGATAAATAACACCCAGACACAGAATAAACCATCGTGCTCATCACACAAAGTTTTATCCTGAGTGGGGATCGAACCCACGACCTCTTGCGTAGCAGTCGGATACACTCCCACCGCGCTACAGAGGCAGTCAATGAGTTGGGACTTTAATTTTTAACTTAAGCGTCACAATTTAAATGCTATATTATGTATACCTATCTCACTCTTGAGCTATTTCAGTATTTAATAAACGAAGTGAATCTGCCTACGTCCGTCTAAAAGCAATTTCGGACTAGGAATGAAGGCATATGTGGACATGACAGTCAATACGAGTTATTGAATGGGACAGTTCAATTGTAGGAACCTTTCAACCGAGACAGGTTTATGCCTGGATGAGTTCTCTCTATTATAGGCCAAGTGAGACCTTGTAAGATTGTTTTGAAAACGATTAGTATCAGTTAAGTAGTTTTAGGCTGGCAGGAGCTGGATGCGAGAAGCCGAAGATAGAACAAAGTGGCGTGCAATTGGAGAGGCCTATGTCCAGCAGTGGACTGCGATAGGCTGATGATGAAGTAGTTTTATACAACTCCATGACAGTAGCAATATGTCAAGGCAATTACAACCTCATGAGTGCATATTAAAAAATCTACGACGCGTCAAACAAAAACTTGATTATCTTTGAAACGGCTTAATGGATTTGTATGAAACAAAGATTAAAACCACCCCGATTAACTTAACTACCTTTCCAATACAAAAAAAAAACTTTTTTCGTGGTTTCGATTCCCACACGTGACACCACTTTGTGTGATTCACAAATTGTTGTTCCGAGTCTGGGTGTAATTTGTTTCCGTGACTTATATGTTTGTAAAGTCCCTCGTGACACAGGGCTTGTAACCTAATGCGTGAGTCGTGTTTATTAAAAAAAAAAATTACAAATAATCTTCATCCAAATCGTTTTTTTCTTTTATGCGCTATGACACCATAGACAGATATATTAATACAAATGTTGAAGTAAAACCTCTTCTTTTGCGTTTTCGGTTAAAATATACCTCACGCATACTAAAATCCCAAGTAATAATTAATTACAATTGTAAAACCAGATTACAAACAACTGATTTTCTAAACTTAATTAACCGAGTACCGTTGTAGAGTTTCAACAATACTATCGCTACGTAGGGACGAGACTTCCAACTCTGCTTGTCTACTTGTATAGAACAAAAAGTACCAAGATTGGTAGAGTAGCGAACTTTGGGAACAATGTAGAGTTCTGTAGAGTAAGCACGAATTTCATTATACTTTGTATAGTTATCGCAACGTGACAGACGCTCTAATTCACTGTAAAAAAATGAAATGGAAATGGTCAGGATATGTTGCACGTGTGAGTAGTGAGAGATGGTCAAATACACTGAACTGGTCCCATGGGCAGACCTTCTGAGAGATCAAATGAACATCAGGTGAAAACTGGACAGCGATAGCCAAAGATAGGGAAGCGTGAATTAAGACAAAGGAGGCCATTACTCAAAAAAAGATCCTTACTTACTTAAATAAGAAGAAAATGTTTAATTTGTAATGTAAATTGATGGAAAATGAATAAATTGTATGTTATAATAATGAAAAGATTAATAAATGGCTATAATAATACAAATCACTCTGTTTAAAAGGAAAATGGGACTGAATGATCAACGCACAGCTTAAACCATTGAAGGAATTGACTTAAAATTTGCCGCTCAGATAGTTTAATGAAGTAATCATCAAGAATAGGTTTACTTGCTAACGACGGGTTTTTGATAATTTAACCCCTCGGGGAGTGAAAGGGAGTTTTCAAATTTTGATCAAATTCAAACATAATCCGGTAGAAACCCTAATGTCAAAAAAAAACATTACTTCTCGTATTTTAATTTAAAATACGCAACGAGCGGTAGTTTCTTTAAGTAACCATACGATTACTATACGTAAGTATATTAAAAATTGTGCTAGAGGTTGCTGTTCTGTCGTTAGTTCTACTTGTTCTAGTTGCTAATGTAACTTAAAAGGGGAATGTTTGCTAAGTTAAGACTAGTCGTTAGTACTTTGTATGCAAAGATTGTCTTGTATTCGAAATGCATACCTGGAAACGATTTTATGTATAAGATATGTAATAGACCGAAAACTGTTTAGGTTGTATAGAATGTGTGTGTGTGTTATATATTGTAATTATATTCCTTAGGTATTTATTGTTATGATAGGTATACATTTATATAAAACTAGCGGCCTGCCCCAGTTTCGCACGGGTGACATATCGTAGTTTTTTATACCTTGAATTATATTGTAATTTTCGTAGGGATCTCTAATGTTTTTTGACAATATAGTATAACCTGTGCTAGTCCCCGTTATTGTAGCTTTCTAATATTAAAAGAATTTTTGAAATAGGTCCAGTAGTTTTTAAGTTCATTCGTTACATACAAAAATACAAAACTTTCCTTTTTATAATATTAGTATAGAAGACGAAATTAAATATATATAGTTAGATATAATTTAGACTGCTTCGGAAGAGTAGTGAAATTTGTGGATTCCGAGTCCCACATAGGACACCACTGTGTGTGATCCAAATTGTATGTATGTAGCAGTAGCGAAGGGTTCAAAAAATTCTAAGTAACCTGACCCATGTATCTATTTTGGTGGACACGGTTCTTTGTACCTAAAATATTAAGTAACTACAATTCAAAGGGAAACCGAATGAAGAAAAGAATGGTGTTCTAAGGCCCCTTCGCTACTGGTATGTAGTCACCCATGCAAGAGAGGGTTTGTATCCTATTGCATGAGTGGTCTTTCATTAAAAGAAAATTATTAAAAATGCAACCAGGAGAGTAGAAATTATGAATGTCGTCAGTTTCACAGTTTCTTCTACACATACAAATATAGTTTAAATAAAAATAACTTATTGTGCCCTACCTCAATACACAATAATATAACGCCACAAAATTTGACCTTCACCTTGTAATAAAATATAATTAATAATTTAATTCAATATATTCATACTTTTCGCCCTTAAACATTTATTTGCCGTGGGGAATTTAAATTGCCAGCACGTTTTGCCTAAATCGGTCGGAATTTTTACCTTACCCCTAAATGACACTGTTTGTATACAACTTATTGTAGAAAAAGTATTTTAATGGCGCTTTGTTGACTAATATATTATACTTAATTTTTAATAATGGTCATTATTGTTATCGATTTAATTCTGGAGCTACAATGTCACCAAAACTCCTCGAAAAAACCTTGTTGTGTGTAGCTGGACCATTATTCAGTTTGTTATTTGTTATTAAAACCTCATTGTTGGTTGCAAATGTCTTTAATTAAACTGTTTATATACAACGTATTGTGGAAAATGTATTTAAATGGCGCTTTGTTGACTAATATATTACTTTTTAATAATGGTCTTTATTGATATCGATTTAATTGTGGAGCTACAATGTCACCAAATTTTTTTGAAAAAACCTCGTTGTGTGTAGCCGGACCTTTAATCAGTTTGTTATTTGTTATTGAAACCTCATTGCTGGTTGCAAATGTCTACAATTAAATGGTTATATACAAAGTATTGTGGAAAAAGTATTTTAATGGCGCTTTGTTGACTTAATATATTATACTTTTTAATAAAATTATCTTACGCGCACGCCGCACGGCTTGCGCGTGTCAAAAAGTGTCGTTACAACTTTTCGTGAGATTTTTTTCCGTCTAGCCAATAACACCCAGACACAGAATAAACCATCGTGCTCATTACACAAAGTTTTATCCTGGGTGGGGATCGAACCCACGACCTCTCGCGTAGCAGTCGGATACACTCCCACCGCGCCGACAAGACAGAGTCAGACAATTTTTTTTTAGACTAGACTTTTTATCATTAAATTTCATTAAAATTGCCTTAGTGCCTACTTGCGGAGACACACATTTAAACAAACAAAGAGTTTACCTATTCATAATAGCATAGACAATGAAATTGAAAAACAAATTATATTTTTTTTTTGTAGGAAAATTTAAGCCTTTGCCTCTGCCAACCCCTTGAAGAATAAGAACCAAAAAGCAAATATTTCACTCACTAGCCAAGTGACGCAACTAAGGTAGATGCAATATACCAACAAAAAACACACCTTTTATATTTAAACCCAAACAAACTACAATTAAATTTCAACCCTAACACTAACGAATAAAGCTTGATACCCGTTGACATTTGCTGTTATATAAGACGTTTTAATTTTCGGTGGAAAATATAGGGCGGTGGGCACTCCACCCCATCTATTCTACTGTGTACTTCCGTTAGTCGTATTCCGAATGTTGTGGTAGACAGACGTATATCGTGACGGGACATGGTGTTGTCATAGTGTAGTGTTTTTAAAATGGCACGGAAAAGGGTAAGCAGTGCTTGAACTAAGCTAGGAAGTCATCCCTAAAAAAAAATCTTCATTATTTTGTTTTTATTGCATTCGATTCCGAAATGTGTCGGTTTTTTATACGAGCGCGTGAAGTGATTCGATTTTTGAAATTGTGATCGTACTGCTTGATAACGGTTTATTTATTGTGTTGTCTAATTCAAATAGGTCTTTGTTATATTTATTGCTTATATTTTTATGAATGTATCTTTTATAATCGATTCAGTATTCGATTTGACGATGTATTTGTTTGTTAAATGAGGATTAATTCTAAATGACGTATGTCTAATTTTTTTTTTTTTTTTTAATTTAAAGTGTCAAGGCCGAGTATATTTTACTTAATAAAATCACGTCAGTAGTTGTATCCTACATCTAAATAAATTCGGTCAATGATAAAATTACGCCTACAGTTCAATTAATGAAACGGCTCTTTTGCGATAAAAATCTGGGTGTGTACTGACACAAGAGTTCCAAGTATGATTTTCGAGGTTATCCTACGTATTCACGCTTAATATACGTCATGTGGTGAGCAGAATTACATTTGTAACCATCAAACTGAATATCGAAGTAACTCAGAAACTCGTAAACTTTGAATTGTATTAGTTTATGTTTGGTTTATATTCTGAAGTAGATTTTACAATATCAATCGCAAATTGGTTATAGAAATCTGTTGAGTCGATTTATATGATTGTGTTAAAGATATCCAAACTTTCAAATCAACTGCTGGACTTCGCAGTCCACTGCTGGACATAGGCCTCTCCAATTGCACGCCACTTTGTTATATCCTCGGCTTCTCGCATCCAGCTCCTGCCAGCCGTTTTGCGTAGATCATCACTCCACCTGGCCTGAGGGCGTCCTACACTACGTTTGCCGAGACGCGGTCTCCAATCAAGAATTCGTTTACTCCAACGGTTGTCGGTTCTTCAGCTAATATGGCCAGCCCACTGCCACTTCAGCTTGTTAATCCGGTGGGCTATGTTGATAACTTTGGTTCTCTGTCGAATCACCTCATTTCTGATTTTGTCCTTAATCTTATATCTATATTTAATAAAAATAATATCAGGATCAAAATGTATACAGGGTGTAACAGAAAGGTGTTGTCAAAATTCAGTAGCAGTTAGGGCATGTTATCAATATTGCACCTACCATGGTGCCATAGCTGGTTGCATTATTATTACATAGTTATAGTATATTCTTTTCGTCAAAATTCTGTAGTGAAAGGCGTATGGCATAAGAATTATACCTCCCCTGGTACAAAATTCGATTGGATTATTATGGCATAGAACTTTTTTAAATTAATAACCTTTTTACTCATAAATAAACGAATGATAAAAAAATATTTTTTTAAGGTACTCCGATTTTGATAAAATTAGGTATATGCACTCAGTATCATGGGTTCATACCAACCCTTGAATATGACCACACCTTTCTGTTACACCTTTTATAAGCGCATTGCTACGGAACAGCTGCACCAACTTGGTTGACTTTTTATCGCCGTGTTTGTAATTTTCAAGACAAAGTTTGTATAAAATAGAATGTTTGGAAATATAAATAAAATAACGTATTCGGAGGGAAAATTTGTTTGTTTGTTTTGTCTTTGAATTTGTTTCGTCCTCTTCATTAGTACACCCGTGATTTATCTATACTTACTAATATTATAAAGCTGAAGAGTTTTATTGTTTGTTTGAACGCAGTAATCTCAGGAACTACTGGTTCGAATTGAAAAATATTTTTCTGTTGCGTAGCCCATTTATCGAGGATATAGGCTATATAATATCACGCTACGACCAATAGGAGCGGAGCAGCAATGAAACATGTTGCAAAAACGGGGAAAATTTACGCATACGAAGTTGCGCGGGACAGCTTTAACAACGTTAATATTCTATGAAAATGTAATGCAAATTGACCAGGAAACCAATTTATGTTGTGGAATAATTAAAGTGTTAATCGATTGTCGGCTCCATGCCACTGTTTGTTATTGCAGTTTTATGCTTCGTTTAATATCGTCCAGTAAATAAAGGATGCAACTATCGGAAGTAAAACTAACAAATAAATTGCATTATTTCAAAAGTTATTGAAGAAAATTAAAGCAAAAACTCAAGGTAATTGAATAATACCTGATTAATGTTTGAACGTTTTTCTACAAACATTATTATTTAACAACTAGCTAGTTATAGAATTTTATAAGCTACGGGTCTTAATCGCGTAAATATTTTATTTTAGAATACCTTTGTTTTTTGCCCGACATTTCGACCGTATTGCAACGGCCGTGGTAGACTACCCGTGACCAAATATTTACTATGACACATAAAATTCTACAATGTGTACAAATCGCGAAAGCTTACGAAAATATATTGCAAACTAGCTGGTAGTCGCTTATTGCTATAAAAACTATCATATATATTTCCCGGGGCTTAAACTATCTCTATACCAAATTTTATCTAAATCGGTTCAGCGGTATAAGCGTGAAAACGTAACAGACCGATTTTGACGAAATTTTTGTATGTTTTCCAGTGGATTCGAAAATGGTTTCGATTCACAATTGAAACCGTTTTACAAAAAAACAGCTTGTAAAAATATATAAATCTACGAGTATCTTATCCGTCAGCTGTTTGTTCTCGGGGTACATTTAACAAGTTATTTGTATATATTATTATTTTAGTACATAAACGTGATTGTAATAACTTCTAACGATACTTATCGGATTATCGTTATCAAAGTTACACAGAAATACGATATCATCCGTTAAATATAGTACATTTGTACCAAATAAATTCTCTAAGTTCTTTTATTGTTATATTTGAATAAAATCAACGGGAAATCAAGATTTCCATTAAAGTATTTTATTTGTTTTGTTTTCTTTTATCGATTTGTGTCCTAATTATACTTAAAGGAGATTTTTTTTGTTTGACCTGATAAAACTTTAAATTATATTTTAAAAAGTTTTCAAATGGAAAACGCCAGCTACTCGTAACTAGATTTCATAACACAAAATATTTATTTATTTGATATCTCATACATCAGACTAGCATTTACTAGTACAATCTTAATGTGTTAACCAAAGCTACATAATAGCAAAGTCTATTATTAAAACAAGTATTCAAATAAAACGATATGCATTCATTCATACAATTTATAAAATACAGTGTGTGAACTAAAAATAGAATCTTTTATTCTCAGGCACTTAATTTGATGAATAAAAACTACTTGCACATAAACTTGCCTCAGAACTCGACCCCTAGTTACTTTCAATTGTGTTTACACCCTTATGCAACTTCTTATTAATAATACTAACGTTTTTTTTTTCAAAGTTGTATTAAAAGTTTTAGTTAAATGTGTTTTGTTGTAGTTCTTAATGGAGTTGTGTCGTAAATTACTCGTAATGCAGTAGTTGGTAGCTTTGTTTTATTCCGAAAAGTACAAACTTCATCTAAATTTTCGATTGAACAATCGTAATCTTTGTCTTATTTCTAGTCTTTTTTTGAATGTTGACATTCTTCTAATTTCTTGGGACAACGAGGCCGTCTGATCCCAAACTAGACAACTGATAAACTCATACATATCTTCTCTATATCAAATCAATGTTTATCAGATTGTGATGAAACTTTAGCAGAATATTCTGGGAAGGCTGGCGAGTATTCCTGGTTTTAAAAGCCGCAGCGAAGCCTGGCCGAGTTCAGCTAGTCAGAAATAAATTATACTCAGTAAAATAGTAATGATGCTATAGTTTTAGAAATTATTTTGGGGCTTAAGATGCTTCCTAGTCATATAACATCTATCCAGCGCTTCTTAAGGGGACATTACACTGAGAGAATTATTTATTTAGCGCTACATACACAGCGACACGATCGCCGGCCTCGCTCTTCCGCACACAATCATTACTTCACAGTGCACAGGAGCGCAGGTCAAAATAAAGTAGAATATTCGTCCGTACATATGTTAGATTATGAACGCCATGACTATGACAATACGAAAATGCTCGTTTTTGCATTTTTCCGCAACTTCAAGATTTATTTGCGGGATCATATTAAGACATATCCTTAAATTTCTTTATATCATCTATTAGAAAAACTCTTTGACTAGTGACACAATTTTTTTCGTGTCCTAATATTTAGGTTGTCTATATAAATTTTTGAGAGGGCCGAACCCTGTTTCGCGTAATCTACCCATAAACATATTTGATTAAAATAATGTAGGTACCTACCTATAATCAGATCGACTTTACTGGTTAAATAGTATTTAGTACTATTGCTACTGGTTTATATATTGTGCGTTTGAACACAGCACCGGAATTACAATTTAATCTGTATTTGTACGTAATCTACCTATATCACTAGAATAGGATATTCTATATTTAGGAAGGACGGCGTAGAATAACTATCATGTTGTAGCCAATTCCTTTCGTCGTAGATGATTAACCTTACAATTGTACATACATATATAGTGTTGAAACCTCCGTATTATAAAGAGGAAACATTTGATTGTTTGTTTGTATTGAATAGGCTCCGAAACTACTGAACGGATTTGAAAAATTCTTTCATCGTTGTGAAGCTACATTAACTCCGGGTGACATAGGCGATTTTTATCCCTGTATTCCCACGGATAAAGGAGCTATGCGGGTGAAACCGCGAGGCGTCCGCTAGTTTTTTAAAAAATGCCAGTTTTCGAAAGCAACATCCTAGAATGTGACAGTACACAAAATTCCTTCACATTTCTCTGTAAAACGGCCATTTGTCGCTTTTTATCTAAATCGCTTTCAATCCGCTTACTCGGCGCGGATTAGTATGATTCTTCCATTTCTCCACGGCTTTGAGATGGTACTCAAAATTCCGAATGCAATCTCGATACGAGTTCTGAATGTGAGCTCGATGAGGCGAGGCTTTGTATGCAGCGATAAAGGGTTTTGTAGAAAACTGGTTCGGTAGGTTTCCATCAAATCATCATCAGCCTGTATCGCTCCACTGCTGGACATAGACCTCTTCTAATTTACGTCATGACATCTGGTCCTCCGCCTTCCGCGTCCAGTCCATCCCAGCGACCTTCTTTAGGTCTTCTATTCATCAGGCTAGGGGTCATCCAACCTAACGTTTACCGAGTCGCAGTCTCCGCTATATGGCGGCCATTACACGCTCAATCCAGATCGCGATCTATATATATTTCTTTAATATCTAACAAATGGGAGATCTGATACCTATTATTTCCTACGTATCAATTGCTAGATGTCAGGTTCGATCGAAGAGTATTGGAAGTCGCAAGTCAGGGTTTACATTCAGTCTATTTCGATATAATGTGAATTTAGAAGCGGCGGTAGCCTAATGGCTATGGAGGTCGCGGGTTCGAATCCTACCCATTATACTACCGACGTGAACCCACTCCTAACACAAGCCAATGAGCTTAGCTGGAGGGGTAAACAGGATTGCTAGTAATGTGGGACCTGCAATTTTAAATTGCTAGTTATCATTAAAAAAATGTTTAGACTCTCACATTCCAACAGATCAAAACATATTATATTTTGAGTATGACTGGTTTTAACGTGCTCACTGACTTCTGACGTCATATCCGTTGAGATTTGGTTCCACACTTTGAAATAACTTTTTTAAAACAACAAAGCCTTCAAATGTACGAGTATATCAAGATAAAAAAAAAACGCACTTCACCGAATGCACATTTAGCAGACTCACTCCTATGTTTAATTTTATATCTCTGGTGTTTTATAAGCTAGAACAATGTTTTATACACTAAAACCTTCCCAGAAAAATATGCAGTCGAATAGCGCAAACCTTATCTAAATCGGATCTCTAACTTTCGAGAAAATCGGGAACATACAGACATACTTTTTTGAAAGCGGTTAAAAAAAGAGGTGATTGTCACCAGACTGGCTTAATCCAAGATACCGAATTACGCAATGTCCAACTGGCCAATAATAGCATGTTTATCGATAAATTCTCACTAATCACTATCCATGTAATAATCATTCTAAGTAACAAACTCTGATTATGTTATTTGAATATGTATGTTCTTGATAATGATATTTCTAAATATGGTGACGATTGCAGTTATGGGTATGCGTTTAAGGAAAAACTCTGAAGGTTAAGTTACACGATATATAATAATAATATCTAGGGACAACTCACACAACGCTCTCTGATCCCAAACTAAGCAGAGCTTGTTCTATGGAAACCAGACAACTGATAAACATACTTATATATTTCTAAATACATACATATTATAGAAAAATCACACCCAGACACCGAATAAACCATCGTGCTCATCGTATAAAGTTGTATCCTGGGTGGGGATCGAACCCTCGACCTCTTGCGTAGCAGTCGGATACACTCCCACCGCGCCACAGAGGCAGATAAATGTCTGCAATGATTGGATAGATGGTATATAGCTTTGACTTCGCGTATGCAGGAAACTCTTACTCTTATTGTTCTGGAGCGGGCACTTTGACCCAACACCTGCCAAGTGTGAGTAGTCTGGGGGGGGGGGGGGCAATGGTCCCTGTTGCTCTTGGCTTGGATCCGCGCCTGCATGAGACATTTAACAAGCTCCTTCTATCGACTTCGCCCGAGTTATGATTGATGTGAATAGCAGTGGCACATACGTATTTATAAGATACCTCATTTTCTTGGTTACGTAGCTAGTTATTTCCTCCTCGGATGGAGTTCCTGAGTGTCACTGGCGCTGTTCATATCTGGGGAAATGTACCTATTATATTTAAATTTTTTAATCTCAATTTTCTAAAATGCGGTCTTTACACTGAACCACGAAGTAATGGAACTGACTCCTGTAATACAGTGTATACTAGCACAGGAGACAGGGTTATCATATATTTTTTTACTACTGCTATTATTTATATTTATTATTAATTTAGCAATCTCACAGCTATGCTACATCCAAAAATGCGACTACGATTTTTAAGAAATGTACTTTCCAAATCGTGGCACTCAATATGAGCTAAAATCTCTCTTCCAAGCTTAAATCTTTCAAATATTTTCTAGTCAACAGCACTTTAAAAATGCATCGCAGACAACTCGCCACGAAAATTACTTTTTTTTATTCCTATCTTTTATAAAGTTACAGAGCGTGGCTTAAGCTTAACAGCTCTAAAGAGTTTTTAATCGGAATATAGTTTTAAAAATATTGCAGCTTCCTCGAGTGCTGTGAAAAACAGATAGTCTTGCTTTGTTGTTTAAATAATGGAAAAAGCTTGTTACAGATATGTAAATCTTTAGTTGTATACAGGTATATTTACAGCAAATACCTTTCCTAGATGTTGCTAGATTTGTTACTTTTTTATCCAACTCTTCTTCGGAATAGCTAGAAAATGAAAATGAAAGCTTTACGGAATTACTTTTTATTCGATTTTAGATAGAAAACTAGATTTTTCTTTTTTATGTTTGATTTTTATAGCTTACTAGCTGACCCGCGCAACTTCGTCTGCGTAAATTTTCCCCGTTTTTGCAACATTTCTTATTGCTGCTTCGCTCCTTATTTCTCCACTATTTAATGGATGTTATTATACGTATAAACCTTCCTCTTCAATCACTCTATCTATTAAAAAAAACCGCATCAAAATCCGTTGCGTATTTTTAAAGATATAAGCATATATAGGGATATAGGGACAGAGAAAGCGACTTTGTTTTATACTATGTAGTGATGTGCTATTCGGGTGTATTTACTACATTACCGTAAAGTTTCATTAAAATCTGTTTAATAGTTTTTGCGTAAAAGTGTTGTACTTTTACGCAAAAACTATTAAACATCCAGTCATTCTGACAAACTTTGCATTTATAATATTTCTGGGATATTACGATATCCACTTTTGAAAAAAAAAATCTCCCTATGTGTGTGAGGCTATCCATCTTCCAGATTAGTTACAGGATGTGTTGATAAGCCATACAACCAACAAATCCAACATTCACAAAACGAAGACCTCGGCAGACAGTTACACGTTTACACTAGCAAAGTGCACTATATACACGGTATCGATCCATTACGACCTGCTTAGCACTCGCACATTGGAAACAAATAGACATACTGCGTGCGATCGATTTTAGGCTTTATATCTACTGTGATAAGGCACCTTCCGTTTTATGGCTGTGGAACTGCCACAGATAGCTAGATGCTCTTCGACTAGATTTAAACCATTCCAAAAAACTTTCTTCCCATTTGGGGCAATTGGTGCATGTATTTTTAGCTCCTAGTTTCTGATTGGACTTGATAGTCATATACCCTATGACATCGAATTTGATAGAGAAGCCAACTTTTCAAAAAATATCCATTTTCTTGCTTGCCTTATTCACTAGTTAATATAAAAATTGACCATTATTAAATTACAAGGCAAAAATGTTATGAGGTGTCCGAGTATCGAAGTAAAAGCGTATCCGAGTGGGATACTTTCAAAAAATTATCCCGTCGCCGTATATATGTATGTATGTTCTTAGAAACCACTAAACCGATTTTAATGCGGTTTTCACTATTCGATTGCATATTTTTCTGGGAAGGTTTTAGTGTATAAAACATTGTTCTAGCTTATAAAACACCAGAGATATAGACTAAAACAAAGGAGTGAGTCAGTGAAATTTGCATTCGGTGATTTAATTACAACACAATTTGAATAATTTGAAGACGGTTAATTTTTCTTATAAAGTTATTGATTTGATTGTTGCAAGTCACTTAGAAATAAATGGGTACAAAATAAATGCTTGTATGTAAAGTTGTTGATACTTTGTTAGCCATTATTTTGTTGGAAATAGGGCATGAAATGTGCTCTCGTAGTTTACTTTGTTATAGTTAAAACAAAAAGCCTGGATTAGACGTTGAGGCCAAAAAATGAGGTCTGGATTTTTGTGGCGAAATAGGCGTTGAATTTTAAACTAACTTTTTGTTGAGTTGCTTTTTTGATGAGACCTTTGTGTAGGTTAAAGGGTTAGTTTTAAATTGTATTTAATAAAATTACATCCAGTCCTTGGAAAAAAAAACTCTGATTAGCAAAAGGCTACACAAACATTGAAGTCACTGAAAAGAGGTTTTATCCAAATTCTGTACGAGTCACGCCTGGATAGAAATTTTCTTTTGAACAGTAAAATATGAATAAATAAACAAAAAAATACTCAAAATTACTTGTAATGTTAGTTTGGTTACTTCAAGAAAAAATTGGATTAATTTAGGCAAAGAAGTACAAAAATTGGTAGATCAACAATATCGTGATTAAATCTACTAAACTTAAAAGTGCTCGAGACCGTTTATTCTCCAAAATGATTGTTATTACTTAAATATGGATATGAATTTTAATGTTAACTGTTTCCATATTGTAATTTAATGGCAGAATTATTTTTTATAGCGGTTCCTTTGAATACCGGACCCTTTGTTTTGATATTTTGATGCTAGATTAATAACCTTGTTTTAACTTATATTAGAAAATATTGTTTATCAACTAACTACTAAATGTTGAACCCTGATTAGCGTCGTAGCGTGATATTATATAGCCTATACTATTCCTCGATAAATGGGCTATCCAACAGTGAAGAAATTCGGACCAGTAGTTCCTGAGATTACCGCGTTCGAACAAACAAACTCTCCAGCCTTATAATATTAGTACTGATTTTGTTTGAAACTGACAATGCTGAATGCTTGCCAATTAAGCAATTCATTTTATTGTAGTGGAGCTTTAGCTCAGCGCGTTTCTTCTGTGTGTGCCTTCCAGCAAAGCTTATCATCTAGAGTCATAAGTCAAACTGAGACACCGATGTAAGACCCTAATTCAATGGGAAGATGCCTGCCTATAGGATAATACCGATATAAAAGCAAGTTTACAGCTGGCACCAAAATTGTACGTGATTTGTGTGTTAAGAACTTTTTTAACAGCAACTGTTTTTTTGGAAGCTCTTGCCCCCAAATTACATGTCACCAACTCATATTGTCAACACGACAATTTCATTTGATAAAGGCGTAACATGAAACTTGATCAACTAAACAACTTCCTTAGGAGAAATCTTGAGAATTTTTAGTATTCTGCTCACCATTTTATGGTAATTAAGCGTGAATATAGGAAGCGAACAAGTATGAGAACGTACTTAGATGCTCGCCTGAGCAAACAATACTTCGTTTCTTGATCCGATTAAATTTAATTGTAAAATATTATGTTTACTTGATGTTAAATAAATTTAGTATTGCTTATGTAGATTAGGTACTACTTATTTATTTACTAAGGTTTACTTGTTATTTATATGTTGGGTGTGATTAGGTGGGACTACGCTGAATATAAATAAATGTTATAGGATTAAGTTTAAGTAAGGATTGGCATTGTCAAAAGGCCTCTAGGTAGTTGATTTTGTTGAAATGTGATGACCAAGTAATTTAATGTATCTTATGAATATGAAATTCTAGATTGTTTAAAAAAAAAAAATGTTTAAATTTTAGGACCGCAAGGGACAAAAATTTGTATGATGGAATCCGTTACAATTTAGATCACAATCGTTATTTTAAATACACTATCTGTGTTCAGAATATATTTTAATTTTACAATCACTTTATTTTTTAGAAAATGTAAAAGTGTAGAATGAATAGACAAAATGAGTGAACTCAAGTGCTGTACCAATGTAAGAATGAACTTTAAAATATATTCGTCAAGCACCGTTACGTGAAGATAGAAGCAGGATGGGTGTCAAAGGCAGATATTTGGTGAATATCTACTACATATATTTATTTAGCATGGTTCACATATAGGCACGGTTATGCATGATAGTAGTGATAGATTCTTAGTATTAGTTGACACCAATATATCGTCTAAATACACATAAGATTAATTACCCAAAACCTCTATATAGAAAACACCTCTAGAATGAACTCTACTAATTAAACCTTCTACAGAAGGAAAGCTGCTTACAACGCGCTTCAGCAATGCACACATAAACATTGTTCATAGACACGAAGTTTTGGTACAAAGTGGTCCGAAATTTCATTCCCGTGGCAAATGTATATGTGGATTGCTCAAGAACGCGTTATATGAAGCTTAGGTAGGTACTCTTGGTGCTTATCTATAGTAGTATTATAAAGCTAAAGAGTATGGTTAGTTAAACACGATAATTTCAGGAACAACTAGTTTGAATTTATAAATTATTTTAGTGTTGGATAAGCCCATTTATCAAGGAAGCATATAGATGACGATGAAGCCTCTCCCTCTCGCTAAAAATAACCCTAATACTACTGTGATACATTCATAACAAGAATATAAACCACTCTTTGAATGACGGGAGTTTGGGAATAAGTAAAGCTGTAGTAACAGCGTAAGGAATAAAAAGTTTGCAATGATTGTACCAATACTATATCACCGTGTTCTGGTGGTACCGGCTGGTAATAGTACCACTCTTCCCGTGGGTGTCGTCAAGGCGACTAAAGAGAAAGATTTCACACCGGAGGACGGGCAGCAGCGTCCTCTGCGTGCTTTAAAGCTTTACTTTACGCTCGCCTTGCGTGGCAATAAGTAGGTTCTACTGGAGACCCGTGCCCAGCAGTGGGAAATCATATGGGTTAATATGTATATCACTTTATTTTAAGTTTATTGCTCCTGAAAAACTTATTTTTGAAAAATGAAATAAATAATTCCTGTTCTTCATTCTCTGAGCGTTGAATTGGATACCAAAGAATCTATGTTAGATGCACCAGTCTTCGAGTTTTACAGATTGAGACTTGGTTACTAAATACTTTATGAACAAATAGAAGATTGGGAGTTAAAAGCAAACCTATCTACAGACCCTTATCGACTAAAATTAAAAGACTTTTACTACTGATAATAAAATGATGTAAGTAAATGTGTAACATACAACTACGTCCTATTTTAGAAAGAAAGGAAAGTCACGTGACACGAAGTAAAATAACTGCCCATCTGATCCGCTGTCACTAGCACCGGCAATTTAATACCCGTCCAGGTGTTCCCGAGTGTTGGCACGAAATGTATGTCGACATTAGTTTACCTCGGGCACAAAATATATACGAGTACGTACAGGTCGGCTAGCTCACAGGTCAACAGCAAATCTACACACATATAGATGCTCATGTACAGACGATCTCAACTTGTCCTGCTTCGGTTGGGATTTGACCGAGATCTGTGGACGTTTTCGTCTTTGTATGCGTGAGTGTTTTCGCTCGTTGTTGGTAACCGGCCTTCAGCACCTCCGGCGACGGTAATCCCAGTATTTGCCACTTGGGTACTTGCCTGTCTACACTTTCGACATTTCGAGTTACTAGAGAGAAAATTGCTTGAATGCACTCGACATTTTGTAGGATTTTTGGTTTTATTTAATGCATGTCCTATGTATGTAGTTGTTCGTAGTTTATCATAAAAGTAGACGGTAGATAAGATTTTCTTTTACTTTATATTTTGTATCTTTTCTCTATAGAATTGTAGTGTTCTTATATTGGCGTTGCACTTTTGGACGTAGAGCGTATTTTTGCTTAGCTGAATCTTAACTTATGTGCAACATTATAAAAACATGACAAAGCGCGTGCTGACCGTTGACTTTGTTGATATAATGTTTTGAGATTTTGCTAAGCTTGCACTGTGACCAAAATTTCAGCGGACGGCATTTGCTTTGTCAAGATTTTCTTCAAGTTTTACTTATTCTAAGCCAAAGTATGCTCTATGAATTTCAGCCTTAGTCCCACGAAGGGTACTGGTGGCGCTGTATCCTACATAGCATGTTGTACGATCAAATAGTTTATATATATAGTTATATATGATATATGCTGAATGCGCATATATGCGCGCGGTGAAAGTGTATCAGAGGTCCACAAATTGTTGTTCCCGGTCTGGGTGTACTTTACGTTTTAGATATATTTCGGGACTTAATCGCGTGAATTATTTAAAGGTACGAACCTTTTATTTACCCGACGTTTCGATTGAATTGCACCGTTCGTGGTCACGGGTCGACTTGACGTTTTGTAAAGTCCCCCGTGACACGGCTTGTAACCCTACAGTGGTAGTCGTCTTTTATAAAAAAGAAAAAAATATATACATATAAATTGATAATGTAGAATTAGATAAAATAGATATTTCAAATCTTAACTTAACTTCTATGCCTTTATTAAAGAATCTGCTAAATAATAAACGACTGAATGAATTTTGCATTAAAGTACCTTATAGCAGTTCTAAGAACAGCTGAATGGATTGTACGAGCACAAATTATAGAATTTTATAAGCTAACGTTATAAGCTAAGTCTTAATTGCGTAAGAATTTATTTTATTGGCCGACGTTTCGACCGTATTGCAACGGCCGTGGTCACGGGTAGACATGAACAAATCGCTAAAGTTTACGAACATAAACGAGTCATAATATACGAGAACCGAAATCAACACTGGCCTATTAACTTATTATACAATAAGTATCAGATAGGTTGACAGATACAAACATTGGTTTTATACGAATTCCTCGCGACATTTTCGGCTCGGTAACCTTAAAGTAAAGGAATTTCATACCTTCCACCCTCACCCGTCGTCTCACCACCTCGTCCTTCCTCAAAATATGTATATGGTTACGTAGTTAAGGTGCAGACACACATGTGAGTTTAGGAGTAGGTAAGATAACCAATAGTTTATTTATCGAATGGGGTATTATTAGGCATGTTGGCCTAGTGTTTAGTGACCCTGACTGCTAAGCCGGGGGATCCCCAACCAGGATAAAACTTTGTGTATTGAGCACGATTTATTCTGTGTCTGGGTGTCATTTATCTATGATATGTATGTGTTTAGAAAGATATAAGTATGTTTATCAGTTGTCCGGTTGCTATAGTACAAGCTCTGCTTAGTTTGGGATCAGATGGCGTTGTGTGTCCCAAGATATTATTATATTATTATAATAATTACTGACACGTAGTGGCACAAAATAAAGAAAACATGGTTCTCTAAAAATCTTTAAAGAACCATGTTTTTTTAAAGCATAGATAATCCTCTATGCTTAAAAAAATGTATTAGACCACCTAAGGTAGCCTGAGAGTAATTGCTTCAGCAACTAGTTGGATCTATTGCTACATCACAGATGTCAGCCAAATGAGTTAAACAAGGGAAGTAGATGTTGGTCTTGGGCCTAATCTCTCTCGAATCGACTACGAGAGTGACGGAATTACAAGAACTCTCGTTTGCCCATACTAAATGATCTCCTGCATTTTGGCGATTGCACTTAAGGTACTAGCAATCTTAAAAAATATATAAGTAGTTTAATTTATGTTATGGGTGTTGTTACACGCAACGAATTGCATGCACAAACAGTTTGTGCAAAAAAATGCGCCAAAATTGCAAGGTGTCCACACGATAGCGACATGCATGCGCAAACAGTTTGTTGCAAAATTTGGCGCAAAAAATATATGGCGTCCACCGTCCACACTATAGCGACTTGCATGCGCTACAGGCTACACGCGCAATCTTATTTGTACAAAATAGATGTTGCAAACGTTTGCGCATTTATATTGTACAGGAGTCGTCTTAAAAAATAAAAAAAATGCAAATAGATTGAGCATGTAGCCGGGCCCTTACATAGGCTAGTACAACACAATGTTATGTAGTAGAGGTAAACATACACTATACAAACTCTTTAGGTATTAGGCTCGATAATGTAATCTCAAGGATGTTATTGTAATAGGAAAATAGGATAATTTTGTTTGGCCATTATATTAAATCAGGAGCGGTATATTGTGAAATTTACATCTAATACTTCCCAAATGGTAGTCTACTAAAACATTATTTTTAAAATGTCTTCTAGAAAAACTTAAATTTTACAACTATCAATTGTTACGTTTTTTTTTAATTAATTGAAATGGGGATACCAGGAAAAACATTCTACAATTCGTTCCAAGAAAACCTCCCAGCTTCTCCAAACGCTGGGTGACAGAAGGAATAGCTCATATATACCCCAACTCCTGGATCCACGAGTGCATAGTACTATCGTACTCTGTCTGATAAAGCAACATTATTTTTCGCTGATTGGAAGTACTTTTAAGCTGTTTCTACTGTATCGCTACTTTTACACTGACTCCACACCTTGACCCTAACGCCGGATCTAGAAAATAGCATTGGCGCCAACGTTGGGACGAGCGTTATTCTAGATCTACACGTTGGACGAGTGGGCGTTGGGACCGAAGTTGGAGACAACGTGTGGAGCCGGCGTGCTTCAAGCTTTATGACCATTCACTTCTAAGGTACTGGCTACCACGTGCAAAGTCACAGCAATTTCAAATATCGAATCGAATGACCGTCCTGTTAACTGTTTTGACACTGACAAAAGACCGCTGACTTTGTTGATATAATTTCCATTTGATTTTGTAATATGACCTGAAACGAAAAACGAATCATCTGAATGATGAAAATCAAATGGTGCAGTCCTGTTCTCTACGTCAATGGTATACTCTATACTCCTTGTCTGCCAAAGCAACATCAAAGCTGTCATTGGCCTATTGACGTCAGTATTTGACTAGATATCGACCGAAATACACGTGTGAGTAATTTCACGTAAGCTTAATCGTGTGTGTACACAATGACCTATCGATGGCCTCTAAAGGTATCACCACAGGAGTACAGTAGGTAAGGTTCATACATACTTCACTAGAGCAACGAACATATTGGCTAAGAGCTAAAGAGCGTACTTAGCATGGGTGTGCCCAGGATCAATTTCAGGGGTTTTCGTAATTTCGAGGAGTTGCCATTCAGGGAAGGTTATCTTCTCTCACTCTTATGTTGGATTTTTGGTCCCACATTACTAGCAATCCTGTTAACCCCTCCAGCTAAGCACAATGGCTTGTGTTAGGAGTGGGTTCACGTAACATCGCGTCCGTGCATTGCCACTGGGCGGGCCGCCGACGGTATAACAAATTCCGGCGGCCCGTTCGCGAAGGTGGCGGGAGATACACGGCGGGTTTTTTAGTGGGTGCAAACCCAACACTACCTCCACCGTCTTCCCCGGATGGTGGGGGTGTTCGTCAGGATTTTTTCCCGCCAAAACAAAAAAAAAAAAGGAGTGGATTCACGTCGGTAGTATAAGTCTTTCTCTTCGCCTAGCCTTATTCCATTGCGGCTCGCCTCTCCTCGTCATTTTTTCCAGACACGTCGGTTTTGCGTCGTCCGAGTCTCGTTACTTGGGCTTTTTTGTGATTGTTAATACGAACATCCAAGTCTGAAGAGATCTCTCGGACCGGTGTTTATATTTAGTACCTTAGATTAAGAAGCTTGCCTTCTGTACTCTAGGTGTTTTGTGGTATCGCTTAAGGACGTCAATATCGTGGACCTCCCTTATTAATTGGAAGGTATTCTTACCCTCATTAATAAGGGCTATTTAACGCGATGTTAAGTCTCTTGTTCATTAAGGATATTGTTATAGGAAGGGTCTTATAGTTTAGAGGATGCTTTGCAAACAAAAATATCGTAGACTAGCTGACCCGCGCAACTTCGTCTGCGTAAATTTTCCCCGTATTATTATTAACTAACGGACGCCTCGCGGCTTCACCCGCGTAGTTCCCGTTCCCGTGGGAATACAGGGATAAAAAATAGCCTATGTCACCCGGGGTTAGTGTAGCTTCACAACAATTAAAGATTTTTTCAAATCCGTCCAGTAGTTTCGGAGCCAGTTATTATTTCTGAATCAATCCTGGATCTAATTTCAACAAACTGAATTCATTGGCATCCCTTGGGTCTAAAAGAGTGAGGGAATAAACGGCTATTTCACTACCCTGAATCAGGGCCCTAACTCATATTTCACCTCTCTTTTTAAGTGTTTAGGGTCCCTGATTTAGTGTAGTGTAATAATCGCAATAGACACTCCACATGTTTCCGTACTCTAATAATTCCATTATAGTCTAGCTAGTATCAGTCGCATTGACCGCTATCACCTTGCCGAAATTTAGGACGACATTATAATAAAAATGAGGCTAATAATTCAGGGAAACAAAAGAGAAAGACATATATGTGCACGTAACTTACGATTAGGTATAAGCTAAGGAGGTTTCCAACCTCCGAGATGCGAGCGTTGACCTCTTTATATTGTCTTATTTAAGATGAAGGAGAAATATTGGTGTACCTATGTGTGATGAAAAAATAAACGGTATGGACCGTTATAGAAGCTTTCTTAGATGTTCATCTAAGACGAAAAGAAAACTACCATTTTATGGGGCTACTAGCTGTCCTGCGCAACTTCGTATGCGTACATTTTCCTCGTTTTTGCAATTTTTCATTACTGCTCCACTCCTATTAGTCGTAGCGTGATGTTATATAGCCTACAGCCTTCCTCGATAAATGGGCTATCCAACAGTGAAAGAATTATTCAAATCGGATTAGTAGTTCCTGAGATTACCGCGTTTAAACAAACAAACAATCTCGTCAGCTTTATAATATTCGTCTAGTTAGAAATAAACCCGCGTAACCCATCCACAAACTATGAAATTTGATATTTCTACTAGCACCTCTAGCGGCGAACTCACAATCGATAGCTGCAGATCTTTTTTTGATCTGTAGGGTTGCGTATATTTTGCCATATTCAGATCGCGTTTTAGAGACTGCCCTAGAGGCTTATTATTCTAACGTCACTCAGTTTTAAGACGCCGTTAACTTTTATGCCGTTACTGTCACTTAAACGTGAAAGAGACAGAAATATGTTTGACCACGATTAAGTATTTTGAGTATTAATCCTGTAAAGGTTTGAGACTCCGGTTAGGCATTTAAAAAAGTCTATAATATTTATCATATTTTTATATTATATCGAAATCTCTCAAACCTTTCCTTTTTTTGGTCCATTAATTCAACCCAATATAAATAAATTCTCAATCAAATTATCATCCAGAAATACAAACAAAGCCCATAAATTTCCCTCGACAAAAATATCCCACACGAAATAACGAAGATAACAAAAAATAACATGAAAGTAGCGACGCGGAAGCTTCTTATGCCGCGCCATCGATAATTTCCTTATAAGAAGCAATTTAGTCCTTTAAGGGGTCTTACAAAGGCATTCTTTTCAACACTGCTGAATTTTACCTCGAGGTTTTTGTGGATCTTTGAGGCTACTGCATATAGAACGCTTAACTTGCGCGGAACCGCGCGTCTACGAAAAATTACATTCGGGAAGAGCATCCAGTTGGTTGTGGACGTGAGTTTCTTCTAAGAAATTAAGTTTGTTTACGGTATAGCTAATCATATTACTTATTGCGTACAGTTGAAGCGTGAGGCTGAATGTCGATTGCATTTCAATGTAATAAGGGGTGAACGTATGGCGGACGGTTGGTAATTTTATTCCATTACTCGCTATTTTTTTTTTGCTGCGGTCTTAAATACGAAATCTTTTTGACTATAAAATTTCAACTAACGTACTCACTGTGCCCTGCGTTTGTTATAACATTATAGTAGATTTTTTCCGTTGATTTTCGACCCCTGTTTTTCAGTTCAAGGTTTGTAACTTTCTCGTCATTATGCCATATAATCTTATTAATTTTGTTAAGCAATATTTGAATCATCAAGTCCAATTGTGACCACGGCCGGTGCACCCTGGTCGAAACGTCAAATAAATAGGTTAACAATGCGCGTTAATTCCCGTATAATAAATAGTTATTTTTGAATCTAGTTAAAAACAACAGAGAACGTGATCGCGCGCGTTTATAAACCATATCATCTGACATAGTCCTTATCATCAAAAGGTAAATGACTTTGCACAAAATGTTCCCGTGAGGAATTCAACGTTATATTATATAAACGAGCGGGAACATAGCTTGAGGTGATTCCGTAATGTTAATAGTTGACGAGAATGCGTATATTCTATTGTTTATGGCACATAGAAGTAGATTTTTAGTGCCATGGGTCTTTAGGCGGGACTAGGGCGGGTATCTTTATTTTATGCAAAGTTTCGTGTATGAACTATATTGCTAAGTGGTTGTTGCTGAGTTGGCAACGGTTTATTGATAGTGATATAGTAATTTGTAATTCATTGTCTGTCAGCTGTTATTTTTTTTTGTATTAAAGTCCTCAACGAGAATATAATGAGTGAGTTAAAGTAATGTTTATTTAGTATATCTGTAATTCGTACTTTAAGAGTCGAAGTTGTGAAAATTGCCGCAAACTTGGCTGTCATCAATAATAATATCTTGGGACAACTCACACAACATCTGATCCCAGAGCAGAGCTTGTACTAGGCCACCTTGTGCAGATAAACATACTCATATATTTATTTCTATATAATAAAATATTATATATAAATTACACCCAGGCACAGAATAAACCATCGTGCTCATCACACAAAGTTTTATCCTGGGTGGGGTTCGAACCCACGACTTCGGGCTTAGCAGTCAGGGTCACTAACCACTAGAAGCAGAAATTTGACTGCCTCTGTGGCGCATTGGGACTGTGTCCGACTCCTGCGACAGGGGGTCGTGGGTTCGATTGATTGATGATTAAAGTCTCCCGTGACACAGGACTTGTAATCTACTGCGGGAGTCGTTTAAAATAGCTAAAAAAAAATTTGATTTGGTAGCTATGAGAATAGGTCGCAAAGTTATTTAACGCGTTTTTAGTATTTTGTATGTACCTATTGTAAAAATGGGGAAAATTGACGCAGACGTAGTATGCGTCAATTAGTTTTCTAAAAGGTAAAAAAATCTATTTTACTACCTTAAATATGTCATTCCCATCCTAGTTGTCATAGAAACCTCCTTTCCATGAACTATGCGGTCCCTCTTGAGCCACACCTGAACGGGAGCAGGTCGAGGCTCGCGGCTTCACCCCTACCCCCCCTCCCCTCCCGTTACCTCCTCAAGCCTTTACACCCTGTGTAAGCACATCCCAGTTTCTTTAAAGATATTTAGGTTAGGACTTAAGGTTCTAGCTTGAATTAGGTGTCTCTATCTTGGATACAAGTTGTTTGAACTAGTTTCGTGTGGATATTGTGACAAGGAACATTCACATAAAATGTAATTTTGTCACTACAATAGTATAAAACAAAGTCGCTTTCTCTGTCCCTATATCCCTATGTATGCTTAAATCTTTAAAACTACGCAACGAATTTTGATGCGGTTTTTTTGAATAGATAGAGTGATTGAAGAGGAAGGTTTATATGAATAATAACATCCATTAAATAGTGGAGAAATAAGGAGCGGAGCAGCCATAAGAAATGTTGCAATAACGGGGAAAATTTACGCAGACGTTGCGCGGGTCAGCTAGTTAATATATAAATGACTTGCCACAGATTCATTCGCACTAAGCTCTAAAAACTGAACTGCATTTAGTGAAAGAGACTCTCTGATACCGTCTTGAAAACGTACGTCGTCAATTTTGGCTAGTATTCTATGAGGGCTTGGACGTCTTAACCAAAATCGATTCAGACTCCATTACCTATTATTATTATGTTTTTGACCAGGGCAATGAGGAAAATAATGATGTTTCTTTTACCAAAGTAGTCTCCTCTCTCGGCCCTGAGCCCCTTAGCTATTCAAATCATGAAATTCAATCCTGCAACAATATCCCACGAAGGTTTCTGAGCATTTAACCAACAAGGAAATACATTAAAGTACTCTGCGTCCATAAATCGATAAACTGACACCTTGTTTTGCATAAAAACAAAAGAGGATTCCAAAAGAGCCTTCCATCTTGCAAATTTGCCAGCGCATCAGTAAGCTTGAAGCTTCAAAAGTCAAACAATGAGGCAGTCCTGTAGCTTGTACCCCATCGAAACTTTACACCCAAAGTCGGCCGCCTTTGCCGAACAATGGCATGAATCTTATTAAATTCGGACTCCGATTAAATTAAACAATAGAATTTGTAATCGGAACTCGCCAGTTGGACACGATCTGTATCGATTGTTTCGGTTGACCGAGTTCGGTGAAATTCGACTGTCTCGATTACGTTTGAACGAATTTTGGTGTTAGTATCCACTGTGACGGGGTTATTCAACAAATAATCTTCCATCTAATATAGTTTTCAGCAAGGGAAGCTTGCGTTGATGGGGATTCTCGGTAGCTGTCAAGCTGAGCTGCTTCTGCAGTGCAATACAGACAATGGCCTATTTTACATTGTGCCATGTGTCCCCGAGAACCCGGATACACGGGTTGATTTGATGACTGCCTCTGATAATGATATGGCCATGTTCTTGACCTCAACTACGTAATATTTATTGCCAACACAGTTTTCTGTATCAACGTTAAGGGGGCATTACACTGAGAGAATTATTTATTTAGCGCTACGTACACAGCGACACGATCGCCGGCCTCGCTCTTCCGCACACAACCATTACTTTACAGTACGCAGGAGCACAGGTCAAAATAAAATAGAATATTCGTTCGTACATATGTTAGATTACGAACGCCATGACTATGAAAATACGAAAATGCTCGTTTTTGCATTTATCCGCAACTTTAAGATTTATTTGCGGGATCATATTAAGACATATCCTTAAATTTCTTTATTTCATCTGCTAGAAAAACTCTTTGACTTAGTGACACAATTTTTTTCGTGTCCTAATATTTAGGTTTTCTATTTAACATTTTGAGATAGCCGAACCCTGTTTCGCGTAATCTACCCTTATGAAGATATGAAATTATGCCTTGCGCGTTCTCTTTCCATTGGAGCAATGAAGTTAATCGTCTATGTATTTAAATAGAGCAACTTATTGCCTAAATCATTTTACAACCTTGGAATTTCAGTTCTAAGAAAGCACTAAAGGGATTTGCCGACCTAAATGCATGCAAAATTCCCTTATCTACAGTCGTGCCGACAATTTTACCGGGATTATTGTGGTAATAACTTCCACAGAACAAATGATTAGTTATACATTTTCATGGTAATAAAAGTTTGAGTTATTAAACAGTTACGTCATTCGTGCAGCCAAATAACCAAACAAGAGAATAAAAGTATAACTTATCTTTCGTATTATAAAACTCATTACCAAAATTGCTCCAAGGGAAATTTTCTCTTGCACAATGTTATGTAACTGTGAGTGAACAAATTTTCAGCTAGGTGCAGTTTTTCTTTTCGGGTAAAAGCAATTTGCGTAAATGTTTTTGATTGTATTAATCTTTTTGCTCTGGAAATTGTCTTGTTTGTGAAAGGTATGCAATTTTTTACTGTTTATTTGATATCGCGTATCATACGTTACGACTGCCTCGGTGGCGCGGTGGGAGTGTATCCGACTGCTACGCAAGAGGTCGTGGGTTCGATTCCCACACGGGACACCACTTTGTGTGATCCACAAATTGTTGTTCCAAGTCTCGGTGTACTTTGTGTCCGTGACTTCTATGTTTGTAAAGTCCTCCGCGACACAGGGCTTGTACCCTACTGCGGGGTCGTTAAAAAAAAAAAAGTTTGACAGGGCCCGAAAATTGAAAGGCATTGTCCTACCTTACATAATAATATCTTGGGATTTGATCCCCAACTAAGCAGAGCTTGTACTATGTCAACGTCGTAAGGGCCGTTTCCTGGCAAGCAAATTTGCGTTCGTATGCCTTCCCGCGTCGTTTGCATCTAAATCTTAATAACAGATGTCGCAGAGAACCACCATGAAACAGTAGGAAGCAAAAGACGAGCATAGTAAACACAACCTGATGTAAAAAGGCCCTAAATTGTATTTTATTTAGACCAACGAAATTGGTTTAATTCACGCTTCCCAAACAAAAAAGGCAGAACATGGAATGGCTTAATCGCTTACATAAATATTTTGAATAACCCTAGACAATATAGGGCTTTGCGTAACACCTAAATTCTAATACAAAAGAAAATCGCAATAATTTCAAGTTGAAAAAATATTTAGGTACGCATGACCGTTTCGCAATCCAGAAAGCCTTAAAAGGCCCGCAGTCAGTGATCGTAAACATTCGTAAATAACATCCCTTTAACTCGCGAACGCGAGATAAAAGTATAACAGTTTCCTTGTAAAAGAGATGTATATTTTTTTCTGTGGCGAAAAAATCCGGGTATGTGTCCCATTTCGCAGTTATTTCCTGACGGATATCCTGTGTGAGGCGGGAGATGGCCCGCCCAGAGCTGTGCAATGATGCCCTCATCATATTTGCACGATATAATTAAATAAGGACATGTTTGAAGATTTTTTTCGAATCAATGTCGTAACTGGTTTAGCAATAGATATTGTTTGAATGAGTATTGTTTATACTATATAGTTTTTTATTATAATAAGTAGAATTTGTTTTTAATTTAGTTGTTTTCTTTTATTACAGGTAAGCATCAGAACGAACCTTATTGGATAACAAAGACATAATAATGTTAATTTACAAATCTAAGTATATTGAAAATTGGTGAGTTTCTAAAAATAAGTAAAATTTTGGAATCGTAATAATTAAAGCAAAACCCACTTGTCTCCATTATCATAGCTTCAGGTTTAACGTAATAAATATATACATGAAATGCGTGCAAAATATTTAATTTCATAATTACATATAACTTGTAAATTTGTATGCCAGTGACATGGCGAAAAATGCAGAGCTTTTATAATGTTTAACACCTTACTTTACAAACCTGTAAATGTATACTCATGTTTCACAAACAAAATTTTATTATTATTATTATTATAAAATAAAACGGTATTTGTGCAGTTATAGTAGGTACAATAAATTCTTGAAACAATAAATAACGGGAGGGGGTGTTGCGTTATTTCAGGGGCTGTAGCTGTTACAATAGGGATGTTGACTATCAAGTCAAATCAGTCTCTTTTTATGAAATGTCAAAACGACAAGCTCTATAGAAATTTGTATGGAATAACAACCTATGACGTCATAAGTTCCTATTGTCAAATCATTACTTTTAAGATTTTCGTTTTCACGCTTTTAAATTCAAAAACATGTTAAATTGTAAAATAACACTTATTTTCAGAGCATTTTAGGATCTACTGTTACCTGATTAGTATAAAATAATTTACTTTTATTGTAGTCAACTACCCAATAGACAAAACACCGGGAAGGGGGGAGGGTTTCAGCAGGATACTTGCTTGACACTGGCAGGAAAACCCTTGATTGCCATCAACTTAAAAACAAGAAGAAGTAAAGTTTAATGGGTAGAATAATAAGCCGTGTTTGGCTAGAACTTAGTTCCTTAATCGCAAAAACTTGTACTCGATAAACCATAATAACAATGTTGACACAGATTCACCAAAATTTATTGCGTAAACAGACAAACAGAACTGTCGATATCTACTATATTATTAACCAGAATCCCTCTTTCTATAGGTAAACATTACGATGTAATTAAATTGTAACAGAAATTAGGTACTATGACCCTTTTTCTGATAATTTCCAAAATGGGGTCCATGATGATATTGGAGGGATACCTTTTTTACTCATAATGATTTTTGTCCTATTTAAAATTGTCATAATAAATTAGGCATAATTTTCTTTGTCATAAAAATAGTGTGCCATAACTGGTTTTTAGCATACTGTGTTATTAAGCATAAATATTATATATCCTATTATATTTATTCATAACTTTGATATGCATAAAGTTGTAAAGCATAATAATTAGTTTCCATAAGTAACACGTCTCATAATCGACTCTTGACATAATCAAAATTTGATATAATTATGAAAATAATACATAATATTGTTAGGTCGAAATTAATTATCTTTAACACCCCGACTCAGAGCAATCCGACTCGGATAGGTTAGGTTAGAAGACTAAGGCGGGAGCGAAGCGAAGCGGAGCTCCCGCCTTAGTCTTCGTGTTAGGTTTTTTTTTTTAAACCACCCAAAAGTAGGAGCCCCGCGAAGCGGGGCTCCGTCGAAGATAGTACAATTTTATGCGCCTACATGTTTGACGATAGCAATGTATAAAATAGTGTAATATTGTTATTAAAACTTTTGTAGTTAATTTTTCGGCATATAGTTTGTATGCTTATAATAGTTATGGTTATGCGTCGTTATGCGTAAGTAAAGTTATGCTTTGGCATAGTATGCGTTTTAAATATTATGCTTATAGTGATTAGGATTAAAAAATTATGATTAAAAAAGTTATGACGCATGAGAATTATGCGTAACTAATATTAGGAGTATAAACATTATGCAATGTTAAATTATGACATAAAATCGTAGGAATAAAAATAGAGAACCGATATTGGACCATTGGACCTTCAGTCATCAATTCAAAAGAGTCTTGGATTTGATAAAATGTATAAAACGAACGCGTCCTAATCTATACTAATATTATAAAGCTGAAGAGATTGTTTGTTTGAACGCAATAATCTCAGGAACTAGTACAGGCAGCGTTTGGCAGTTACGTCAAGTCTTCTCATCGTCGATGTGCTGTGCGTCGTTCAGTACGACCTAACCTTCATGACATACGAAGCCGAAACGTGGACACTGACGGTACGGCTGGTCCACAAGTTCAAAGTCGCTCAGCGGGCTATGGGAAGGGCTATGCTATGGCTAGTTTCTCTTAGGGACAAAATCAGAAATGAGGTGATTCGGTAGAGAACCAAAGTTATCGACATAACCCACCGGATTAGCAAGCTGAAGTGATAGTGGGCTGGCCATATATTATACGATTCAAAATTTACATTCACGCCACATATTAGTAGCATTATTAAGAAATCTTCAAAACTATTGGGTTTTGTATTAAGAAACTGCAAAACTCTTAGAAATAGTAAGACGAAAATAGTTCTGTATTGCAGCCTTATCCGAAGTCATTTGGAATATGGCAGCGTAGTCTGGCGGCCACATTACGCAGTGCATTCATTACGCTTGGAACGTGTGCAAAAGCGCTTTCTTTGGCACTTGTCATTTTCTAATGGCTTGTGTAAACAGATTCATTCTTACAGTAAAAGATTAGAATACTTCAAGATGATATCACTTGACAAGCGCAGACAACTGCTGGATGCAATGTTTGCAATTAAAGTTTTAAAGCATAAAATTGACTCTTCGCGTCTGCTCGCCTTATTCAATTTCCGCGCCCCAGCCAGAATGCCGCGAAATGCTATTACTCCTCTTTATCCGCCACATAGAAGAACAGTATTAGGCGCCAACTCACCGTATGCAAGACTATGCAATGTCATAAACAGCTGTAGTGACTTAATCGATTTAAACGCTGACTCCATAGCGAAACAAAAGGGCATAATAATTAAGAACCTCTCTCAGTTACAAAACACACAATAATAAAAACACGCTTACCCATATACACCCCCAAACAAAAAAGTGTATACATACATAAACAAACATTCTCTTTCTCTCACACACACACACACACACACACACACACACACACACACACACACAAACACAAACACACACACACACACAGACACGGACACGCATACACTCATACAAACTCTGTTGTCAAATATAACAGTTAAATAACTTTGTTACTAAAATACTTAGCATACAAAAAAATTGTGATACATATCAATATTATATATATATTTTGTAATAAAATATTTTTGTAAGGTGTATAACTAATTACTATAAGCATGAGGTGTTTACCTATAAGTGTTTGTTACGCTATTACTGTTATTGTTGTGCATGCATAATGAATAATCTTAGTGTAAGCAAACGTTGGTAAACCTAAATAAATAAATAAATAAAATAAAAAATAAAATATTTACCGAAGAACCGACAACCGTTGGGGTAAACGAGTTCTTGAGTGAAGACCGCGTCTCGGCAAACGTAGTGTAGGACGCTCTCAGGCCAGGTTTAGTGATGATTTACGCAAAACGGCTGGCAGGAGCTGAATGCGACAAGCCGAAGATAGAACAAAGTGGCGTGTAATTGGAGTGGCCTATGTCCAGCAGTGGACTGCGACAGGCTGATGATGAATCTCAGGAACTATGGGCCCGAATTGACAATTTTTTTTACTGTTGGATAGCCCATTTATCGAGAAAGGCTATAGGCTATATAACATCACGCTACGACCAAAAGGAGCGGAACAGCAATGAAAAATGTTGCAAAAACAGGGTAAATTGACGCATATGAAGTTGCACGGGTCAGGTAGTTTAATATATTACTATACTAACTTATTCATGCGTGCACGTATCGGTATTGATTTATAAGACGTTATCACGTCAAAATGTTGCAAAAACGGGGTGAATTGACGCAGACAAAGTGGCGCGGGTCAGCTAGTATCTTCATAAAATATAAGCAACTGGGTTATTATCTACGGCCATCACACCTTTTTTCACGGCGGTTGCATCGTGACGAAAGTTTAAGCTTCAGTTGTTACTGGCTTTTAATAGCATCACCCTAGCGACCCTCGGGATGCCAGGATTGGCAGTATATCGCCGGTATTCGATACATCGATACATGTTTTGATTTATCGATATACGAACATAAATAAGTATTGTGAATTGTCTCGCTTTGGAATTGTATACAGTCTTGTGTGCAGTGGTGTGGATAAAACGGTTTTAGTAATAAAAAGCTTTCGTTATTCGATTTATTCATCGGTAGTAATGGCTGTATTATCAATCGATTAATTGTTAGGTCTCATGCAGTTCGTTGTTGAATAATAATACTTACGCAAATGGCTACGCTTAGCGTGTTAAAATTTGATACTTTATAAATACTAGATTATAATAAATATGACGTAAGCCTGGATACTGTCTATTTGTGATTCAATAGCCAGACTTTTGAGCTGCTATATTAAGAGAAAAACCTAATATATAATTCCCCTAAGACTTCAAAATGGATCAAAACACCTCTACCTAAAAATCTTATAAAAACAATAGGGCATTGCATTAACGAAAACATTTTCTAAATGCATGTAGCCAGTGGTGCAATTTAGTAAAACTCAAAAGAAAGGACTAAATATACCTATAAATAATATACTTCACAATCAATACTTAATATTATAAAGCTGAAGAGTTTGTTTGTTTGAACGCAGCAATCTCAGGAACTAGTGGTCCGAGTTGAAAAATTCCTTTTCTGTTGGGTAGCCCATTTATCGAGGAAGGCTATAAGGCTATATAACATCACGCTACGACCAATAAGAGCGGAGCAGTATTGAAAAATGTTGCAAAAACGGGGAAAATGTTCGCATACGAAGTTGCACGGGACAGCTAGTAATAAAATTAAGTCGAAGACTTTGTGTGAAGATATTTCGCCGATTGTGTTAAAACTCTGTATAGAAATAAACCAAAGCATAAGGAACATTATCTATAGGCTTTTCGGCGTTCGATTTATGAAGGCGAAGCTGTGGACCAGAGCTGGTTAATAATATAATAATAATAACTTGGGACAACACACAACGCTATCTGATCCCAAACTAAGCATACCTTTGTACTATGGGCACCAGACAACTGAAAAACATACTTATATATTTCTAAATACATACATATTAAAGATAAATAACACCCAGACACAGAATAAACCATCGTGCTCATCACACAAAGTTTTATCCTGGGTGGGGATCGAACCCACGACCTCTTGCGTAGCAGTCGGACATACTCCCACCGCGCCACAGAGGTAGTCAAATGGAATTTAAGTAATCAACAAGCTTAGATAGGAGTTGCCCAGGATTCATTATAACTTGAATAAGTCTATTTTAATAACTTTTTGGTAACATTTTGATGTACGTTCGGAGGCTTCCCTTCGTTATATTACTTTTTGATAAAGGGCCTAAATTGGGAAAGGGTTTACATATTATTTCTAGGGTTGTCATATTTTGTTTAGTATATTTTCAAATAAGTCATAAATATTAGATATATTTCGGGACTTAATCGCGTGAATTATTTAAAGCTACGGACCTTTTATTTACCCGACGTTTCGATTGAATTGCACCGATCGTAGTCACAAGTCGACCCGTGACCACGATCAGTGCAATTCGATCGAAACGTCGAGTAAATATCTAATATGTATAAAAATCGCGAAAGTTTAAAAACAGTAAGTCATAAATAAAAATAATAATATCTTTGGACAATTCACACAACGCTATCTGATCCCAAACTAAGCAGAGGTTGTACCAACTGATAAACATACTTAAATATTTCTAATTATATACATATTATAAATAGATAACACCCAGACACAGAATAAAGCATCGTGTTCATCACACACAAAGTTTTATCCTGGATGATCGAACGCACGACCTCCGGCTTAACAGTCAGGGTCACTAACCGCTAGACCAATAGGTCAGTCAAAAGTAAACAAAAAAAAACAGATTTGTATTCTATGATGTTGTTGGTTCGAATGCCACTCCTGGTGTAGTACTAGTAAACGTTTGAAGATCAATCCACTCATTACACGAAAAGATTATGCAATTTTATCAAAATTGCTAATCTCCCTACTATCATCTATACCTACTTAATATTATAAAGCTGAAGAGTTTTGTTTGAGCGCGATAATCTCAGGAGCTACTGGTCGGAATTGAAAAACTATTTTACTATTGGATAACCCTATATAACATCTCGCTACGCTACGACTAATAGGAGCGGAGCAGTAAATAAAAATGTTGATAATTTTACGCGTCAGCTAGTTTTTCTATAAGTAACTAGCTTTCGCCCGTAACTCCATTCACGTGGATGTCGGTTATCGCGATAAGAACTATCCTATGTAGCAGTCAGGATCGCTAAAAACTATTCAGTTGCACTGCACCGATAAAACTGACTTACTTAGTAGAGAAACTCACTGCAAAGGTGATAAAGTAACGCGTTGACTAAGAAAAACAGATAAACATGGTTTTCTTTTGTTTATTTTTATTCGCTTCGTTTTTTTTGTTCGCTGTTCCGCCGGAGTGGATTTCCCATAGGAATCATGCAAATATTCCGAATGAAATATATTTTTTCAGACATTAATCTATTTTCTAAATCACCATTGTTGTCTAAATAAAGGACAAACCAAGAATGATTCGGAAAAACGCTTGCGATTTTGTTAGGAGTGTGTTTTGCGGAACTACCTATGTGTAGGATTCGAAATCGTTACCTCTCATTTCTAGTTTGATACTTAAACTACTAGCCCATTCTGCTTTCAGTTTTGTTATATATTTGTACGGAAGTGACAGGGGTGATGCACGACAATCAAACTCGCTAGTTAGTTGCTCACTGATTTAATGGCAGGAATGACACTTGCGGGACGCAGCCCGCACACATGCTTATGCACTCGCACACATACACAACAAGTTTCTAATTAATAAATCAAAAAATATTAACCTAATTCTATTAAATTTACTTTATATCATCGTTAATTAGTACAACAATTGATTAATAAATGAGTCCAACTAAGCAGAAAATTAAAATTCAGTTGGGTGAACATGAGTAATCATTTCTATATTTGTAATTCGGTTGGGTGAACACTGTGAACAGTAATCAATTCTATTAATAATTAAAGTGGATTGGGAGAATAGTTACTTTTAATTATTATGCCTTTGATTATAATTGTTAGAAAGTCACTACTTACATTTGGGGGTTGATGTATCTCTCTGTGCGTTAATTCATTTAAATTATGTGACCGATTATGATATAGTTTTCACTAGATCACTCATCAACGCTCTGCCCAAAAACTTGTATCTTGTGCACACAGCGACACGGTCGCCGGCCTCCCTCTTCCGCACACAACCATTACTTCACAGTGCCCAGGAGCGCAGGTCAAAATAAAGTATAATATTCGTTCGTACATGTGTTAAATTACGAACGTCATAACTATGATAATACGAAATTGCTCGTTTTTGCATTTTTCTGCAACTTCAAGATTTATTTGCGGGATCATATTTAGACCATATTCATCATGACAATGGATCATATTTTTTATATGATCTACTAGAAAAACTCTTTGACTAGTTACACGTTTTTTTTCGTGTCCTAATATTTGGGTTTTCTATATCAATTTGTGTCTGAGCCGAAGCCTGTTTCGCGTAATCTACCATTAAGAGCTGTAATTTGAGTTTTTAGAATGAGAATGGTTATCTCTACAATCACTGTATGTATACCTATTTGAGAATTCTTGCTTCGTTGAAAAGGGCCATTATTCCCTGATGGACTATAAACAATTAATCTACCATTAACTGTCTTGTTAACAGTAGATAAGTTGATCCAATCAAAAATCACTCTCCGTTATCTATACTAATATTATAAAGCTGAAGAGTTTGTTTGTTTGAGCGCAATTATCTCAGGAACTACTGGCCCGAATTGAAAAATTATTTCACTGTTGGATAACCCATTTATCGAGGAAGGCTATAGGCTATAACATCACGCTACGACTAATAGAAGCGGAGCAGCAATGTAAAATGTTCCAAAATCGGAGAAAATTTACACAGACCTAGTTGCGCGGGTCAGCTAGATTTCAATATAGATACAATTTAAAATTAAACCAATTACCCGTAGGAAATAGAATTTCATGGAACTTATAAAACAATAATTAATTCTAAGGTGTAAGTATTATTGATTGTGGCCGCGTGTCGATTGTCCCTTGAATATTTCAGTGGCACGCCATTATCGACCTTGAATGTTTTCCGTTGTTTTGTTGACGTTTCTATATGAAACTGTTGGTACGATTAAGTTGCTAAAGCATGTTTTTGGGTGTACTTTTTAGGTTTGTAGCTCTTGAGAAACTTTTTTTTTTTAAGTTTTTTTGTGTCTTTAACTGGGTTTCGTTTACATCTTAGCCTAGCAGCCCGTAGCCTATGTTAATTTAGAACCTAGATTTACATAGGATTTAGAAGACAAGGAGAACTATCTGTAGCTAGGTATGCTAAATTTTAACCAGACCAGTTGAGTGGTTTTTGCGTGATTATGTAACAAACATCACAGGAGGGAGTACATTTGATTTAACACAGCCACCAACGCCAAGGGGTGGGGATGCAAATCCCTGTCGAAACACACCGATACAGTGTCAAAATTCCCCAAAAAAGGTATTTCAGTCGAGTCTGTGTGGGCGGACAGTTGCACCCGTAGCCCCCTCCCCCAACACCCCCTATCCAACTGTGGGGGGCACAGTTGGATCCGCGCCTAAACATCATCACAACCTTTCAAACTAGTAAAGAGGATGTCCTTTCTGTTACCTCATCTTTGATTCTTGATCGTCAAGTTTTTACTTCTCATGCATTTATTAAAAATAACTAACATATTATCTCCTATCATGTACAGACGAACCAACTAACTATACTCGTATATAGTTACGATACAAGTAATAATCAAGCGGTTGACGTCACACCACAACGCCCTTGAGGGCCGTTATTAAAACCAAAATTAATTTCGTTTCACTTAATAATAAATGTTAAAGCGACCGCGCTCTTTGCTCGAAATAGACTCCTCGAACTATGACCTTGACTTGTATAGGGGTGGATCAGCTGGCCTGTAATATAGGTAACTAATTGACCCGCGCAACTTCGTCTGCGTAAAATTTCCCTGTTTTTTGTTGTGTGATGTTATATAGCTTATAACCTTCCTCGATAAATGGGCTATCCAACAGTAAAATAATTGTTTAATTCGGACCAGTAGTTCCTGAGATTTTCGAGTTCAACCAACTCTTTCAGCTTTATAATATTAGTATAGATTATTTCTTAATGCGGACGTGAAAAGACACTTAGTAAATAAATAAATATAAATAAAAAATTATTTATTTCCAGTAACTGTGCTTAATCTATTTACAAAACAACTTAGTGCAGTATACCATGAAAATAATAGGTTTAATAAGTATATTATATAGAAAACGCTACCTATTCTAAATTTCGATAATCTGTTTACATAATGACACTATGAGAAAACCAGCGTATACTAGAACCAAAAAATCATAATATCTACTTTTATAAAAATCAACCGAAAAGAATTCATGCCGATTCGTGAGAATTTCACTGACTTCTATGTTCTGGTACAGTTCTGGTGTTTTATTGTCTAGGATTTCAGTTTTATAAATTACTAGCGAACGCCTTGCAATTTCGCCTACGTAGTTCCCGTTCCCGTGAGAATACAGGAATAAATAGTAGCCTATGTCACCCGGGGATAGTGTAACATCCCAACGGTGAAAGAATTTTTGAAATCGGTCCTGTAGTTTTTAAGTTTTTCCTCTTTATAATATTAGTAAAGATATATATAACCTTTCCAAAGTTAAAACCCAATACAAATCAGATAAGTATTTTTTAGGAAACCCACGAACATAAATTGATATACCATTTTTGAAGCAAATTAGAATTGAAAGTCTTAATGCATTCACTCACTAACTATTACTATTCCAGCCTAAACTTGGGATCTAGTCACCTTAAATTTTGCAGTAAGGTAACTTTTGTAATGAAGATCTAGATCTAATTAAAGATTTCGGAAAATGCTAGCTTTTTAGAATAGAATAGAAATATTTTTATTTAGTACACAAAAGACGCATATACATTATTATAATTTAACAGGGAAAGTCATGCAGGAGATAAACAAAAACAAAAAAAAACAGGAAAATAATAATAACAATAGACAAAAAGAAAACAGACACAAATTACACAAATTAAACAGCGAACAGAAGAAATACATAAATATAAACAATACACAGTCAAACATATCAATTTAACATTCGCCGCGTACCATGTGTCACAAAGTGGCGCGGTGGAGTGTAACCGACTGCTACGCAAGAGGTCGTGGGTTCGATTCCCACACGGTACACCACTTTGTGTGATCAACAAATTGTTGTTCCGAGTCTGGGTGTACTTTGTGTCCGTGACTTGTATGTTTGTAAAGTCCCCCGCGACTCAGGGCTTGTACGCTACTGCGGGAGTCGACTTTAAAAAAAAAAAAAAAAAAGTATACCTAATACTAAACCACGCGCTTAAGCTGAACCTGAAACTATACGTAGTGGGCTTGCCCCCAATTAGTATTTTGTGGATTTTGATAAAAACTAAATGATGTCACCTCTATAAATCGTTAAAATCGATTCCCGTTCACCGACCGATTCTCGCAATCGCTCTGATACCATAGTCCGATACAGCTCTCTGATGAAACAATAAGCTTCAGACAATGGCGATCTCGATGTATCGATATCGGGTCAATAACCTTAGCTTGGCTTCTCGGAGGAACACTCTTGGGTATCCCCAAGAGTGTCCCACTTAAGTGATTGTTATTGATTGGTTATCTGTCGAGAATGTTTGTCTTATTGTAAAGATTTGGAGGTGATTTTGAAGTCCTGTTTTGTATTGTCTATTATTAACATAAAAGATTTTGTAGCTTGTAGGCTTTTGACACAAAGACAGAACATATTTCGGTGAATCCTAACTTCGTAACTAATGTTTTAAATGTGTAAATGACTTTGTTTGAAACTTCAATACCCTTTATTTTATCACTGACTAGCTGTCCCGCGCAACTTTGTCTGCGTATTTTTTTCTCGTTTTTGTTGAAATTTACGCATACGAAAATTATAAGACAGGGTGTGAAACGATAAATATAACTATAAGATTTGTGAAACTAAAGAATAAAACGAAATTGTTTTTCATTTCGTATCATGTGTTTTAAAGTGTGTAATTAAAATTTAACCTTGTTTTTTTATGAGGCAAAAGTATCAAATTTTAATGTCGCGTGTGGCTTTAATGTGTCTTAAGTAGTGGTGTTTAAGTGATAATAATTGTTCTCCAATTTGGCGAAGTCTGGTTGATGAAATCGACGGCGTTCGAGTACCAATAGTTTTACTGTGATGACCAATACATGAACGCTATAGCGCTTATTACACTACACTGAATTTAAATAGGCTAAATCAATATACGTTACTGGCTGGTGTTACTTCCATTCAATACTCTTCTAATTCTACTCAGCTAATAAGCGCAATATTAACATTTAAAATTTTATACTTATAAGGCGCATTACCATGCAAAATGCGCATCAATGTGGGCTAAGAATTCGTCTTTTGAACGTAGAGATTTCTATTCATCAGCTGGATAAAAATAAGTTAGATCCCCCCATTAGGTCTTTTGTTTAAATTTATAGCTAAATAAACATTTCTCACAAAAAAGTCATAATAATAACAATCCATATAATGTCCCACTGCTGGACACTGGTCTTCCCAGTAGAACCTACTTAATGTAGATCCTGGGGGTAATTGCCATAATCTCCACGCTTGGCGAGCCGATCGTCGATCGCAGTAAGGCTTTAAAGTACACAGAGGACGCTGCTTCCCGTCCTCCGGTGTGACATCCCTAAGTCGCCTTCACGACACCCACAGAAAGAGATGGGCTAGTATTATTCTTAAGCTGGTGACACTAAATGTTAATAAAACAAACAAATAAAAAATAAATTGAAGCCCAAACTACCAATAAAAAATCCGATTTTACAGCTCCGTTATTCCAAAAAACACCAATAAAAAGCTTTAAACCTTCGTTTAACCAACAATAAAAAGGCCATGCCATCAAACTTGCTTGATAAACTGTCACTCTAGCTGTAGTCAGTCACTAGAGCTACATGTAAATTAACGGAAGAGATTACCATCAAAGGGAAAACTACAAAATTGGCCAGCTAGCCAGTAATAAATCTGAATATTCAACCTAGACCATTGCAAAACCGACTAGCCTATCAGTTAAAGTGGTCTGGCTAAGCTAGACTAACAAATTTAACCAATCAGGTTAACAAACTCATTCAAAATAAATCCCCAAACGATGAGACACCGTGTGCTGCCGCTGCTGGCACCGGTGTTCCTCTCGAAGCTCTGGAGGAGGAGACGACGGGCTAAGGCCATTGAGAAGTTTCATGGGGTAAGGCACTGTAATGTCATAAGTAATAACGTGTAGTATCATCCCAGGATACGATCCTACCCCCCTTTAATTGAGAACTTGTTGCCGTCTGACTAGAAATCGTGTGCATGGCCTTGTTGTACACATGTTCACCTTTTAGAGGGATTTGGGTGTTCAAATCTCTCTCCACTCTCCCCGTTCTTCAAAATTAGATAGACTTAAAACTATTTAATTGCATCCCCTTCCCTGTCGTGCAAGAGATTCACACTATACTGGTGTTATCCAACCTGGACTGACCCCCCGTCCGAAAAATAATCCTTGGTGCGCCCATGCGTAAGGCTGGTTTTCCTCTCACGCTGATCGTTGCCGCTGACTGACTGACGCTGTATGTAATTAAATGTAATGTTTCTAAGTGACGCTGACCGATCAGTGCTGACATGCGTCAGCTCCGCAAACTTAGTTTGCCTCAGCGCCGACAATCAGCGTGAGGGTAAACCAGCCTTAGAGTTTCATTGTCTGAAGTAACACCTTCTCCGTCTCTATTCTATTGAATCACGTCATAACCTTTGCGAACTGGTGTAAGAGATATAAACATAGACTCTGTTTAAAATATTAAATGGTGTCAATATAAAACAGTGGTTCTTTGTCACTCATCGACATTGGACTTAATTTGAGCGGAATTTGACCCCACTAAGGGAGCAGCCATTCATTACCATTACAAATCTCATGGAGAGGGGGGTCTTGACAAATGTCACGTAATAATTTCATAAGATCAGAGCTGGAAAATTGAGGGCGCACCCAAACCCCCGTCGCGCGAGATACTTACGGCGAAAATTTTGCCCAGTGCGGCTAAATGGCTAGATCGGGTCCTACCCCTCCCCCCCCCCCCCGTCATGCGAGCGACCTCACACTTGACCAGTCTCAATAAAATGAAATCTCAAGTGAGATTGGGTAGGAGAGGAGGTCAAGCCAAATCTCACTATATCTCACTCAGAGGGATGGGAGCAAAAATCCACAAAAAAAATCTTAGGGAGGACTCGGACATTTTTAAGCTTCGCTTCCCTCGTCGAAATCATTGTTGCTTTACCTAAAGATCGTGTATTTGTATCTTTAATGTTCTTCTAAAAACCTCTTTAGACTGAATAAAATCAGTATAATGTTGTTGGCTCTTTCCAATACGTGACCTGATTAGCTACCCGCTAAACTTTTGTGAGAAAATTCACTACCTGCATTTGTGGAAACTCCAATAGCCGGCCGGCGCGATTGCGGCTTTGCAAAACCACAATCTTTATCGTCGAGCTTTCCGTTGGGTAGAATTGGAGCGATGTTTTTCATTAGGTTTAATTCTGGTATTCATAATATCGGGTATTTTTTCTATAGTTGATTTTAGAATGCCTTTCTTTTAAGTATTGTATATATCGTATTGTATTTAAGCTTGTTTTTTACAACTACTTAGAAACGGCCGACGTTTATAAAAAATCGTCAGTTAACAAAACAGAATTGCTAAAACATACGGTGACTTGAAAATAAGTTATTAAAATTGTCAGAAAATTGTTTCTTTGTTTTAATTTAATTAGGGACATCAATCGGCATATTTTAATTACAATTTCTCCTGTTTATATGTTTGGGACAACATCTTTAATGTGGAGTTTAAATGTTATTTATTAATATCTTGGGACAATTCACACAACACCATCTGATCCCAAACTAAGCAGAGCTTGTTCTATGGCAACCAGACAACTGATAAACATACTTATATATTTCTAAATACAAAATAACACCCAGACACAGAATAAATTATCGTGCTCATCGCACAAAGTTTAATCCTGGGTGAGAATCGAACCCACGACCTCTGGCTTAGTTAGCAGTCAGGGTCACTAGACCTACAGGCCAGTTGAAACATGTTATATATAGCATGCTGAAGCTTCATGGTAAGATAGACCTGAAAAGCTTGTTTTTTAAATGACTATATACTCGTAAATGCTAATATTCCAAAGCTGAAGAGTTTGTTCGTTTATTTGTTTGAACGCGATAATCTTTCGGTTTGAAAAAATATTTTAGTGTTGGATAACCCATTTATCGAGGAAGGCTGTATGCTATATAACGTCACGCTATGACCAATAGGAGCGGAGCATCGATGAAAAAATGGGGAAAATGTAGGGTCAGCTAGTATTATAAATATATCTATTTTTAATATTGTTTGGTGTCCTACAACGTTTTAGCCAAGTATTATGTAAATATATTCTCGCGTGAGGAAGAATCAATAAAGAGGGTTTGAAAAATTTTAACGTTCCGTTACCCCGAGTCAATAAAACGAGATCTTTTTATACACAGCTGGGATTTATGGTCACGAATTCACAATTCTTTATGAATTTTATATGTTTGCTTGTAAAAGGAATTATTTGTAGTGTAGGTACTACCTAATGAGGTAGGTATAAACAGAATACATGACAAGGTAATATTATCTGTACATTATATTGTTTTTACGTGAGTGTCAAAGGTCGCAGGAACTCCTCGCCTGTATGTACTGATACTGTCGAATGCTGACACTCCAATTGTGTTATATTTATTGTAAAGTGTTATATTTGTTTGAAGAGGCGGTAGCCTAATGGCTAAGGCATCGGTCTCGCAATCGTGAGGTCGTGGGTTCGAATCCTGGCCATTATACTACCGACGTGAACTCACTCCTAACACAAGCCATAGAGCTTAGCTGTAGGGGTTAACAGGATTGCTAGTACCTAATATGGAATCACAATCCCACAGTGCTAGTTATGTTTAAAAAAAAAAACTAGCTGACCCTATCAACTTCGATTGCGTAAATTTTTCCCGTTTTTGGATTTCATAAAAAAATACTAAAATGTACAAAAAAAAAACATTAAAATCGGTCCAGCCGTTTCGGAGGAGTTCGATTTTTATATATTACAAGATTAAAATGCAGGGTGTAATTTCTTAAGATGAAAGAAAAAACACTATTTTTAGTTGTAAAAAATACAATAAAATAAACTATCACATTTAATCACATTCGTAATTTTGAATATTTTATCCAATTATGGTTTAAGGTGTAGATAGGTTATATAAACAACTGCAATCTAATCCACCGCTTCCTGAGCGTTTGTAACCTATCTACACCTTTTTAATTAAAAAAACATTGATTTTATTTAATACAACCCCGTTTGCAGTAACTCAGTAGAGAACACCTAAGTCACTAAAGAATATCTAAGCCGTAGTTTGTGTCCCTCATTTTTTCTTAATCTTGTTGATACTGCATCCTGTTTATAAATATATAAAAAGATAACATTTTGGCATTAACAGTAATCATACTAAAGTTGATGTCTTCGTTTATTCTAAGCACGTCTCAGCCTTGAGGGTAGTTCGTAAAAAATATACTTACTTGCTTATTTCAGCGGACGTAAACATTTTTGTATTGGGATGGGTAATAATAAAATTATAAAATATATGGAGCGAACTTTTTGACGATTAGTTGCGATATAAGAGTTTTTGTTTTTACACCGGTAAGCATGACTAAAGAAATTTAAAATACGTCACTGTACAACTGCCGATAGACGTAGTTTTATGCCGAGTTCTTGGAGTATCTCTATACTCCAAGAACTCGGCATGAAACTACAGAGATTGTATTGTGATTGGAGTGTAGAGAGTTTTGTTGCGAAAATTGGTCCCCAACACTTCTTGCAATCCCCGATACATAAAATAAAGTATTATTTTTACAAAATTTGAACAGATTTTCTTCAAACATTAAGTATTTTACAGATTGAGCCAGCTTTGTAATCAAATCAGACCACTATCTATTATCGACCACTTGTTAGACATTACAAGTAGTCAGTCTAAGCTATAGGCTGTCTTGGAGGGTACCACAACAGTAATGTTAATGCATCACCGTGTTTCAGTTAAAGGTCACTGTAGCAAGTGTAATTCCTGGGCAAATTAGATTTTGGAACTAATGTCTCAAATGAGGAGCTCGGTGACGTGGAAAAAATTGTCAAACGCAACCCTAATTTATTTAAAACTGCTAAGGATTTATTCCCTAGAAATACACGAAACCCAAATAGGATAGTTTTGACAAATGTACCGAAGACAACAATGTATCTAAAAAACTGTAATGTTATGTGTGGACGTGTATATAACGCTATTCCTGATACTATCAAAGAATTACCATTTATCAGATTTAGCAGGAAACTTAAAATGTGGCTTATGGAGAAATGCTTTTATTCTGTATCAGAACTATTCATTAGGTGAAATTGTTAATTGTGAGATTTATTTTCTTATAATGTTATATAATCTATATTTTGTTGTAATGATTTTGAGAAATTTTGATTTAATAAAATTGTAGTATAAGTTAATATTTCCATGTCTTAAAATGACAAAATGGCACTCTAATACTTACAATATCTTTAATGTATCCGCATTTTTAGCAAATAAAATGATTATTATTATTATTAAAACAAGCATTTGGTTGGCACTGATATTGTTATGGGCTAGCTTACCATCTGCTCATCTCTTCATTTCGTAGTATAAAAAAAGACCACCCGTTTAGGTTAGCATTCTAAATCCGATAGTTTTCCTAGTACAGTACCTTGCTTAACAGGCTAGTCGCATTGATACAAGCAAATACTTAAACCTCAAATAAATCACTTTAAAACATAAACATGTTGTTTTTGTTATCTGCCGTGATTACAACCCATTATTGTCCCATAGAAAATGCATAAAACTAAGTGATTTTAGTAGCAACTTCGTTATCAAGGCCGGGGCAAACGGCTCATGGGGTGAATGAACTCGCTAGATACAGGATTAGTTTGGCTTACGTTGACACGTATATTCCTTACAAAATATCATATGGTATCCGTAACCCAAAGATACAATATTAGTACTATCTAGGATAGAGATTTCTTAATGTAGATGCCAGGTTTCTTAATGATTAGTTTTTAAAATAAATAGTTAAAAAAATATATATATATATATATCGGGATTGGCTGCCTAGTCACTTGTAACTTTCTGTTAAAAACACGATGGAATTACAGAATGAAACAAGAACTATCATAACTGGACATTTGGTAAATCTTGTAACATCTTTGTCAGCCTCATAGTAGGTTTATTTAAATTGGTTTTTAATAATGCAATCCAATTTTGCGCCAGGGGAGGTACAATACTTAGCCTTACAGAGCATTTTAACATAACGGAACACGCATTTTATTTTCTGGAACCCCAAGTTTATGACCATGAGTGAAGGGGGGGGGGGTGCAATAATGTATCTGACAGAGATTTTAGTAGATTTACCAAACGTCCAGTTATGATAGTTCTTATTTCATTTAGATTACCAAATTCACGTTAACGACACATTGGGAATTCTTTCTACGCAGTTTTTCTAAATTTTGAAAATATGCTTCGCGGAACCCTGGTAAGTTATCAACAGAACCCCGGGGTTCCGTGGCGCCCATTTGGGAAACGCTGCCTTACACCATTCGCCACTAAAATTTGACAAAATAAAAAAGCGATTAATATACCATAACAATTCAAACGCATATTTATACCATATAGTCTCTGCTGATAAAATTTGACCGGTCACACCTTTTAATTACAAGTTGTATATTTTCATGTTATAAAAAAAATATAGTTTCCGATTCGCAGAACCTCTTTAATTAGTCACAAAATTATGCAACGTGTAATGACATAGTGTTATGTAAACAATGATTTCCCTCGTGGATTTATTATTTCTGCTCCTCAATAAACTAATTACTGTGGTTCTATTCCCTGGCCAATTGTGTTATTATGGGATGAGTTGGTTATTTTTCTAGGTCACCTCTGACATTTCATATTTAACGTGTACGCTGGCCAGTTCTTTTTAAACTTGAATTCAGGATTCTTAACTTTGGGAGTTTATCAGAGTATAATCAGATTATTTCTGCTAACTTTTAGATGATCCTAAATGTATTTACGAGTAAGTAGCCTAGTGTTAACCTTAAACTGGCTACATCAACATCAATCATCGGCTTCTATTGGTCCACTGTTGGACATAGGCTTCTCCTAATTTTCGCCACATCATCCGCCTTCACTCACTTCTTCCTTATTTACGACATCGTTAATATAAATAAGCTCGTTTTCAAAAGCTAGTTTGTATCTTTTGATTCTGGCAACGAGCAAGAAAAAGCCAAACTAAGAAAAACAGAGCTCAATTTTCTGCTATATCATCAGAATTTTCTTAATAAGACTGTTGGCTCAAAGTACCTACATTTCTACTTCCAATCTAAATAATATGTAGGTACGAAAGCTACGGAACTGCTGCCAAGATGGTCTCGTAATTAGTGACTCGCAGCTTCCAAGATGAATCCATTATTGATGACCGTAACTTCGTTATCTGTAGGACTTCTGTTTGAGTCAAATGTTTCAAAATTTAATTTAGTTATTTTGGGATTTGCTTCTCAAGTTCTTGGTGGAAATGTTTGATCTGTCACCTGTCGTACTTAAGTAACTTTTTTAAATTAAATGTAAAAGGTTAAGAAAGAAGGCATTTTATACCTTGAGAACTTTTGGCAAAACTTATTCTACCTATTGCTTTGCTGGTGAGAATACGACTACACAAATACTATTATAAATAATTACAAAACGTGGTAGAGTTGTTATAGAATTGATGGTCAATAGGCTGGTTATTGTTTATGAATTAAATTAATAAGTCGTCCGCGTTCCATAACTACTTGATATTAATTTATAATAACATCTAAAACACCCTTAAACCATTCTTGTATTTTCGCATTCTCAAAAAATACTGGCATGTGCCAGTGACAATCAGGTGTGGACCTGATCACTCGTCTGGTTCATATGCTCCCTTTGTGTTGGTCCTGTCCTCCACACTACTTCCTACACAATGATTACTTATGTTCCAAATATATAGAAGTATAACACCATCGTTTTCTTCTCTTTCCAGAGCGCATCGGAGTCGTCGGCGGGCGCGGGTGGTGGCGGCACGTCGGGTGGCAGCGCCCGTGTGTCCTCACGCTCGCGAGCCTCCGAGGAACCACACATTGGTATGTAACACCTTTACTAACAACGAGGAGTCTCTAAAACTTATCTACAGTTAAATGTTTGTGAAAACAGACCGAAAACCTTATGCTGGATTTACATGCTCGCGTTCAAAGCTACATTCAATGGGCACGAACATGAGTGCGAGGGTGTAAATGGGCGGGAATATGTTGTTAGGCTGTTTGTGAACGTTTTGTTTGTACCGACGACTCGTGTCGGGCAGCTGACAGATTGCAGTAAGGCTTTAAAGTACGCAGAGGATGCTGCTGCCCGTCTTTCGGTGTGACATCCCTTAGTCGCCTTGACGACACTTACAGCAAGAGTTGGGGTGGTAAACTAAAGTAATTACTATGGTAGGTAGGCCTGTATTGCCACAGTAGCAGTAACATGCACGAATCCCTCAATTCTGTGATTTGACTAGATATCACTTGATACTTCTTGCTTAATATTTCAAAGAGTAGGAAGAGACATCTTATACGAAAAACTTACTACACATCTGATAATTATTTAAATGATAAAGATAAATGGATCTAGTTTCTTGGTCCTTATTAATATTTTTTACTTAGAAAAATGTTGTTCTCGATATTTTATTATTATTATTTAAGAATCCGATTTAATTTTGTAAGTTAAGACTGTTATTTGATTGATTTGTTGATAGTTAAGTTATGACCATTATTTTACTTCTTTGATACTCTAGTCTAGAGACGGCCCATTGTTGAGCAAACGGCTCTCACAAATGTTTCCACTCATTACGACTCTGGGCTACTATCAGCCATTTGCGGCCAACCGTGTCTTTCGAACTCCTCAAACCAAAATCTTGAGTTTCCCAAACGACCCCGCCCCCCCTACAACATTCATGGATTCTTTACTGCTATTGTAATTATGTACAGCTCAATTTTAGGCTCAAGATCACCTTAACGTTTGCGAATTTTCTTTTTTATTTTCCTTTTAAAATAGTAAACCAAATTCAATTCAAAGATTACTTATCTATGAAAGTGGATGTAGCGATCGATTCCGGTCCGGGCGATGCCTCCTGTTGACCCATTTACATGAATTCAACTCAAAAACTCGCCCCAGAAAACCACTATAACTTAAATTAATATAAGTATTCTTATAATGGTCACCTAACCGTTGTCGGTTACGGTTACAATCTCATCAGATACTTGCCAACTATGCAGAAGACATAAGAGTGCAGAAGTGCTTTCTCTATTCCTTCACTCGAATACCCCTATAAATCCGACACGATCAAACATATTGTGTGCAGAACCGACGACTTATCGTGCTCTTCAAGGCACGAAGGGGTGTGACATGCTTCGCAAACGGTCACCTATCTATAGGTCGACACTGGTAACCGCGCAGATACCGGTCCTCTCGGCCGCCACCGAGTCAGGGACCCCTATTCTTAGTGGCCTTCTGAAGAAGGTATTAATTAAATAAGCCTTAAACTTATTTCTTTAATGAGTTTGTAAATAATGAAAAAACTTTTGACATGGGCAGTCTCCGTTGTTTTTGAAATTATTTTGTTATTTATTTTAATTAATTTGCTTGCTAGTTGGATGTTTCTTTTTTCTTTGTTTCATCACCATTAAAATTAGATAGCGTTTTAATTAATTGGATGTGTGTCTGTCCGATTTACTTCCAGAATACTGAAGTGGTATTTAAGATTTTTTTTATGTACCTACCTAATAAAACACATTTTTTTACAAAAATCACCGCAATCTGTTGCCATATGAAAAAGGGATACATTAATCTAAAGTTGATTGAGAAGAAGACTGTCTTTGTGGCGTGGTGGGAGTGTATCCGACTGCTTTAAGAGGTCGTGGGGTCGATCCCCACCCAGGATAAAACTTTGTGTGATGAGCACGATCGTTTATTCTGTGTCTGGGTGTTATTTATCTATAATATGTATGTATTTAGAAATATATAAGTATGTTTATCAGTCGTCTGGTTTCCATAGTACAAGCTATGCTTAGTTTGGGATCAGATAGCGTAATGTGAGTTGTCCCAATATATTATTATATTAAGTTAGAATGAAGTTATTCGGTATTGGTATACTGACTTTTAGGTCTGATTTTTATTCTGAATCATTTCAGTTAAGTTGCGGTTAGTAGTTTTTGCGTCCATCCATCCATCTTCTTCGGATTTATAACATTACTAGCTGACCCGCGTAACTTCATTGTATGCGTCAATAGTCCCCGTTTTTGCAACATTTTTACTTAACTATTTGCTATTGCTCGTAGCGTGATGCTATATAGCCTATAGCCTTCCTCGATAAATGGCCAATCCAATCCAACAGTAACATAATTTTACAATTCGAACTACTAGATCCTGAGATTATCACGTTCAAACATGCAAACAAACTCTTCAGCTTCATAATATTATTTACATTATAGCGGAAGTTGAGTTTAATTTTTTTATCTGTATCTTTTCAGGAAAGTACAAGCTTCTAAAGACAATCGGCAAGGGTAACTTCGCTAAAGTGAAGCTAGCGAAGCATGTGCCCACCGGAAAGGAGGTCGCCATCAAGATCATAGATAAGACGCAACTCAATCCTGGCTCCTTGCAGAAGTTGTTCAGAGAGGTAAATATTTATTTATCTATGGTTTTGTTAACATGTATCCATTATGAATTAAAGACTGGAAGTAGGGTATCATATTTATATGGAAGAGAAGTTGCTAAGACCCCTAAGCTGTAAGCTGTTGGTCTAGTCGTTAGTGACCCTGACTGGTAAGCCGGAGGTCGTGGGTTCGATCCCCACCAAGGGTAAAACTTTATGTGATGACCACGATGGTTTATTCCGTGTCTGGGTGTAATTTATCTATGTAAGTACGTTGATCAGCTGTCTGGTTGCCATAGTACAAGCTCTGCTTAGTTTGGGATCTGATGGATTGTGTGACTTGTATTATTATTTTAATAATTCAAACCGTTGGATATGGTATAATTGTAGCAGTTTTAGAGGAATTACAATCCTCCATTTTGAGAATATTTTACGTTATTGCTACCGTAGCACCACTCTTATCCAACGCTTTGGCCGATTGCGTACTGCCTCGACGGGCGTGCGCAAGGGGTCGTATGTTCGATTCCCATACCGATGACATGGGACATCACCTTGCGTGATCCACATATAGTTATTCCGAGTCGAGGTACCTATGGGTGCCCGTGAATTGTGTGTTTGTACAATGTAAAGTACTTCTTGGTCTTTAAACCTCTATATCTTAATTTTAGGTATGATAATTCTAAACAGACTTATATGTATATGCAATAATTATGTCCTTTGACCCTGCCACTTTCCAAGCAGGTTTTTCTTAGAATTGTCCACTGATATAAAATGTATAATGTTATAGGTGCGGATAATGAAGATGCTGGACCATCCGAACATCGTGAAGCTGTTCCAGGTGATAGAGACTGAGAAGACGCTCTACCTCGTCATGGAGTACGCGTCCGGCGGAGAGGTTTGTAACACAACCGCTGTCCTCTATTACTAGTACGCTTGACAAGCTAGTTGGCATGCAAAACAACACGTCTTGTGATACGTCGGGATTCTACATGTAATACCAAGTTCGCAAACAATAGGTAAAGCCGAAAAAAAAACATGGCTACCAGGGGGTTGTCACTCAGCATTCGCGCTCGCGCATACTTGAAAAAAATTATTTTTTTATTTTTCGACACCCGCAATGTTTTATAAACCTAAACGTCAATTTAATCCGTATAAAATATATTGCTGTGTTTACAGATATCTGAATTAAACGAATAGTGAACGAGAACTAACATTTTTTACAATTCCACTGCGTAATTGAAGTACCTACGTGTAAAAGCAGCGGCGGCAGCCGGTCGTAGTAATACTTCGTTAAAATAAAAATACTTAATTAGTTGCTCAGAAATAATATTAGGAACAGGATAGGATAATGTTTACAAAGGAATATCTACACCCGTGGAAATCGAACACATGACAATTGGAATTTTTATATTTATAATGCTAAATGTAAGTTTGTAATGCTTAATCTACTTATTTATCTTAAAACTAATAAATTAACTAGGTACAAAAACTTATCAAGTGTCAACCCCATGCGGACTTCGCAGCTCGGTCAAAAAATTGTGGCGTGCAAAGAAAATACACGGTTCGCACGCGGTTATAAGTTTCAATTTAGCTTGCAGGCGGCGAGTATAGGTATATTTTTATACCTAAACTTGACTTTTGTTAGGGAGTGAACCTTCTGTACGTAGTACTATTACTTATTCTGTGCTACTACTACATACTATTTACCAAACGTTTCGATCGAATTGTACCGATCGTGGTCACACGTCGACTCATTATGAACTAATGCCTCAAATGAGGAGCGCGGTGCGGTGACTTTTAGATCTTTTCCAAAAAGGGGTTTGTGATCTTTTCCTCTTTGAGGATTTGGGTGGCACTGATACTGTAACGTGTCATCAGAAGCAGGGCCTGCTCGTCTTCTTATTTCATAGTATAAAAAACACCTCTCATCTGGTGATATTTCATCATTTCCCACCGTGATTTTGACTGCCTCTGTGGCGCGGTGGGAGTGTATCCGACTGCTACGCAAGAGGTCGTGGGTTCGATCCCCACCCAGGATAAAACTTAATGTGATGAACACGATGGTTTATTCTGTGTCTGGGTGTTATTTATCTATAATATGTATGTATTTAGAAATATATAAGTATGTTTATAAGTTGTCTGGTTTCCATAGTACAAGCTCTGCTTATTTTGGGATCAGATAGCGTTGTGTGAGTTGTCCTAAGATATTATTATTATTATTATTATAATTTTCTAATCGAATGTGGTGTTTGTTTCCAGGTGTTCGACTACCTGGTGCTGCACGGGCGTATGAAGGAGAAGGAGGCTCGCGCCAAGTTCCGACAGATCGTCTCTGCGGTGCAATACTGTCATCAGAAGCGCATCATACACAGGGATCTAAAGGTAACAGTTTTTATAAAGAAGGGTTATGTTTTTATTGATTGTAATTTCCATTTTGATGAAACAGGGTACAGTTAGAGTACACATTTTGGAAAACTATAAATCATGCAAGCATGTAGGTACTTATTTTATTTAAAGAAATTGTGAAATAGTTAATTTCTACTTAAGTATAGTAGTAGTTTTTTAATTTGTCATTTTTTTATGTAAATATTTAAAGAATACACACTCTTTAAATATTTACATAAAAAATTGACAAATTAAAAAACTGACAAAGATAAAAAATTGTCGTAACTGCGTAAAGATTCTGATTGAGTTTCCACTGGCAAGCTTCCAGTGGTGCGGTCAGTCTCAACAACTTATCTACCATTAACTAATTGTCAAATAGCTAACTAGTATCGATACTGCACATATGCGTTTAGTACGACTAGGGTTACCTATTACAGACAGGCGCGAATCCAGAATTTTGTTCAGGGGGGGGGGGTTAATATTTATATTATAGGTTATACTCAACCGGTCAAGTGTGAGTAGTCACATGGCTGAGTGCATTCAATATCGGTAGGAAAGAAGGATGGAGGCAATTGTCTGCCTAAACACTTCAATCCAGTGTCAAAATTCTCAAATTCAAATAAAAAGTATTCAGTCGATTCAGGGGGGAGGAAATTGCCCCTATTGTCCCCTTGTATTCGCGCCTGATTACAGCAGACACTTAACGGAGTTAGTGATTTCGCAACTGTAAAAACGGCTTTTATACAAAATTCCCCACAACGAAGATGTCACTTCACTTGTAATTAATTCATACTAATGTATATTTTCCAGGCGGAGAATCTACTGCTGGACGGCGAGATGAACATAAAGATCGCAGACTTCGGCTTTTCCAACGAGTTTACCCCTGGAGCGAAGTTAGATACGTTCTGTGGTAGTCCCCCGTACGCCGCGCCTGAGTTGTTTCAAGGTATATCTCTCTACTACTTCTACTTCGTATGCGTTAATTTACCCCGTTTTTGCAACATTTTTCATTGCTGCATCGCTCCTATAGGTCGTAGCGTGATGTTATATAGCCTGTAACCTTCCTCGATAAATGGGCTATCCAACTGTATAATATTTTTTCAATTCGGACCAGTAGTTCCTGAGATTATCGCGTTTATACAAACTCTTCAGCTTTATAATATTAGTATAGTTTTTTAATTGTTTTCATAACAATAATCTGGCTTTTGGTGCTTGTAAATAAGTTAAATCTTCGACGTCTTGTGCCATGTACCTACAGAACATTCACACTATGTACCAACAGAATTGTTAGTCTGGTTAACAGGAGTTTTTTTTCTTAATTTCTTTAGCAGTATCCGAAAACTAAGTACTAGGTGTTATTCGATTCGGAATAGAATGTAAAATTTCAATTAGTTATGCATTAATTAATTTTATTGCACATACATAAAATTTGTATCGTTTTTTTAAAGACGACCCCCGCTGTATGGTAAAAAAAAGATACAAATTTTATGTTTTATTTATTTTTAAAATCATTAGGAGTTTAGTTAAACGAGTGCGTGTGTTTAGTATTTACAAACATACCAGTCACGGACACAAAGTAAAACAATTTGTGGATCCCACAAAGTGGTGTCCCGTGTGGGAATCGAACCCATATACACCAGTATGTACCACAAAACAGTCAACACACTCACCCTTAATTTCTTTGAGAAAATTGTTTTTGTGATCATAAGACCGAACACTGTTTCCGAAGATACAGGCCTCTCAGCCTAGTTTAGGAGATAGGGTTTATATATGTTCGTAAACTTTCGCGATTCGTACACATTATAGGATTTTATAAGCTGTCGGTGTGTGTACGGGTCTTAATCGCGTAAATATTTTATTTTTAGGCGAAATACCTTTGTTTATTGCCCGACGTTTTGACCGTATTGAGAGATAGTAATTATATCACCAAGAATTGTTTAATCTATTTTTTTCTATATGTCAAATAAATAATTTATATTTATTATTATTTTTCAACCAAGAATATAAGGGAAGGATTAATTGTAGTCTTTATATCGATAAAATATGTTTAATCATATATTGTAATGTTCCAGGCAAGAAATACGACGGTCCCGAAGTGGACGTATGGTCTCTGGGAGTGATCTTATACACGTTAGTGTCAGGGTCACTTCCCTTCGACGGATCCACGCTTCGAGAGCTTAGAGAGAGGGTACTACGCGGCAAGTACAGGTAATATATACTCTTGATTGTTTACAGATATTACATTGTAGTTGGAGATTTCAGAAATAGGCTTTTTGAAGGAATTTTTTTTAGGGTTTCGTACCTCAAAAGGTAAAAAAAGGAACAAGTATAAGATCACTCTATTGTCTGTCGGCCCGTGTGTCACTACCGATTTTCTCAGGAGCGGGTGGACCAAGTGAAAATTTATACCAGATCTAAAACGTCCAAGTATTGTTAATTTTGATCAAAAGCAAGGTCTTTCAGCACAAATAAAGGAAACATTAAAAAAAAGTTGACAATTAAAGGGTGTCCATACATACTATGTACGATCAACCCATCTAACTGATCTATCGATTCCTGAACTATAAAGTTAAAGTACTTTATTCACAAAAATGCAACGCTTATGAACGTCAGACAAAATTTGGAATAGAATGATTCTACATTTAATACCAATAGTAAAGCCGCGAGAAAAGAACTTTGCTATAATTTATAATTTGTACGGAACTCTCAGTGGACGAGTCCGACTCGCACTTGTCCGGTTTTTTTTATAAACTTCTCCCTCAGGGACTTTACAAATGTACAAAATACAAAGTACACCCCGAATCGGACCAACAATTTGTAGAAGACACAAAGTGGTGTCCCGTGTGGGAATCGAACCCACGACCTCTTGTTTACCAGTCGGACACACTCCCACCGCGCCACAGAGGCAGCTAACAAAAGTATGTGATAATTACGTATTGGGCTTTTTTTTAAAAAAAAAAAAATTACAATTCCAGAATACCATTCTACATGTCAACTGACTGCGAAAACTTACTGAAAAAGTTCTTAGTACTAAACCCAGCTAAGAGGGCGTCCCTTGAGAGCATAATGAGGGACAAATGGATGAACACAGGATACGAGGAAGATGAACTGAGGCCCTATGTAGAACCGCAACAGGACTTCAAAGATCACAAGCGGATAGGTGAGAAAGCATACAGTATGTACTATTTATTCTATTTAGGAAGTGTTTGCGGGTAGCGTAATGTTAGCGAGACGACTGTTGGGTTAATATGTTAAAACCTGGATTACCGACTTAAATTATATTTTCTAGAAATTAAACCTAGCTAGATCGCCCCCCATACTAAATTTCATGAAAATTGTTAAAGATTCAGAATATATATATATAAAAGAATTGCTGGTTTAAAAGTATAAGATACATAACTTTTTTTGTACGCTTACATTCTAAATATATACATATTATATATTTGATAAATGGGCTATCCAACTGTAGAAGATGTTTTTTTTTAATTCGGACCAGTAGTTTCTGAAATTATCGCGTTCAAACAAACAAACTCTTCAGCTTTATAATATAAGTATAGATAAATTACTACTTTATTAGAATAATTTTATTTATTCCTCTATATTAAAATGTTTAACTTGCGCCGTTATCATTTTTGCTACTTACAAGTATATACCAGATTAATTAGCTTATTAATCGTCATTTATAATCATTATTTTTTAATAATGAAGCGAATGTGAAGGACATACAAACTAACAAACTCTCACCCTAAACTCATATACCTCTATTCCGTCGTTGGTAAAAGTACAGGTCTGTTTGATTTAGTATTTTTGTATGCATTCCTTTTAAAAACTTAATATAGACATACAGTCGGCGCGCTCACTTTACGCTACATGTGAACAATACCAATGTTATGAAAGAATGAACAGGGTTATGGGTTCTTGTGGGTTAATAACCTTTTTTATAAAAAAATATAAAAATTACATATTGAAAAAAAAAAAAAAAAGAAATTGAGATCTTAGACTCCAGCTTTTATTGTTGCTATTAAAAAAAAAATAAAAGGGTTGATTGATTGACAATAAAACCCTTAAAAGAAATGTTCATATTTAATTTTACTGCAAGAATAATAAGTTATTACCATCACTACATCACCTTTGCTATTCATAAAAAATAAAATAAAAACATAAATAACGTTATAACGTTAAAAGCTTAACAGTAACACACCATAGCATGCTTGAAGCACACGTTATTTGCTAATACCGTAACTGCTATATAATTTTGCTAATAATAACATCGGATTATGTTTAATTTGGTAAAAAAATGTTGTCTTTATATTCCATGCGAACTATTGGCACAGCGCAAGTTGGTACGTCCTGGGGATTATGTGTTTTAGACTATGTATGTATTATGGGGCATGATATATAATTCTGTCTTATTGTATAATAGTCATTGTTAAAATTGTGATAAAATCAATAGGAAATAAGATCCTATAATATTTATTATGCATTGTATTACCTCCATACCAAATTTCATCAAAATCGATATAGTATTTGAAGAGATTAACGCGTATAAACAAACTTTTCAGGTATTAGATTTAAACTGATCTTGGTCACTGTGGGGTACGAGTGCTATATAAGGGAATTGTTGGGTTCGATTCCCATACAAGACTAACTTACTCTTTTTTCTACATTAGTTGTATATATGTACTGCAGAATTTATATAGTATAAAAAATTAAGAAAAATGCGAAAATTCTCTGTCAATTCTCTGAAAATTTTCTGTCAAAAATCAGATAAGGTGCTTTGAAAAACCTTTCTTGAAGTTTGAAAATGGTAGTCTTTTTAAGAAAGTAAATAAGACAAAAATTAAATAGGACTTTCCAAGCTACCGTAACTGCTTGCTACTAGGTAGGTCTAGAGCCGTATGCTTATTTGCTAATCTAGTAATAATGAACACTAAAAACATCACAACTCTTTGTGAGGCAGTCGTGAAAAACGAAATTGACTTTGACGACTAAATCCTTGATAACGAAAATTAATCGTTGGAGTAATAAGCAGCTATTTATTTCATGCTAAGCGCTATATGCTTTCAGCTATATAACAATAATAACATATTATAATAAGACAGAATTATTATTTTACTATTATTTTGCATTTAAAACGTCAGGTGTTAAATGTATTTTCATTTTAATAGAGATTTAGTGCACGCGTTTGATTGGTATATTTTATAAGGCTTGTTATTGTTGTTTTTGTTTATTAAATAATAATAATAATACAATAATAATAAATGTTGTGTTTTAGCTTTAGTCTTGTGACGCATAATTACTTTAAAGTATATAAATGTTCGTATTTTCTGCATTGTGCATCAACATTATTTTAGTAAGATTATTTGTTGTTGTAGTAAGATATTTATTATATTTTTATGGACAGCCACAACGTGAATCGTCAATAAATTTATATTAAATATAAATAACAATTACATAAACTATCCCTCGTCAAATTTTGACGATGGGACAAAACTCACCATTACCATTTGAAAACTTTACAGCCTTACTTATTTGTAAAATGACAATATAATTTAACAGACATAAAGACTCAAACGAAGTATTACTTTCTTACATAAAACCTTAATAATGTAACAATCAATATTGAAAAAATACCCTACACTAGCTGACAGACAAAATCACCTCATATATCACGCTATAACTAAAAAATAACGTTATATTAATACATATTATTTAACGTTACGCAGAGGCGTTAGTATGCCTGGGCTACAACAGACAGGAAATCGAGTATTCACTTGCGGAGGCTAAGTACGACGATGTGTTCGCTACCTATTTGCTGCTTGGAAGGAAAAGTACTGATGTAAGTTATTTTTATTATTTATTTGTTAATGGTTTTCGTGTTTTAAAATAAGGCTTCATTTTGTATTTCAGGGTTAATATATCATCATCATTTTGTATATCATCAGGCATCAAACTTTTAATTTTACAAAGATTAGCGGCGGTAGCTTAATGGTTAAGGCATCAGACTCGTAATCGTAAGGTCGTGGTCCGTGGTCGGGTTCGAATCCTACCCATTATACTACCGACGTGAACCCACTCCTAACACAAGCCTTTGAGCTTAGCTGGAGGGGTTAACAGGATTGCTAGTAATGTGGGATTCACAATACCACATTGCTAGTTATCTTTATACTAAGGATTAGGCCTGAGAGCTATAAAACGTGTTTAGGTAAGCCTAAATATGCTGTATGAGCTAAAGTAACACGTTACACGAAACTTGCCAATTAAAGGGGTTCATCCCCTCCCAAAAATATCTCAGTCACGCGTGTTTTTCTCTCTCAGAGCGCTCAACCCCTCCAAAACCAAATTCAAATTTTTTTCCCAATGAAATTCTTGACGGAAGTCCTCTAACCACAGAAGGTTTTATATAACGTGTAAAATGAGTTGTTATACTATGTCGTTGTTGTACCCAGGGGGTTGGTTAGGAGTTAAAACCTCCGAAATTGTTAAAAGGTAGGTACGCAGTACACATTTGAACGGTGTTTAGTTAATTGTATTAAGTACCTACACCCCCCCCCCCCTCTGAAAAATGATCCTATAATACTGAGTGCATCATACCTTAGGTTAGTACCTTTATAGTACTAAGTTATGCCCGCGTCTGCGCCCGCGTGGATGCCAGATTGTTACCAAAATATTTTTACGGCAAATTTTCATACTAATTTTGCACCTCCGTTTGACGCCCTTAGGGGTGAATGTTCAAAAATCAAAATATTGCCCGTTTTTACAATATTTTTCATTGCTGCTCCGCTCCTATTGATCGTAGCACGGTGTTATATAGCTTATAGCCTGCCTATTCGACAGTAAAATATTTTTTCAATTCGGACCAGTATTTCCAGAGATTATGGCGTCCAAACAAACAAATTCTTCAGCTATATTGGAGAACAATTATCGATAAACTAAGAGTATGTCGTATCCCTCTCCAGCCGGAGTCAGATGGCAGCCGCTCCGGCTCGTCGCTGTCGCTGCGCACGGCCGCGCCCGGCGCCGCGCCGCCCGCCGTCGCCAACGCACACGCAGGTACGTCCACACACGGCACGAGCCTTCACCGTCCGGCTCACTCACGGCGGGCATTCGTACCGTCAAGAGCCTTTACTGTCCGGCCCTAGAGGTTCCTTGCAAAGAACCTAATTATAAAGGATTGTGTTTTAGGAAGTTAAAAGGGCCCCAAATTATTGCGTTGCTTGGGGTCCTGATATAATCCGGGTCTGCCACGGGTTGCCATGGTATCGTCGGGCGCAACGTTCAAATATGCGCCGTGCGTTGTGAAGTCACACTCAATTTATATCAATTTTAATTTAATATTTGATTCCATTTACATAATATTTTAACCCAAACTCTATGGTGAACAAACTTAACGCAAACGAAGTCGCGAGTTCAAGTGTGACGTCACTACGCAAAAACGAGCTTGCACTTGCCATATTTCTGCGTTGCGTTGGTCGAGAATTCATGTTATATAAAAACATACTGGTACTTCATGTGCTCGATAAAAGTTTAATTTCACATGCATAATAAACAATGTACCTACTTATTTTTGAATAAAAAAATAGGAAAAAAGTAATTAAAATGTTGTATCAAAATTACTGTAATATACATTGCTGTATACATGCAATATCATTGCTTTCATAATTATTATTATAACATTAAAATGCGCTAATTGTTTAAATAAGGGGCTAATCGTTAGAATATCTTCATGCCCTTTAAAAAAATCACTAAATAATACGCAAAAATGAGGTGTCACTATTTAGTGACAAGTCATTCAGTAGATTGTAGTCTCTCACTTATTGACTTGATAGTCAAAATGCTTATAAGCGCTTAGGTTATTATGGTTGAGCTTAGCTTTACTCTAACTGGGAATACATTCTGATCATTTTACTTGCGTATAAAGTGTTATTTCATTTATTTCTACCATTTGTATTGTCCGGTCGATTATATATGACAACGGTTAGTTACATTTTTATATTATTACAAAAGAATGTTGTAATTTACATGACAAAATTACATTTTTTTTTTAATATAAATTGGGATTGATCCCAGATATTTGTCTGCAGATATTAGCTGACCTTCCATTATATTATTTATATTAAACAAATATTGATAAATAATTTTATTAGAATGGATAGTTCTATAAAATACCACTTTAATTACTAATTGGATTTCAAATGAAAAAATCTTTTTTATTTAATTGTCATATATTTTTTACCCTTATTGGTTAGGGCCATTTTATAATAATGCTTGTTATTATTACTATTGTGTATTGTGTGCTTGTACGTATCGCAAAACGATCACAACCGATTATTTACTAATACATTCATATTGTGCGTTAATTACAAACAATAAATTAAATTCATTTGGGTACGATTCAGCTTGGGGTTAGCTAACACATTTATTTAAGGGGAACATAAGTCCTTATTTTACAAGAAACATCTAGATTTATTTACAAATTACTCTTTACGATTACGATTTTCATTGCCATGATATTTTGGGTTCATTGGAAAAGAATTCGCATCAGAGTAATTGAACGAGCTTTCATTTGGGCAGAAGATTTTTTCATATGATTTTGATAAATGTTATGTAATGTATGATAACCGGGGTTATATTGAATAAACCAAAAATAGTGACGTGTGTTTCTGCCTTTGTTTCTTGACATGAACTTCGTCCGCTACAGTGGTAAAAGCTAACTAAGTGTTAGTTAAAAGAGGTTATATATTTTGATGATTAGGGCCGTTCGTAAAGTAGGGACGAAAATAAATTATTATAAGCCGTGAGATTTGACTTTCCAGACGTTTCCGACGTAGCCTGTTTTTTGGGAGAGTTAGGGTTATTTGGAAATTAGGAAAAGAAAGAGTTTTTATAATCGTCGAGAAATTGAAATCTATATACTAATATAGATTTCAATTCCTCGACGACGTTTCGATATCTCGCGTGCGTGATATAATCCGCCACAGGCTAGGGTCGTTTTAATTTCTCGAAGTTTTGATGTATCGGATGTGATATATTTGTGGGTTAGGTTCAGTTGATGCACTGTTCGTGATTTATTCTGAGCGATATATGCGTTGTATATTTTGCTATAGGCTAGGGTCGGTTTAATTCACCAACGTTGCGACGCAAAGTGCGCGCTAGGGCCGGTTGCACTGTTCTATATTCTGCGACAGGGTAGGGTTGGTTTAAATCACCGACTTTTCGAGAGCTAGGGTGGGTTGATACAGTGTTCGCAATATATTCGTGGGGAAAGTTAGGGTCGGTTGTGATCGTTTGGTCGGTTGCGCTGACGGTCGCTGGGTGCAGGCGCGGGCGCGGGCGCGGGCGGCGGCTCGCCGTCGCACCGCGGCGTGCAGCGCTCCAGCAGCGCCTCCGCGCGCCCCGCCGCCAGCCGCCGCGCCTCCTCCGGCGCTGAGGTGCTGAGGACGCAAGGTATACATGCTCCCTACGCACTATATCACACACACACAATATTTATAGGTACAGATAGTCTGCTCACTCGCCCTCGGACGCACAAGTATGGAAATATTGGTCGAGTCGTCAACAAAGACAGTGTAGGTTGAGATAGCTGTATGCGTGCGTCTTCTTTGTGGATTTTTTTGCTGAGTTGAGCTTCTGTACCTATGTACTTTGTGCTACACACTATCATACAAATGCGCATCTTCCTTGTCACATTTGAGTCGCTTAAGTTACTACTAGGACTAGTTTCCCGGGAGTTAACTATTTATTGATCTTTCTCTCAATTCAATTGAAGGATGCAATTTGTTTTCAAATTTACACAAAGTGCAAAGTCATCAGTCATTCTGATATATAAAAATATAAAGCTTGATGTTGTATTCACCACACAGAAAGGAAATGTATACAATAGATATCTGCTAGTCATTTTAAAGAAAATATAAGATGCGCATATTCACAATTATATGTTAGATCAAACAACACACCACATTCCTATATTTATTCTTGTTACATACAAAAATATAACACATTCCTGATACAGATTTTATTTATTTATCATTAGCCACTATTACTTTGTAAAAAAGTCCCAGATTATTTTGCTGACTGCGACTTAAATAAAATCCTATTTAGTTTGTAATTCGTGTCGCTTTTGTACAGCGTGGTACTTTATGTACTAACTAACATTTCTTAATCAACACATTAGGTACTTACTATCACTCATGAAGCCTGTTGGTAATTGGCATCATACGAACCTGCTTTTTTCTAAAATGCGCATATCATTGGTGGTTGGGTAAAAATAACCTAAAAGTGTTAACACGACAAAATTATTTTTCGTGTAACTTTTATTGGAGATAAGTTTATAATTTCATCAATGGAATGTATGTGTTTTTATCCAAGGGTATGCGTAAAAATAATATGCGGTCTTATTATAATAAATCTTCAATATGCAGGTCATAAGATCGTATATTAATTTCAGCGCACACAGCAAAAATAGTGATAATTACTTGACACGTTTTGAATAATCACGTTCTTGTTAAGAAAATTAATGCATGTTTATGTAAAATAACAATGGTACCCGTTCTCATATTACAAACGAATCAGTTTTAAAACAGTCTGGTACTTTTTAGTACCACTTTATTTTCTTTGCTTCTTTTTTGTTACCTGTTGGTTAATATTTCGTGATATAAAATTTGATTCGTTTATTTGTTTAATTAATCTTATTCATAAACTTAATAAAATTTTATGAATAAGGCGACAATTATAAAGGAAACCGAGGCGGCGTATTTTGCACGGCTATTGTGTTTAACTATTGGTTGTTGTTTATTTAGATACAGTTGATATTTAATTTAAAACATATAATACGCAAAACTATAAGGTTATCTACCAGAAGTGGTTTTTAATCCGCGGTAATGAATTTAAAAAAAGCCCATGCGGGGCGTTGATTTTTGTCTTTCGTATATTTGTAATTTAAATTAGAAAGACATTCCTTGAAAAATATATATAATTTCCTAAAAAAATTTATAATTTAAATATTTAAAAAATAAGTCGAAGTTATATGAATAAATATCAACTGTTGCTTGTTATACTATTTTCAACAAAGTGTCTTATTGTACGTATGTATAATTTCAGTGGGAACGACCACAACGGTCGCAAACAATACAACGTCCACAGCGACTACGACTACGTCCAACTTCAAAAGACAAGTACGTGCATTTATTTTTGTAAATTTTAAATCATATTATTTAGTGTAGTTGTTTAGCCATTTAATAGGTATGTTGTTATATGCTGCTAGTTACTCGAATTTGAGCTTTATTGTAAGGTGATTAGAGTTCTTAATTGAATAGAACAGTATCTCTAGTGGGTTATGAAGGGCGGTATTGGTAGTCGAAGAGCAATATATAACGACTAGTTTCAAGACGAGTTGAATTAATAGAGTCGTCATAGTTTATTATTTTAGATGGTTGAGATGTAGTTATAGTGGTTAACATATACATTTATGTATATTTCAGAATACAATCGACTCTGCTTCAATTAAAGAAAATACGGCGCGGATCGCACAGATGCAGGTATGGTTAACTATTTATAAACTTTTTATCTGCTTTTGTTCGTGTAGAGAATGTAAAATTACTTGGGTGGAAATCTTTTAAAGTAAAAAGGAAAAGTCTGACTTACTTATTGCCTTATCAATGTCTAATCTAAACCCATCGATCTAATTGAACTTTATTAGGTGAACAGCGAAATCAAACTAATGGTAAACGAAAGCTTCTTCTTAATTCTAATGGTAAATGAATGCTTCTTTTTCATTATTCGCGATATTTCCAGTTTGATAACCCTATGGTTTCGGCTGTCACTAGATTGTGATTAGTTAGTCAGGCTTTCCTTCTCTTTCACCTCAGCAAGATGATATATCCTTACCGAGATGAAGTGTCAATCAGTGTAGGTTACGTGGTCGTAATGTGTCGGCGTTGCCGCAGGTGGCGTCAGCGACGCGGCCGTCGAGCGCGGCGCCGAAGCTGGAGCCGCGCTCGCGCACGCTGGCGCCGGGCGCGCGCCGCACGCAGACGTACGACGCGCCGCCGCCGCAGCCGCCCAAACTGTCGCCGCCGCACGACGCGCCCAGGTGACCGAAACTTTACACTGACACCTATTTTAAGCATCGGCGCTCTCGTTTTTTTTTATAGTAAACTGTTTTCCTATCGTCGAAAAGTAAAAGGATTTAATTTTAAATATAATATAACTATTTGTATGTTAATAAGTATTCCCTTGTGCCGAGAAACTCATTTTGTTACATTTATTAGGGTGGTACTTTTTGATACCACGTTATTTTTAATTCTTCTGTTCCTATTCATAGTCACAGTATAATCTGGGTTAGCTTCACGTTATTTCTAAGAACTATTACTTATTGAACAATTATTACGCATTCAAATCTTCCAGTAGCAATAAGATACTCTATTATACGTATAACAAATATATATTTATATTTAATATTATATTTATGAAATATATATCGGTCACACCGTAGCGTGATAATCGCATGAGGGGGTATAGAGGAGTTTTGGAACTAACAAGCATGTGTGGGCAGCGCTCCCGCGGAAACCAAAAACGGGACAGCAAGTGGGACCAACGGCACTTCAACCGGTGGCAAGACGCATGTGAAGAGTGCGTCTATCTCATCGGCGAGTGGGGCGCCGCCGCTCGGTGCTGATGCTCAACCGCACAACGCGTCCGCACGAGACCTCGCGCAACCGCGCCCGAGGTACAAAGGGGTGGTACTTTAGTGCCGTTAGAACAGTGCCACATGGTTTTTCAGTCGATAAATGTTTGGGGCAGTGAAAAAAAGTTGTTGTGAAAATTAATTACAAAATGTATTATTATTCGTCTTTATTCATTTCTAAACTGTTTAAAAAAATACATAATATATTAAAATACATAATATATTAATAATATAAAAAGTGATGTCCCACCGCCAACGGATACGAGGGCTGTTTTTATTAATTGACCATTATCATGGACCTCTGTACTTAAAAATTGTTATTATGAGAACAATAATTATTCAAATTGTGATAAAAATTGTAGTAATTAATTATCATTACTACTTTGATTTTCAAATTTTCAACACTGTTCGGCGGCACTTAAAATAACCTTACATTATAAATGGCGGCACTTTTTAGTGGCAAATTGTTCGCTTCCAGCGGTTGGTCAGTTGTTATGGAATAGCTTTATGCTCAATTTTATTTTCGCTTCGATTTCATAGTCGGGTTTGTTTTGGTTCGGCTTGCTTGCTAGAAGAAAAAATAGTACCCTGGCGTTGTAGGAACAATCCGATTTTATTTTTAGTGTATTCAGCGGCTTTTTAGCTTTGCAGGATATTTTAAAGCACTTTTTGGTTTTAAGTCGCACTCTGTTCACTTGTTTAATTTTGGTTCCTTTTCTAATGGCTTAGAAGTTAATACTATATGTACTAACAAAATACTCTTGTTAAAAGACTTGTAGTTTTATTATAATTTTGCTTTTTTTTCAGGTTCTGTTGTAGATTTAGTTGATACATAATTAATATTCGATCGAAAGAAATTGAGTAGGTAGGTATATAAGAAAAATCTAATAAAGGCGAATGTTTTATCTTTGTTTTTCATTCTATTCTCATTATTAAAATAGAAGAATACAAAACACTCGCTAGGAAAATACTGCATAAAGTATATATTTATTTTTTAATTTATATTTACCCCTCTTATTTATGGGATGAAGGGTAAAATTGAATTCAATCGAATATTAATTTAGTTTCGTTTAAGGGCTGTGAATATGCGCTTGTGTGACTAATAGCAATAGTGTAGTTAAACGTATAGTGTATACATGTGTAGCAAAAGTTAGAATTATTATTTAATATTCATTTATTTATTATTATATTTTTTTCGTTATTTATTTTATATTTTTCATTTATTTTTATTTTTGACCCATTTAGTGCCGGGTTATTTTTTTTACTTTTTACTTAGTATTAAATAATAATGTTTTTTTTACTTTTTATTGATTTTAAGCACTTTTTTTTATTATTATACACATTTTTGGTTGTAGTTTTTGGTTATATTTTGTGCCGGTCATAAGACTGTTTGATACTGGACTCCGGTTCAGTTTTATACCCCTTTTTATTTAGAATCGACACACATAAGAACGTTACTTTACCGCATAATCAGGTTAAAACATATAAAAGCTATTTTTTTTTATAATTGTTGTGCATTACAAGAATTAGAATGATGACTGCAGTATAAATAAATGAAAATCAGGCAATAGTACGTCATAACGAGATCAGGTTTTTGAGATCCTCCTAGTAAACTTTATAAAAGCCTGTAGCAGGCGGTATCTCTTTTGTTCACATGGGATTTACATAACTATGTTGTGCCCATTGAGGCTGATATATCTCTTGTACTCTTCTACTCATATTTTTGACCTGTTTTTTTTGCATCAGTCCTCTAATATGGTGTATAATTTAATGGTGGCAGCACCTTACCTGCATATACAGTTTATAAACAAAGAAACATTGTAAACAACGAGTGGCAACGAGTTTTTATTGCCCGTTTTTTCTCGGGCTTTATCTATTGTTTGCGAACAGGCATTACATGTTACTAACCTTAAATGGACACCGTCTGATTTTTTTTTTTTATATTTATTACAAGTAAATGTAGAATCGACTTTTCACAAGTGTAGTATTTTGCTTCTTAAGTGAATTCTTGAGCGATAATTGATAGCTGTAAATACCTGTTCTAACACTGATTTTGTCGAGTGCACAACGTTTATATGTGTGTGGATTCTAATCAGAAAACCATTGAGTAATATAAAATGTAAGGTGTATATAACGTACATTACAGCCTGAACTCTCAAGTGTCTGCGGGCGGCGGTGGTGCAGCGGGCGGCGGGACGCGGCGTGAGTTCCCCAACAACCCGCTCGTCTTCCCCAGGAATGTGCCCTCTAGGTCTACCTTTCACTCAGGTTTGTCATTCTTTAACACAACCAATATATATTTTACCTTATGGGTGCGTTTCCACTGACGCGGAGTGGAGTGGCAACCCTGCATCTAGCGGGAGGGACCGTTAGGGGTGTGCCAAAATCGTAATATATTATGTAGTATGAATAACAATAAAAAAAATCGGTTGTCTGTAAAGTCGGTTTACTGACGATAGTTGAACGTGACAACGTCATAAGAAAATACTGATGGAATGGTTTCATTTTTCAAAAGAACATTTTAATTTTATTTGTTTGATAGATGTTTTGTATGGATATAGAGGAGTTAAATGGAAATCACAATTGAATTGATCAAGTTACATTTATTTGTACGCATAAATACAATTATGTCAATTTTTATTTATTTATTTTTACAATGGAACGCCTCAGAGCGAGGTAACGCCTCATTTTTTTCGTGCGTTCAGCCGGCTCCATCGAATTATAAGACGTTGTCACGTCAAAAATAACTTGCTTCACAAAGAGCCTAGTGTATGGCAACCTGATCGGTTCACCGTCGATCCACCATAAGTGAACTTGTGGATTCAAGATGGCGTTTTAAGATTTTCTATGTCAACAATTGACGTTATTTAGTCATCAAAATATTAATTTCGAACATTTTATTTTGAGTTATTTTATTAAATTCTCTATATTACTTCAAAATTAAATATCACACTCAAACAAACAAACTCTTCAGCTTTATAATATGAGTAATATTATTTTGAGGATTATCATTGGCTAATTTACCGCCTGCTCCACTCTGCCCCGCTCCGTCAATGGAAACACTCCCTAATGGAGTTCACGCTACTAATACACACATAATCCTCTACCTGTTCTAGCAAGGTTCTAGACCTGACCTAGCCTAATTTTTTAATCAAGTTTTGCTCATTGACGTATAGACCTGGACCAGTATAAAGTTTTACTCATTGACAGGTATTGTCTACAAAGTAGTCGTCTCTTTCTAGAAAGTGGTCAATTTTGTGAGGTTATGGCGCAGTCCAGGTCTATATATCAATGGATTAACTACCCAAAGTCTTGATGTTTCTAATTTTACACATTTTTTATATATTTTTACACGTTCATAACTGTGAGTATAACTCAGTTTGCTGTCATTTTCACAACTTATCAAATTTATGTTATGTATTGCATGTGTCCAGGATTATGACCCTTTTGATATACCTCCTGGATTTGTGCTTGGATTTCCATGTTTGCCACATAGCAAACTCAAACTCGATTTTTTTTCTTTCTTTTGAAAAAAAAAACGAAATGAATTAAGGCGACAGGTTGCAAGTGTAAAGCTCATGAGAAGAAGCTGCCAAGAAACTCATGGGTAACTCTTTTAAAATCCATGTCAAATAAGATAATAAAAAAGACTACAGATGGTTTTTTTTAATGTCTTGTTCAAATACGTTATTCTTGGTTTCTTAAATATCTGTTATACGGCCGGTCTCAATAAACTAACTATCGATGGATTTGACTACTAGAGGTATATATTTGACATAAGCTCCATACAAAATATGTCAAAATTCTACCTCTAGTAGCCAAATCCTTCGATAGTTAGATTATTGAGACCCGCCGATAGTTGTTATTATTATTACTAGCCTGTTTTGTACCACTGCAGGGCAAAGGCCTTCTTACTTTACTCTCCATCTCTCTCTGCCAGTCCTTTTCGAAGGAGACTATCTCATCTCGCCATCTGCGACGAGGTCTACCCCGTTGTCGTTTGCCATTTTGTGGAGACCAGTTTGTGATTTGTTTGGCCTAGTCTCATTTCAAAGTGGCAGCTAAATTTGATACCTAAAATACTACATTCCATTGCTCTTTGGCATAGCTCAAGAGTGGATATGTTAGAAATCCCTACTAATATATAAATTTGAATGTAAGTTTGTTTGTTACGCTTTCACGCGAAAACTACTCAACCGATCATCATGAAACTTTGTACACATATTCTTGGAGTATTAGAAGTAACATAGGATTAAAAAAAATGGGGAAAATTTACGCAGACGAAGTTGCGCGGGTCAGCTAGTATTAAATATAGAGAGAGAGAATCTAAGAGAGATTGCCAAGTGACCACCCCCCTCCCCCCCAGGCCAGACGCGGTCCCGCGGCGGTTCGGGCGGCGCGTACGGTGACGGCGGCTCCCCGCACCAGGCGCGCCCGTCCTTCTTCTCCAAGCTCTCCTCGCGCTTCTCCAAGCGGTACGTACCACGCAGCGTCACACGCGCGAACACCTCGAACATAGTTATTGCTCGCGGACATTTATAGCATCGGGCTACTAAGTTTCCTAAAATGAAATAGAAAGTGTTTTTGGGAATTCATTTAAAACTATTTTTTTTTTTTGATTGGTATGAATGTTGTTTGAAACATTAAAAAAAAAAATATATTGTGTTAATAAAGTAATTGGTAAAAAAATATGATAAAAATATTGCTTGTAATGATTTGGACGTAGAAGCTACATTTGACGTACATAGATAAGTATTGTCAAATTGTTTATTTTATATTACTTCTCAGCCAAAAACAGTGCCGATATATAGGTATATGTTTCGTAGTGCATAGAACAGCAAAAACAATTGGTTTGAATATTAGACAAAATAGACTTAACTTTGAACTCGCTTAAACCCTTTAATAATACTAGTAGTTTAGTAAAAACGTATGAGAAAAATATGCTATAATTCAACTAGCAATAACTATGTTACAAATATAATAAAAAGTTATAATAATATTTATTTGGGCTCTGGAGGCGGCTAAGTCGCTTCCGATGTTATATAATATATACTATTGGTAAATAACACATTATCACACGATGTAACATACACTACCACCCATTCAGTGACTAACAAACGGATATTATTTATATAATTTCGGTGATGTTATTTCATTTATGTTATAATGATTCCCAGTTAGCTGTTTACGCTTGAAGCTAGCTCGCTATTAGTACCTCATGTTCATTTAAAAGGCGTTTTGTATTATAACTATGTTATAAACAAGTTATATTTTTTATTATAATTATTTAAAAGGTTATAAAATATATTAATAAATATTAAAGTATCATATTTATTAGCCAATATAAACTTCTTTAATAAAAAAATCTTTCCAAATATTTGATTTGTCTCTTTCTAATTTATGCATTATTTAACCAAAACTTATTATTTCTAAAATAACATTTTTAGTTTTTTTTAAATGTCAAGCTAAAACTACATATTAAATTATTTACATATAATATTTAACTATTAATTTATTCGTTATATTTAATTATCTTTGATGGTAAATATAATTTCTTATTAATATTTTACTAATACAATTTCTTAAATAACATTTGAAAAGACAAAAAGTTCTTGAAATATGAAGATTATTTCTTTATTTTGTAAATGTAATATTCTATATTCACAAAACGCCTTTTTTGCATCATATTAGCCTATGAATCACGCCATGCATCAATGTTAGCGACACAGCTTTCATGCACTATACCATCTTTCATTCACATTATAATTATAATTAGTAATTATTAGTAAAATAGCGACCTAGTGTTGGCGCCCGACTTGGGCCCAGAATCTGTTAGTATTTGTTAAAACAAGGGTTGTGGAGAAAGACTCGTGAATTATGTTTTTAATAAGGTTTCAATAAATTTTTCGGATGGTCAATTGGAGCTTTTTTTGAAATTATATATATTTTTCTTTACTTAAATAAAAATAATAATATTAAATTGTAATCAGCACTTTTTTAATAATCGCCTAATGCTTTATTAACTTTTTTTTTTTCAAATTAAAAATATATATTTTCAGACTAGCTCCAAATAATCCGTTCACGACTTACGTTCTTCTATTTTTTTTTTTACTCTTTTTTTGTAAATAATTACACCATAGACACACTATCTGTCTCTAACTTGTGTCACAATTAACCCATTCGTTGTGTCTCGTATGTGTTATCATTATGTGTGTTTATTTATTCTTTTTTTTTTTTAATTATTATTTCTTAAGATCAAATTGTCTCCCTCTAAAGATTCCGAGCTCTTTTTTTTTAATTTGTAATCTCGCGTCAACTCAGGGGATGCACGATGCTACCTACCTCCCGTTCGTCGCACTCAATATACCGGTTACCGCGCTAAAGTCCCCAACAAAACCAAAGTAGTTTAGAAATCAAAGCATGTCATTATCCCCTTTTTTTTTACTTTTTTTTATTAGTTTTGCTAAAAAAAAGTGTGAGTTAAGGCCGCAGACGCCACGCCTACATGCTTTGAGTGTTGTCCGTAGTGCTGTATCGATAGAAATTTAAATATATATTTTTTAATGTAAGTATTTTTTCGTTTTGTCGACCTCGAGAGGTGTACGGAAGTAAAAAAAAGTAATAATTTTTGATCTCGTGCATCCCCCGTGCTGCGGATTTATTTCTTATCTAACCGTACGCTTCTACTAACGTATGTCGACGGTCGCGACCTCTACCGATAACAAAATCGCTTCTAGTCTATTCCACAACCCTTTGATTGCAACGTGACGGACTTTTGTACGTGTTTTTTGTCTTTTTTTTTTTAATTTTCTTAACGGAGGGAGTTGCGTTTAGTATTGTGCATCTTGTGTTAAGGCGCGAGAGTTTAGGATTGCCATAGACAATAAATGTGTTATTTGACACATTTACGTCACGTTTTTAAACTGAATTCTTTAGTGTAAGTAAAAATTTTAAAAATCTACACGTTTTGTTATTAATTCCGTAGCTTATATATGGATTGAGCGCATAATGTGTTCAACGCTTATAGTGAATTTACTAACTGAATGGTATTTTGCAGAAAACAGTCGCCACAAAATTTGTAGAAATAAAATAATATTTTTTTGTAACAACTTATAATTAATATTTATTTTTTATATAAATATTAACTTCAACTATATAATTTTTGTGGTACTATTATCTGCACAAACCTACAATTTTTACCAAAATGCTTCGACAAAATATGGCAATCCTACGAGTGGCTGAGTGATTAACAACATGTGCTTAAAACCGAGCCGGATCCGGAAGAGGGGGGCGATTCACCTGATTGGTCGATTCGCTCACCCGTTCCGTTGTACGCAGGTTGAATCAGAATCCGTGAAGACGCCGCCGGCAGCGGACGTGCAAAGGAGATTATTAAATATTATTATTATTAATAAATTATAGGGAATTGTATACAGTAAACCTTCGACGATTGAAGAAGTATTTTTTAATCGATGGAGTATATTATCTGAAGTGTTTGGTGTATTAATAATACTATTGTTTAAATTAATTAACCAAATTATATGGAATAAAGCATATTGTCAGTGATGTCATGATTAACGGCCGGTCTCAATAATCTATCTATCGATGGATTTTGGCTACTACAGCTATATATTTGACGTAAGCTCCATATAAAATACTAGCTGACCCTCGCAACTTCGTCTGCGTCAAATTAACCCGTTTTTTGCAAAGTAAAAAAATAAAAAAATAGGGGTTGATCGTAGAAGGGTGAAAATGTAGGGTTGTATGTATTTTTGAATCCGGTATCATAAAAAAATAAAAATTTACCTAAAAATAAAAAAAAATATTAGGGTTGGACTACCCTTAACATTTAGGGGGATGAAAATAAATGTCCGATTCTCAGACCTACCCAATATACACACAAAATTTCATGAGAATCGAGAATTTTATATATTAGATGTCTAAATTCTACCTTTAGTAGCCAAATCCATCGATAGATACATTATTGAGACTGGCCATAAGTCGAAAAAGTTACTGGGACAGGATTGACATAGATCTGGAAAAAAGACTAGAAGCCCTAATTTGATAGTTGATTAGTTGATATCATGAATAAACACTCCATATTCATCTGGAGTCCACGCTAATAAATACCCATGTACTAGAAGATAAATATTGATATTTCAAATGAAACCTTTATTTACTTTATAAGGTACTTCTATTTCTTATTACTATATCTGGACATCCGTCAAAACGAGTGATATATAGAATATCAATGTGAAATACTTTGACTTCAAGTAGATAGTCATAGTGTGGAATTCATTTAGATAATAATCTTTTGATTATATGCTTTGAAAAACCTTTTAAAATCCGGTCTGTAAAAATATAACTAATATTTTATATATAGTGTTTTTATATCGACCGATTCAGATTATTAATTTTTGATTTATAGAATTAATAATACACCAAATGTTTTTATAACATGATGTTGTTCATAAGTGTTAATCTTTTTTTTTATAATTGGCGTAACTTTGAAAAATCTTTTTTTTAGTTTACAATACAATTAAAAATTCGATTTGTAATCATTATTGTCATTATAAAAATCGCGACGACTTCTGTCTGCATATTATTTTATTGAAATTATTATTTCCTTAGCAATTCACAATTTTATTGGTTATTTTTTTTTTGTGGTACACCGAACTGTATACATCGATATTAAAAAAGCAGAAAGTTGTAATTCAGTTTTTGCTGACTTTGGATTTTAAACCATATTTCAATAAGCATATGGTCTAAAATTGATTGGACGTGAAAATTGATTTATGATGATCTTGTATTTTTTTACTGCCGAAATTACACTCAATACAGTGTAAGTAGTAATAAATATTGTCTATGTTTTATTTTTTCTTGAAATGATATGTAGCGGATAACTAGTCCCGTCGCGAATTGCATTTTATCACTAGCTCATAAGAATTATAGAGTTCTAATTACGAGCGAATTTTCAACATTCCAGGGTTCCGTATGTATTTTATATTTAAGTTCACTAAAGAGCACAAATCTGTTTTTTTTTTTCTTTTTTATTATTCTTATTTTAATGTCTATTTCTGTCTAAATTCAGAACTCTGCCTAAATCGTTTAAAATGTCTTTGACTGAAACAATATTTTGTATATTTGTATTGCATTATTATAACTATGTAAGTAAAGGTATTTTCTGTATAAAAAAAATCTCGTTGGGTTTTTTAAATGTGGACCATCATAAAAAAAATACAATATAGATTGTCAAATTTTAGATTTTTCTATAAAACATGAGGTTTTTACTGATTAAAAAATATTCTTAGACAATTCTATCCAAACCCTTCCAGAAATGGTCCACAATTGCAATCATAATTATAATTAAGGCGTGAGTGAGATAATTATCATTATATATACATAAAATACATGCATAAAAAAGTATTTTTTTAGTGATAAGAATTCAGACGAACCTATAGCTTCGGTACAAATACTCGGTAGATGTTACCACAAACGAACTAACACATTTAGGCAGCTGTATTTTAATTTTTAATAAATACAACAAATTAATTAAGGGCCAAAAATAAGATATTTCCTACTCGACTGTACCCTTTTGTATAGGAATGTGTTTATATAGTATGTTAAACACGAAAGAACCAAACTTGAAACACTATAATGGTTTATATCTATTTGCAAACAAAATAATAATATTATGAAAATATATATATTACAGGTCTAAATCGCGTGAATAATTTAAGGTAAAATACCTTGTTTATTGCCCGACGTTTCGACCGTATTGCAACGGCCGTAGTCACGGCGAGTCTACCCGTGACCACAGTCATTGCAATACGGTCGAAACAAGGTATTTTACCTTAAATTATTCACGCGATTAAGACCCGTAATGTATATATATATATATATATATATATATATATATATATATATATATATATATATATATAAATAAACTTTCGCGATTTGTACACATTATGAATATATATATATATATATAATATAATATATATATATATATATATAATATATATATATATATATATATATATATATATGTACAAATCGCGAAAGTTTATCAACATTTAAAATATTGATATTTTGCTACCTTGTCCATTTTTGTAACTGATCAACATAATTCAATACAAAATATAGTTACATAAAAATGTCAACCGATTACAAAAAAGAAAGGATTTATATTTAATCCATAAAAGTGTTTATATTAAGTTCTACGTGTGATTACATAACTATAATAAACTTAATACTTTATTACCTGACAGGTGCAATCATGTTTTAAATAGTGCAGTTCCATTCATATATTTCTTGAATTTTAAATTTCTATAATCACGAAAAATATTAATACATTCATTGACTTCTGGTTATTGAAATATTTGTTTATAAAACTCTTTTAGTTTATTCAAAATTGCGTATTTTAAAGTCTACTGTCATTTAAGAAGGTCCATCTTCTAGACATTTTTTTAGGCATAAAGGCCAAGCCGTACTTGTGAGTTTTTGAAAAAATCTTACAATTTAATGACGATTTTAGATGCCTCTATAATTCATATATTTGCATTGGCATTCTATTATCGGCTATTGGCCTTTTTAGGAAATATATTTAGAAAAGATGGGCTTTCCTATATTACAGTACCTTACTTTTTGTACAACAAAATTATATAAATTTTGAAAACGCACTTTCGAAACGTTCAAATAGGTTTTATATCTCGATGAGTCCATAATTGTGTCTCATAACTATATATTTCCCAATACTTTATTACTCATTAGTATATTATTATAATTAAATCATTAGGGTCGTTAAATAATTGTACATAAACCATGTTTCGAGTGAAAGAGTGAGTGACATGCGTTTGGCGTTTTCTATCCTTTTCTATCGTTCGTGAAAAGTCCATTAATAATATAAGTGTAAGTATATATTATAATATTTTAATTTGCAATCAATATAATTATATATTTTGGGAATTTGGAAAGAATGCTTCACACTGTATATAATTGATTTATATAGTTGGAAAGCGTTACATTTAAAATGTATATATTTTTCATTTACATTTTGTTTATTTTCGTGTATCCGAAGAGTCCTAAAGCAATAAAAGATTATAAAATATTCGATTAGGCTATCTATATTAATTATATAGGAAATTATTTAGACAATTTTGACAAAACTGTTTCATATAGAACTTCATATCATATATACTTTTAAAATTATAATTAAAACTATACAATAATATACAATTTTGAAAATTAAAGTATAACTTGTCCTTGTCTTTCAATATATACTGAGAGAAAGAGACTTAAGTATTTATTTTTAAATTCATAAATGTATATTATTGTATAATTTAATATCGTCGTCTATCCAGTATTTTTCCGTTAAATATTAGATAGTTTACTGAACAAATTTATGTCAAATCTTAGGTGCTGTTTGTAAAAGAAACCGAGTGAAAAAATATATTATTTTTTATTGCTGTTATATTTTTTTTTTTGGATAATTGACTGTGAAATGCGATGCTCAAAAATATTGCAATAATAACATAATTATAGTTATTATATTTGTAACAATAACAAACGGACTTAGAAATGAGGAGAATAGTATAAATCATTTTTAAAAGACTGAGGGAGACGGAAGATGAGAAAATAACAACCTTTGCACATATATTTGCATTTAGAAAATTCGAGGTGTGCAATTGTTGTTACTTACCCCACTGCCAAATAAAAAATGTTATACTGAAAATGTATTGTACACATAAATTAACATAAAAACTATCTGTATTTCCACTCTTTTCCTCTTACTCCATTAATAAAAGATAGAAGAAGACAAAACATACTACGGTATAAAGTATGATGCGAGTTTGCAATGAAATATTTTTGAGCAACGCATTTAATTATTATGACATTTAAAATATGATTCGATATAAATAATATATCAAACAAATAGAAAATCTATAATTATTACGCACACGAATAGTGCATCATTTTTTTCTGTGAGCATTTTTTTACTTTAAGCAATATATAAATATATTCTGTAACTATTACACGATTTAGGAAAATGCAATACATTCTAACTTAGTTTGCTAAGCGTAGTTAGATATTTAATTTTAATACATTACATCCGAGATTCATTTTGTATACTTGCATCCCATTGCGTTATGGGTAAAAATATTTCTTATAATGTTTCAGTAGATTTAAAAGCACTGGGAAAGTAAGCTAGCTGTTGTTTTTATTTTATTTTATTTGCAATGCGTTGACTCAATTGATTAATATTTATTAAAATACAATATTGTTATTTTTATTAAATTTAATGTTTTACAACTAAATTTTGTCGCTGCGTTGTGATTATAATGTATTAAAATCTTACCGACCGTCCAAATAATAACTTGTTTTCTCAGTGCATTTGAAATATTGAAAAAAATTGAATAATAAAAACGTTTTGTAAAATCATGGGCATTTTTAAAGACGCATCTGAAAAATGCAATCTTTAATTTTGGTGTTTCATAGAATTCAAAAATATTATTTTAGTCAAAATTACAAAAATAATAATAAGCAAAATAAAAAAATGTTTTTGGATTTTACGAACACCTGTTTCCTATAAGAGAATTAAGTTGACCGATGTATTCAAATGTGAATACTTATTTTCTTTTGACAGTACGCAGTAAGTGGATGTGTTACGCTTTTCCAAATAATCAAGTTTTTAATAACAAAATGTGTTTTATTTTATTTTTATTTAAAATATATACACTCCCTCCTTTAAATATAATAAAAAGTGTTAAAAATTTAATTATGTCCGTCACATTGCAATATTTTTTAGATAGGTTTAGTGTATAGAAAAAATGTTTTGAAAGTATAAATAGCAAAGTATTTTTTTTTGTATATTTTGAAATGGAACCTTTAATGTACTTTTTAGTCACTTAAAAGCTCACATTGACAGTACTTTCTTCTGCCCTATAAAAAGATTTTATATGTGATCCATTTTCACAATCTTGTATAGACATTGGCATTTTTAGACCGTCCTCACATTAAAGGTTTTTTATTCAAACAATACAAACAAACTGTTTATGAAGACTGCAATGTCTTTGATCGTCGAAAATATTAAATAAAATATAATAATGTGGTGAGTATTCTCCTGGCAGACTGTCAGTACTGGGAGAATCGACTGGGCGTCAGAAACCGCGTATCTTTTCCTCTTTGGACATACAACGGAGGTAGGGTGATGCGCGGAGTAAACAACATTTTTTGCTAAAGTTTTATTGATTCCAAAGTTTTGGTGGTTCGCTGACGATACTATATGTGATCTTGGTGATGCGGAGAAAATTACGACTATATTAATATGAAGGCTATTTTAGGGGGGTTATAAAAACTTTAAATCATTCATATTAAAAATGTTGTTAATTTCATCCGTCTTAGGACGACCATTCCTATTTCAAATTTTGTTAATTTCATCCGTCTTAAGACGACCATTCCTATTTCAAATTTTGTTAATTTCATCCGTCTTAAGACGACCATTCCTATTTCAAATTTTGTTAATTTCATCCGTCTTAAGACGACCATTCCTATTTCAAATTTTGTTAATTTCATCCGTCTAGGACGACTATTCCTCTTTCAAATTTTGTTAATATCATCCGTCTTAGGACGACCACTCCTTCGTTCATCCCCCAAAGTACGTCGAACTCGCTATGCCAACGGTAGATGATTGCTATTGAAGGTCCTTCATCCATAAAAGCCATTTGAAATCGATCAAATGACTCATCAGGTTTTAGGCCACATTTAAAATCGTACAAAAATCATCGCACGAACAATATCTCAAAAGTAGGTATTCCTAAAGTGATAGTAGCGAATTTTTATTAAGCTCAATGTTTGAATCCAGGGTTTCAAAAGGATTACGCATTTGTATCAACCTTATTCTTCTAGAGAAAAGGATAATTGAATGACAGCTCTTGATTTTTGTTCCTAAGAAATATTTAAAAAAATACAACTATTATTTCTGTATAATACAAGAAAAGTGGTGCAGTATACTGTACATTTAATCTATTTATGGGTCATTAGCGTACATAAATTTAAAAGTATTTACTAAATGATACACCTATCTTGCTTTTATATTTTTATACCACTAAATAAAGAGACGAGCAAGAGGCCTACTCTAATTCAATGAAAACGAAATTTTGATCAAAAATGAGGTGGGTGTTACCACCCATCTCATTTTTGATCAAAATTTCGTTAAAAATAGATGTTCCTGGCTCTGTATATTACTATACAGAGCCAGGAACATCTATTTAATCCACTCGTACCAGAAAATCGTCCATGGCTTCGAACTTCTTGTGCCTGTCCAAAAAATATTTAAAAAAAATGTTTGGCACCCGGGGACTGCCGCGGTAAAGCAAATTGCATAGCATTTTTTATCAACTTATGCAACTAAAAATGCGATTAAAAAAAATATATACAAAGTACATTTCGGAGCAGCTCGTCTCGATCCGTGCGAGCAGGGTGTTAGGTTTTATTTTCGTTACGGAATTTCTTGATTCGGTCGCCGCGATAAAAGCTGTGCAATAATCTTAGCTTAATAATCCCCGAAACTTAAGAAATTTCAGTAAACAAAAGTTCATGAATTTCAAAGGTCCCCCCATAACAGTATTTGTGACACAAATCATTGTTTGGCAAGATCTGAATATCATAGCTCCTCATTGGAGACATTACTTCGTAAGTCTTATTTGCCCAGTAATTACACTTGCTACAGTGGCCTTCAAGCGAAACAGTGATGTGTTGATATCACTATTTCACTTCAGAATAGCTCGCACTATGGTAGGTACCAACATAGACGGCCTATGGTTTAGACCTATCACTGGTATATATTTTCCCGTCATCACCAAATCACTAGTATCGTTAAGCGAAGGTATAACTTTACAAATTGCATTTGTGTGTGATTTTTTAATACGTAGTCCAACCGATTTGTACTTCATTAAAATTACGAGAAAAGCATGTTTCATATAATTTCATCGAATAATCCCTATTTTTATCGGCCATTGCAAACACTAATGAAACTTCGGCGATCGCGGCTACCCAGCAAAATCTGAAGTATCGCATTCATAGCAAATTGATTTGCAACGATTTACTTCACTGTAAAATCGCCGAAGCTAAAGGCATTGTGTGTTGCGGCCCTAATATCTTTTCATGCGTATTGCATGTCTCAAATAAAAAATATACCTATATATTATTTTTTATTCATTTTTCTAAAATTAATAATTGTTATTTCTTATAATAATTTCAGTAATGTTTGCGTATTTTTCTTTCAATAAAAAATATTACTTAATTTAATATTAAATTTTCTTTTTTTACTATTATACTTTTAAGTATTAAATTGGATGGATTACTTGTTTGCCGTGAATAACAAAATTTAACCAGTTGTTTTTTGTTTTGATTTTACTGACAACTTATTATTATATAATGATTTTTAAATTATTAACTTATTGAGTGCTGCATTTTGACCCTATCTCACAATCACTCCTTCTATTTTTGAACAATTAGTAAATGGTTAATTTTAAAAACCATTTTTTATTTCACCACCCATTATAAAACCGATGCATGTCATAAAGAACATATATTTTAATTAAAATATTATTTAATGAACTATTTATTTAAGTAGTAATTACATTATTATTTATAATTTTATAAATATAACATTTTTTTAGAAAAAATATAGGTAATAATTTTACTTTATAAACAGTCCAAAGTAAGCATGTTTTTTTTTAATTTTAAATTATTACCACTGGTAAGTAATATTACAAATATGTTGCTGCTGGCATGCGTTAAACTTGTGCCATCTACTTTGTGTGTTTGCTTGCAAATGTGCGCTTTTTGTTTTAGATAAACCTTTTAAATATGCACCTCCTTTACATTGGTGATATTTTGTAGTACGCCGCAAAATTTGGGATACAAAATTATCAAATTATTAGTTTTTTACAGGATATTCGGCAAATTATAGCTATATTTTCATGTTGGTGGAATTGAAGACTGCACATGGTGCAATGGTCAATTGGTCACCATTGGTTCGAGTAATTGTGGGTTCGATTCCCACGTAAAAAACAAAATTTAAGACTTTAATTTTATACAAATATTGGCATTCCATTAGGAAAAAAAAATAATACATATTTAAGTGTTTAAAAATCAATTTTTTTTGGAATTTATTGATTTATTACTCCTTAAAAAAATGTTTTTTTTTATTTATTTTTTTTTACTTTAATTTTTTTTTTTTGTATATTTTTTTTTTAACTTTAATATTTTTTTTTGTGTATAAATAATTATATAAGTTAATCAGGAGGTTTATAATTGGCATATAACAGTGCGTATTACAATATCCCAATGTGTGTATGTACTTGCGTCACCCTGTGCCCTAGTGTTTAGTGTTAGTTTATATTTTTTTGTTTATAGGCCAATGGACGGTCCCACTCCGAAGCATGCTGTAGGCGCTAGTCCGCAAGCAATGCTTGGGTAATTATCCTAGTTCATTTTGAACATAGTTTAGCAAAAATCATCCAACTCATCTCAAGTCATTTTTTAGATGACACTTTGACGTTAATATCTTGAAACAACTTACGGTCATCTGATCCCAAACTATACTAAAGCTGTAATGTTTAATAACAAAGTTACTTAGCAACTATTGACAAAGGTATTAAATATTGAATGGTTGCTAAGCAACTTTGTTATTTAACATTTCACATCCAATTCAGCTTTAGTATAGGTAAAGATTTTACTATGGCAACCCGCCTGAGACGAATTCTTGCTTCATACATTTAAATTTATATATATAAAATTAGCATATAATAATAATATCTTAGGACAACTCTCACAACGCTATCTGATCCCAAACTAAGCAGAGCTTGTACTATGGAAACCAGACAACTGATAAACATACTTATATATTTCTATATACATAAATATTATAGATAAATAACACCCAGACACAGAATAAACCATCGTGCTCATCACACAAAGTTTTATCCTGGGTGGGGATCGAACCCACGACCTCTTGCGTAGCAGTCGGATACACTCCCACCCCGCCACAGAGGCAGTCGTTTGCTTTGTTTAGGTGGTTAATATATTAAAACAACTTACGGTCATCTCAAATTCATCCCAAACTATACTAAAGCTGTAATGGATGTGAAATGTTAATAACAAAATTGCTTAGCAACTATTGACAAAGGTATTAAATATTGAATGGTTGCTATGCAACTTTGTTATTTAACATTTCACATCCATTTGGGCCTTAGTATAAATAAAGATTGTAATTTGACAACCTGCCTGAGACGAATTTTTCCTCCATACTTTTAAATTTATATATTTAAAATTAGCATATAAATGCTTTAAAAAAATATTATACGTACAAAAACTATGACAACCAGAAAACTAATAAACATACTTATATATTTCTAAATACATATATACATATAGATAAACTAGTGGTCGCCCAGTGGTCGAAATTCGACCATAATGAATATATATATATATTTAAATATTAGTATTCCGCAATTCTCGTTACTTTTTGATTCACTTATTTTTAAAAAAAACGACTTTTGCATAAGTCCTGTGTCTCGGGGGACTTTAACACAAATTGGTGTCCCGTGTGGGAATCGAACCCACGACCTCTTGCGTTGCAGTCGGACACACTCCCACCGCGGCACAGAGGCACAATAGGCGTCTGGTCTCAATAATCTAATTATCGATGGATTTGACTATATATTTTCTACTAGAGGTATATATTTGGCGTATTACATATGTCAAAATTCTACCTCTAGTAGCCGAATCCATCGATAGTTAGATTATTGAGACCGGCCGTTAGTAGTCACAGTCACTAACAATTTGACCAACAGGCCAATCAATATAACAATTTATTGTTACTCTCATTTTGTTTTAAAATCTTACTTAAATAAAACCATTGTCCTAATTGACAATACTAATTCAAGCTATTCAAAGTGTCATATTTCAAAAATGACTTGATGTGGATGGGATCATTTTTGCTAAGCTATGTTCATTTCTATCCTCTGTTATGTTTACTATCCGTCGGAACGAACTTCGTGTGTCCTGTATTATGTTGAAATAGGTCGACAAAAATATAATTGTTTTTCTCGTTTTTCTGTTTGTTTTTTTGATCAGATGGTTGTTAACAAAATGCGTTGCGGTGTAACTCGATTGTTTTGATAAGAATTAGGTATCTAGTGTTGATCTGCCAATACTTATTCGTAATTAAAAAAAAAATATATTACTACATATACTTAAATGTTATGAATTGTTTACAAAATTGATAAGATATGAGCTAAAATTATATTTGGGTAATAATCGTATTTATTTTTACAACTGACTGTACCAAGAATTCTATAAATAATTATAGAAAGTAGCACAATTAACTTATTTTATCATTATTTTGACTAAAATATTCGAATATCGACAAAACATCACACACTTCAGTCGAAACTACACTATAAAATCGATACAAATATCGACAAATCACATCCTTATCTAAGATAATCGAGTTAAAATCCGCTTGCAATGATTAACAAAAATGTTTTAATATTCATTTATTGTCATTTATACATTACTTACTAACAATGTTTGTTACTATAAATAGGATCTACACTATATATTACATAAAATATTATAACAGCTCTTTGGCATATATATTTTGTCTCTTTCCGTCCTACGTTAATTGACAAAGGAATGAAAGGGATAAAACATTTAGTGGTAATAATGCTGTTATGGTTTTTAATGAGTAAAGATTTTTTATGTATAGTTTATTTTCGGCAACGAAATAGGTAAGTATTTATAGTAAGGAGTAATTAACTTATTTATAAAAAGTTTAAAGATTTTTCTACCATTAATTTGGAGTATTTTTTATATATCTACTGTTTTATTTTTCGTCGCTATTAGTTACTAAAAAGAGACAGACGATTTTTTGATTAATTTTTGAGTATGAGATTTCAAAACTTTTTTACAAAAAAACTATCTAACCGAATTCAATCACGGTTGACTTGCAAGCATTTATTGAGGAGTTTCAGTGTCTGTCTCCGAAACTCATCATCACGTCAAATTTTGGGACCATTTCGGAATATACCTCTGTCGAATAAAAAAGGGAATTTTGAAAATCCATCTATACAGGGTGTAACAGAAAGGTGTGGTCAAATTTCAGCAGCGGATAGGGTATGTTATCAGTATTGCACTTACCATGGTGCCATAGCTGCTTGCACTATTATTACATAGTTATAGCATATTATTTTTGACAATATTCAGTAGTGAAATGTGAATGGCATAAGAATTGTACCTTTCCTAATACAAAATTTATATAGAACTTTTTAAGTCATACTTTTTTAATTATTAACTTTTTTACTCATATATAAACAAAAAAGAAAAAATAATATATATTTTTTTAAGGTACTCCGATTTTAATAAAATTAGTTATGTGCACTCAGTATCATACCAACCCTTTCTGTTACACCTTGTACGAGTATATAGTTCTATCGGCCATTGGTGCCTGAAATCAATGGTATTATTATTTTTATTTTATTTAAAAAACAAACAAACATGCTAATTGAGAACCTCTTCCTTTTTGAAAATGGTTTATTTCACTATGGCAACTGCAATGATAGCATTTAGGGTATATATCAACTTTACAACTAGGTACGCAATAGAAAGTGAAATAATTACACATAATTATTATTTTCTTTCTAAAATCAGTCTATATTAATTTTCCATTTCTTAAACTAACATGTGCTATTATTATATGCTATGTGTATATGCTATGTGTATATAATGTTATATATGACAAACACACAGACAAGGCAATGAGGAGCAGGTGAAGCCACGAGTGCTACGATTCACGTGGAGCATGAAGACGACCTCCTCACGGGATCCCAACGAGATTATGGCTGAAATACGGAAGGTAAGATTATCATAGGCTATAAGACTATGGATTGTGATTTCTAGGCAGATGTGTTTCCAGTAGGTGGTGAAAACTTGACGGAGATGAAAGATAGACTCTGATTTTCAAAGTGACCTAAGTATATTGAAAAAAGAATACCCACAAGTTCTTCCTAGATCCACAAGTTGCTAGTTTCTAAGTACTTCTTGGTGTGGTTAGATGTTATGACTACTTAATTAGCTTATCTGATTAACTAAACCAACACAAAGATCGATCAAAATACAATAGATCGATCCCTGTGACAGTTATCGCTGAAATTAAAAATGTATGCCCGAAATTAAGGCGTTTTAATAATGGAGCGAATGTACGATTAGTGATGTTCTTTACCACAGTTATCGATATTTCAAATATTGTTTTTTTTTCATACGATGCATTAAAATTAAAGTTTTTGACATAAATACAATTTTACACATTACAAGCAAAAAAAAAACAGAACGTACATCATAAAAAAACAACACATTACTAATATTAAAAAAAAACACTTATTAGTGTGACATTGCAATAGGTATATAGATTATCTATGTGTGCAAATATTGTTTTAGTAACCTAGGTTACCTAAAACGCCATAGTTTGATTAGTTTTGTATAGATTTCCATTAGATTTTGTCAAATGACTGTCCAAATCAAATTGAAATCTTGTTGTTGTCGGCAGTACCCTGTTTAGCGCACTTGTATTATGGTCAGTGTTATAACCTCATACTGTCATCCATACTCAAGACTCAAGCCGGTATCTATACGTTTGTCTCTATAGGTGCTAGACGCTAACAACTGCGATTATGAGCAGCGCGAGCGATTCCTGCTATTATGCGTGCACGGCGATCCCAACGCAGATTCATTGGTGCAGTGGGAGATCGAAGTGTGCAAACTGCCGCGTCTGTCGCTCAACGGCGTGCGCTTCAAGCGGATATCTGGTGAGTGTGACTTTGATGGAGTTTGTGAATATCTTTTTCAACTTATAGGTTCAATATTTTTCCGGTAAACTTATCTACGAGTTTGTACACTATTGCACTTGTAGATAGAACTGTAACTTTATACTTTATTGATCTATTAGTAGTGGATCCAGGATTTTGGCTTGGAAATTTATTTATCGGTTCTTTTGGTGTCTAAAACTTTTAACTTTTTAGGAGAGTTTCACATTCTTAACACTCCTCTTGGATCCGCTACTAGCCCGCTATGACATGCCTAATTTATATTTTACTAACAGCATTTTAATTAGTAATTGTTTGTTTTTTATTTTTTAATAAAAATACTTACGTTAATAATAGTATTTTAACTAGCGAATAGTTAAATTACTGTTAACGCAAGTATTTTGAATAAGGGTGTAAGGGCATAGAATACAGGAGAGTACTCGTCGAGAGCAATCGTCATGTTTTCATGTTGATTCATGATGATCGTACACATAGACACCAGAGCTCACGAAATTACGGAACATGTTAAACCAGTGACGTAGCGGATGCTTTTTGTTTTATTTTTTTCTTAAAAAGACAACTCCCGTGGGGTACAATCCCTGTGTCACGGGGAACTTTACAAACATACAAGTCGCGGACACAAATTCTTTCTTTGCGATTCCTATGTCCTTAAAGATCTATTGTCTATATGTGTGTTCGACAAGAGCATTTTCTATAAAGCTTGTTATCTCTATAGTACGTCGTCGTACGCTGGACTATCTACCTATATGATGATATTTATGACAAATGGTCGCTGTTGTCATCCTTGTTACACAACTATAGACTTTCATAATATGATTTTGACAACTTAAAGAGGCGTCTAAACGCACTATTGGCAACTAATTGCTCGGCCAATAATGGCAATATGTCTACAATTGTATGGCACATGATCCAGTCCTAAACGGGCCTACACAACCCGGCAACAATAAAATAGACGGCGACTGAAACAACAACAAAATTGACCGGCCAACATTGCGGAAATTAGATCGCTCAGCGATCGTCCGGCAACCATCAAATCAATATCTGAGAGTTGCCGGCCACAGCATTACCGCCACAAATTGCCGTAAAAAATGGCCCATTTAGACGCCCCTTAACATCCAAATATCAAAATCGAATGAAAGTCTTATTATTGTAGAAGAAGAAGAAGAAGAATTATTTTCGACAAACCAGAAAAAATAAAATGAGTACATGTGCGTGTAAAAACAAATAGCTATTAAATTAAATACAATTTGACAACATTATGTAAAGTTTATGCCGAAAAATAGATATAATTGTAGGTAGGCTTGTCCAGCGTAGTAGTAGTATAGAGGTTCCGTCGTGAAATGTCCAGGTACAAGCATCGGTTTCAAGAACATCGCGTCAAAGATCGCGAACGAGCTCAAGCTGTGACTGCCCGGGAGCGGGGCGCGGCGAAGGCGGCGGAGGCGCGGCGCCGCGCGCGGCGCGTCGTCCGACGAGCGCGAGTCGCCGCCGCCCCCGCCGCCGCCCCCCCCGCGCTCCGACTCGCTGCGCCTGTCCGCCGACGACATGGCCCGGGTCGCCAACGGCGGAGCCCGGACGCCCACCGGCGCGCTGCAGCACTTCCTCGCCGCCTACACGCCCGCCGAGCTCGCCTTGGCGCGGTCCGACTATCTCCGACCGCCCGTCTCGCCCCGAGCGCCGCACGCGCCGAGGTCCTCGCTCTCTCTCAGAGCCGATGACGAACCGCGCGTCGATCGGGTCCCCCCCCATCTGAGGCGGCAAGGCCGAGCGCGATCCCCCCCCAGCCCTCCCGAGTGCGACTGTTTGCCGCTCGACCCTATCCCCCCGCCCGAACTCTTCGACTTCTAGAGAGTTTTTTGTATATTCTAAAATTGAACTGTTTTTAGTCGGTTACTTTTCAAATTTGGAATTCCCGTTCCCGAACACCTAGGAAAAATGACGAATGAGATTTTGAATAAAAGAAAAAAATAAATAAAAAAAAAAACAAATCTCGATCTCGTATCGATTCTGTCCCAGCTCTGCGCAGAACGTTTCCGAATTTGAAATGTGACTCATCTACCGACTCGAATTTGTATTATTGTTCGATTTATAAATTGGTAGGATCGTCGACCGCGGCCGGTGTTGTCTGTCGATCGATCGTTTGTTTATCGATTAAAATCGATCTGTATCATATCGATTGCTGTTGTTTTGCTGTTGCGTGCCGACGGGCGTGCGGACGAGCGTCGCTCGCTTGTATGAAATAAATGAATTGATCGTGACTTAAGAGTTTTATTTGTCGATAGTAGTGTTGGACAATGTATGGAGCGTATAAATGTGCCAAGTGGTTATCAGGGAGTGCGACGCAGTGTAATGATCTTTACCTATCATAGTTAATCACCGCTCTCAATTCAGCGCATCTTTGTATAAATAATTTTACTCGTGTCATGAATTTTTATTATTACATGATTGTTTTTTTCTGTAGATAAGTCTTCTGACTGTCCGTGTGCGTCGCGCGTTTTTTTTATTTAATTTATATTTGGAATTGTTTGTTTTTATGAAATCGTGTTTTTTTAAAAGACATTATTTAATGGTACTGGCGCGCCACGTACGGACAGACAGCGTTATTGTGCTATCGCTTATATACTACATTACATTATGTATTTTAATCATTGTAATAATGTACAAAGTGAGTTTGAGCTCAACAGATACAATCTAGCTTAGTGTTAATTATATTTTTTTTTTCATTTTCCAATATAACAAAATATAAATACAAAATATGGCTGTCTCTGAATAGCGATATAATGTTTATAATGTCATTGTAAGTCAATATTGTGCGGCCGGTTTTCTTTGACACTCTGATTGTTCAATTTTCGAAGGTTCGGAGTGTCAATTTAGACTGGTCGGATAATACGCGGTCGCCCTGCAATTGCCTCTTTCTAATTATAAGGCTGAATTAGAAAGTGTCAAACGTCAATGATGTAACTGTACGGGTCGGTACACACTCAATTTAGACGCGTTATAGTAACTTCACTTTTAAAATGGTTAGTCGTGTAATTGTGATCAAAGTATTACGAAGTTGTAGTTATATAGCAATAATTGTTAAATGTCGCTCATTTCAGTGACCTCAACTATCTACTCGATGTAACCAGCCTTTCGGTATTGTGAAAAAAAAAAAACTTTTTTTTTTCGATTTGTGTGATGCTTTGTTTTTCTTGTATCTTTTCTTACGTGTGGACTGTCGCATACTCTAGATGATAAATATAATTAAAAATAAATAGGTATGTACGTGTGTGCGGTGGGGCGATCGCGTCTCTTTTTCTATTATATAATTAAGTGTAGTGTTTAACTTTTACATGGAATCACAAATTCTGACGGATCGGACGACTATCGTGTTGTCTGTGCCAAATGTGATCTTGGCGCCAAAACTAACCTACAATTTATAAATGTCACTTTGAATCTGTAGTTTACTTTGCTCAAATTCAAACAAATGTATAAATAAATTAAGTGAAATGAACATTTTGAATCATGTTTTATTCACATCTTGTATTATCATCGAACGTATGCTGATAAGTTCTACAAAACGTCAATGCACCGACATTAATGAAATTAAAAAAATAAGAACCTACCTAAAGGGAATAAAGTCAACATAAATCAGAACTTTTTTTATTTTTTATTTATAATGTACAACGAAAGTAATCATGAAAGAACTTCAACTGAAATAAAAATGCAATATGAACAAAAAGGGGACTGGATTATTTTTACATTTAATTATAATTGTTATTTTCTTTAAAAAAAGTTATAATTTGTCTATATCCTGTTCAAAACACAACCCGAGGCTGTTTTAATAGTTTAATTAAATATACATAATATTTAAATTACTTTGGAAAATACATGTATTACAAGAATGCGACGATGCGATGAGTTGTCCCGACACATAATACTGTTTTAAATGTAGTTATTATATATTTATATATATATGAGCTTTGTTTTATGAATAGAGTAGTACATTTTGCCTGCGAGGTTGACGTGTGTGGAGAACTTTGTGAGATATTCAAAATGAAAAATAAATTTTATTTTTAATTCCAAATGTGTTGTTTTTGTTGCACCTCTTTATAGCCACTGAACATTTTTACCCGAATGGCCCAAAATCCTAAACCTGTGAAAAACAGTATGTCTATATTTCTTTAGAATTTCTAAACGCTTGTACGGGTTTAGATAATTGGAACAATGGCTAGATCATTAAAAAAACATTAAAATAGCTGCTTTCAGACCTGACGAAAGTCATACTCGTTTTTTTTTAAAAATAAAACTCGCAATGTCTTTATCGATATGTTCGTTAATCTTGCAAGGGTACATCACTATTATCCACATGCCAGGCATATGTTCTGTCATCATCATTTTAAATATAGCTCTTAATTCAATGTCATAGGGTTTATATTTGGAAATAATAGTATTTTGCTGTTAGTAGTTTGCTGTTAAATAACATTTTTTTTTCAGAAACGAAAGTAGGTACTGAATTGTAATTTCACGTTCATTATTTTAGTATGTTATTCATCATTACGGATCAGGTGTTTTCGATAGGCAATTAAAACATACATAAATCAAAAATAGTTATTTTATTTTTCAATCCATCAACAATTCAATTGCTATATTTACATTTCTTACAAACTAATTAATAATAAATTAGGTATTCGGATATACATAGTAGGATTTATACACTAGTACAAAAAAGTAACACACAAGTTATAGGCGTTAAAAAAATACAGTCATAGAACTAACTAATAAATATAATTTAAATAAGAGCAATTTACAGCAACCCTATCTAAATCTATAAACTACGTGTTGGCAACGTGTTGCCAACTGCGACACAACTTAAATCTAAGCGGTTACAACTGATTATCGACTGCAATGCAACCAGTTTCCGTTTCTTGTCACAATATGTTGAAAAGAAAATTGGTTTCCATTGCAGAAATGACTTAAATAAACTCAAAATATAACATATATTTTGACTTGAAAAACTTACCTACGTACATAAACATAGATATGTATTGATCTTCCCCACGTAAAATGTCAAATTTAAGGACATTCAGCCCATTATTGTGACATTTTACTTGGACTCTCTTTAATGTGTCCCTGTCTACGGATATCAATTCAAAATGAGACTTTTCTCGACAAACGGTCGACCTTTTAACATCTACATTGGCATGAAAATTAGCATTGATTATTGGGATGTGGATGCAGATGTCTGATGCCTGATCGATGCGGGAGCTCTGCAATTCTGGATCCCTGGTTAGTATGTCTTTGACCTTGCCACGCCCTATAACCTAATCGGAATGTCATATTTTGATATGATCATGAAACGGCAATTAATTGTGGAAATTATTTACTCATAAAAAATGGCAATCGGGTCTTTAGTTTTCTTTCTTGTAGAACATTACAATTATTTTATAGCACTCTGGTATTTTCGTGTTTAGTCGACTTCATTAATTTTTATAATGAGAACGAACCGAGTGTGACGCCAATGCATTTCTTTTTATATTGTGGCACGCAAAATACGTGTAGATACTTGAGTTATCTAGTATATGTACCTATCTTAAATACAATAAGTATTTTCTATTAATGGCATTGTACATTATATTTTATTGGTAAATCAGTAATTTTGTTTGTTTATCGGCATTCCATCTAAATCTACCTCTGTACTTGGAATCAGAGGAGGTTTAAAACCTCCGTATTCAATCCTTAAATTACTCACTCTAGGTTCTCGATCCGATCTACTCATTTTAACTTCAACAATGTAATTTTTATTACTCTGCCACCAATCATCTTGATTTTCTAAAGGCACTGGTCCGTAATACTGACTTGAAGAACTCCTAGCATTTGTTACATAATTTATATAGTTTGACAGATTATTATTTTGTTTCTTTTCATCCCTATTAGCCTTAGTGTCGTTTATATATTGATATGACGACGCGTATTGATTTCCCCATTGAGTCGAATGGACTGGTACTTTTGTTTTCTCTTTCATTTGCTGGTAATGTTGAGTTAAGTACAACTGTTGTTGGTTTGGTCCCTTTTTCTGAGTTTGTTCTTTATAATTTGTATACTGTGGAACATTTTTTGACTCTGAATGTGTCACTGAATGACCGTAGGCATAAGGAACGGGTACATGAACAGGCCTGTCAATATACTTCTCTACGGGATAAGGAACTTTGACCTCATATGGGACTTTTACTTCAACTGGATACGGCACTTTCTTTTCGACTATTTTTTCAACGGGATATGGTACTTTTTTCTCAACTGGGTACGGTTTGTCGACATATTTAGTTACGACTACGGGTTTTTCAACAATTTTCTCGACGATTTTTTCAACTGGGTACGGGACGTGTATGGGTTTTTCCACTATTCTGTCAACTGGTACGGGGTATGGAACTTTTTTCTCTACTATCCTATCAACTGGGTACGGCTGGGGCACATGTACTGGGACCGGCACAGGTTGAGGTACTGGCACTTGAATGTGCACTGGCCTATCAACATATTTCGTGATAGTTACAGGTTTTTCAACGATCCTGTCTACTGGTACATGGATTCTTTTCTCTACAGGGTACGGTACAGGCACTCTAGTTTCATAATGCACGGGATAGGGTACTTTCTTTTCAACTGCATAAGGTACCGGGACTTCTTTATGGATGATTTTTTCAACAGGTTTTTCAACTGTTACAGGAACAGGTCTATCAACTGCTACGGGGTATAAAACTTTATGTTCAACAGGGTAGGGTACTTCAATTGGGATGCCAACTGGAGTTGGCACCGGTACGGGGTGTAATATCTGTTTTTCAACCACTTTTTCAACTGGATATGGTACATGTACTGGGCGGTCGACGTATACTTTCTGATGTACCGCATAAGGGACCTGGATTTCGACAGGATATGGACGAGGAACTTCAACTGGATAAGGTTTGTCAACGTACTTTGTCACTTCTACTGGTTTTTCAATAACTTTCTCAACGGGAACCTCAACAGGATAAGGTCTATCTACTGGTACCTGCACTTCAACCCTGTGAGGATATGGTACCTTCTTTTCAATATATCTATCAACAAATTTAGTGACCGGGACTTCTTTTTCTATGATTATCGGTTGAATTATCTTTTGATTATCATTTCCAAATGTTTCGTAATATTGAATGTGTTCGCTTCTCTGCGTTTTGGTATCTTCATTTGGATTTACTTCTATTTCTGATCGGATGTTTTCACTTGGTTCTAAATGTTCTGAATAACTTTCCTGCTCCTCGCCATTGTTATTTTCTTTTGCTGAGCCATATTGGTGAAGCAGTTTGTTCACATTGTCAAGAATTCTTTTTGATTTCATACCATCTACGTATTTATCGTATAAACTCTTTGCTATATCAAATGGACCTTTTTTGTTACCGCGTCCTTCATCTATATCTATATATTCATGAACTTCTACGTCATTAATATGTGTAATTTCTACGGGAATGGATTTTTGTATTTCTACAATAGTTTTTTCTTTAACCGGTGATTTTACAGTTTCGGGAATAAACTCGCTGTCTGAAGTTTCGGGATCATCAACTGTGTTAAACATTCCTGTTTCATTAGCATTGATTAGTCTTAATGCTACTGTAATAGGCGCTAAATAATTCTGATTAACAGGTCTCGGTGTAACATTTACTATATTACTCTCACGACTATCGTGCTGTTTCTCATTTTCTTCTATCCCATCTTTAACACCTACTATTTGATAACCATTTTCCATATAAGGAACCATTGTAGATACAAGATTATCTATAACTTGATCTCTAAAATTATTATAAGAACTATCAGAAACTATAATTGGTGATGCAAAATCGTATTTGTTAGCATTAGATTCTAATACTTCCTGCTTTTCGCGATTATTTTCTAAATGTTGAGTTGGATTGCTGTTAATAATATTTGCTATTTTCGCTTTTACTGTAATATGATGCCTACTTCCTTGTCTATTACTATCATTACTTTTATGAGCGTATCTTGACCGTGGCTTAATGTCTTCCGACTGTTCAAGTACATGTTTTTCAGCTGCATGATTGATGTATAACAAATCATCATTTGTTATTAGATCTTGTGTTGACGCTACTAGTTTATCGATACCTTCTGCTGTTGTATTTACTTCATTCGTTGGTGTTGTTACTGTTGTGTAATAAAACCTTTCATTTCGAGCGTTAGGCCGTGGCGTTTCTACTCTAAAGCTTACAGCACCTCTGTAAGTACTGGACTGAGGCGAGCGAGTAGCGAAATTATTAATATCTTGAAAATCATAAGTGGGTACTTCATCAAATAGCTCCTTTGATTTATTCAGATCACTTTGTAGATCTTGAGATATGTGTTCAGTGCAATTATGGTTCTTAAATACTCGGATGGGAGACCGATACTCATTATAATCCTCTTTTTGAAGAGGTTGCGAGTTTTCGTGGCTTTCGCTTGCTTCTTTGCGTGCATCCTCTGCGTATTTATTTTGTGGTGTATTTCTTGATACGGTATTATAATTAGAAGTAGCATGAAGTGTAGTGGGATTGAATGGTAGGCTCGCTAGTGTGTGAGGCGCGTATTGTTGCTGTAGTAGATAGACGTCGAGTGGCTGGTTCAGTGGCGGTGGTTGAAGCTGCGTTGAATTCTCTTGAGGACTGAAGATGTTTTGCCCCTGGAAACAAATACAAAACACATTAGTAAGTATCTAAAACTAAGAAGAAATATCTCGGAAACCATAGAGCCGATTTCGATGAAATTTGGTACGTAACTAGGTTTTTTTTTATACAACTGAATGAAGAGACGAGCAGGTTGCGAGCCTGGTGGTAAGCGTCACGACAGCCCATAGCAATATCAGCGCCACGTTTATTCGTTCCGCAAAGATTCGAGTGTCACTGCACCATGCTCCTCATTCTGAGACATTACATAATTCGTAAGCCTTATTTGCCTACGTACTAATTACACTGCTACAAAGCCCTTCAAGCGAAGCACTAGGTGGGTAGATATCTAATATGTTCGCATCAATATTTCATGGAAGAATAATAATAATGGTCTCATATCAGACGTCGGTTAAGGCGGCCAGTCTTGTTAGGGACTAGCTGCTCCGCTCCTATTAGTCGTAGCATGATGTTATATAGCTTATAGTCTTCCTCGATAAATGGGCTATCCAACAGTAAAATATTTTATTAATTCGAACTAATAGTTCCTGAGATAATTGTGTTCTAACAAACTCTTCAGCTTTATAATATTTGTATAGACTAGCCTATTACGTAAGATATATTATAAAGCACAAGTGTATGCGCAGACACAAGTGCGCTCTCTATTCCCTTACTCTCATAGAAATCCCACACGACCGGAAAGAGATTAGGCACAGGACTGACGGCTTAACGAGCTTTCCGCGGCACAGAGGGGTATGACAATGTTTGAAAATGGACACCCATCTATGGACTGGCTGTGATATCATTGCTTAACCTCACAGGTATCTTGATCTGTTCGGTCGCCACTGAATCAGGGCCCCTTCCAAAGGAGAATAACTGACACTGGTGATAACCAACAAGACGGCCTATGTAAGTATGACTTAGACCAGTAATTTTGATTTGCGACATTTTTGTCGTATTCAGCAACGTGCGACTAAGCTGTAGTGACAGATAGTATTATTAAACAACAAGTTTTAACGAAGATAACTTCATGAAAACGTGTTGTGTTATCAAAGCAATAGATTAATGTTTCAATGTTTTTTTTAGCCATTAAATATAATCCAAGAATGCGTCAGTAATTAGCGTTTATTTATATGCCTCGGCTCGTTTCCCATTGAAAGTGACAGTCATTTTCGCGTAGCAATTTCAGTATCGCTGGCAGGCGTAGCCGCAAAGCACTGAGAGTACAAAAGGTATACTCGCATAACTACAGACAAATCTCGGCATTTTGTCATATCACATTTATAAAAAAGTGCACTATCTTTTACATTCTTTACATACCTACATATTATTATTATTTACATATGTATACTAATATTATAAAGCTGAAGAGTTTGTTTGTTTGAACGCGATAATCTCAGGAACGACTTCGAATTGAAATTTAATATTTAAAAAAAAATCTTTTACTGTTGTACCTATAGCCCATTTATCGAGGAAGGGAAGCTCTCCCACGCAACTTCGTCTGCGTAAATTTTCTCCGTTTTTGCAACATTTCTCATTGCTGCTCCGCTACTGTTGGTCATAGCATGATGTTGTATAGCCTATAGCCTTCTTCAATAAATGGGCTATCCAACAGTTAAAGTAAATTTTTCAATTCGGATCAGTAGTTCCTGATATTACCGCGTTCAAACAAACAAACTCTTCAGCTTTATAATATTTGTATAGATTGAAAAAAAAAACTGAATGATAGTGAAAACCGTATCGAAATCCGTTGCATAGTTCAAAAGACCTAAGTATACATACAGCGCAAATCGACTTTGTTCTACACTACCTATGTTTAAAGATAAATTGCCCGGAAGACGAGGCTTAAGCATCAGCTATAAATGAGTATGATATTCGCACTTCGACATAACTATTGAAGCCAGCTATATACTCGTTTACACGAGTCAAGTTACTCGATCGTAACACGCTATTATTGCTAACGGTGTTCGCATTTCCGCCAGTCAAACATTCTTACATTTCAGCCGACGGTAATTACCATTCGTCGCGTATGATATAATTACTGTAATCGACTTTTGATGTCCACAGTTTCTGTCACAGTAGATTTGAAATATTACAACCGTTTAATAACAAACTATAAATCGGTAGGCTCCAATCTGAGAGAAATATTTATCGGTCCATAGATGGGTGACCGTTTTGAGGGTTCCGTAGCCAAAATCGTAAAACGGAACCCTTATAATTTCGCCATGTTCGTCCGTCCGCAGCTTAGCTTAGAGACTGTGAGTGCTAGAAGGCTGTAACTTTGCATGGTTACATAAGTACTTACGCCAACAAAATGAACTACTATTTGACTAAATTTAAATCAGCCTCTTTTTAAGAAACGTCAGAAACGAGCCGCTCTGAACAACTTTGTATGGAATGCTAGCATATGACGTCACGTTTCCTATGGTCAAATTATTTACTTTCAGTGTTTCTCTTATGATTATAAATTAAGTAACACATTAAATTAATAAATGAACATATTTTTTAGAACACTTCATGACATATTTTTACCTGGTTATTTTAAAATATTTTATTTTATAATAGTAGTCAAATACCCAATTGTACCATTTAAAGAAGTAAGACATCGTAACATTACTAGTAACATTAATCTGGGTACTTATGCTTAATTAGTTTGTAATCATATATATAATATTACCTGTGGCAACTTAACAAAATATCCCCCTGAAGCCTCGGGAGACAGCCGCCAGCCCCACTCGAACGCACCACCATTTGATGATATCACCTGAAAACAATAATTTTATATTAGTAATAAAAAAATATTAAGTATAATCATTCCTCTTATTAATAACGCCTTTTTAACTCATGAACTGTTGATGAGTTTATCTAGTCTTTCGTGAAGATATAGTTAGGTATTTTAGGAAGCGTAACTCAAGTTCCTATGTTACTTTAAATGTGAAATTAAATATATATAGCTGTAGCTACTGTATTTAAAAACACCCATGTGGGTAGGTATCGCAAAAATAAATTGTTTAATTTTTTAGGGTTCCGTAGGCAAAATTGCAAAACTGAATTTTGATGGTACCTCTCCTATGTGTAAAGTGGGGATGTGATTAATTTTTGAAATACCTGTTAAACGTTTTTAAAATACCTGTCTAATGATACCCCATTATGTGGGGTATCATTAGACAGGTATTTTAAAAACGTTTCGGGGTTGTGAAGATTATTTTTAGATTTAGGGATCCGTTTGTAAAATATTAAGCTTTAATGTGCAAATATTTGTTAGAGCTAAGTGCCCCCCCCCCCCACCTGCCAGCTAAATGGTTGATGTTGGGTATGTGAAAAAAATTACGGTAGTAGTGTAAATAGTGAAATCAAAAGGTTAAGTTTACGAGTAACATCTGATCAAATTTCGCATTATTCGGGTGACTACGGAACCCTACATTGTGCGTGGCTCGACATGAACTTGCCCGGTTTTTAAAACGAAAGTTGTAAGTAAGGCAGTAAATTTTGTTGAATAATAATTATAATTGATCAATTTGGCGGCATATGTTACAACCTACTGTTGTTTCAATTAAAAATCTGACAATGAAATAAATTAACATAATAATGCTTCGATTCTATCGAAGCAAGGAAGGAATTACTGCAAATCATTAAGCTAGGGTTAGCACCTACGAAGTAATAATGTCAAATTGAAGAAATGCTTAAAAATATTGACTTTAAAACTGGAAACAAGATGATCAGCCATTTATTTTATAAAAGTCTTTGGTTGAATTATGTTCTCTTCCTTAGTTTTTTTTTTTTTGGTTTATACGAACACATATAGGAAGATAAAGTGTTGTATAGATACATGAGGCGTCGGGGAATTGTGACCAGCCCCCCAAATATTGGCCTACTGTGCAGAAGATGACCACCTTAGTTCTACCTTCTAACCTTCCAGCATTTCTAATTTGACATTTTTGACTTGGGGTGGACGTGCACGTACAAAAAAGTGTTTAAAAAAAGGCACGTTATTGAATGGTTGCTAAACAACAGCGAATGGCGATTGCAGCGACATGACATGCGATACAATTGGAACTAACGTTATTGATTGGCTGCTAAGCAACGCGAATGGCGATATGTCATCAATGTTTTTTTAAGACGTTATCACGTAAAATTATCGTCCGTAAACCGGCATTACAGACAACCGTTTTTTTACATAATCAATTTTGTGTACGTACGTTGATTAAATGAAAATATCTCTGCAGAATTTGTTGCCAAAAATGTTATAAGAATAAAAGGACCCTTAATAAAATCATTTCACAAAAGCACACATTAATCTCAAGTTGATCAATCTGATCTGTAAAGGTGGCGCTCCACCGAACCGATGACATAACTAAGGAAATCCTTAACTACTATTATTATGATCGCAAAGGTGTCAATTATTTGCATTCGTTCGTGTAATACAGAAAGGATAGACGCGTACATCGACCGGTGAGGTAAGATTGTTGGTTATGTGCAATTTATAGCGAATGTAATACCTAAAAGATTATAGCATGTCTGATTTAAACTCGGTCTTGTAATCATTTGCTTAATCTATGTTGTTTAACCAAGAGTCGAGTTATGGGGCGTACCGTATACAGGATTATTTAACAAGCCCCCCCCCCCCCTTAACACAGGTCAAATTGTATTGTACTATGACTGTGAAGGGTATATATGTATGAAGGGTATGTATAATTACTGATCAAGTAATCGACTTGGGAAACGCAGTGCGGGACGCTCCTCCACAACACAACCAGGAGCGGATCTGGGGGGGGGGGGCAACATTATATTTAACTGGTCAAGTGTGAATTCGCTCGCATGACGAGGGCGGGTGCATTTGCTTCAAGACCGGTACACCATCCACCACCACTTGCAAATGCCTGCCTAAACACTCTGATCCATATTAGATATATTTCGGTTAAATAAAAGGTTCGTACCTTTAAATAATTCACGTGATTAAGTCCCGAAATATATCTAATATGTATAAAAATCGCGAGAGTTTAAAAACACTCTGATCCAGTTCCAAAATTCTTAGAATCCCTAAAAAAGCTCGTTCGGTCGAATCTGGAGAAGGCAACTGCCCCTGTTGCCACCCCCCTTTGTATCCGCGCCTGTCCACATGACGGACTGACGACCTGATTAAGGTAGCAGAGAGCCGTTGGATGCAGACCGCTCAGGGCAGGGTTGGGGACGTCCTTGGGAAAGGCCTTTCACCAGTGGACGTTTCCAGGCTGATGATGATGAATATTTGTTATCCTTAGTCCACTTCAACGACGGTGGAATCATATATTTCAAATCAACGCATCACTAACATCAATTTTCAACCAAAACTCAAGTTTTCCACCAAGTACCTATAACAAGTATAACCGTTCCCTACGGAAGCAATTACACCTACAACAATTTAATGTCCCAACATTTATTTTGTAAGACTTCAATTACGTCTATATGTGTAGTAAATGTCTACGGAAGAAATGTTCACTAGAACCAGTGGTACGTGCCATATAAGCAAGTAAAACTAACTGGACAGCTAGTAAAAGTGGACGGGAAAAAACTGAGGAAAGTCGTCTTGGTTTTTGTGTTATTCATTCCTATTCATATATATGGGATTGTAGACTTTTACTTGCTGATATAATACTGTAAGTTTTACTTTCAATATTATGTGCAGCTGTCGTTTTTTTTATAACTGGGTATACGAAGACGCGGCTCACTTGATGGTAAGTGATAACAACGCTTGGACATCTGCACCAGAGGTATAGTAGAGGAAAAGAATACCTAGGCTTTTTTTAGGGTTCCGTAGCCAAATGGCAAAAACGGAACCCATACATACATACATACATCCGTCCGTTTGTTACAGTCATTTTACTCAAAGACTACACAATAAATATTGGTGAAAAGGTGTGTTGTAGTAGCCGCTACGTAGTTTGATAGCAGGGGGCACTCCTACCTAAAAGAAACTGAAAGTTTTTTCAGCAAACATCAACGTGTGGCACATCATTCGACACTATTCGACAGGTCTTTTAAAAACATTTTAAGGTTTCTAATAAAGTTTTTAGATTAAGTGAATATTTTTGGAAATAATCGCCCGTTAAATTGTTGCCCCCCCCCCCCCCCCTTCACTTCTGAACCGTGTGACCAAAAAATATGAAAAAAATCACAAAGGTAGAATTAATTAATATTTGAAACTAAAATGATTTTTGTTATCAGTTATACCGTCAATGAGTTATCACCGAAAAACTGCGTTTCTCAACAAAAAGGCATTTTTCATAATATGCAGTGCATTTATTTGTAATAATGGCTGCGAAACCCTACACTGGGCATAGTCCGACATGCTCTTGCCCGTTTTTTTTAAGGTCCCTAAGTCATATTGGCCCAGAAATACAGCTGACAACAGTTGATTCCACAAGATGGTTGTGCGTGACAGAAAATGGCGTTCGAAACCCACTGTGGTGGATTGCCAAGAGATGATACTTAGATGTTTATCGCGTTGTACGTTTCCGAAACTCATCTGGTGGAATTTTTCCGAAGACACCCTCAGAACACTCCGCATAGACGGTTCTATAAAAGAAGCAAAGAGAACCGATATCTCTTCGCAATGCTACACCAACCTATCCGATAGGGCTCGGTCGCTGTCGATAAGCGATGCTCTTCGTTGAATGCGGTTAAGTGGTAGTAGTTGGTATCGAGGTGCACCTGCCCATAGGTGAGAGCAGTATTATGGGGCCTAACTTGTACCTTATAAAGTGGTAAGCAGGCCGCCGTGAAATACTGTTCCACTCTACTGAACAACCCTAGCTTTTTGGGAGTCATTTTGGCCGTCCGTTTAAGATGATTGAGAACTACACGTCGCTCAATATGTAGACGCCAACGACCTCGTTTAATATTTATGTATTTCATCATCGTACCTACAGCTAGTATTACAAGCGAACCTAATGCGATATTGTAGTTACTTACTAAAATAAATAAATAAGTAACCTATTCAATATGTCAGTTAATCAGACACTAGGCGATATTAAACCATTCTACCGACTTTAGGGTAAACGATCACCCATCATAATCATCACAGAAACCTGTCTGACAGTGTAAAATACCACTGTTACGTCATCACCGTTACATCAAGAGCACCTGTCTTCTGTCCACCATGGATATATCATTATATATATTACTAGCTGACCCGCGCAACTTCATCTGCGTAAATTTTCCCCGTTTTTGCAACATTTCTCATTGCAGCTCCGCTTCTATTGGTCATAGCATGAAGTTATAAAGCCTATAGCCTTCCTCGATAAATGGGCTATTCAATAGTAAAATATTTTTTCAATTCGGATCAGTAGTTCTTGAGATTACTGCGTTCAAACAAATAAACAAACTCCTTAGCTTTATAATATTAGTATAGATGTTATTAGAAAGACAGATAAAATTTTATGTTATTAGAAAGCTTATGTAACTAAAAAATAAAAAAATCGTGAGCTGTGTAAGTTGTGTAGTATTATTATATTTCAAGGGGATTTCTTGAACCATTTTTATTCCTTACAAAATAAGGTGCTACCAAGCTGCCAATTAATATTTTCTCCCTTAAATTAAACCCCTAAAATGCACTCCATCCCACTTATTTCTTCCTAAATTTAAGGGAAAATCTCTAAACTGACACCACAAGATTTTTATTTTGCACGTGACAGTTATGGCTCTGTAAGTAGTCATAACATTAATAATTATTATTGTTTTTAAACTTTCGCGATTTTTATACATATTAGATATATTTCGGGACTTAATCGCGTGTCTTAAACTTAATCAATCGACCCATGACCACGATCGGTGCGATTCGATCGAAACGTCGGGTAAATAAATGGTTCGTACCTTTAAATAATTCACGCGATTAAGTCCAGAAATATATGTCATTATTAAATATGATATGACAAACATATTGTCATTACAACCAGTATTGGCATAATATTAATACAATAATGTGTGATTGAAACTTATTTACTGTTTTAATTCATTGTTACTTTTGCAATGTTTATCATTTTAACATTATAATTACAAATTAAACAAACTGTAAATACTTCTGTAACATCAAAATTTGAATAAAAAACCTACCTACAATTATTATCAAGTAAGCGATTATGCCAAGTCTGTCAGGATAAAGCATTCACAAAAAAAAAAATAGAAATTAGACCCGGGTAAAAGGGGTTGCAAGTTTATATGAAAATTCTTCAGTTTTGAACGTAGTTTTGAAAGAAATACGTCTTATGCATTTTTTTTTCAAATTTCAACTCTTGGGGTTAAATTATCTACGGGAGCGAAGCCTTTTAATAGATAAATAGTACATGGTTCAAATTTTAGCGTCCCAATATCGGTCAAGTGGCGGATGGGCCAATTATTTCACTCGATACCGCTAATGTGAGTTAGGACTAGAGACATAATCAATTTAGCGCACCTTCATAACATTTATTTATTTATCGGAAGACCAACTGTAATTAAAATTAGATATAACAATAACAATAAGGGATATACAGGTTGATTTTTATTAAACTAATAACCTCCCGCCTCTTGGCTTCTTTAGATTTCGAAAAATATTTTTTGTTAAAAAAATACCTTTGCCGTGTGGTACCGGCTTAAGAATAGTACCACCCCATCACTTCCCGTGGGTGTCGTCAAGGCGACTAAGGGATTTACCACCGGAGGGCGGGCAGCAGCGTCCTCTGTGTATTTTAAAGCCTTACTGCGATCGCCAACCCGCTCGCCAAGCGTGGCGATTATGGCAATTACCCCCAGGGTACTGGGGAGACCCGTGCCCAGCAGTGGGACATCATGTGGGTTGATATGTATGTATATGTATGTAAAAAAATACCAATTATCCCTTCATCACCTTCTTTTGTAACACAACCATTTACCACACATCAGAGAGACCCCAGAGTAAAATCGATGTTTCTTTGTCAGGTTTAGGGCCTAAGCTTCACAATAAACAACGATTTTACTCCAGTGAAATAGTCTGTAGGTAGTTAAGGTCATAACTCCAAAAACAAGTGGTATTGAATTAGGATTAATATATTAAATATTTTCCAAAAGTGATATTACAAAGTTATTTAGTGTTATGTAAAGAAGCCACGAGCGGTTATTAGTATTTTACAAATCATGTCCTCGAAATTAGAATTTGTCGTCTTTGGTTCAATCAATCATTATATTTAACCACTAGCTGTCCCGCGCAACTTCGTATGCGTAAATTTTCCCCGTTTTTGCAACATTTCACGTCGCTACTCCTCTCCTATTAATGGTAGCGCGATGTTATATAGCCTATAGCCATCCTCGATAAATGGGCTATCCAACAAAAAAAAAATTTTTCAAATCGGACCAGCAGTTGCTGAGATTAGCGCGTTTAAACAAACAAACAAACGAACAAAGCAAACAAACAAACAAACTCTAACGCTTTATAATATTAAGTATAGATTTAATAGGTACTCGCTATTAAATTTTGGCGCCTTTAGTTACCTACTCTGGTCTCAATAATCTAACTATCGATGGATTTGGCTATTAGAGGTATATATTTGACATAAGCTCCATACAAAATATGTCAAAATTTTACCTCTGGTAGCCAAATCCATCGATAGGTAGATTATTGTGACCGGCCGTTAGCAGGAGGGCGCTTTCGGCGCCTGGAACGTCCGCTCCGCTCACCGTATAGACAGTCCGGCCCTGCATGGATTCATTACAAAGATATGGCTACATAGCTATATCCATACGCATCTTGTATATCCTACAAATAATAATAAAGCGAATGTTTGAGATTCCCTGCTCAGACAGGCGATTATTTAAAAAACTTTGAATGCAATTCGATTTATAGGTAGGTTTCTGTTTGATCCGTATGTATGTTAAATTCTCCGTTTCTCCGCTCCGCAACCTCGCTCCGCTTCAATAGACAGTCCGTCTTATGCGGATGGCCGCGCCACCGGAAAATGCAGTTACGGGCCTTACATCACTCTTGTACCATCAAAGTGACATTTCGAAATTAAATGTCCACCTAAACGTCTTTTCAAAGTTATTTACTCGTCATAAAATATCTTCAATAAGTTCCAAGCTCGTTAAATATTACTCAATTCAATTAACAGTATATCTATACTAATATTATAAAGCTGAAGAGTTTGTTTGTTTAAACGCAATAATCAGACTCGTATTGAAAAAATCTTTTTGTGTTGGATAGTCTATTTATCGAGGAAGACTTATAACATCACGCTATCATCAATAGGCGCAGAGCAGCAATTAAAAATGTTGCAGAAGCGGATAAAATTGACGCAGACGAAGTTTTTTTTTTCTTTATTTAAAGAGCTTTATCACAAAATGATTATGTCGCTCTATTAAGCAACGTTTTGGTAAATACACAATTACATAAAATGTTTGTAAATCTAAAAAAGTTATATTTTTTTAATATTTATACATAGGTTTATAATTAATTGGACTGATCTGAGGGGTGTGAGGCAAACATCAAGTTATAAAGTATAATTAATAATTTTGTATCATCTGAGCAAGGATTTGATAAGATTATGTTACAATCAGAGGCTTGTTTTATATGATCGCACTTGGCTATGCGGAAAATAGAGTTGATTTGCACCAAGTCCTCCGGTACACCGCAGAGATCGCAATTTGGTGAGTGGACTTTATTCATTAGGAATGCGAACTTCCTTGATGCGGCCTAGGTCCGGCCATATTCTAATACTAGCTGTCCCGCGCAATTTCGTATGCGTAATTTTTTCCCGTTTTTGAAACATTTCTCGTCGCTTCTCCGCTCCTATTAGTCGTAGCGCGATGTTATATAGCCTATAGCCTTACTCGATAAATGGGCTATCCAACAAAAAAATAATTTTTCAAATCGTACCAGTAGATCCTGAGATTAGCGCGTTTAAACAAACAAACAAACAAACTCTTCCGCTTTATAATATTAGTAGGTATAGATGGCCGGACCTGAGCCGTATACTTACAACATCATATCTCCTAGGCAATTCAATATTATAGATCCATGATCTAGCAAAAGGTTGTGGCTGGATCGTCTTATACCAGATTCCTTTATCTCTAGATCGTAGCAGACGAAGTTGCGGGGGTCAGTTAGTCTTCAATAAGTCCAAAGCTCGTTAAATATTACTCAACCATCAATTTATTAAATAGGTATTACTGTCATCTTGTCTCGTTACGATCTTTGTACACCTGTCTGTTTAAAATAACTATGAAATGATGTAATGCACTACATAGGTACCCAAAATAGCGAGAGTATATTATGTAACCTACTTACCAAACTACTAAAAACTTAACTAGGCCTGTTGGTCTAGTGGTTAGTGACCCTGACTGTAAAGCCAGAGGTCGTAAGTTCGATTCCCACTCCCATCAAGATTAATCTTTGTGTGATGAGCACGATTGTTTATTTTATCTAAGTGTAATCTTCGAAAATGTAAAAATCTTGTGTCATGGTGTATGTGGCCGAACTCCCCTGAAACTGCTTAACCGATTTTAATGTTTTTTTTTGTATATTTGGTAGGTATGAGAATACGTCGTATAGTTTTTTTTATACGACGAAGGTGCAAGATAGAAATAATAATAATATTTAGATATTTATTTTAGGTGTAAACACATCTTACAATTATTCATTAAATTTTGATTACTATAATATTGATAATAGATTAAAATTATAAAAAATAAATAGTTAAATTAAATTATTAATATTTAATATACTTATAACTCTAATAATACTCGTGGCTTCTATACATTACACCAAATAACTTTGGAATATCAGTTTTGAAAAATATATATAAATGTATACTTTGTTGCATTGCACTGTGTTTACCATAAATTTAACCTGAACCAACAACCACCTACTTTTGTTATTTAATTTTGTTCGTAATACAGTGGTCCGAGCTACTGGGCTATCCAACACTGAATGATTTTTTTAAGCTCTCTGGTTGTTAGTTGAATCATGGGTCATACTCGTGTGAGCTCAGAAACCACAAATTACTGTCAACTAAAACATTTGTAAAAATGGCGGCAAACTAACCGGCCATTATTTTTATAGCTCCGAGTTACCACAGGCTATTCTGTAGCCTATCTGGGAGAACAATACTACTACTATACCACATCACTATTGTAGATTTTATTAATATTGCCATAAGCCTAACATTATTAAGAACATTGTGTTACAATCTACAATCTCATTTAAGTACCTAAATAAATATTTATTATTATTATTATTTTGTCATCCCACCTAGCAGAGACCCCGAATTAAAATTGTTATTTTTAGTCAGGTTCTAAACTTCACAATAAACAACGATTTTAACTAGTTTAATGTTACTGTACACTGTGACAAATAAAATTATTTTCTTTTTCCTTTCTATTATGTAATATCGTTTCATTTTCATCAATCCATCTTTACTATAAATATGGAAGTAGTTACGTAGCTATTTATTATATAATTTATGCATTCCTGAATACAATTATGTAACTTCTCAATAATTTTCTTATAACCAGGCGTTTATACGAGTACCTAACATATACTTAAGTACTTAAATAAATTAAATAAATAATATACTGAGATAACTTGCACACTTTATTTGATCCAAAACTAAGCAGAGCCTCTATTATGGCAACTGATGAAACATACCTGCTTCCTGCTAATTACAGATTGATTTTTAATCTATACTTATATTATAAAACTGAAGAGTTTGTTTGTTTGTTTGAACGCGGTAATCTCAGGAACTACTGATCCGAATTGAAAAAATATTTTACTGTTGGATAGCCCATTTATCGAGGAAGGCTATAGGCTATATAACAACACGCTAGGATCAATAGGAGCGAAGCAGCAATGAGAAATGTTGTAAAAACGGGGAAAATTTACGCAGACGAAGTTGCGCGGGACAGCTAATATACTAATAACCTCCCGCTATTGGCTTCTTTACATTACGCCAAATAACTTAGTAATATGTTGTACCCATTAAGGCTGATTTTAGTTTATCTCATGTTTCAATTCTTTAATTTACATCAGATCTGTATAGTGTATTTAAGTGGCAGCACCTTACCCCCATATCAAGTTTATAAACATTCAAACATTATAAAATTGGCAATTTGAAAAGAGTGGCCGCGAGTTTTTATTGCCAGGTTATTTTCTCTGGCTTTACCTATTGTTAGCGAACTTGGCATTACATATACATGTAGAATCCCGACGTATCACAAGTGTTGTTTTGCATCCTAAGTGAATAAAGGAGTTTGAATTTAGAATATCTGTTTTGAAAAATATAACCCACCTATTTTTGTCACACCACCACCTTACAACACGTCTGTGAGACCCTGCAGTAAAATTGTTATTTTTTTGTCAACGATTTTACTCCACTAAAATAGTTTGTAGGTTATGGTGATAACTTCCAAAACAGGTGGTAGGTGGTTAAGGTTTAATCGCACTAATATTATAAAGGCGAAAGTTTGTGAGTATGTGAGTGTGTATGTTTGTTACTTCTTCATGTCTAAACGGTTGGAGCGATTTTAATAAAATTTGGTATGGAGTTAGCTGACACCCTGGATTAACACATACGCTAATAAACCGCGGGTAACACCGCGGGGCACAGCTAGTAATATTATAAAACTGAACAGTTTGTTTGTTTGAACGCGATAATCTCAGGAACTGATCCAAATTGAAAAATTATTTTACGGAAGAGCTAGGCGGAATTACGGAAGAGGAAGACTATAGGCTATATAATCTCACGCTACGGTCAACAGGAGCTGAGCAGCAAACGAAAATGTTGCAAAAAAGGAAAATTTACGAAGACAAAGTTGCGCGGGTCAGATAGTATTAGATATTTTTCAAAACTGATATTACTAAGTTATTTGGTGTAATGTAAAGAAGCAACAAGCAAGAGATTTTTAGTATTTAAAAAAATCAACCTTTATAACCATATAATACGTTCTCGCTATTAAATTTTGGCGCCTTTCGTTACTTAGTAGTAGTAGTAGTTAGTTACCTAGTAGCCAAATCCATCGATAGTTAGATTATTGAGATAAGCCGTTTGCCGGAGGGCGCTTTCGGCGCCACCTGGCCTACGGCGCCTGGAGCGGCTGCTCGGTTATTATATATTTAATTAGCACATATTTAAGCACATATAGTTTCTACCTTTGTTGTAAGTAGATGCTGCTACTATATTGTACCCACTAAGGCTGTTTTTGGTTTATCTCATGTTTCAACTTTTTGATAATACAATTTGCATCAGTCCTTTAACGTGGTGTAATAACATTCACACCCCATATCAAGTTTATAAACATTCAAACATTGTAAAATTGGCAATTTGAAAAGAGTGGCCGCGAGTTTTTATTGCCAGGTTCTTTTCTCCGGCTTTACCTATTGTTTGCGAACTTGGCATTACATGTACTTACATGTAGAATCCCGACGTATCACAAGAGTTGTTTTGCATCCTAAGTGAATAAAGAATTTTGAATTTTGGGTCGCCGTATGGAGAGTCCGGGCCTGCATGGATTCATTACAAGGATATGGCTACATAGATATATCCATACGCATCTTGTTTAGCCTACAAATAATAATAATTCGAAAGTTTGGGAGTATGGTGATGTTTGTTTGTAACTAGGGTTGCCAACTAATAAAAGATTTTTATTAATAATTTCACCTCTAATTACAACTTCCTACTTAAATAAATATTGCACAGGAAACTGACTTAAGTATCTACTTATGCTTATTAAAACAACAAATGGTCCTTAATATCATCTTAATCGGTACTTTAAGCTTCAAGCAGGAAGTGAACCCGTACCTTTCACTCTCAAAACTCGTTATTTAACTAAACTACACATGTTATGTAAGTAAGGGCATGGCTACATAGGCTTGTGGAAAAGTAAGAGGCTTATGTCGGCGGAATGTAATGCATTTGCGGATAACATAATATGTTTTTTATTATAAACTTAAAAGTAAAAGTAAAAGAAAAGTAAAAGGTTGAATGTCAAATAAGAAGTCAAAAATATACTTTTTGAGTAAAAATGTGAACTTACTTCAAAGGAAGTGTTATCTATACTAATATTATAAAGTTGAAGAGTTTGTTTGAACGTGGTAATCTCAGGAACTACTGGTCCGAATTAAAAAAATCTTCTTCTGTTGGGTAGCTCATTTATAAAGGAAGACTATAGGCTATATAACATCACGCTACGACCAATAGGAGCGGAGCAGCAATGAAAAATGTTGCACAATCGGGGAAAATTTACGCAGACGAAGTTGCGCGGGTCAGCTAGTTATATAATATTTCACAAACAGACCGATAAAATCGGAAGTGGTTTTTACAAACCCCACACTATTATTGAAAGACATGTCCAACGACAAAAATACACGAGAAAAAAACAAAATCAAATCCCCATTTACCTGTGGAGATGTAGGTACTTACCCTAAAAAAATATTTCATGATTTTATTTATTACCTTATCGGCATGATCCATGCCAAATTGCGGTATCCCCGTAGTAGGGATCGCTGAGCTAAGCTACGGACAGAAGGGCGGACGGACGGATGAACAGACGGACAGACGGGTATGGCGAAACTATAAGGGTGCCTTATTTAATAATATATCTTCGGACAACTCAAACAACGCCATCTGATTCTAAACTAAGCAGAGCCTTTACTATGGTAACCAGACAACTGATAAACATACTTAATATATTTCTAAATACATACATATTATAGACTAACTGACCCGCACAACTTCGTCTGTGTTATGACAAATAAATATATAGTATGGATGACCGAGCTTTGCTAGGATTTTTTTAAACTACGTTTTCTAAGCAACCTAGATTGCATAAATACTAAATTTCGAGCCGTTTTTGAGCCGTTGCCTAGATTCAGATTATATACAAGGTTATTTTTGGTATAGTGCAAAGCTCAGATACGCCAACAAGATTTTCACTTCAAGAATTCATATAAAAAAAGAAAATTAAAATATTAAAAACTTGTAGAGTTATACCTAAGCCATTCAAGTTGTCTTGTGTTCTTCGCGCTATCGTGTTCATTGTGTCTCGTAGTACGTACCTAATTCATGGTTATGATTGAAAAATAAGTGATGATTACATTTCACATCACATTGTGAACAGGATTTGGACTGTTAGAATAATTGATGAATTAATTAAGAAAAGAAAAGAAACATTAATTTGTTGAACCACATAAGACACAACTTCAACAGAAAATGTTATACAACATAAATAATAACATTAAATATTAAAAATAAATAAATAACAGTAAATAATAAATAAATCAAGACAAAAGATAATAATAATGAAATGGTTATATTAAGTATAGGTACTTATTTTACATTTTTATTATTTCGTAAGTATATTTATTTATTATTTAATTAGAGTTAAACGAAAAAAAAAGAAAACCTTAATAATAAAAGCTGTGCCTCGCGGCTGCAACAAATGGGTGTCCACTTCAGCATTTTGCCAAGCTGACAGAACCTAGCGCTGATATTAAACTGATTGATTATTTATTTAATTAATTGAAACATATAACATGGTCCATAAACTACCCCATTGGATTGTGTTACTGATTCTGAGCAAACTACTTTCAGGTTTGCACTATACCAAGAATAATGTTGTTTAAACAAGAATTGTTCGTTTAAAAGTATTAGATTTAACGTAACAGGCAGACAGATAGACAAAATTACTTGCACCTTTATAATTAGTTGGAATATTGTTACTAACTTTTTGTAGCGCTCGAATGCATCACAACTATTAGAAACTTAATAAATACATGAAAATGTTACTAGTTAGATAAAACTGCTATTTTAGTATTAGTAAAACATTGTAAAATACAGGTGTATTTTAATATTTTTTTAATACTGTATGTGTTTTAACCGCAATAAATAAAACATATTAGACAGGGACATGTCGCCGCTCGCAGCGAACGAAGAATTTACGTTAAGTAGTTTAAATACTACCCGCTCCCGCTTCGCTCGGACTTTTCTCTATCATCTAAACACATAATATGCATGTATTCTATATATAAATTATACGTATTAAATGCCACAATGCCTTATGACTAAAGTCTTCAATCAGTATGTCCTAAACGTCATGACATACGGAGCCGAAACGTGGATACTGACGATACGGCTGGTCCACAAGTTCAAAGTCGCTCAGCGGGCTATGGAAAGGGCTATGCTCGGAGTTTCTCTTAGGGACAAAATCAGAAATGAGGTGATTCGGCAGAGAACCAAAGTTATCGACATAGCCTACAGGATTAGCAAGCTGAAGTGGCAGTGGGCTGGCCATATTAGCCGAAGAACCGACAACCGTTGGGGTAAACGAGTTCTTGAGTGGAGACCGCGTCTCGGCAAACGTAGAGTAGGACGCCCTCGGGCCAGGTGGAGTGATGACTTACGAAAAACGGCTGGCAGGAGCTGGATGCGAGAAGCCGAAGATAGAACAAAGTGGCGTGCAATTGGTTAGGCCTATGTCCAGCAGTGGACTGCGATAGGTTGATGATGTATTAAATTATCTGTATTATAGTGAAAACGCCATTAAAATCCGTTGCGATGTTTCGAAGATCTAATCGTACATATATAGACAGCTAGAGGCGACTTTGTTTTATACTATGACAGGCAACTTTTCAAGAAAGCAGTGAATTAAACACAGTATAACGTATAGGTATTTTAATAATATACATATGTACGACGTTCGCGATTTGTACACGTTATAAAATTATATAAACTACAGGTCTTAATCTTACTTAATCGCGTGAATAAGTTTAGGTAAAATACCTTGGTTATTGCCCGACGTTTCGACCATATTGTAAGGGCCGTGGCCACAGGTAGACCCTATTTACTTATCCTAGACAAAGAAATACCAAATTAGCACTATTTTCGAAACTTTACCCCCAAATTGAGCGTTAATTTTAAAATCTTGAATACATCAAAAAGCCGTCAATTATGATTATGAGATAGAATTCCCCAATTTTCGCAAACATTTTGAAGGAAAATACTTTCAAGCTGGAGACACCAGATATCCTCTTGCATTTAGCGATTTTTCGCAGGCATCCATTTATATCAATTAAAATATCTTTATTCACTTAGGAAGTAAAATACTACCAGGTACGTAAAGCTAAGTTTGCAATTCAATAGAAAACATGCTATAACTTAAGTATAGATACCTAAATATTCATCGCCATAACAACGACGTAATATGGATTCTTATATTATTTTCGACTTATCACCAAACTGATTCCCAAAGCTATGAATTATGATCGAAACGGAAAGAAAATTATAAACCAGATGTACTTTGTTAAGTTTTGTTTTCTACAGTAGGATTAACGTAACTAGGCCGGACTGAAGTAGGCGACAAGTGGTTGCGCAGATGCATTTTTTGGAAGTAAATGGTGACAGGAAGCGGGGGGCGGGGGCGTTAACTACGCCAAGAGAATTAAAGATGCGATTACGCATTACATTGTCATAATTAGTATTACTAACTCATGTTTTTTTGTGATTATTTTCGTAAAGAAATTGTTTTTCAAACTTTCTTTAGTATTTACTGTAACTGTACTAAATTTAAACTTTTATGAACTCATTTAAATAGTGTTTTTATACTGTTGATTTAAAATGTTGTTAGTATTTTTAATCGATTAAACGTTTTCGTAATTAATTTTAGGGTCGCATCGCTAGATCTACATATTATCTTTGGTCGCATCTCTATGACATGCGCGAAAGTGATAAAAACCTAACTTCAATCCGGTCAAGTTACGTTGATCGTACTGTAGTAGAGAAAATCAATCGTTCGCGGCTTATTCGACCAAGTTATTTGGCCTTGTACGAGATATCCAAGTGGGAGTACCCGCAGACAAAAGCTAGTATCCTAAGTAAAAGCCCCTCGCAAGATTGTTAATGACTTAATTAGTTGGCAATGTTTAGTATTGAATAAAGCAGGAAGTTTTATACATTCAGAGATATTTCATTTTATTACAGCAGCACGATCCATCGTTATTTCGACTTTCTCATCATCAGGAAATAAATATCAGTTATATACAATGATATTTATTAATCTCTCTCTATATTTTATGTGTAATTTATTGTGTGTATATTTTGAGTTATTAACGCCCTCAAGTATTCCCTAAAATTAAAATGGCGGTGGGCTGAGCATGTCGCCAGAATGAATGATGACAGCTGGACAAACCGACTGACATCATGGTGTAGCCCGTGTGCTAGAAAGAGAGGACCCATAACACGTTGGGAAGACGACATAATAAAAATTAGATGGAAGAAATGGTTGCTAGAAGCAAAAGACAGAGATCATTGGATGAGCATGGAGGAGGCCTTCACCCTGATATGAGGGGTATAGCTAAATATGACATGATATATTTTTATTGTATGTATTAATTAAAAATAATTAATAAAAATTTAATAGAAATACATTTAAATATAATAAAATATGAATTATGGAAGTACGTTAATAAAAAAATAATGAATTACCCATGTGAATTGTTTTCGGTTATTTAAACACGACATTTAAAGCTATTAAATAAACAATCACAGTAAATGTAATTATTTGATTATATTTAATAATTATGCATGTAATAGATTTTTTAATAATTATGTTAATTTTAATGTTGACTTCAATATTTGTTGTTGTTGAATCAATATTTTTTCTAATTTTGTATTTATTAATTTGCAAGAAATAAAAGGTTTTTCTTTATTTTTATTTATTTATATTTTAAGTGATACTCAAACGCAAATAATGAGATATATTTATTTTTTAGATACAAATCATTGATTGTTTGAAAGCGTCAATTTTGAAAAATAGGTAGGTAAATGAAGTTAGGCTACAGTTCCAAATCTGAGCTTCTCATGAGCTCATGAGAAGCTGCCAAGAAACATATTAAGGGCCACTCTTTTATAATCATCAAGTTATAATAATAATATCAGTCATTACAATCATTATTTTATTCAAGGAACCAGTGTGTTTGGTAAAAAGTCTTCATAAACTGTATAGTCTTGGAAGCGGTTCAAAAGGTTTTGATCAAATAAGAATAGGTAGAATTTTGCGTCTAAAGTTTCTTTAAAACCGTGATTGTACAGAAAACGCTGAAATTTCAAAGATTTATAGGTTTATAGGTAGAAAATGATACCTAATAAGGTATTTCTGGACAACCCCTCCCCTAAGTGAGTCAAAAAGAGGACCAGGGTCATTGTCTATGCAGACATATTCTAGTAATTTGTGATTATTTTTTGTAATGTAATTTAGACGCTACTAATAGCGTGGTAAAATTTCAAATTTCGTTATGCCGAGACGGAAGTAAGTGACATGCAATTAGTGTTATATGCACCAAAAAATCATTTCTGGCAAACCAATGTTGCCAGTATTAAAAGCCTTGAAATCTACCAATAAAAGATAAAGTAAAAGGGTATAACTTCAGCTACACGATAATTAATTAATCGTATGCGTACGTAGGGCGTATCCCAAACAGTCGTTATAAAGTAAAACTTACCGAACTAGCATACTGCGAGTGTACCGCGGTCACACCAATCACCAGCCACAGCTGAGCCCACTGAAACAGAATAAAACAAATGTATAAAATAATAATAACTGGCCTGTTGGTCTAGTGGTTGCTAAGCCGAAGGTCGTGGGTTCGATTCCACCCACGATAAAACTTTGTGTGATAAGCACGATGGTTTATTGTGCGTCTGGGTGTAATTTATCTATAATATGTGTGTATTTAGAAATATTTATGTATGTTTATCAGTTCTCTGGTTGCCATAGTACAAGCTCTGCTTAGTTTGGGATCAGATGACGTTGTGTGAGTTGTTCTAAGATATTTGTTTCAGGTATCAAGGGTCCATAGAAATACGTAAGTACCTCACAGACTGACATACCTATCATACAATATTAAGGGGCATTACATCGAGCGAATTATTCATTTAGCGCTACGCATACAACAACTCGGCCGCTTGCCTCGCTCTCCCGCACACAACCATTATCTTACCATTACCTTTTCATCATCTACTAGATGACTCTTTGGCTAGTCACACAGTTTTTTCTTGTCCTAATATTTAAGTTATCTATTAGTTATGGGTAGATTACTTTGTATTAATTTTAAATTAGCATAAAAATTAGCGTAAAATAGGGGGTTGGGTAAGGGTTAGTGTGTTTTTTTTCTTAAACCGGTATTGTAAAGTTATTTAGTGTAATATGAAGCCTTGAGCGGAATGTAATTAGTAAGTATATTACAAATCACCTGTACCCGGGACACTCAGAAAGTTTTGTGAAACTATTAGGACACTCAGAAAGTTTTGAAAAACTGATGATTTTTTTATTTTAGGAAATAAAAAAAGAGTGTCAGATCGTTCAGCTCGTTTTTAGGAAATAAAGAAGAGAGTCAAATCGGTCAGAGTTTTGGGTCAACCTCTTTACAGTCCTCCGACTGATGCGGTGTCCAGGAAGTCCCTCGTTTTGAGCGCTGAGTGCGCAGGTGTCATGGTGAAGCAGTACCCCGCGGAGCCCGGTGTTCGGTCGCTTGTTGCTCATTGCTGACAAAATTTCTGGCAGGCATTTGTGGTATACATTCAGCCTTGATGCTGCTTTGGTCTCGTAATTGAATTGAAACCATATACCTCGTCAAAATGAAGACTCTTGCGATCAAAATTTTCCCTGTGCTTCTCGATCGCTTCACTTTCGTAGGCGTTGGTTCGTTTTGAAACAACCAAACTGTCGACTGACGCTTTGTTTCTGGATCGTATTGATAAATCCAGGATTCGTCACCTGTCACAATGTCGTAAACGCGCCGAGACGAGACTGCTTCAAATTTTTTAATCATATCATGGCACCACTCCACACGGGCCTGCTTCTGAGCTTCGGTGAGGTGGTGCGGCACGCAGCGCGAAACTCCTCACGCGAAGGTGCTCATGTAGAATCTTGTGAACGCTTCCCGAACCAATCTGCAGTGTATGCTGAATCTCTTCGTATGTAATTCGTCTGTTTTCATGGATTTTTTTTTTCTGCCAGCAGACTTTCCTCCGTGACAGCCGTCGTAGGACGACAACTCCTTCCTCCTCCTCATCCCCCAAAGTGAGGCGACCGCGCTTGAACTCGCTATGCCAACGTTAGATGGTTGCTTTTGGTGGTCCTTCACTCATAAAAGCCATTTGAAGTCGATCAAATGACTCATCAGGTTTTAGGCCACATTTAAAATCGTAAAAAATCATCGCACGAAAAGGTTCTCGATGCAGATCAATTTTTATATAAGACACTATAATTTAATTTAGCTCCTGAATAAGTGTGGAGGGAAATTCGAACAATGGTATTTTTACTTTTTATTAATAATTACAAGTGGCTAGTGCTGTATACATATTTTTTTTCGCAATACTTTTTGAGTACGGCTCCGCGTACGTCTGCTTCTCACGTTGGCCCCAATGTTGGCTCCAACGTCGGTACCAACGCCTCTCGTCCAACGTGTGGATCTAGAATGCCGCTCGTCCCAACGTTGGCGCCAATGCTATTTTCTTGATCCAGACGTTGGACGAGAGGGGTTGGGAAAGATGTTGGTGTCAACGTGTGGACCTGGGGTTAGTTTGGTATTATATGGCTGTGGCGTGAGTTGCCTACGTGTAAACTAACAAATTTGTAAAGAACTTACCATTATGACTGAAATACAGCTGCGTAGTTTTAGTACGCGTTTTCCTTCTCTTTTCTTGGTATAAATCTGAAACAAAAACATATAATTAAACATTGTATTTTATCCGACTGCATGATAGGGAGAGTACTTCAGTCATTTGCGAGCACTAGGATGTGTGCATTCCTTTGCCAGCCATTTAGGCTCTACAACGTGGTATAGCATAAATGGCTTGACAGATTTCATGCTGTGAGGTTCGTTAGATAAAGTGTCATTTTCAGTTGATCTTCTTCTGAGTTGCCTGTTGTTCTAGTGGTTAGTGACCCTGACTGCTAAACCGGAGATCATGGGTTCGATTTTCACACGGAACACCACTTTGTGTGATTCACAATTTGTTTGTATCTATGTAAAATCCCCCCGTGCACAGGGCTTGTACCTACCAACCTCCATAATTCATAATTTATTTATTAATATATAAATTACAAATTAATTCTAAGAACTAAAGTAGTCCTTAAGAATATGGAAGAAGAAGAAGAAATTATTTATTAAGCCATATAATTTATTAGCTGTCCCGCGCAACTTCGTCTGCGTAAATTTTCCCCGTTTTTGCAATATTTCTCATTGCTGCTCCGCTTCAATGGGTCGTAGCGTGATGTTATATAGCCTATAGCCTTCCTCGATAAATGGGCTATCCAACAGTGAAAGAATTTTTCAATTTGGAACAGTAGTTCCTGAGATTACAGCGTTCAAATAAACAAACACACTCTTCTGCTTTATATTATTAGTATTTATGGGTCTAGCACCCACTGTACTAGGTAATACCTGTATCACAGGCGGTAAATTTTCTTTATTATTAACAATCTATACTAATATTATAAAGCGGAAGAGTTTGTTTGTTTGTTTGTTTGTCAAATTAAAAAAATCTTTTTTTTTGTTGGATAGCCCATTTATCAAGCAAGGCTACATAACATCGCGCTACGACTAATAGGAGCGGAGCAGCAACGTGAAATGTTGCAAAAACGGGGAAAATTTACGCATACGAAGTTGCGCGCGGGACAGCTAGTTAACAATACCTATAAATTATTAATAATAAATATTTGATAATTTAGAATTGAATATTAATTATCGTGTTTTACTTTTTTGAAATGATTTGATACCCATATTGCAATATACGAAACAACTTCTTTTTTCATACCTCTTATTTTTATCATCTCACAGCCGCCATGTTTGTTTTTTTCAAACGTCATCTATCTAAGAACACGTGGTTAATAAAGACGTATAACGACGAGTCTAATGACGTCATAACTGTTTAAATCCGTCGTGTGGTTTGAAAGATATGAGGTATTAAGGAATATTACACACCTACATACAAGGTACGCGCAAAAAAACATACCCCTTCCTTGCAGTCGGGTAAAATGCTGATATTTGTACACAAATCAAAAATCTGTGCTTAAATCGTTTACAAACGGCTTCAAAAAGTTGTTTTTTTGTTTGAATGTATGTATGTTCGTGATTTACTCAATACCTACTGATCTATTTGGATGGAATTTTCGCTATTCGTTTGCATGTTTTTAGGAAGGTTTCATTGTATAAAAAGTTGTCCTAGGTTATATATCTATACTTAATATTATAAAGCTGAAGAGTTTGTTTTTTTGTTTGTTTCAACGCGGTAATCTCAAGAACTACTGTTGAGTGGCCCATTTATCGAGGAAGGCTTTATGCTATATAACATCACGCTACGACCAATAGGAGCGGAGCAGCAATGAAAAATGTTGCTAAAACGGGGAAAATTTACGGATACGAAGTTGCGTGGGTCAGCTAGTAACTTTATAAGACACCATAGACATTTGGGTCTGGGTCTACTTTGTGTCCGTAATTCGTAGATATGCATGTAAGTGGGACTTTACAAATATACAAATTACGGACACAAAGTACACCGCAAAGCAAGGCAGAGCATATACCATAACGCGGGGGTTGTCTTTAAAAAAAACAATTTTTAGTTTCTGTAATAATTTTTACTTGCAATTACTTTAATTTTTTTTTACATTTGTACTAACAATTTAGTACAATGGAGCACTATTTGGGCGGCAAAAACTTCCATTATCTTGCTACAAACTATCGCTACTATCTCCGATCTCACAAAGCCATAGATATGATTAAGTAACACCAGACAAGCGGTGAGGTATAATTAATCTTAGGCGAGAAACAATGGCTCGGTGATAGCACAGAACACATTGTTTAGACGCCTCCGTTGTGTAACACATGAGGGCATCTACTTTCCTAAGTTTTACAAAACGAGTTTTGAAGATTTTAAGGGGCGTCTTAACGGGCCATTTTTTACGCCAATTTGTGGCGGCACTATTGGCAACTAATTGCTCGGCCAATAATGGCAATATGTCTGCAATTGTTTGGCGCATGATCCAGTGTCCTAAACGGGCTACACAACCCGGCAACAATAAAATAGAGAGCGACTGAAACAACAACAAAATTGGCCGGGCAACATTGCGGGAAATCGATCGTTCAGCGATCGTCCGGCAACCATTAAATCAATATTGGAGAGTACTGCCATGTTGCCGGCCACAGCATTGCCGCCACAAATTGCCGTAAGAAATGGCCCGTTTAGACGCGCCTTTACATGTGGCGGTACCCACATAAAATAATATAAATAAACTGACACTTGACAGCTCGCGTCAAATCCTGAATCGCGATTTAGAAGTTTTCACAGCTGCTAACTATAAATACAAGTTCCCAACGTTAACCGTTGGGCCGCGGCCCACCAGGCATGATCACCTCGCCTGGTCGGAGGATCCTCCCTTTGTGTTGGAGGGACTTAACATCTTGGCCTCCATATACATATACTTTAAAAAAAAAATGCTGTTACCGGTGATAGGTCTAAGCCAGCTATAATCAAACTGCAGCCCGCGGGCCGTATGTGGCCCGCCGGGCTTTTGTGGTTGGCCCACATGGTGCTATATAGCGAGGAAGGCTATATAACATCACGCTTAAAATGCGTAAATAGCCCGCGTATAGCCTACCTCGATAAACGGGCTATCCAACATTAAAGATGTTTTCAATTCGTATCAGTAGTTCCTGAGATTACCGCGTTCAAATAAACAAACAAACAAACTCTTCAGCTTTATAGATGTATAAGTATGTTCATCAGTTGTCTGGTTGCCATAGTACAAGCTCTGCTTAGTTTGGGATGAGATGACGTTACGTGGGTTTTCCCAAGATATTATTATTATAATAATGATTTAATACTGCTAATTTCTTAACGGATATTACAACAGAAAGGTAATTAAAAACACTTATAAAACAAGGTGTAATCACACTTCATAAACTAGGTAATTATGGCTATTCACATAATTTATAAACTTCGATGCACTTGAATTGATAGCATTATATCCGTTCTTCTCCAATTAATCATTTAACTGCTTGAATATATTACATAGGTGTTATATACTACTTCCTTAGTTATGTTATGTTCCGTATTTTACGCAACTGTCCCTAAAAAGTAGTGTTGTTTTCAGAATTCATGTACTATGCGTTTCAAATGAGTTGTTAACTGTCATAACTCGCATTACGACTGCAACTTCATTGTGTAACGTAAGGTCAGCAATAAAATGATTCATAAAAAGATGTCATTAGTATTACACAGAAGTAACTACCTACTTGATCTACCTACCTACATCTATATATCTATAATGAACTATATATAAACACTGTATTTTACTATTTATTATTATAGATTTATTTTAGTTAAAAAAATATCACATCTGACTGAAAGACCACAAAAGTGTAGAATATTCTTATATTTTGCCTAATTACTTATTTCTGTTTGGTGTTTATTAAATATTAAAGAATAGTAATAATATTTTAATAAAGAAAAATATTAGGTACCTACATAGATCAAAGAAAATAAATATTACGTCCGTTCCATTACCATACGTACTTTACCCGACTTGTTTCTTGTCTTGTTTGTTGCTAGCTGTACAATTTTGAGAAGTACAGAGTGCAGTTGTCGCGATCGCGATTATCTTCTCATTTGAAACGCATAGTATGTAACGTAACTCGGCCGGATTGAAATTAGGTTCATATCACTTTCGCGCATGTCATACCTAGAGATGCGACCTTAAAATTTCTTACGAAAACGATTAATTATGTTTACTCGATTAAAAATACTAACAATAACAAATTCAACAATCTAAAAATACTATTGAAACGAGTTCATAAAAGTTTAAATTTAGAATAAATACAGTAAATAACGAACAAAAAGAGTATGTCATCCCGTGCAGAAATCGATCCCACGACTTCTTGCGCAGCAGTAGAACAAACTCCCGCTGTGACATCGAGGTAATAAGATAAAGTGATTTGATTTTGATAAAATTTCGATCCAGAACTTTGTTCTGGGGAGGGGCAACATTTGACTCAACCGGCCGAGTGCGAGTCGCTTGCATGACGGGGGGGGGGGGGTGGATTTGATACAACACTGGTACACCAGTCAACTCTGCCAAGGGGAGGGCAATTGCCTGTCAAAACACACAGGTCCAGTGTGTTAAAAATCTCAAATTCTCCAAAAAGGGCCTTCAGTCGAGTCTGGCGGTGACAGTTGCCCCTGTAGCACCCCCCCCCCCCCTCTTAGATCCGTGCCTGGAAATCAACCTCTATCCTAATTAAGAACGTTGTAATGAGTTTTAAATACGTATCGTGCAGTGGCGAAGGATTTCAATTTTTCTGAGGTAACTCGATACAAAAATATATCTTGTTGGTCACGATTCTATGTACCTATAATATTAGTAATTAGAATTTAAAGGGAAACCGAAAATAATGGTGTTTTAAAGACCCTCCGCCACTGGTATCTTGTATAAACTGCTTTCAATGCGTATTGCTGTTATTCATTGAAAAGAAATGGCCAAAGCTATCAATAATAATTTTAGAAATCATTGAACGTTTTTTTTTTATAAAAAGTAACTATTACGTGTTTTAAACTTATTACAACCTTCCATTTATTAAAATGGCGGCAAAAAACAACATGGCGGCAGTTCCGTTATGGACCTTAAAACTGCAGCCATGTTTGTTAGCTTCGCAGATATTTATTAGTACCTAGTCAGACACAGAAAGGAGTGTGATTTACTGTAGATACAGTACAGTAAGTTATATCTGTCGTAGCTACAAACAATGTTCTATATTGTGATACAATTTACCAAAGCTCTCACTACTTTCCAATAAAGTTGGTGTAAGTCACGCTATAATAGCGATTGAGAGCTAAAACGCATCGGACTTGCAATCGAAAGGTCACGGCTTTGAATCCGATCCATTACACTACCGACATGAACCCACTCCTAAGTCCCAATATGCATACTGCCATTCGTGTGTATAACCACCTACCTGTCGCCATTAAAGAACTAATCGGTAATCTGTATAAAGCTCACTTGAAAAAATGGCTACTAAATAATGTATTTTATAACTTGAATGACTATTTCGAAACTGTGTAAAATGTATACCTAATTTCAGATAAACCCATTTGTTTTTCTGTTCTTTTTTTTTCAAATATTTTATGTTTTGTTATTGTTTGTATAAACACTGTCAACTAACCGTGTCTATTGCATACCCGATATGGGTAGACTGTTGTTACTTTAATAATTATAATGACACCTTATGTACACAGTTATGCAATAAATATATCTTTATCTTTATCTTTATCATAAATGCAAGCAAGCAATTTAGCATAAATGGAGGGGTTGGCAAGTTTGTTAGTAATGTGTGCCCTGATTTGCCTTGTTGCCCGGATTTTAAATATAACTTTCAATGTGGATTTTAAATATAACTTTCATTGAAAGTTATATTTAAAATCCGGGCAAGTTCATGGCGGGTCACGCACAATGTAGGGTTCCGTAGTCCCCCCAATGCGGCTTAAGAAGTGGATTTTCGGTTGTTTTTGTTTCGTTGAAAATTTTACTATTTCTCATTTGAGCTGTTACTCATAAACTTGGAAAACCTACATAGCTGTGATAGTTTTCCTTTTAATTTCACTATATATACTACTACCGTGAATTTTCACATACCCAACATCAACCATGTAAATAGCAGAAGGGGGGGGACACATGACTCTAACAAAAATTTGCACCTTAAAGCTTAATATTTCACAAACGGATCGCTAAATCTAAAAATGGTCTTAACAACCCCCCGTTTTTAAAAAACCTATCTAATGATACCCCTCACAATGAGGTGGATGACCAAAAATAATTACGTCCCCACTGTACATATAGGGGAGGAACCCTCAAAAAAACCTTTTTCAAGATTTTATTATTTCCCTTTGTCGGCGTTAGTAATATGTATACCCATGCAAAATTACAGCCTTCTACCTAACAGTCTCTGTGCTAAGCTGCGGACGGACGGACGGACATGGCGAAACTATAGTTCCGTTTTGCCATTTTGGCTACGGAACCCTGAAAAAAGTCATTTTCATGGTCGTACTGTTAAGGGATACTTTGTGCTAGGAAACAAGTCATCATATCAACCCATATGATGTCCCACTGCTGGTCACGGGTCTCCCCGGTAGAACCTATTTATTATAGATCCTGGGGGTAATTGCCTTAATCACCACACTTGGCGAGGGAGTTGGCGATCGCAGTAAGGCTTTGAAGAACGCAGAGGACTGCCCGTCTTCCGGTGTGAACCCACGGGAAGAGATGAAGTGTAGGTACTATTCTTAAGCTGACTTGCCTGCTAGCTTGACTGCCTCTGTGGCGCGGTGGGACTGCAACCGACTGCTACGCAAGAGGTCGTGGGTTCGATCCCCACCCAGGATAATACTTTATGTGGTGGGCACGATGGTTTATTCTGTGTCTGGGTGTTATATAACTATACCAATATTATAAAGCTGAAGAGTTTGTTTGTTTGAACGCGGTAATCTCAGGAACTACTCGTCCGAATTGAAAAAATATTTTTCTGTTGGGTAGCACATTTATTAAGAAATGCTATAGGCTATATAACATTACGCTACGACCAATAGGAGCAGAGAAGCAATATAAAATGTTGCAAAAATGGGGAAAATTTACGCATACAAAGTTGCCAGCCAGCTAGTCTTTAATGTATGTATTTAGAAATATATAAGTATGTTTATCAGTTGTCTGGTTTCCATAGTACAAGCTCTGCTTAGTTTGTGAACAGATAGCGTTGTGTAAGTTGTCCCATTAATAAAATAATAATATCTAATAATAATAAGCCATAAATACAATTTGACACGGGAATAAACGCGTTTAATCTAGGTAAAGTATTTACCTTATGCTTGATGTTTCGACCGGGTTACACCGACCGTTAGTCAGCTTGTGACCCGGTCGAAACGTCAAGCATAAGGTAAATACTTTACCTAGATTAAACGCGTTTATTCCCGTGTCAAATTGTATTTTTATTGCAACGCGTAAGTTTAAAAGTTATAATAATAAGACAGGTACCACACGGCACATTAACGGCAGTAACTTAGGATAGATAGGTACTATTTCACGGAAGAATACTCGTAAATATTCGGTCGTTTCGTTTCGTGCTATGAAACAATTGTGAAATATAAATCGATCGCAATGTTCTTATTGCTTGGGACACAGAACTATTGTAAGCTTTTACTTGTATTTTGTCCCTTCTGTAACTACGCGAAACAGGTGCACATCGACTGTAGGCATACGTAACTAACTAGAACGTACAAATCCAACCTAATATAGACTAGCGGCCCGTTCCGGCTTCACACGGACTTTAACACATAATATATAAATATCTATACTAATATTATAAAGCGGAAGAGTTTGTTTGTTTGTTTATGTTTAAACCGCGTTCAAACAAACAAACAAACAAACTCTTCAGCTTTATAATATTAGTAGACTAGCTGTCCCGCGCAAATTCGTATGCATAAATTTTCCCCGTTTTTGCAACATTTCTCGTCGCTGCTCCGCTCCTATTAGTCGTTGCGCGATGTTATATAGCCTATAGCCTTCCTCGATAAATGGGCTATCCAACAAAAAAAGATTTTTTCAAATCGGACCAGTAGTTCTTGAGATTAGCGCGTTTAAACAAACAAACAAACTCTTCCGCTTTATAATATTATAGTATAGATAACTAGCAATGTAGGATTTTGGTCCCACATTACTAGCAATCCTGTTAACCCCTCCAGCTAAGCTCAATGGCTTGTGTTAGGAGTGGGTTCACGTCGGTAGTGTAACGGTAGTCGACCACGCGCCCAAGATTGCGAGACCGATGCCTAAGCCAATAAGCTACCGCCGCCATATACATCTATACTAATATTATAAAGCTGAAGAGTTTGTTTGTTTGAACTTTCATTGTTGAATTCTTTCATTGTTAGATAGTCCATTTATCGAGGAAAGCTATAGGCTATATAACATCACGCTACGACCAATAGGAGCGGAGCAGCAATGAGAAATGTTGCAAAAACGGTGAAAATTTGCGCATACGAAGTTGCGCGGGACAGCTAGTGTATTTATACATATAAACCATCTGTAAGAAATTATCTGAATGATAGTGAAATCCGCATAAAAATCTTTTGCGTAGTTTAGAAGATTTAAGGGCGTCCTAGTCGATGATTCTAACACACAAACTCGCATAAGTGATTACTCCTCTGTTTAAGGTCGAAAATCAAAGCTTAAAATTAATATCAATTCGTTGTATCTTATACTAGGTCTGTAGATATCCATAATTAAAAATAAATTATTATTATGAAAGTTATAAGCCTTAAAACATTTAAGAATGCTAAAAATTGTTACAATTTTGGCGAAATTTTAGTATTTTAAGGCTTATAACTTTTAAAATATTAATTTATTTTTAATTATGGCTGCCTACAGGCCTAGCTTAAGATAAAACAAATTGGTATTAGTTTTAAGCTTTGACTTACGACTTTAAACAGAGGAGTTATCACTTATGCGAGTTTGTGTGGTAGAATCATCGACTAGGACTAGGGCCATTATTCTACCGACGTCAACCCATTCCTAAGACAAGCCAGGACCCATAAGCGTACAGACAGCGGGGAGTTAGTTGCAATAAATGATTTGAAGTGACTTTTTTTTTTAATAATAAAGATAACTAGCAATGTGGAATTGTTGTTCTACATTACTGGCAATACTGTTATCCCCTCCATCTAAGCTCTATGGCTTGTCTTAGGAATGGGTTCACGTCGGTAGTATAATGGCCAGGATTCGAACCCTCACGATTGCGAGACCGATGCTTTAGCCATTAGGCTACCTCCGCTTAAATTTTTACTATGTAAAGATACCTAAGTATGTAGGTACGAGTATATAGTTAGATAGGTTTACGTGTGTTTATCAGTTGTCCAGTTGCCAAAGTATAGTACAGGCAGAGCTGCGTACGTAATCAGATGACCGCGTGTGAGGTTTTTGTACACTTTATACCACCCCCCTCTCCCCTTTGGTGATAATTAATGAGGTTTTAGACTACTCACTACCCATCACATGTATTTTTCTGGTACAAAAATTAACCCAACAATTTCCACACGATTGTAAGTCTCCAACGATAGCGACGTACGTTGGGGGGGTCTGTCTGTCAGTCTGAGCGATCACTATCCGAAAAAATACACGTGATATCTCACTGTACCTCTCCCCTGTTGATCTTTCGTGATTTTTTTCAGAAGCCTCACTCCCTTTTGAGCCTTAAGTTTCAGGCTTCGTTCCGGGCACATGCCACTGAGAAAATTTGCACACTTAATGAGGAAAGTAGATTCACCTCTTTGTGAGAGTTGCAATAATACAGAAGATGTGCAACATGTCTTAGTGGAATGTGTGAGGAATGAACCTGCAAGAAACAGATTAATTAGTTTACAAGACCAGAGGGCTGGCCTTTTTTTTGCACAGAGAATAAGCATTGCCATACAACGTGGCAATGCTGCCAGCCTTCTGGGCACTATACCGGTTGACGTCGATGATGAGGAATTCTTCGACGCCTAAACTGGTTATGCCTTCCTTTTTTATTTAAGCTTTTTTGTATAGTGCAGTGGTTTATATAAGTTAGTTGTAAATAGTTCGTTAGTTTCAGTTTTTTCAAATTGTTTCTTTTATTAGTTTACTTAAGATAGACACTCTAGATTTGGGAATATTTTTGTTGATCCTAGCAAAGCCTCTGTTAGATGAAGCTCAGTTTATATAAAAGTTAGTTTTAGATAGATACAATTTTACATGCATTGTATTGTAGACATATGATTAGGATTCTATGGAACCGACGTAAATTGTATTTAAAGGTTCCTAAAAATAAAGAAAAAAAAAAACCACTCAGGCAATGTAAATGATCTTCTTTTAGTTCATATTGCACACATTTTGACTGCCTCTGTGGCGCGGTGGGACTGTGTCCGATTGCTACGCAAGAGGTCGTTGGTTCGATTCCCACATAGGACCCCACTTTGTGTGATTTACAAATAGTTGTTCCGAGTCTGGGTGTACTTTGTGTCTGTGACTTGTATGTTGTAAGTCCCCCGCGACACAGGGCTTGTGCAAAACGGCGGGAATCGTCTTTAAAAAAAACATATTTTTTAACTGATTAAAACATTAGTTATCATCACTTTCTATCATGCATTGCTAGTGAGATTTATAATAAGACCAATGAACGCCTCATCTCAATGATTTATATCGCTGTCGTGTTTTGAAGTAATCAACGCAAAAAATAAACATACTATGATGGCAATACACACTTATAAGTCGAAAGAGATCTGTAATCATTCGTTTAAGTAATAAGAACAGTTTTTTCATGTAAAGCTGTCAACGATATTGATATTTACTATTATTCTCTTAAAATGTTGATAAACTTTCGCGATTTGTACACATTATAAAATTATATATACTACGGGTCTTAATCGCGTGAATAATTTAAGGTAAAATACCTTGTTTATTACCGTTGACGTTTCAACCGCATTGCAACGGCCGTGGTCACGTGTAGACCGGTCAGGCTACCCGTGACCTGATTATTTCTTACTAGCTGTCCCGCGCTTAAATTTTCCCCGTTTTTGCAACATTTCTCATTGCTGCTCCACTCCTATTGGTTGTGGTGTGATGTTATATAGCCTATAGCCTTCCTCGATAAATGGGCTATCCAACAACGAAAGAATTATTCAATTCGTATCAGTGGTTTTTGAGATTACCGCGTTCAAACAAACAAACATATTCTTCAGCTTTATAATATTAATAGTATAGATTTGTCAATTATTACAACAATATTTACTCTGGAAAATTATCCAAACTTACATTATAAGTGTGAAAGTAACTCTGTCTGTCTGTCTGTTGCGTTTTCACGCCTAAACCAAGGAACTGTTTTGGATGAATCATGGTATGGAGATAGTTTGAGCTCCGGGAAAAGACATGAATGAGAACTGCGGACGAATGCTATAGTTTAGGTTAGGTTAGAGAAAAGCTAGATTTGTTGAAAACCAGCGTCGGGCATCTTGCCTGGCATATGCTGAACTAGCTCCTATTTTTCGGCTTTAACTTTACATATTGTTGTCAAATTGTCTTTAATTAAGTACCTACTTGTTTTCTCATCTACATGTACTCACTTTTTTTCCTGTTTTGTCGAAAATAAATATTTTTTCTTTCTTATTTGTGCATTATCCTTTTTTTTTAGTTATAAACAAAATCCCAAAGCCCTCATTGATCTGAGTACCCCTAAAAAAAATATTAAAAGTCAAAGGTACGGTTTTTCGCAATTCCTCGTGGGTGAATGTTTGTCGCTTTTTCCCAAAAACTACTGAAACGATAATAATGAAACTTTACAATAATATAGTTTACAATAATTGCATTTTTGAAAGATAAAAAAAAACGATTTTCGAAAAAGATTCGAATTCACGAATCGAACCCGAGACTTCCGTGTGCCAATCTGGGGCCGGAATCATAATAATAATAATAATAAAAATCATTTATTCACTTAGGAAGCAAAATACTACACTTGTGAAAAGTCGATTCTACATTTACTGGTAATGCCTGTTCGCAAACAATAGGTAAAGCCCGAGAAAAGAACAGGCAATAAAAACTCGTGGCCACTCTTTTCAAATTGCCAATGTTTACAATGTTTCTCTGTTTATAAACTGTTTATGCAGGTAAGGTGCTGCCACCATTATATTATACACCATATATTAGAGGACTGATGCAAAAAAAGAGGTCTTTAATATTAGAAGAGTACACGAGATCGGATACATCAGCCTCAATGGGCACAACATAGTAGGAGCATCCACTTACGATGTAAAAACTTTATGTGCTTAAATATTGGCCAATTTACTGCTACTTAATGAATAAGTATACATGTTTTTCAAAGGAAAGAAAAGAATGGCCGTAATTTATCACGCAGAATCTTTACTTACAAAAGTAAATCGTTTTCTTAACTAGTACCTAAGTAACATTATCAAACTGTGACAACAATATTCACCTAGTAAAATGCAATAAACTATACAACCCAATACATTAATAGGGAGCAACGAACTACATCCATTTATCTTTATCAGTTAAATAATCATCGATTGAATAGTAAGCTCTTTGTATAAGATGTCTCTTGACTACATTCTTAAATTTATTTACTGGTAGAAGACTCGATATGCTGACTGGGATTTTATTGAAAAATTCTACCATCTAAATCGAACCATCTATCTGGACTATGTTACTAGACCTCAAATTTCTCTATCCTTTCATGCAAGATAGAAAATGGTCTGGACATCAAATTTTTCTTACTTTCAAAAATGCAATTATTGTGAAATGCCTATAAAAATTACTATACCTAATACAGTTTACATCAAAATAGGCTATACAAATCAAACAAAATGTGGGCAAAGACACGGGGAGAAGCTAGTATAGAACATTGAAAAGTTCATATGATGTGCATTTTGTAACTTTTTGCAATACGACTAGATTGAAGATGGTAGCTCACTCGAACTAATTGTTTTTTAACACAGTAATTTTAAAATTAACATCGTAATACCACTTCCTTACAACCGCTCTATTAGTTAACATAATTAGTAATTACTTCACTATTAATGTAACGTTACATGTACCACAAGATATGTGGAGTACAGAAGGCAAATCCAAAAGTGTCTGCCGCGCTCGAGTACGAATTTTCGACCACTTTGAAAATGATAATGAAATTAAAAAATATTTATTGCAGCAATAGATACAGTATTACATTAAATGCAAAGATACAATCCATACTAATATTATAAATGTGAAAGTAACTCTGTCTGTCTGTCTGTCTGTCTGTCTGTTACGCTTTCACGCTCAAACAGCTGAACCGATTTAGATGAAATTTGGTATGGAGATAGTTTGAGTCCCGGGGAAGGACATAGGATAGTTTTTATCGCGATAACCGACATCCACGCGGGCGGAGCCGCGGGCGAAAGCTAGTCATTCATAAACTAAAGCTGGGTGGACACTCACTAGGCTAGTCTGTATCGAGAAGACCGTATGTTAATTGGTTTCTAATTATCTACCTTTGTTACTTTAATATTTATTATAATATTTACACCGGAAACAACTAAATCATAAATTAAAATAAAATTAAAGAAAACAAAGAATGTAATTAAAAATATATCTGGGTGTTGAAATAAAAACTTTTTTTTTTTTAATATAGGTATAGAAGATAACTAGCAATGTGGGATTGAGTCCCACATTACTAGCAATCTTGTTAACCCCTCCAGCTAAGCTCAAAGGCTTGTGTTAGGAGAGGGTTCACGTCATAATGTAAATATATGTCGTATAATGGGTAGGGTTCGAACCCGCGACCTCGCGATTGCGAGACCGATGCCTTAGCCATTAGGCTACCGCCGCATAAAAAAATTGTTTAAAAGCTGTTCTGAAATACGGCGTTAGTGAACGATGACTGAATATTATAGTGGTACCAACCAAGACGGCCAATGGCTTACCTACCACCGGTAATAGCAAAAAAAAATGTAATTTAAGCCTTAATATGTTACAAACGGATCCTTGAGTCGAAAAATGATATTTACAACCTCTAAATATTTTTAAAAGACCTATCTAATGACACCCCACACGATGGGGTAGGTGAGAAAAAAATCACTTTATTAAGATTTTATTTTACCACTTTGTGACTATATACAGGGTGTAACAGAAAGGTGTGGTCAAATTTCAGCAACGGATAGGGCGTGTTATCAGTATTGCACCTACCATGGTGCCTTAATGTATATTCACCTTCTGTTATCTCGGTATATTGTAGTTTCACATTTACAAGCAATCTGAACTTTCAACTTTTGTAATTTCTTAATTGTAATTTCTTGTAGGTAATAAATATATTTATTTGTCCCACACTTGTTATTGTATGTTTGTAATGATGTAATACCAGCTGACCCGCGCAACTTCGTCTGCGTAAATTTTGCTACATTTTTCATTGTTGCTCCGCTCCTATTGGTCATAGCGTGATGTTATATAATCTATATCCTTCCTCGATAAATGGGCTATTCAACAGTAAAATATTTTTTAATTCGAACCAGTAGTTCCTGAGATTATTGCGTTCAAACAAACAAACAACCAAACTCTTCAGTTTTATAATATTAGTATAGATACGTAGTACTATTACTTATTCTGTGGTATATATAGGTATTATTGTGGTAGGCATAATTCGCCTAGGTGAATTAGGTCACTCTTTGTGTTTACATTCGTGATAGCGTAAGTATAATGATGCCATTTATTACAGACTTAAGTACTTATATATTTTATATATTATAAGACGTAGGTACTTAGTTATAATACATTTGAAAACTTTCTACAATTTTAAAATAATATTACAAATAAGTTAGTACCTAGGTACTTGTATGACGTATTAACAGTTAATAAAACCGGCCAAGTGCGAGTCACGCACGAAGAGTTCCGTACCATTATCTAAAATAAAAAAACGGCAAAAAAATCATGTCTGTTGTATGGGAGCCCCCTTAAATATTTATTTTATTTATTTGAATTATTTATTTAAAAAGTGAATAATATAACTCAATATTCTGATAATATTTCAATCGTCTACCTATTGCCGTAATCAATATAAAAAATGAGCAAAAAAGAACACGTTTGCTGTATGGGGAATCCCTTAATTATTTATTTTATACTATTTTAAGTATTTTATTATTATAGCGGCAACAGAAATACATCATCTGTAAAAAATTCAACTGTCTAACTATCATGGTTTATGAGATACAGCAGAATATAGCGTTTCAAATGAGTTGATAACTGTCATGACGACAGTTTGTTTCGCATTGCGACTGCAACTTCATTGTATGACGTAAGATCAGCAATAAAATGATTCGTAAAAAGGTGTCATTAGTATTACACAGAAGTACCTACCTACTCTAATCTATACTAATATTATAAAGCGGAAGAGTTTGTTTGTTTGCTTTGTTTGTTTGTTTGTTTAAACGCGCTAATCTCAGGAACTACTGGTCCGATTTGAAAAAATCTGTTTTTGTTGGATAGCCCATTTATCGAGGAAGGCTATAGGCTATATAACATCGCGCTACGACTAATAGGAGCGGAGTAGCGACGTGAAATGTTGCAAAAACGGGGAAAATTTACGCATACGAAGTTGCGCGGGACAGCTAGTGAACTATATTTATGCACTGTATTTTACTATTTACTACGTTTTAGATAAAATAAATATTACATCTGACTGAAAGGCCACTAAAGTGTAGAATATTCATATATTTTGCCTTATTTCTGTTTGGTGTTTATTAAATAATAAAGAATACTAATATAATTATATAATAAAGACTAAAATATTACTAAAATATTATAATAAAGAGCAATGTTAGGTACATAGTTCAAAAACAATAAATTACGTCCGTTCCATTACCATACACATACGTACTTTACCCGACTTGGGAGTTTTTGTTGCTAGCGGTACAATTTTGACAAGTACACAGTGAAGTTGTCGCGATCGCGATTTTTCTGTCATTTGAAACGCATAGTATATAATAATATCGAGCAAAAAATCACGTTTTTTGTATGGAAGCCCCCTTCAATATTTATTTATTCTATTTTTTTGTATTTATTGTTATAGCTACAACAGAAATTCATACTAATATTATAAATGTGAAAGTAACTCTGTCTGTCTGTCTGTCTGTCTGTTACGCTTTCACGCTCAAACAGCTAAACCGATTTAGATGAAATTTGGTATGGAGATAGTTTGAGTCCCGGGGAAGGACATAGGATAGTTTTTATCGCGATAACCGACATTAACACGGGCGGAGCCGCGGGCGAAAGCTAGTATATCATAAAATTTCAACTGTCTAGCTATCATGGTTCTTGAAATTCAGCCTATATTATAACATCAAACAAAAAAACTGGAAAAATCACGTTTTTGTGTATAGGAGCTCCCTTAAATATTTATTTATTCTATTTTTTAGTATTTATTGTTATAGCGGCAACATATATACATCATCTGTGAAAATTGCAACTATCTAACTACCACGGTTCATGAGATACAGCATGGTGACAGGACAGACGGACAGCGAAGTCTTAATATAAGGGTCCCGTTTTACCAATTTAGTACGGAACCCTAAAAACATAAATACAGTGTAACTTACTTATAAGTTATTAACAATTGTTTGTACAGCAGCAAATCCATATTAATACCTATTATAAATGTGAAAGTTTGTTTGTGTGTTTTGTCTTGAAACTGGATTAACCTTATTTAATAGAGGCAAGGTAGAGTGAGTTTCTTAACACATTTTAAGCTAGTCTATGCGTGTGAGTATAACTTTACTGGCCTGTTGGCCTAGTGGTTAGTGACCCTGATTGCTAAGCCAGAGGTCGTGGGTTCGATTCCCGCCCGATGTGATAAGCACGATTGTTTATTCTGTGTTTGAATGTAATTTATTTATAACTAGCTGACCAGTAGTCCCTGAGTATATCACGTTCAAACGAACAACAAACTCTTCAGCTTTATAATATTAGTATAGATTCATTCATTCAAAAATTACTTCAGAAAGTCTTTCAGCACTTTTATACGATTTTATAAGCGTCATGCGCTTAGACGGGCTTATAAGCGCCTGCATGCGCTTCTAAAAACATGCTTATACGCGCGTACATAACGCTAGTCTGAAACCGCTTTTACAAGAACGAAGCCGCCGTGATATGTTAGTACCTAGGTACCTAACCAATCGTATAACAAACAAAAAACCGGGCAAGGACATGTCGGACCATGCTCAGTGTAGGGTTCCGTAGCTTTGAATAATTGCATCAGCGGAAGAGTGTATGTTCATGGCACTTACGCCTTTTTGTTGAGAAACGCAGTTTTGCAGCAATAACTCTATGACGGTATATCCGATCATGTCCGAAATTTTAGTTTAAAGTACTTATTAAGCGCTACTTTTGTGATTTTTTTCATATTTGTTGGTCACACGGTTCAAAAGTTAAAGGGGGGGGGGGACACAATTTATGCAACTTTCGGAGCGATTATTCCCAAAAATATTCACTCAATCAAAAATATTTATTAGAAATCTTAAAATGTTTTTGAAAGACCTGTCGAATGAGGTGCCACAAGTTGATGTTTGCTGTAAAAAAAAAAATCAGCTTCTGTTACATGTGGCTTGCCTCCCCTAAAAATATTTATTATTATTATTTTGCTATCAAACTAAGTAACGGCTACTACAAGACACCTTTTCACAAAATTTCATCAGTAGTCTCTGAGTAAAATGCCTGTGACATACGGATAGACAGACAGACAGACGGACATGACTAAACTACAAGGGTTCCATGTATGCCATTTTGCTACGGAACCCTAAAAAGCAATTATTAGTTCTAAACAAAAGTAATCAGTCGTAACGCCTCGTAACACGTTACCAGGTAAATATATCACTACTTCCGACCGTTTGCGTGTTGCCAACGCATTAATAAATTAATTCTAGCAGTTCGTTGACATTGATTTCAAGCACTGTTTAAAAATGATTTATTTGTGACAGTGCTTTACTGCGAAAACAGGAATATGATTAGAAAATTTAAAAATATTGACTGCACAGTCAATAAAACAAATGCGTAGTGTTTATTCTACTAATAATATAAATGGGAAAGTTTGAATCTTACTCAGTCACGCCTAAACGGCCTGTTTTTGACGTGATAAAGTATGACTTCACCGTTCCCGTTCCGGTGACGTCACTAGAAGGCAATAATACTTGACACGGCACGCATCGTGAGGAAATTCCTCTCCCTGGAGCCCTAAACACCGGTAGCTTGGTCCCTGATAGCGTTGAAAAAAGTAGAATAAAAAACCGTTTCTTTCAAATTACGTTGTTTTTTTTTTCATGTTTTATTCGAAAGTTTTAATGTAATTTCAGGGAAGTTCCTGACAAAATTTCCTTGAAAGTTCAATTTTTTTCAAGTAACTTAAAGTTTTTTATTTAAAAAACAGAAAAATACGAAAATATACCGAAACATTTCATGTTTTTATTTAACTATTATAGTAGGTATGAATTTTCTTTAAAGATTTTATTAAGATTTAACAATGCAATTATTAGATTGCATTTAGGGCCGTACTTATAAAATTCCAAGAATTTTATAACTACCTATTTGCAAATAAAAAAAATAGGTACCTAAGTTAAAAGAAGAATAAAGAGAAATAATATCTAATAATGATATAACTATACAGATATAAAATAAATTAAAAATGATTAAATTTTAATTGTGATGTAAAAAATATAAATTACATATACTAACCTACATAACTTAACTAGCTGACCCGCGCAACTTCGTCTGCGTAAATTTTTCCGTTTTTACAACATTTTTCATTGCTGCTCCGATCCTATTAGTCGTAGCGTGATGTTAAATAGCCTATATAACATCACTCTACGACCCTTCCTCGATAAATAGGCTATCCAACAGTAAAAGAACTTTTCAATTCGGACTAGTAGTTCCTGAGATTAGCGCGTTCAAACAAAAAAACAAACAAACTCTTCAGCTTTTTAATATTAGCACAGTATAATTATTTCACCTACACATTAGTATAGATATAACTAGCTGACTCTCGCAACTTCATCTGCGTCAATTTACCCCGTTTTTGCAATTCATATACTAAAATCGCGGTAAAAAAATACGACCTATTCCCATAAACCTACCAATATACAAAAAAAAAAAAACATTAAAATCGCTCGAACCGTTCTGGAGGAATTCGATCACAAACACCGTGACACGAGATTTTAATAGGTATACTAGCTGACCCGCGCAACTTCGTCTGCGTAAATTCTCCCTTTTTTCTTCCTTTTTTTTACAACATTTTTCATTGCTATATGTTATAACCTATAGCCTTTCTCGATAAATGGGCTATCCAACAATAAAATATTTTTTCAATGCGGCTCAGTAGTTCCTGAGATTATCGCGTTCAAACAAACAAACAAACTCTTAGGGGTATGAAAAATAGATGTTGTCCGATTCTCAGACCTACCCAATATGCACACAAAATTTCATGAGAATCGGTCGAGCCGTTTCGGAGGAGTTTAGCCACAAACACCGCGACACGAGAATTTTATATATTAGATTATTAGAATATTATACCATTGGAATGACAGTTGCACTTTCATTCCAAGAAGACCACATTCTAAGTCATACAAGTGCACTAACACTTGCCTATCGTACATCTACAACGCATTCACTGGCAGGCTAGTGCGAGTAACTACTTAGTAAGTTAAATCATAATTGTTTAATCTCATTAACGTTCATCTGATATAAAAGCTGTTATTTAATTGTGCATGTTTTAGTTATAATATTCAATTCCCGGGGTATTAAAAAAATTTCATTTAACAGTTTTTTCTTCTTCTTCTTCTTTAAGTTTATGGCAATCTAGCCGTTTTAACGGCTAATTTCTGCCAGTGTCAAGTTTTTATGTGCTTATTACATGCACAAAGTCTCGTTCTTAGTCAATTAACACGTAGGTATTCAAATCATTTTTTACGAGTTTAACTCGGAGCTGTAAAAATAATGGCCGATCAGTTTGCCGCCATTTTTACAACTCCTTACAGTTTTTTAATTACCATAATTACCATTGTAGGTCAAAGGGCTTTTTTCATTTTGACTTTCGCCGCGTGTATTGCCATGCGTAAATTATTTTCCGGGTTTTTTTTACACTCACTGTTTGAAAGAAATTAAATGACATGAGGGTAAGGACATGCTACCGTCAACGTTGGTCCTGCTGGATGGATAGGTACCACTAGAGCTGTATCTACATGTGACCTATATAAAAGGGCTTTAAGTTTTTTTTCAACGTTAAAATTTAAAAAAAATCTTATTTCCGAAATAATATTGATATCGTTTTTACTTATTTAAATTATATTCGACCAATTAAACTTTTTTATAACATTAAAGCTGGCACAAAGTCGTAAAATAACCCTAACTTTTATTAGGAAAAAAAGTTTACTTAATTTATTTAAAAAAAAAAAACATTTTTAAAATAAAAAAAATCATTATCCATTTCCACTTATGGACATTTAAACATAGACATTTTTAACAATTTAGAAATAGCACATAAAAAAATCCTTTTTATCAACAATCTCAAAAGCCTAAATCCCAAAAAAAATCAAAACTTACGTTTCGTATCCAAAACAAACACTAAAAACCACAAATTAAAAAAAAAACACACGCGTATAAAAAAATGCACAGATCGCGTGCTTACAGCCAGAAATGACAAACAGTTCGCGCCAAAAGCGCGTTTAGTTCGCGCGTGCGCTCGACACCGACTGGCTGAATTGAATAGTGAGCGTGCCTTTGCACTGAAGGTATAGTACTTTCGTTCTTGTAGTGGAGGCTAACTTTATAACATCCTAGATGTAATCTATCCTGCCTAAAGCTGCGTTTTATCGTAATATTCAATTAGTTATTTTTATTAAAAACGGTTCTCGCTTCAGGGTATATTTAATACTAATAGCGAGGGGACTTCACAGTCACATAAAGTGCAAAAACAATTAGGATTGTGGTGGTACCATTTGAACCATTCCAATCCTAAGCGAATGTACCTAATTCGATTGCCTCGGTGGCGCTGTAGGAGTATGTACGACTGCCGACTGCTATGCGAGAGGTCATAGGTTCGATTTCCTCACTATTTCTGTGAGATGAGTAAATAAAATAGAATTTATTTACCATAGAATATAACACATATGAGTACAAAAAATCTTTGACCATATAATGAATACCAGAACTCCCCATACTAGGCTAAGCCTGTCCTGTAGGGAGCTTAGATGACCAGTATCATAATAAATTAATAATATTATATTACACACTAGCTGTCCCGCGCAACTTCGTATGTGTAATTTTTCCCCGTTTTTGAAACATTTCTCGTCGCTTCTCCGCTCCTATTAGTCGTAGCGCGGTGTTATATAGCCTATAACTTTCCTCGATAAATGGGCTATTCAACAAAAAAATATTTTTTCAAATCGGACCAGTAGATCTTGAGATAAGCGCGTTTAAACAAACAAACTAACTCTTCCGCTTTATAATATTAGTATAGATTGCGGTAATAAACAAAACAGACTGTGTACTATTCGCAAGAGTTATTAAGGTTTACAATGATTTAATTATTTAATGATAAAATAACAATAATTTAACAGGTAATTCACAAATTTCATTAAGATTACATTTAAACTAGTGATTGCAAATTCTATTTTAGAGCGCTATACCATTCTCTTAAATAGGTTTTCGGTCTCGTCATAGGTGACCCGCTTGTACCTTACTTTGGGAATGGTATTTTACCTTATTGGTACATACTTACAAATAAGTAGGTACTTTATTTTTTAAGATAACTTTTAAATAGGTACCTAAAAAGTACCATGATCATAATCATTATCATCATCAGCTTGTATCGGTCCGCTGCTGGACATAGGCCTCTCCTAATTTCCACCACACGCCACAACATCTGGTCCTCCGCCTTCCGCGTCCAGTCCATCCCAGCGACTCGTTTGCTCCATTAGCCATCGGTCCTTCGGCAAATATGACCAGCCCATTGCTACTACAGCGGGCTGAAGATGCGTTTTATCTTTCAAAAACACTTCAAACGTACCTAGCTCCTTAGCCCGCTGCGAAACTTTAAATTAGGCCAAACTTCGAATTGGGCTTTAACAATCCATATTGCTTCATTTCTCATCTTCACATAGTATAAAACTAAATCGCTTCCCGCTGTCTGTACGCTTAAATCTTCCGAATTACGCAACAGATTTTAATGCGGTTTTCATTGTCGTGTAGATAAATTATTGCAGATGGTTTCTATATATAATACACTAGCTGTCCCGCGCAACTTCGTATGCGTAATTTCTCCCCGTTTTTGAAACATTTCTCGTCGCTTCTCCGCTCCTATTAGTCGTAGCGCGATGTTATATAGCCTATAGCCTTCCTCGATAAATGGGCTATCCAACAAAAAAAGAATTTTTCAAATCGGACCAGTAGATCCTGAGATTAGCGCGTTTAAACAAACAAACAAACAAACAAGCAAACTCTTCCGCTTTATAATATTAGTATAGATGTATACTATGTGTATAGATATGTGTATAAAAGTCCGTACAAGACCGAAGCGGGTTGCAAGTATAGGTACAAATAATCGAAGTGACAACCGAACAGGGGGTCGATTAACTGCAACTGCACTGCTTTAAATACGTGAATTGACCCGTAGATCGACATATCTGCGAGGTTAAGCAACATTACCACTAGAGTTGCCAACTGTACTATAAAATAGAGTATTGTACTCTATATCACGGAGTCGTACTTTAAAATCTATAACACTATTAGAGTAGGAAAACTATCAGAGTTAAATAGGCTTCACAAGTTTACGAGTAACAGCAGACCAAGTGAGAAGTAACAACATTTTCGTACAAATTCCATTCCATAACGTTGTAAATATAAGGTCCGGGCAAAAGTATTTTCGTATTTTTCATACAAAGCAAAAAAAATTAGGAATGTTTTTTCTATTTATTTACAACTAGCTGGCCCGCGCAACTTCGTATGCGTAATTTTTCCCCGTTTTTGAAACATTTCTCGTCGCTTCTCCGCTCCTATTAGTCGTAGCGCGATGTTATATAGCCTATAGCCTTCCTCGATAAATGGGCTATCCAACAAATCAAGAATTTTTCAAATCGAACCAGTAGATCCTGAGATTAGCGCGTTTAAACAAACAAACAAACAAACTCTTACGCTTTATAATATTAGTATAGACTAGCGGTCCCGCGCAACTTCGTATGCGTAATTTCTCCCCGTTTTTGAAACATTTCTCGTCGCTTCTCCGCTCCTATTAGTCGTAGCGCGATGTTATATAGCCTATAGCCTTCCTCGATAAATGGGCTAACCAACAAAAAAAGATTTTTTTAAATCGGACCAGTAGATCCTGAGATTAGCGCGTTTAAACAAACAAACAAACAAACAAACAAACAAACAAACAATCAAACAAACAAACTCTTCCGCTTTATAATATTAGTATAGATAAGTATGTGCCGTTTTGATCGATGACTCAATTGTTACCATCTTGTGGGTAGTGCCATGATCCCATTGCTGTAAAAAAATTGAGATTTTTGGTCTAAAAATCAAACAGGTAGTTTTCAGTGTTATTTTGAGGTTAACTTTATGCTTCCTAAAGAGTTCTGAAGTGACCGAAACAATGGAAATCTGATGGAGCAAGATCAAGGCTATACGGAGGATGCATCAACACATCCCAGCCAAGCTCTTTAAATTTTTGCTGAGTTGCTATAGATGATTGCGGTCTGGCGTTGTCATGATGGAACACCACGCCCTTCCTGTTCACCAGCTCCAGCCGGTTTTTCTCAATGGCTTCTTTTACCCTCATCAGTTGCTGACAGTAAAGGTCAGAATCGATAGTTTTACCTGGCGGCAAAAGCTCATGGTGGACGATTCCTTTCCAATCCCACCATACATCACTTTGTTCCGAGTCAGGCCGGGCTTTGTCAAGGTCTGTGGGACTTGTCCATGCTTCGACCTCGATCTTTTTCGGACATTCTTATCATAAGTGACCCATTTTTCATCACCCGTAATCAACCGTTTAAGATATGGGTCGGATTTGTTACGTATCAAACAAAGAATCGCAAATGGAAACTGGTTGCATTAAGTTTCTTTCAGTGAGATCATGTGGTACCCAAATATCAAGTTTTTCTTGTACCCAGACTTTTGTAAATGACGTAAAACTGTTTTGTGATCAACTTTCAGTTCCTCAGCAATATCGTAACTAGGTACTAACTTGTCGATCTTGCTTCACTTTTTCAAAGATGGCACTGGCCTCATCCTTCACACTAAAATTTCCATACTTGAAACGCCGGAACTAGTTTTTTTAAATTTATTGCATCTTCAGAATGTCAACATTTAATGGTTTTAAAACGAGCCAGTTACATTCAGTACTATGCGTTTCAAATGAGTTGATAACTGTCATGATGACATTTCGATTCGCATTACGAGTGCAGCTCGTTGTATAACGTAAGGTCAGCAATAAAATTTATATATATATATATAAAAATGTTATGTTGGTTTGTGTACGCTTCAAAAACTCAAAAAGTTCTGCACCGATCGAACTGAAATTTTAGCATGATATATAATCTGCATCAAGGATTGTTTTTATATCCACAAGTATTGCAAAAATAAACTTATATGACATGAATTCTTTGTTTTGTTTCTCATTTCGCAACCATTCAATCACAATGTGCCACAGCGAAGCGTGGCAGGGTACAGTTAGTAATTCATAAAAAGGTGTCATTAGTATTACACAGAAGTACCTACCTACTCTAATGAACTATAAATAAGCACTGTATTTTAATATTTATTATTATATATATGTTTTATTTAAAAAAAAATATCACGAAAGACCACAAAAGTGAAGAATATTCTTATATTTTGCCTATTTACATATTTCTGAGTGGTGTTTTTTAAATATTAAAGAATATTAATAATATTATAATAAAGAAAAATGTTAGGTACATAGTTCAAAGTAAATAAATATTACGTCCGTTCCATTACCATACACATACATACTTTACCCGACTTGGGAGTTTTTGTTGCTAGCGGTACAATTTTGACAAGTACAGAGTGAAGTTGTCGCGATCGCGATTATCTTCTCATTTGAAACGCATCAACAAAAGAGGTTTGATTAATTGTAAATACGAAAATACTTTTTCCCCTACCTAATACTTTTGTCAGAAAACTAGTCTAGATAATCAGTATAAACTTCTCATAATATATCCCTTATATTCCAGTGTGAACGTAGTCTTAACAGAGCTTAGATTACAATCGATTTCATTTGATATTTGATCGCGAAATTATAGAAAATGTAAATATAGGTTAACAAAGATATTCTGTACCTACTTTGATGGAAATTGGAAGCCGCGGTAGCCTAATGGCTAAGGTATCGGTCTCGGTCGCGGGTTCGAATCCTACTCATTATACTACCGACGTGAACCCATTCCTAACACAAGTCATTGAGCTCAGCTGAAGTAATGTGGGACCACAATCCCACATTGCTAGTTACAGTTAGATCAACGTAACTTGACCGGATTGAAGTTAGGTTCGTATCACTTTCGCGCATGTCATAGAGATGCGACCCTAAAATTACTTACGAAAACGATTAGTTATGTTTAACCGATTAAAAATATCAACAAAATATTAATTCAACAATATAAAAATTTAAGTTTAGTACAGTTACAGTAAATACTAAAGAAAATTTAAAAACAATTTCTTTACGAAAATAATCACAAAAAACATGAGTTAGTAATACCACTAATATAGTATTATATTATCTGTGGCAATACTAATTATGACTGAAAAGGAAAACTAATAAGAGGAAAACTATGACAGCTAAATAGGCTTTACAAGTTTACGAGTAACAGCAGACCAAGTGAGAAGTAACAATATTTTCGTACAAAGTCCATTGAGAATTACTTAACGTTTTTAAGCTCGCATTATTGTGCTGGGCAGCTACGGAACCCTACTTTGTGCGTGGCCCGGCCTGCACTTACACAGTTTTTGACGTGACAACGTCTTATAATTCGATGGAGCCGGCTGAACGCACGAAAAAAATGAGGCGTTACCTCGCTCTGAGGCGTTCCATTGTAAAAATCTATACATATAATAAAACTGTAAATTTCACGTGTCTGTACATGGCCGAACTTAGTGAAAAAAAATATTAGGAAATGTTCGAAAAGAGTATTTAAACACTTTGCTGCATTTTTAGAAATGTCTGTCTGTCTGTCTGTCTGTCTGTCTGTTTGTTTGAACACGCATCACGCAAAAACTACCGTACAGATTCGGTTGAAATTTTGCACATGCAATCTAATAGATGCAGATTAACATTTAGGCTATAAATTATCACGCTTTTTCCCATAGGAGCTAAGCAGTAAGGGATAATGTCTGTAGCTATTTTTCGTTATAAAACAGTAACTACTTGACGGATCTTTATGAAAATTTGCAGTTTTATAGTAAATACTATAGGACATTATTTACACTATGAATCATTACGCTAACGTCTATGGGGAACGAGTAGCAACGTATTTTTTGTCGCACCATAATGGTTTATCACAAAAATTTCCACAATTAGACATTATCTATAATTGTAACCCGTGGAATGCATAACTTCACGCTAAAACTAAAAGGAGCTAAACACAACATTTTTAAGTTTCATAAGAACAGTTATTTTGACGTGTTAAGTAGCGAACAGTATAGCCTCGAAGCTATGCTAGCGGACTTTGACGACGAAGTCCCAGGCTCGAATCTGATGTCTGGATATGTTCTTTTTGTATTTATTTAAATTGTCTTTATCCTTTTTTAATATTTTTCTGAATGTTTTAGTTATTTTTTCGACCGTAGGTAACTTATTTACTTTCGTTATTACTTTTTATATTAAAAAACAAGTAAATTATACAATTAATTATAGGTATTGCATGCACTGTTGAGAGTAATGAATTAATCGTAGTAGAAATGAAAAACAATATAACATTATAATTAAAAAGTATTCGACATTTTCCAGAAATGATGTGTTCGTCTAAAAAAAAGACATTACACACGTAAAAAAAGTACATGTAGCGCCATCTATGAAATCAAATTGTGAACAACAAAACAACGGCAACATTCTTGAAAGTAGATGGCGTTGTATTCAATAATGTTCTATACTTAGTAAAAGAAGTTTTAAAAAGAAACACATTGCTATGATTTTTAGAAATATTTGTCTGTCTGTCCGTTTGTTTGACCACGCATCACACAGGTGCATCGAGGATCATGTTTTGGTGTTATGGTTGGAGATTACGTGTTCATCAATTCAACGATAATGAATGGCTCAACATCGTTCAAGTGTGAGTAGTTCGGGTGACGGGAGGAGGGGGGTCGTTTTTGTCAACCGTACCTTTAGGGATATCTGACATTTTCGCGGGCATGACACACATGACACGCTCTGTGTTTGCTTACTAAAGTGTTACAGCAGTTTTATTATTAGTATTGCGTTGTAACACTATATGAAATACACCCCATTTTTAGCCAAAATGACAAAACAGAACCCTTATAGTTCCCTTATGGCCGTCCGTGCGCAGCTTAGCTCAGAGACTGTTAGTGCTAGAAGGTTGCAACTTTTGCATGAATAAATTACTAACGCCGATAAAGTGAAAGAACAAAATCTTGAAAATAATTATTTTTTTTAAGGGTACCTCTCTTATATGTAAAGTGGGGATGTGATTTTTTTCTCACCTACCTACCCCATCGTGTGTGGTATCATTAGATAGGTCTTTTAAAAAGCGTTTAGGGTTTGTGAAGACTATTTTTAGATTTAAGGATTCCTTTGTGTATAATATTAGGCTTTATAGTGAACATTTTTGTAAGAGTCAAGTGTCCCCCTGCCAGCTAAATGGTTGATGTTGGGTATGTGAAAAAAATCAGGGTAGTAGTATAAATACTAAAATTATAAGGAAAACTATCACAGTTAAGTACTTAGGCTTTACAAGTTTACGATCACATGAGAAGTAACAACATTTTCGTACAAATTTTATTAAAAATTATTAGGTAATAAGTAGGTATAACGTTGAAAGAATGAAACAAAAACAACAGAAAACCCACTTCTTAAGCCGCACACCAAACTAACTACACACATCAAAAGTGTCTAGGGATCAAGCATTTTTATGCGGATTTCTTGAGATTGAGATGTGGCTTTGTAATAAATTTATGATTTTATAAATTTATATGGATCCTTTTTGGTGCATTTCATAATTTGAATCAGGAACTGTGAATCAAATTCGAGTAAAAGATGAAAATCAGCTGTCAATATTTTCCCTATAAAAACATACAACGCATTGAAGACATTATTAGTGCTACTGTTTACCTACTACTGATTAAAACCAACGTTATTATGGAGCGGCGACGTCATTTAAGCAGGGAAGAAATGCTCAGAGCCGTGGGAATGATAGAAGCTGGTTCCCGGCAACGTACTGTGGCTTTAGCTCTGAATACAAGTCAGAGTGTTATCAGTCGACTTTGGACACGTTACCGAAGCACTGGTACCGTGGCTGAGCGCCATGGAGGACGGTATCGCTGCACCACACGGAGACAAGACCGATACATTCAAATCTTAACTCGAAGAGGTCCAACAATAACCGCCATGATGTTAGCCGTGAGGCTTCATCACTCTTCAGGGAACTTAATTAGCGACCAAACAGTCAGAAACCGCTTGCATGAAGTGAACCTTCATTCCCGAAGACCGCTACGGGTACCACCTATAGCAATGCACAATCGTAGGATTCTATATCAATGGGCTCTTGAACACAGAAATTGGGCAGAAGAACAATGGCGTTTCGTGTGCTTTTCTGATGAGTCTCGTTTTGGTATGAGACCGGATACAAGACGTGTACGACACTGGAGAACCCCTGGACGCCAACAGCGATTAAAATCCTGCCAGGAAGTCCATCCTTATAGTGGTGGAACCATCATGGTATGGGCGGGTATTTGGATCGGCGGAAGAACTGAGTTGATTTGGATCAGAGGCAACCTCAACGCTCAAATTTATGCTGAGACGATTGTATCAGACGTCATCGTTCCTCTACAAGTGCAAATCGGTCCCTTATTTCAGTTAATGCATGATAATGCACGACCGCACACCGCAAGAGTTGTAAGACAGACTCTCGCCGCAGCTAACATCAATGTCCTGCCCTGGCCTGCTCAGTCGCCAGACTTGAACCCGATTGAGCATGCATGGGATATGCTACAGAGAAGAGCTCTGCCGAATATGGAGGGTATCCAGTCGCAAGAAGACCTTTTTTTGTTGTTGCAACGAACATGGGCGGCAATTCCACAGCGTGATTTGGATGAACTCATTTTGAGTATGCCAAACCGATGTTCTTGTGTTGTTAGTGTTCGCGGTAGAAACACGGATTATTAATTGTTTAAGTTACCCAATAAAATTTTAAAGAAAACTGTTATTTCAGTCTTTTTTTCGAACTTTAATGTTAGTGGTTCAAATGTCAAAAATCCCTTTATTAGGAAAATGGCAAATTTCTTTATTAATGCAAAGGTGACTTGGTTTATCGTTACTGTGACAAACGAAAACACTTTATTTGATGAATCCTTAAAGAAATAAAAAAAAAAAAAACAATCAGGAGAAAAGTTATTGCAAAAATATATGTTGATCCCTAGACACTTTTGATGTGTGTATCTAAAAGAATAGAACAGATCGATTTTTATTTAGTAAGTATTTAGTCAACAGGACTGTTTCCAACATATTTACACAGAAGTTATTTCGTTACCTAAACTACCTTAATTTAAACCCGACTTTCACGCGAACGAAGTCGCGGGCACAACTATTATGAATATATATATATATTACGGGTCTTAATCGCGTTTAGGTTAAATACCTTGCTTACCTACGTTTAATATGCATGATATTTTAAGTATAATTTAATTTAAAGTCATCAAGTATTAAAATAAACTTATCCAGGTTTGAAAATAGATGGCGTTTAAATACAAATTAAACAGAATCAGATAAATTGATTTAAAAAATAAATCTGAAATTCTTACGATTATGTATTATATATATATTATTTACGGATATGAATTTATGATGTTCTTAATTAACGACAGGTTCATCATCATCATCATTAGCCTATCGCAGTCCACTGCTGGACATAGGCCTCTCTAATTGCACGCCACTTTGTTCTATCCTCGGCTACGACAGTAGTTTAGTATTTAAACTAAACGTTTCTAAAAGATATACTAATTCAGTATATCTTTTAGAAACGTTTGAATGTTGTCTGTTTGTTTGAACACGCATCACAGTACCGCGGGAATGCAATGTTCTAAAACCAGGATATTTTTTTTAAAACTTATCTTATACTAGCCCTATTTCGCGCGGGTACTTGGGCGGTTTCGGGCTTCATTTAACCCGAAACCGATAATAGTAATATTTGATGTGATGCAAATCATTTTGGTAAAATACTATTATAATTTGTCTTCTAACCGTCTGGCGCCATAAACTTTGTCGCCCTTCATTTTGCTGCACTGGGCATTTGCTTGGCTTGCCTTGCCATAGGTCGGATTAGAGCTAGGCCCTAATATCCATAGATGCCACAGAGCATTGTGGAGCATGTTTCCAATATGTTTTACACAGAAGTTAAATTGTAACATAAACTACCTTAATATAAACCCAACTTCCACGCGAACGAAGTCGCGGGCACAGCTAGTAAATAAATAAAAATAGACATCATTGTATTTATGCGTACAAATAAATGTAACTTGACCAATTCAATTGTGATTTCAATTTACCTCCTTCTCTATATCCATACAAAATATCAATCAAACAAATAAAAAATAAATTTTCTTTTGAAAAATGAAACCATTACATCAGTATTTTCTTATGACGTTGTCACGTTCAACTATCGTCAGTAAAGTGACTTTACAGACAACCGATTTTTTTTTTTCACTTATGTAGGTACGACCGAGATCTTACGTAAGAAGAGGCGGGAGAAATCTTTTGTACCCTTACATGGGGGTAGTGGAGGTCCAAAAGCGCAATAATAATCCTTGTGTAATTATAATTAATGAATGCTCCCTAAATACTTGACACTGGAGTATTTGATTGACATTAACTCAAAACTGGAGTTGTAAAAATGGCGGCCAACAAACATGTCGCTAGTTTTACAGCTCCGCGTTTAACGTTTAAAATCACCAGTGCAAAGTATACTTGAAAAACGTGAAATCTGGATAAGATTGGGAATTTGTGATTCAAAGAAGAAAACTTGAAAGAAAATAAACTTGAAACTGGCGAATGTACAGAATGTGTGAGCCATAATCCGTACAGAGTAAAAACGGCGGGAAGAAAATAAAAAAAAAAGAATGAAGAGGTTGTAGTACTATGTTCGTTTATATTGTGACACAATGTCATAATAATTGACATAACAATAGAAAAACCGCGTCAACCGCGAACTTTAATGGCTACAATGGTTTTGAGACGTAGCTGCATTATTATGCTTTAAAGAATGATGTGGCAATGTTAACAATAATTTTATGTGATGTGAATTCTTTGGATGGAGATCACATTGACATATTATAAGTAACTAGTCCGGCCATAAATACTGTTACATAAATCTTTTCTTTTTTTAACTTTTTAATTACTTTGAATTTGGAACGCGTTTATTATTCCTAAAAGTTCTTTCCATTTCGCGCCATTTCATACATATTTTTCGTGTTCATTATCAAATTACAATATAATAATAATAATATCTTGGGACAACTCACACAACGCCATCTGATCCCAAACTAAGCAGAGCTTGTACTATAGCAACCTAAATACATATATATTTTATGGATAAATAACACCCAGACACAGGATAAACCATCGTGCTCATCACAAAGTTTTATCCTAGGTGGGGATCGAATTCACGACTTCCGGCTTAGCAGTCAGGGTCACTAACCACTAGACCAACAGGCCAGTCTAATTTGGATTGGGGTGTTAAAGAAAATAGGATTGCGGTGATCGCCTTGCACAAAGTGGGTATAGAGCCGTCGGTCATATTCCAGACACTTCAAAAGCTTGCTGTCAGCCGTATGTTTGTTTATCGTACTATCAACAGATACAACATTTAAAAAAATGCATTTTCAATTGTAACAGAACTTATGGCCGGACTAGGTATATCTATTTTAACTAAAGTTGAAGCGTATTAACTACAATTTAAGGGAGTTCTGAAAATGGCGGCAAATAGTCTATTTTCTTAGGTAAACAAAAAAATCCTAAGAGACTAATTAGTAAAAAAAACTAGCATTAAAACTAACAACGATTAAGTCCCGACTACATTTTGTGTTAAAATTGTTAAGCTATTGCATAGCTTTGATCGCGGGCTTTTAGCGCGGCGACCGAATCATGAAATTCCGTAACGAAAATAAAACCTAACACGCCCCACTCCGCCTACCACAGGGGAAGGGGGCCTAAAGCGTGCACCAGCCTAAAGCGTGCACCCATTTCAAAATTACCGCTTACAGACTTCACACGATCTCATTCCTCGTTGGCCGTTCCACCCACATCCCCTCAGTTCCCGGAAGTCGTGTTTTGCAACTCCGACAAAAAGTGCGGCCTGTGTGCGTAAAACAAGAATTTTGTCATTTTATAACTATTTATTATACGGGAATTAACGCGCATTGTTTACCTTAAAATTGCTTGACGTTTCGACCAGGTTGCACCGGCCGTGGTCACAAGCGGATCATGCAACGCGAAAGTTTAAATGTTTTGTCATTTTTATGCAAAACAACGAAGTAGAATGTGTTTTGTTTAACAGTGAGTAAACTATGTTACTATCAAGAAGTGCATAGTGTATTGTGTTTATCTTATTTTATTTTAATAATATTTGCATGCAAATATTGAAATAAATTTTAGGTTAAAGGTTTTATAAGAACGCGTGAATCACGCAAAAGGCAAAGAGAGCAGGGCACAGCGAGCATGCCCGCTTTGCCCTGTGATATAGAATAGAATGTAGCCAATAACTAGTGTTGCAACTATTATAATAAACTATTATTATCATATTCAACTACATAGTATTTTTTAAAAATCGATATTATTTTATTAAATCAATATTTCTTTCTTAGATGGTGAACAAATATAAAAGGAAAAGTCATCAAGCTTCTTGGACCGAAGAGACCATGGCTAAAGCAATTCAGGAAGTGAAAGAATTACAAAAACCTAAAAGTCTACGGCCGCAAAATATGGCATCCCACGACTGAATCCAGTGCGACGATTGCAAAATGTGGGCTCATGATGCATGTACATCATATTCCGGGATTGGGGCTGTTTAATGTGATAATTGCCAATTGCCTTTGATTAGATATGTGAATTATAAATATGACTGTGTTAATTTCTACTTAGTAAGTTACATAAGACTAAAGTTTATTTGGTTCGAAATTATTTTAATAATTTCTTGGAAGTATTTTTTTTATTAGAAAGTTTTGGAAGAAAGTCTGTATTTTTGTTAAATGTTTATAAGCGTTCCTAATGATAAAACATAAGTTCCTAATGATGACTGACTAATTAAAAGATTGTTGTTGGTGTTAATTTTTGTTAAAGTTTAGTTAATACTTTCTAGTTCGCATTAAAATTCTTATAATTTCCTTTATGTAATGTGTTTTCATTAACATTTCTATAATATGTTACCATTATTTTAACACAAATAATGTATGCTCGCTTTACCCGATATGTGCTCATTTTGCCCTTATGCCCATGCCCGCTTTAGGCCGCACCCCGGGCAAAGCGAGCATTCGAAAAGGTTTTATATTTGGGTTTCTATTTCCATATTTTTGCGATATATGAAAAATTTAAGCATTGACTATTAAACTACAACAAATTTAGCATCTAATGGCAATAACAGTTTTTCTTGCCTACCTAATATTACACGTTTTTCTTTCACTTAACCTTAAGGTGCCCACTTTGGGCCCCTTTCCTAGATATGTAAATAAATAATTATAATTGCTTAAGTTGATAAAAAAATGCTATGCAATAACTTTACCGCGGCAGTCCCCGAATGCCACACATTTTTTTTTTTAATCATTAATCATATCCTAAAAATCATTATGTTATAACGTCGTAAGAAAACATTGATGACATATCGCCATTCACGTAAATATCATTAGTTCGCGTATGTCATGTCGCTGCAATCGCCATTCGCTGTTGATTAGCAACCAATCAATAACGTGACCGTTGCTTAGCAACCAATCAATGACGCTATCGTTGCTACGTGACACTTTTTCACGTCAATAAGTGATTTGACTAAAAAAATAGTGACGTCATTGTCCTTCATTTGTATGAGTTTTCCACATTGACGTATAGAAAATCTACGTTTTGACATTTCATAAAGAGTTACTGTTTTGACTATAGTTGGAGACATAGAGACCAGGACTGCGCCATAACAAAATTGACCACTCTCTAGAAAGAGACAACGCTACTTTGTGGACAATACCTGTCAAAGGCCGCACGAGTTTTTTCTCTCTGTCACGCTTTGCAGTCAAAATTTATTACCCATTAAAATAATAATAAAATAATAATATATTGGGACAACTCACACAAAGCTATCTGATTCCAAACTAAGCAGAGCTTGTACTATGGAAGCCAGACGACCGATAAACATACTTAAATATAACTAAATACATACATATTATAGATAAATAACACCCAGACACAGAATAAACCATCGTGCTCATCACACAAAGTTTTATCCTGGGTGGGGATCGAACCCACGACCTCTTGCGTAGCAGTCGGATACACTCCCACCGCGCCACAGAGGCAGTCAAGTCATTGTCACAGCTTAACATTTAACGTGAAAAATATATAAAAAGACGAGAAGTTCTGGAGTGATTTAAACATAACATTTGAAAATTGAAGCGGCAGTAGTCTAATGGCTAATGCATCGGTCTCGCAATCGTGAGGTCGCGGGTTCGAATCCTACTCATTATACTACCGACGTGAACCCACTCCTAACACAAGTCTTTCAGCTTAGTAGGGGTTTACAAGATTGCTAGTAATGTGAGGCCTAGACCCGCATTGCTAGTTATCTTTTTATTATTAAAAAAAAACATGTTAGCCTATGTCTGCTGCTGTAATAAAAAGTTGCGTGTCTTTGAAGCGGACCTTTTTCGTCAAAAATAAAAAATAGACAACGATTGTTCAAAAAATCTAGGTCATGACAACTGTTTAAGCGGCGGCAGCCTAATGGGTAAGGCATCGGAGTCGCAATCGTGAGGTCGTGAGTTCGAATCATACCCATTATACTACCGACGTGAACCCATTTCTAACACAAGTCATTTAGCTTAGCAGGCTTAACTAAACGAGATCGCTATCTGCTTGTTATCTTTCTAAGAAAAAACAATTCTCCAATGGTGTTTCTTATCGCGCGTTGCGAAATGGGGCTAGACGGAAAAAAATAAGACCAAAAGTTGTAACGACACTTTTTAAGACCAAAAGTTGTAACGACACTTTTTGACACACACAAGCGGTGCGGCGTGCGCGTAAGATATGAACATCTAATTTGACGAAGAAGTCACCTGTCGATTTGGTCTAGAGGCATAAATTCGGTACACAGTGTTGGTGACAATTGTGTAGCTGTGGGTTCGAGCCTTCGGTATACAATCGTCTTTTTGTAAGTTATTTCAAAAGACCAAAAGTTGTAACGACACTTTTTGCTATAGTTGTAATCCGTGCGGCGTGCGCGTGTTTCTCTGTCTCTCTCTCTCTCTCTCCTCTCTCTCTCTCTCTCTCTCTCTCTCTCTCTCTCTCTCTCTCTCTCTATCATAGAAATCAAGCCAGTTATTTTCGTTTCGTCTTTCTATTTCGCATTGAACAGTGTAGCGTCGCGACGATTATAAAAAAAAAAGATATAAAATCAATTCATTTATAAAAGAGTTCTCTTTTTTAAATGAATTGATTTCTAAGTAGGTATATAGAATACTTACTTTTCCTATTAAAATGCTTCAGTATTTATCACAGTTCCTTTAACAGCAAGCAAATTGTCTGAGGCACTAACATTTTCTATCAAATGCATTATAAGGTAAAATGGCGTTTGAAATTAAAATAAATTAGCTTTTAAGTTAACTGTTGAAAGACTTAAAGCCTAGTATTCACTTGTAACGATAAATCTTCTTTTATATATAAATGAAAGTCCTTATTCATACAGTCATCAATGCTTAAGCTCTTGGACTTAGAAAGCTGACATATTACAGACAAGTTTTCTTAATGACCAGGATAAAAAAAAAACAAAAAAACTGGATTTTTAGTACCACAATGACTGCCTCGGTGGCGCGGTGGGAGTGTATCTGACTGCTACGCAAGAGGTCGTGGGTTCGGTTCCCGCACGGGACAGCCCTTTGTGTTATCCACAAATTGTTGTTCCGAGTCTGGGTGTAATTTGTGTCTGTGACTTGTATGGTTGTCCCCCGCGACACAGGGCTTGTACCCTACTGCGGGAGTCGTTTTTATAAAAGAAAAAAAAAAAAAAAATGTTGTTAGGCTACGTAGTACTATTACTAATTCTGTGGTTAGGTTAAACATTAACGTAAACGTTTTCAATTCGGACCAGTAGTTCCTCAGAGTATCGCGTTCAAACAAACAAACCAACTCTTCAGCTTTATAATATTGTATAGATTTATAAAAATATGAAATAATGAATACAGACCGTTTTACCAGTATCCGGTATGTCCTTTAGAAAGTGGAAGATTTTTTAAAAGGTGCAAATGTAAGTATACTAAGTAAGTAAGTATCTACTGAACTGAAAATTTAAAAAACGGGGAAAAGCATGTCGCACCATGCTCAGTGTAGGGTTCCGCAGCATTGAAAAATTGCATTTGCTTCAGCAGAAATGCGTATGTTCATGGCAATTACGCCCTTTTGTTGATAAATGCAGTTTTTAGGCAATAACTCAATGACGGTATATCCGATGATGTCGAAAATAATTTTAGTTTAAAGTATTTATTAAGCGCTACCTTTGTGATTTTTGTCATATTTTTTGGTTACAAGGTTCACAAGTTAAGGGGGAGGGGGGGGGGCGAAGGACATAATTTATGCAACTTTCGGAGCGATTATTTCCAAAAAGATTCACTCAATCAAAAAAGTTTATTAGAAACCTTTATATATTTTTAAAAGACCTGTCGAATGATGTCCACATGTTGATGTTAGCTAAAAAAAAAATATAAACTATTATTACATGTATGGAGTGCCCCCCCTAAAAATATTTATTATTATTATTATTTAGCTATTAAACTAAGTAGCGGCTACTACAAGACACCTTTTCCCTAAATTTCATCAATATCATCTTAGACAGATAAACAGACAGATGGACATGACGAAACTGTAAGGGTTTCGTTTTTGCCAATTTGGCTACGAAACCCTAAAAATAGTTATCTATGTCCTCTATTGAGTACAGGGCTTAAGTTCGCCCACACATAAAGTGGAGTCTGCACAATCATGGCGCCAACTGAACACGTCTAAGTCCCAGCATTTACGACTTTCAATTGGCGCTAAAGACTAACAGCTAGGTGATAAGTAATTACTTTTATTTCTATTACTTAGGTAGGTATTCCATTTCGAAACTCGACCTTTTGTATCGATTTCAATGCCCTTTGGGCTTTTGTCTCACCAACGGCGATAAAGCGAGCAACTGTCGCTTATTATATCGCTCAAGAAACGTACAATTTATGAAGATCCGGTGTAATTAAAAGAGATACAGATATTAATAGTTGATAGCTGATTGTTCACACTGACGGCAAAAACTCGCCCTATAGGTAGGTACTGTATCGTTTTAGGGTACCAAAGGATAAAACGATAAATGGGCTATCCAACAGTAAAATAATTTTTCAATTCGGACTAGTACTTCCTGAGATAATCGCAGTGAAACAAACAAATAAACAAACTTGAAGAGTTTGTTTAATTGTTTGTTTTATGTACCCAATATTTTTCTTTATTATAATATTAATAGTATTCTTTATTTTTTAATAAACACCAAACAAAAATAAGTAAATAGGCAAAATATAAGTCGAGGTAAATTTAATGGGGAATTTTTTAAAACAAATTTGAGAATTTTGGCACTAGATCGGAGTGTTTAGGCAGGCAATTGCCCCGTGCATACTTCAACACCGGTATTGTTGAAGTATTATTATTATTATAGAGCACAAGTGTGAGTAACTATGGTACAGAAAGCAGTGCCATACGCGGATACAACAGGGGGCAACACTGGCAATTGCCCCCAGAATCGACTGAATGACCTTTTTTTGGGAAATTCGAGAGTTTTAACACTGGTTCCGAGTGTTTAGGCAGACAATAGCCCTCCTCTCGATAGTGGTGGATGGTGTACCGGTGTTGAATCAAATGAACTCCCCCTCCATCATGCGAGCGACTCACACTTCACCGGTTGAGTCAAATATTGCCCCTCCACGAACAAAGTTTTGGATTCGCTCCTGACCAATGCACTCACTATTCTTTCCGATGGGACAGAAATCCGACATGATCGGAAAGGGACAGGCACGCAGGTGTTTGCACATTTTTCGAAACCGGTCACCCATCTATGAACGGACAGTGGTAACATTGCTTAACCTCGTAGATACCCCTGAATAAGGCAAAAAGATGGCTCGATAGTATTACTAGTATAGTTATTATATTATCTGTGATAGTATTAAGTTAAAAATGTATTAGTATTATTAACCGCCTTAAAAAAGGGTTTTTTTTAAAGACGTCTCCCGCAGCAGGTTACAAGCCCTGTGTCACGGGAGACTTTACAAACATACAAGTCACGGACACATAGTACACCCAGACTCAGAACAACAATTTGTGGATCACAGAATGTGGTGTTCCGTGTGGGAATCAAACCCACAACCTCTTGCGTAGCAGTCGGACACACTCCCACCGCGCCACAGACGCAGTCGAACCCGAAAACTCGTGCGGCCTTTGACAGGTACTGTGCACTAAGTAGCGTTGTCTCTTTCTAGACAGTGGTCAATTTTGTGAGGTTATGGCGCAATCCTGTTCTCTACGTCTATGGTATGGTATACCTAGTCTAGCCATAAATATTGTTACGAAGAAAAAACATTTTTTTTTATTGCAAATAATATTTATTACTTTTACAGTGTGTTAGTTTAATACATAAATAAAAAACAATTCAAAATATAAAAAGCTTATTCGAAGTGGTCTCCATTGGCTGCAACACAGTCCTTTAAACGTTGAGGCCAGTTATCAATAGAAGCACGCACTCTTTCCATGGGAAAATTCTTCACTGCCAATCGTATGGATTGTTTTAGGGACTCCAAATTATCATGGCGTTTAGAGCGAGCCATACTCTCTAAAACTGACTATAAATCATAATCCAGCGGATTAAGATCGGGACTAGACGACGCGCGACGGCCAGTCTTCAGCTCTGATGAAGTCCGAAACGTTCACTTCCAACCAAGACTGCGTGGACCGAGCTTTATGACCCGGCGCTGAGTCTTGTTGGAAGGACCATACTTGGTTATTGAACATGGTGTTGTTAAGGGGTTTAACTACCTTCTCAAGAATGGTATCTTGATACACTTGTGCCGATGTTTTGATACCTTTTTCACAAAAATATGGCTCAGTCACTCCTTCATAGCTAACACCCCACCAAACCATCACTGAAGTCGGATAATGCCCACGTTGCACTCTGTCGACTAATTGGGAAGCTTCCTTAGAGCTTTGAGCATAAATACGGTCATTTTGTTTGTTAAAATGTTGCTCAACTGTAAAGATTTTCTCATCCGTAAACAAAATTTTTCTGTGACCTCCCTTTGCGTACCGCTTCAGTAGTTGCTTCGATTTTACCACCCTATTCTTTTTTAAATTATCAGTTAAAAAATGACCAGTGCGTCTCTTATAGGCTGCAAGTCCTAAGTCATCTTTTAAAATGCGTGACATGGTTCTGGGTGCTATCTTCATCTCCCGAGATAAAATCTTTTGCTTTCGGACAGGATTTCTTCGAATTCTTTCCCTTACTGCTTTGACCACCATTTTCGTACGAACACTACGTGGACGGCCAGATCTTTTTCTGTCACAAACAGAGAAGGTCTCATTGTACCTATTAATAGCCCGGTACACAAACATTTGACTAATACCAAGCGTATGGAGAGTTTTAAAAATTACATTCGGCTCCATACCAACTTTGTGTAATGCAATCACAGCGATTCGGTTTTCTTTATCACCCCACTCCATTTTAATATAGCAAAATATTGTACAATGTATTGGCGCCAAAATTAGAAAATACAATGAACAATCGTATAAAAATGACAGATTCCAAATTCAAATGTAATATCTTTCTTATTTTTAATTGTAACAGTATTTATGGCCAGACTAGGTATAACTCCGTCGTCTACAGGAAGACTAGCTGTCCCGCGCAACTTCGTTTGCGTAAATTTTCTCCGTTTTTGCAATATTTCTCATTCCTGCTCCGCTTCTATTGGTCGTAGCGTGATGTTATACAAACAAACAAACTCTTCAGCTTTATAATATTGGTATCTATAGAAGAAGGATTTTTAAAATCCTTTTATTCGAATGAGGTTTAAATTCCGAAATGATCCGATATAAATTTCGCAAAATCTAAAGATGAATTTCGGACACAGACGACGAAACTCCTTAAAACATGCTAGCAAATCAACCGTGATTGAAGTCGTTTAGATGTTTTTTTTTTGTAAAAAAAGTTTTTATTTAAATGAATGGTTTCACTCGCACAAATGTGAATGACAAGCATAAAAACAATTCGCTTGATTGAAATATTGAACAGTACCTATGTAATTACTCCTGCTTCAATGCACGGATTTGCACCACACCTATCTAAGTATAGCTTCCGATATGTTACACGCGATTGTGTAACATTTGTTATGTTACTGACAGCTTGTAATACTAATTACATGTTAATATTAACTGTTCACTGTTACATTATATAAGTAACACTATGTTGAGCGTTTGAGTGAAAAATCGCGGTATTTACTCGTATTTATCGCGCTTTCTTTCTTGCAACTCGTGAGTAACAACGAAACATTAATATTTAGGTATATACAGTTTAAATTGCAATAGAAAGGAGCATCAATAATTTAATCATTTATTCATATAATAATAAGTACATGGTTATCAATTAGTTCAAAGAAATATACAAGAGGACTGCTTAGATACATGAGTGCCTGTACTAGGTAAAAACCTGTACCACAGGCGGGAAAAGTGCTTAAAATTATTATCTACACACATCAAAAGTGTCTAGGGATCAAGCATTTTTATGCGGATTTCTTGAGATTGAGATGTGGCTTTGTAATAAATTTATGATTTTATAAATTTATATGGATCCTTTTTGGTGCATTTCATAATTTGAATCAGGAACTGTGAATCAAATTCGAGTAAAAGATGAAAATCAGCTGTCAATATTTTCCCTATAAAAACATACAACGCATTGAAGACATTATTAGTGCTACTGTTTCCCTACTACTGATTAAAACCAACGTTATTATGGAGCGGCGACGTCATTTAAGCAGGGAAGAAATGCTCAGAGCCGTGGGAATGATAGAAGCTGGTTCCCGGCAACGTACTGTGGCTTTAGCTCTGAATACAAGTCAGAGTGTTATCAGTCGACTTTGGACACGTTACCGAAGCACTGGTACCGTGGCTGAGCGCCATGGAGGACGGTATCGCTGCACCACACGGAGACAAGACCGATACATTCAAATCTTAACTCGAAGAGGTCCAACAATAACCGCCATGATGTTAGCCGTGAGGCTTCATCACTCTTCAGGGAACTTAATTAGCGACCAAACAGTCAGAAACCGCTTGCATGAAGTGAACCTTCATTCCCGAAGACCGCTACGGGTACCACCTATAGCAATGCACAATCGTAGGATTCGATATCAATGGGCTCTTGAACACAGAAATTGGGCAGAAGAACAATGGCGTTTCGTGTGCTTTTCTGATGAGTCTCGTTTTGGTATGAGACCGGATACAAGACGTATACGACACTGGAGAACCCCTGGACGCCAACAGCGATTAAAATCCTGCCAGGAAGTCCATCCTTATAGTGGTGGAACCATCATGGTATGGGCGGGTATTTGGATCGGCGGAAGAACTGAGTTGATTTGGATCAGAGGCAACCTCAACGCTCAAATTTATGCTGAGACGATTGTATCAGACGTCATCGTTCCTCTACAAGTGCAAATCGGTCCCTTATTTCAGTTAATGCATGATAATGCACGACCGCACACCGCAAGAGTTGTAAGACAGACTCTCGCCGCAGCTAACATCAATGTCCTGCCCTGGCCTGCTCAGTCGCCAGACTTGAACCCGATTGAGCATGCATGGGATATGCTACAGAGAAGAGCTCTGCCGAATATGGAGGGTATCCAGTCGCAAGAAGACCTTTTTTTGTTGTTGCAACGAACATGGGCGGCCATTCCACAGCGTGATTTGGATGAACTCATTTTGAGTATGCCAAACCGATGTTCTTGTGTTGTTAGTGTTCGCGGTAGAAACACGGATTATTAATTGTTTAAGTTACCCAATAAAATTTTAAAGAAAACTGTTATTTCAGTCTTTTTTTCGAACTTTAATGTAAGTGGTTCAAATGTCAAAAATCCCTTTATTAGGAAAATGGCAAATTTCTTTATTAATGCAAAGGTGACTTGGTTTATCGTTACTGTGACAAACGAAAACACTTTATTTGATGAATCCTTAAAGAAATAAAAAAAAAAAATCAATCAGGAGAAAAGTTATTGCAAAAATATATGTTGATCCCTAGACACTTTTGATGTGTGTATTTATAATTTACAATACAATTAACAATGTATATTTATTTAAGAGAAAAACAGCAACATATAGTAACTAAAAAATACAGTAATCTGGTTGGGGATTATGTATTTATGTATTTGAGCCGTTTGGGGTTGAGACTCTAGGGCCGTGGGGCCCAAGTGCGCGCCTATTATATCAGGAAATTTCCCGACGTCTTATCAGTGCCTCCCGTGACCAGAAGGCTGGCCTTTTCTTTGCACAAAGAATTAGCATTGCCATCCAACGTGGCATTGCTGCCAGCCTTCTGGGAACGTTATCTGTTGTCATCGATGGGGAGGAATTCTTGACGCCTAAACGATTTTGTCCTTTTTTTCATTTTAATTCTGTAAATATTTTGTTTAAATGTTTTATTCTAAATATATTAATGTGTAAATAATAAACAAAAAAGTAACTAATATTAAGTGTGTAATGTAATGTATACAGCTGTGTTCTTATTTAAATTAGTCTAATTTTTATTTACCTAGTTATAGCTAACAATTCTTCTGTCTGATCATAGGGCAGTTGTACAATTTTATTTTAACAAAAGAACATTTTAGGTGATATATTATTAAATGATTATTTATTTTCTTATAGAGGAAAGGGCCCAGAAATGAATAGAATCTGTTTGTGAAGACATATTTAGATTGTAAGTGGGAGTTGCATAAAACATCTTTGTTTGACTGCCTCTGTGGCGCGGTGGGAGTGTATCCGATTGCTACGCAAGAGCTCGTGGGTTCGATCCCCACCCAGGATAAAACTTTGTGTGATGAGCACGATGGTTTATTTTATGTCTGGGTGTTATTTATCTATAACATGTATGTATTTAGAAACATATATAAGTATGTTTATCAGTTGTCTGGTTGCCATAGTACAAGCTCTGCTTAGTTTGGAATCAGATAGCGTTGTGTGAGTTGTCCCAAGATATTATTATAGATATCTTTACGTCTCTTAGTAGCAATGAGGCTTGCGTTGTTAGCAAGTGTGGTGTGTTGTTTCTCAGTATGTTAAATATTATTCACAATCAAAATCAGATAGACGGAAAAAACGGTTCATTAGAAGCAGAACAAAAGCAATAGGTGCAACAATGAAAATCTAAATAATCTAAAGAAGATGGACGGGATACATGATAAGAGGATATGATAAATGGAGCAAATTAATAACTAGATGGTATTCCAGAGCAGGTTTTTTACCACCTTTTCTGGGTTACCATTTAGTTAGAGGAAAAGGAAGATAGGAGGACTGCAGAAAAGGTGTGACGAAATCAGAGGAGTAACCGGAGTTGAACAGAGCGGCTCAGGAAAGATAGAATGGAATATGTTGGAAGAGGCCTTTGTCGAACAGATTTACAGAAAATAAGTAAATAAAAGAAATTCTAACATTAAAAGCATTATACTACCGACGTGAATCCACTCCTAACACATGCCTTTGAGCTTAGCTGGAGGGGTTAACAAGATACATAGATATCTTTAAAAAAAAAAAACTTCGGGTTCGGACTAAATAGTCAACGTAAGCTCAAGAAATTTCAAAAAACGAAAATTAATAAATTTCGTTTTTGAGAAAGGGTGGGAGTTCGGATCATTTGGGTGGGTGAGTTATCAAATAATACCAGACCACCTAGAACTCTAATCAGTAATGAGATTTATGCTAACAAGTCTCCGGCGCTTATGTTCCATATGCAATGAAGATAATGACTGCTGTGTGAAAAGGAAAGTTCTATTTGATACGAACAGGTGTAGCTCGGTACAGATGTTGTATAACTCGGTACGGAAATTGATAATCACGAAATTTGGCAAAAAGCAAGGACTTACAGAACAAATAAAGGAAATAATCCAAAAAAATAAGGTGGAAATTATAGTGTCCTATCCCCATATTTATAAAACTAGCTGATCCACGCAACTTCGTATGCGTCAATTTTCCCCGTTTTGCCACAAATGTGCTGCTCCGCTCCTATTGGTCGTAGCGTGATGTTATATAGCCTATAGCCTTTCTCGATAAATGAGCTACCAAACAGTGAAATATTTTTTAAATTCGGATCAGTAGTTCCTGAGATTACCATGTTCAAACAAACTCTTCAGCTTTATAATCTTAGTATAGACTAGCTGTCCCGCGCAACTTCGTATGCGTAAATTTTCCCCGTTTTTGCAACATTTCACGTCGCTACTCCGCTTCTATTAGTCGTAGCGCGATGTTATATAGCCTATAGCCTTCCTCGATAAATGGGCTATCCAACAAAAAAAAATCAAATTGGACCAGTAGTTCCTGAGATTAGCGCGTTTAAACAAACAAACAAACAAACAAACTCTTCCGCTTTAAAAATTAGTATAGATAGTATAGATATAGATATGTACCGACCAATAGGTATGGAACTCACGGTGAGCCGACTCGTTGATATTCTATGGTACATTTTCTTCGATTACCTTCCTAAACATTGTTACAGTACAAATATATACTTTATTTATACTGTGACATTGTCCTGTTAGTAACGAATATAAAAAAAAAATTATCCTATTAAGTGCAGTCGTTCTGAATGTATGCGCTTACATACATACATTTCGGGAAAAAAATATATTTGGATTTTTGATTGTAATTGTAAATAAAAAAACAGCGTTTAGATCAAAAGCGAATATCAACATAGCGAGGTAAAGTCATCCAGGCGGGCAAAGCCGCAGCCGGCAGGTATCTATACTAATATTATAAAGTTGTTTGTTTGTTTGAACGCGGTAATCTCAGGAACTACTGATTCGAATTGAAATAATATTTATATTATTACTGTTGGATAGCACACTTATCGAGGAAGGCTATAGAGTATATAAAATTACGCTACGACCAATAGGAGCGGAGCAGCAATGAGAAATGTTGCAAAAACGGGGAAAATTTACGCATACGAAGTTGCGCGGGACAGCTAGTCTATACTAATACCTATTATAAAGCTGAAGAGTTTGTTTGTTTGTTTGTTTGAACGCAGTAATCTCAGAAACTATTCATGCGAATTGAAAAATTCTTTCACTGTTGGATAGCCCATATATCGAGGAAGGCTATCATCACGCTTTGACCAACGGGAGCTGAGCAGCAATGCGAAATGTCGCAAAAACAGGGAAATTTTACGCAGACGAAGTTGCGCAGGAAAGCTAGTTATAGATATAAGTAAGTAGGGGAGGGCGGGGCTGAAAGTGCCGATTTTGACTAATTCCTGGATAAATCTGTTAAGACTGATGCTACGGTTAATGGTTCTAGTCTATCTTAGGTGAAATTTAATATTGATTTTATATTTATAATTAGTTTTTGTGGTTTATGAACGGTTTTACTTAGAGAAGTATTTTTTTAAGCAGAGGTCGTAAGGCACAACTGACCCCTCGCTGGGGCAAGTTGTGCCGCAGCTGAGGTCGGTTGTGCCGTTCATAATGTTTGGTCTTTTATTCAAGTTTAAATGTTTTTTTTAGAATAAAAAACATAGGTTTTGATCGCTTTTTGTTTATTTTAAATTAATATTATAAATAATCAACCTTTTATAAAACTTTTGTGTTTTTAAACTATAATAATAATAAATTTATTATGTAAAAATCTTTTACAAAATAAGATACTTAAAATTAACAAAATAAACATTTTTTTTTTCTTTGAAACAGAAAGTATCTTCTAAATTTATAAAAAGAAGAAGAAGGTGAAATATTTTGAACACCATATTTTGCTGCACACTGGTATGCTAGTTGTCTCACTTCTTCAGGTAGAAGTCCGAAGTAGATTGATGCACTTCTTCGGATATAGGACGACATTGACGTCTCTTGTTTCTCATTAAAACTAGTCTTGGTTTATATCCAACTGTAGGAGTATCTCCACTCTTTATTTTCTTGACATATCATTGTAGCGCTGTTTGAAAAATTTCTATTTCACGTGCAACGGTTTTTAATTTACGCCCGTCCTTAATGACCGCATCAGCAGCCCTCTGTAGAAGGTCCTGGGAAGTGGTTCCCCTTTGTGTTTTTTTCTTGTATGTTCTCATCCTATCAAACAAAACAATATAGGTAAATTAAAAGTTTGTTAGGGGTTGGTTGTGCCGCGGCACAACTGACCCCGACTGTACGGCACTTTTTACCCCGTTACAAGGACATTTACTTTTTATCATATGCCGAAAAAACATTTTGCACAAAGCGTTAAAATTGCATAGACTAACATTCCATAATAAATTACAAACACATTAGATAAACTACTTTAGCCATAACGCCAAAAATGGTCAATCAAGACCAAAAAGTATAGACAAAAAAATATTTACTCACGTGGTGCTGGAGGATCATACACGCACTGCCGCTTGGTTCGCGTCTCCGGCGCACCTAAACTGGCCGCCGCACATGCGCTTGATCGCCATGACACCGGACGTAATACGAACATATAGCTATCTCTTTTCATTTTTACGATATTTTCATCGGAACAACTTACCCCCGGCACTTTCAGCCCCGCCCTCCCCTACTTATATAGGTACTTAAATTTTGACTGTATCGAAATATTTAATAACAAATCAAATAAAAATCATTTATTTGTTACTTTAATTAACTGAATTTAAGTTTTATGGTCACTTCAAACTATCAATTAATTAAAATATTGCGTAGTCACATAAACCTACCAAAATTACAATTATTAATTTACCAATATCCCAATCAATAACAATTTATCAATTTTAATAAGATTTTTAAACCATCGAGCGGCCTTGGTGAAGTAATTGCGATTTGTACAATATTTATGTAAATGTAGGTAGGTACATAAAGAAGAATATTGCCAGTATTGCCACAGAATTTTGATATTAAAAATTACCTGCCAAGAATTCAATTTTAAGACTTATTGCCAGTCAATACCTTATTTTTGTTGGATACAGACGGATCCAAGGGTGGGAGGGGCAACGGGGGCGACCCCCCCTCCCAGGCTCATGAATTTTGAAGTGTTCGCCATACATTTAGTCCGCGTTGATGGGCAAAACTACAGTACGATCAACGTATCTTGACCGGATTGAAGTTAGGTTTTTATCACTTTCGCGCATGTCATAGAGATGCGAGAGATGCGACCCTAAAATTACTTACGAAAACGACTAAATATGTTTAATCGATTAAAAAAAACTTTTTGTTGTGTACTGAATTTCTTGTATTGTATTGAGTTTGTTTGCACATTTGCTTCTCCTGCCCCCCCAGAAGGATTTCATTTTCGGCACCCAGAATAGGTAGACCCAGAGGGGGTTACGGGGTCACACGCCCGCCCAGACGGTTGTATTGTGTACTGAATTTCTTGTATTGTGTTGGTTCTTGTGACCCCCCAGAATGTTCTTTTTTGGTTCCCCACCCCTCCGTCATGCGTGCAACTTACATTTGGCCGGGTCGGGTGATACTAAATACACCCCCTGTCCCCGTCATAAGCATGTTAGATCCAGCACTACCAATTCTCGCCCCCCCCCCCCCCCCCAGAATCAAATCTTAGATCCGCCCACGGCTATAGTTTTTTTTTTTATCCTAATAAAATCTAAATAAAAACAAATAATGTATCCATTATTCGTTTTTATTTGGGGATTAAAAATATATGTTATATTAGGGTATTTGACTAAAGTCATAACAGCCTCTTTTTAAGAAACGTCAAAAACGAGCCGCCCTGTACAAATTTGTATGGAATGCTAGCATATGACGTCACGTTTTCTATAGTCAAATCATTTACTTTCAGTGTTTCTCTTTATGATTATAAATTAAGTAACACATTAAATTAATAAATTAACTTATTTTTTAATTTTAAATGCTTTATGACATATCTTTACCAGGTTATTTTAAAATATTTTATTTTGATGGTAGTCAAATACCCAATTATTTTGTGCCTCTATTGCCCCACTGCAGACCACCTTACTCTCTCGGCGAAATTAATCAATCGACATAGAAAACCCGAAGTTCCACACACTTACCAGCCGAGTAGTACTCATATGCAATAAGCCTATGTTACTCGCTACCTGTACCTACACCCTACAATCTTATTACTCTCAATTATATTGCAAACTATTATAGAAGCTCGCTACTGATGCACTTTCCCAACACGATTTTAATACTTTCCTATTAACTTATTTTTAGAATGGGGTAAAATTGTCTACATGTTTTGTATTGCCTAGATTGCCCCAGTTTTCTTTTAGGGCTAAAGGCAACTAAACTGCTTTTATTATAATAATTAAGTATGATTGGCGGCTAAGTATAGAAAGTATGACCAGGGGCGGATCGAAGGTGGGGCGCAATAGGGGCAATTGACCCCCCAAAGGCTCGACTGAAATACCTTTTTATGGGGAATTTGAGAAATTGACAATAGACCGGTGTGTTTTGACCGGTAATTGCTCCCCCCAGTGACTGGTGTACCAATTGTACCGATGTTAAAACAAATGCGGGTGCAATTGATTGCCCCCCCCCCCCCAAGTCATGCGAGCGACTCACACTTCGCCAGTAGAGTCAAATTGTCCCCCCAGAACGAAGTTCTGGATCCACACCTGCGTATAACAATACGGCTAGTATAACACAGACTATGTTTAATAATTTAAAATACGCTATTCAACCTAAACCTTGAATAGGGATAAAGCTGGAGCTATAGGGAAGCTGTAAACTGTCTTTAATAATATTAAAGAAATTAATCCATTTTTTTTTATACAATATTATGAAAATGTATCTATCAATATATTAATGTATTGTAATGTTATGAGCGATAAACTAATGTAATTATTTAATCATAATAAAATTTATTTGCATGCTATTGTCAATAGCTAAATAGCCTTGAACTGATATTATTATACTATTTACTGCGAATAAAGTTTATTTGTATTTGATGACCTAAAGAAGGTTGCGGGATCGACATTTACTCACTAACTCTCTGTCCTGTATGGGAACACAACTACAAGCAGGCAGTCGTATATACCTACTCCCGCTGCGCTATAAGTTTTTGTAAAAAATCTAACATACTTAAACATACATACTTACTTAAATAAAAATTTCAAATATTTGATGAGGCATCACTATGTAATAGTATGACGTATCTCACAACGCATCATCTTGACATATTTTTATACAAAATTACTTTCATTTTCATTCACAACCGGTTACTCGCTCGATCACTTCATAAAACTAAATTGCAATTAAAACGTTACATCAACTTGTTTCTCACAGCTGTTTGTAAATAAACGCATCAGTTATGCAATTTTAATTATTTTTATGTTATATTTTGATAGTAATCTGGATTTTAAAACAATTGTAATGTTTGTTAGGAAGAGTTTTGTGATATCTTTGTCATGTGAACATGTATTGTTTATGTTATTTTAGAAATTAATTAGACATTATAATTATGGCAATTTATTGTAATAAAGTAATACCTACATTTATAAAGTATTCACAAATTATGGGGTAAATCAGTCCTATATTAGACGTATTTGCCCCAATATAATATACAATTAGGCACATACCAATAAAGCGCGGTAAAACTTCAACAATAATCAAAGATTTTACTAAGCTCACAACCTTTTAGATATGAATAATAAAAAATCAGTATCAATATATGTATGTTTATTTGTTTGTATCTAGTATGCTTTCGAGTTTCTTCGTAAGCTAACCTTTATTTAAGATAACTGGTAATATGTGTCCCACATTACTAGCAATCTTGTTAACCCCTCCAGCTAAGCTAAATTGCTTGTGTTAGGGGTGGGCGCCGGTAGTATAATGGGTAGGATTCAAACCGAGATCTCTTAACTTTATAAGCCCACACCTTAGTTCCGCCGCTTTAGAACTGATTGATTAGATCTCATAAAAATACTGTTCAATGAAACACCTGAAAGGCAGACAACATTGCTTTAAGAACCTATTCCTCATTTGTTAATGAGGAAAAACGGTTCTCGACATAATTTGACAGACGCAGGGTAGGTTAATCTCCTACTAGATGGACCAAAGCAGCTGAGACCAAATGAATAATTATGGTCCGGGATTATCAGGAGTGGAAGGGCTGGTCAACAATGGGTGCTTGTAGACTGAAAGGAAACAACAAATTCAAAATCAATTTTTAAACGACGAGTTTAAAACTTTTATGACGCTTTTATGCTGGATGCGAGAAGCCGAAGATAGAACAAAGTGGCGTGCAATTGGAGAGGCCTATGTCCAGCAGTGGACTGCGATAGGCTGATGATGATGATGATGAGTTTAAAACTTTAAAAGCAATTGACAGCAGTGGCGGACGGTTCTTCGAATACCATTAACTCGGTTTCCCTTTTAATTGTAGTTACTTAATATTTTAGGGACGAAGAACCGTGTCCACCAAGTAGATGTATGGTGTCGGGTTACCTCTAAACCTCCGCTACTGCTTGACAGACACATATCATCATCATCATTGGCCTATACCATCTTGATCAGATGATTAAAACTGCTCCACAAGAGCCTCAGCATTTTCGCTGGTGACTACCTTCTCCACGGGCGCTGTTTGGCCTGGGACCCGATTTAGGTGGCACAAGCATGCCCAGAATTTGCGTCACCCTCTCGACCTAATTGACGGAACCCTCAGGAATGACGTGCGGCGCCAGCTCGGTTGCAGGACCTGATTCTTGTCTTACGGGAGGTATCATACTGGGTTTTGTTTCGGGTTTCCCTCTCTTCGTACTGTTTATGTTTGCGGTGTATTCCCTTAGTTCCCTAATACGACACCAGGGTGATGACACATAAAGGCTTCATATTACCCCCATTATTGGGGTAATAAGAAACTTCTATTGTACAATATTACAGTATTGAGCTGCAATTTCACAAATATATCGTTTACTTACTCTTGTGAAAGATGCATGCGTAATTTAGCAAGTATTTGAGTTAACAGTGCCTCTCACCCGCTGCATTTTGTACATAGGATGTGCAATAAGCTCACCTTTATCTACGCAATTTTTCGCAATTTACTTATTACTTACGGTCGAAACGTCGGGAAATAAATCAAAGGTATTAAGCCTTAAAATAAGATATTTGCGCGATTAAGTAGCTTATAAATTATATAATTTACTTATTGTAGGTACACGAATAAAAACCTAATTACAATAAATAACCTAATATTATTTTATGTATGTATCACAAAGCTGCGAAATGGGTAGTAATAGTAGAGTAGTGTATACAATAATACAAGTTTTAAATGCAATAGTATACTATTTATACAGGGTGTTTTTTTATTATACTAAGCTCTAACTTAACCTCTACGAACGACAGATAGAATATTGAAAATGGCCGTTAGTCGATTTGATAACTACATTACTCAATTCTTGATCGAAACTTCTCATTTTTACCGACTTCAAAAAGGAGGAGGTTCTCAATTCGACTGTGTTTTTTTTTGTATGTTTGTTCACCGATTACGCAAAGACGGCTGGACCGATTCGAAAAAATCTTGTTGTGTTTGAAAGGGTATACTTCCAAGTTGATCCCATTGTCATCAGATCACGATCTGATGATGGGATCCTGGAGAAATTGAGGGAACTCTTCAAATATCACACCTACAGTGATACATTTGAAGTGATGAAGACCACAAATGACGAGCGGACCTATTCAATATTTCACGGTTTACGATTCAATTACTTTAATATGATATTGAGTAGCATTTTATTCTCGTCATACTACTATTACACAATGTACTAGAGCTGATAGTGAACTATCATGTGAACTCCTCAACAATTAACGGCCCTGCATCGGGGCAAACAATATTTTGTAAAGGGATTTGAGCAGTTGACATAAGCCTATTGTCACATAAGTGAATTACAAACCAACCTACTAAAAAGTGGGAAATAAACACTTTTTTACAAAAAAATATTACCGACTTCAAAACAAATTTGAAGTTGGTACTGAATTAAACAAAAACAACTATTTCATGGCACCAACTTCAAAATGTTAATTTGTTTTTGTTATTCTAGTTAGATATTAGTTTTTGCTTTTAGTTGCCTTGTATTTATTTTTGAAGTTGGTATTATTTTTTTGTTAAAATGTTTTTTAGGCTATAAATGTTTATAAACTTTCGCGATTTATACACATTATAAAAATATTTATTTCCGTATTACAACGGCTGTGGTCACAGGTAGACTATCTACCCGTGACCACGGCTGTTGCAATACGGTCGAAATGTCGGGCAATAAACAAGGTATTTTATATTATTATTCATGGTTTTTAAAGATCAATGACCATTTGACGATTGTGTTGAATTCTCGTAGACAGAGTTATGCGGATGAAGGCTGAACACATAGGTATCTTTTTTTAAAGATAACTAGCAATGTGGGATTGTGGCTCCCACATTACGAGCAATCCTGTTAACCTCGCCAGCTGAGCTCAATGGCTTCTGTTAGGAGTGGGTTCACGTCGGTAGGATTCGAAGACGCGACTTCACGATTGCGAGTCAGCCCAGTAAACCCAGGAACCATCACGTAGGGATGTAAGGCGATACAGATTCAACTCCAAAGGAATTTCGGGACTTAGACCCCAACATTTCAAAGCGGCGGTAGCCCAATGGTTGAGGCATCGGTCTCGTAATCGTGTGGTCACGGTTCGAATCCTACCCATTATACTACCGAAGTGAAACCACTCCTAACACAAGCCTTTGAGCTTAGCTGAAGGGGTTAACAAGATTGCTAGTAATGTGAGACCATAATTCCACATTGCTAGTTACAGTCAGATTAACGTAACTTGACCGGATTGAAGTTAGGTATTTATAAACGAGTCATTACTTATTACTTAGCAATTACTTCATTGAGACACAGCTAGTTCTTAAAGTAATTACTTAGAAAAACCTATTTTATAGACAAGTAATATTCCTTACTCCCTTTGAGCAAACTAACCAAGTATTACTTATCACTTAGCAACCGGTGAGCCGCAAAAAACGTTCGCGTATATAAACAAGATTTGAATAAATTTGGAAAATAGAGAGCCAAAAATATATTACGACAAACTAAAATAGTTATAAATTGAGATATAGATTGCTCAATCCCACATTGCTAGTTTTCTTTAAAACATGACTAGAGAGAGATTAGGCGCAAGCCTGACCGAACTGGTGCACTTGACTCTACAATAACATTGACTCACTTAGTGAGACTGGGACTATTGAAAAAAAAATATTGAAATTTGAAAGTTCTGTGCCCCTATACAACATTTGACTCGACCGGTCAAGTGTGAGTCGTCGCTCGCATTGCCGGGGGGGGGGGGGGTGCATTTCATTCAACACCGGTACCACCGTATCCATCCCCATACATAATCTAAAAGAATATAGAGAAGATAAATCGAAAAGAATGGCGTCATTGCGCGTACAAAACCGCGAAATATGATTTACTAGCTATCCCAAACAACTTCGTCTGCGTAATATTTTCCCGTTTTTGCAACATTTCTCATGGCTGCTCCTCTCCTTTTGGTCGTAGCGTAATGTTATATACCCTATAGCCTTCCTCGATAAATGGCCTATCCAACAGTGAAAACATTTTTCAATTCGAATCAGTAGTTCCTGAGATTACCGCATTCAAACAAACAATCAAACGAACTCTTCAGCTTTATAATATTCTAGTTTTATATAGATAAAAATGACACTCGCGGATTTGCGTTTATGCCACTTGTCTAGAGGGGCTGGACTAAGCTTTCGGAGGGGGGCACATCCCCCATCCCCCTCTCCAGGGTACACCTTTGAAGATTTCAGATATTTCATCTCTACAACCACTACATTTCACTATCACAGCCCCAGAAAATGAACCGTACAATTATTTATAACATTCCATTGATATAACAATGATAAATGTATTAGTTATAATATTACATAACTATTATAACTTATAACCTCATTTATTTTTGTAACGCGAGATTAGCCGAAGGCGGTCTTATCCGTAATACATTGTAATCTGCGGGTTCATTAAATAAGTTGTATTATATAATGTAAAGGTGGGACCATACTTGTGTATACGCACACCCACGCACGATTCGATTGGCTAAAAACCGCGTCAAAAGAGTGTGAATGGTGTTCTAGGATTATTGGATTTTTTATGTACGTATATCCTATACCTATATCTATGTATCTATACTAATATTATTAAGCTGCAGAGTTTGTTTGTTTGTTCGTTTGAACGCGGTAATCTCAGGAACTACTGATCCGAATTGACAAATTCTTTCACTGTTGGATAGCCCATTTATTGAGGAAGGCTATAGGCTATATAACATCACGCTACATTCAATAGGAGCGGAGCAGCAATGAGAAATGTTGCAAAAACGGGGAAAATTTACGCATACGAAGTTGCGCGAGACAGCTATAAAGTAATTAACTAAACCGTGAGTCATAAGAGGGCCGAGGGTGGTTGAAAACTAGCGTCAGGCATTTGCCTGGCATACCTATCCTATTTTCGACTATTTTTACTTTTATTTATTTTTCTGTTTGTTTTTAACCTTTTTTATATTTAAAAACTTTGGCCAATATTTAAGCACATATAGTTTTTACCTTTGTTGTAAGTAGATGCTCCTACTACATATATTGTACCCACTAAGGCTGATGTTCTAACTTTTTAATCAGATAATTTGCATCAGTCCTTTAAGTTGGTGTAGGTATAGTATATTAGTGGCAGCACCTTACCCTCATATCAAGTTCATAAACATTAAAACATTGTAAAATTGGCAATTTGAAAAGTGTGGCCGCGAGTTTTTATTGCCAGTTTCTTTTCTCCGGCTTTACCTATTGTTTGCGAACTTGGCATTACATTACATGTATAATCCCGACGTATCACAAGTGTTATTTTGCATCCTAAGTGATTATAGAATTTTGAATTTTGCGTAGCATATTGTGTTCTATTTACTAAATCTATGTAAATTCGTGGCATGTTTAAGATATCGCATGCTGACGCTGGAATTCACGCGATTTCTAAAGCATTCTACAAATTTGCACACTATACTGTAAAGCAAAAAATAAAGCTCAAAGTGCAACGGAGTTTTTAAACTATTCAATTCGATGTCCACGTCAGTGTAAATTAAGCCTAAGATGTACGTAAATCGCAGTCTCTATGTGTGCGCAGGTGTAGATCCGCCTTAACAGACGCCAAGGGAAAGTAAGTGGTGCCATTTGTAACATAGAAGTGTTCTTAAATTAATGGTGTAAAATATAAAATAGTAAGTTAGTTACGTAGATATGAAATAATATATAACTACCTATTGTTTTATATTTTTTGCGTTCAGTAGGCGACTGTCTGTTTAACAAACTTCTGTATACACCGGAGACATAACCAGTCGAGGAATTTGGGGTTCAATTCCCCTAAAAAGATATTCTTTTACACTGGAATTTAACCTTCCACCCCGTCCTCCGAGATATGCCCATTGTGAAAGATATCTTAAATAGCAATCTGGGATTTTGGGTTCCACATTACTAGCAATCCTGTTAACCCCTCCATTGTTCCACCAGTCCATAGATCCTCCAGTGTTAGGAGTAGATTCATGTCGGTAGTATAATGGGTATATATGAGTATATCTATACTAATATTATAGATACTATATAGAGCTGAAGAGTTGGTTTGTTTGAATGCGATAATCTCGGGAAGTACTGGTTAGAATTGAACAATTCTTTCACTATTGGATAGCCCATTTATCTAGAAAGGCTATATAACATCACGCTACGACCAGTAGGAACGGAACATCAATGAAAAATGTTGCAAAAACGGGGGAAACTAATGCAAACGGAGTTGCGCGGGTCAGCTAGTAATATTATAATCTATACTAATATTATAAAGCAGAAGAGTTTGTTTGTTTGTTCGTTTGTTTGTTTAAACGCGCTAATCTCAGGAACTACTGGTCCGATTTGAAAAATTCTTTTTTTGTTGGATAGCCCATTTATCGAGGAAGGCTATAGGCTATATAACATCGCGCTACGACTTATAGGAGCGGAGCAACAACGAGAAATGTTGCAAAAACGGGGAAAATTGACGCATACGAAGTTGCGCGGGACAGCTAGTAAGTATTAAAGCAGTTTATTTCAGGCATTAACGCATATAGTATTATATTATCTGTGACGCATGTAAATATATAGGTACCTTATAGACTAACACACATACAATAATACAAAAGATATTAAAAATACAACATATCACAAGTCTTTGTGCGTTCTTGTGGCACTTGTGATCCAAATCGGAAAACCACACCTTGCAGCCACAACTCATGCAACATGATGAGGTACATGAAGCAATCTGGAACTCGCACCACAAATGCCAAAAAGTTGACGTTACGTCGCGACTCCAGAATCTGCACCCTCGGCATGTAGCGGATCTTCTGACGCATGTACGGCGAGATGTCCTTCGCCTGTACACCGGCGTATAAAACAGGATTTACATAAAGATATTTTTTAATATATGGGTATCTATAGCTCATAATCCGTACAGGCGTTTAGAAGACAGTTATAACAGTTTAATGCGATACACGAATTCTTGTTTCGAGTCTAGTCAACCAACGTCTAGGGTTCTTTTTATCAACGGAATCAGTCTTCTGTGGGCTTACGCCGTATTATTTTTCGAAAGAAGCAGCGGTGAGTTAGGTTAACCAACCTCTATAGTACCTGCTGGACTGCCTACCCCGTACAAAGTGACAGCAATTTCAAATTTCGAATCAAATGACTATCCTGACAACTTTTTGACACTTATGACAAATAGCCGTTGTTGTTATCCCTGTTACACCGGCTATACACGTTGGCCCGAACTTCAATTCCAACGCCACTCGTCCAACGTGTGGATCTAGAATAAAGCTCGGACCAACGTTGGCGCCAATGCTATATTCTAGATCCACACGTTGGGCGAGTGGCGTTTGGACCAACGACGTATAGAACCAGTGTTAAACAAATACAATAATTGCATTTTTGAAAGATAGTAAAATTTGAAATCCAGACCCAGGAATCGAACCCGAGACTTCCGTAGTCAAATCACCAGTAGCGAATCACCTATCTGGACTTACTAGACCTCAATTTTTTCTATCCCTTGATGCTCGCGAGAGAATCAAGGGATAGAAAATGCAATTATTGTATTTGTAAAGTAATTGGCAAGAAATGCCTATAAAAATTACTTCAATATTCGGCCTGCGACATCATAATTTGTTAAAATGCTCTCTGTAACGAAGCAATAACAAAAGCCGTGATAATTCTTTAACTACCGACTAGATGGCACATGCGAGGGCCCAAACTCGCGAGCATCAAGGGATAGAAAAATTTGAGGTCTACTAATATAGTCCAGATAGGTGGTTCGCTTCTGGCCCCGGTTTGGCTACGGAAGTCTCGGGTTCGATTCCTGGGTCTGGACTTCAAATTTTACTATCTTTCAAAAATGCAATTATTGTATTTGTATAGTAATTGGCAAGAAATGCCTATAAAAATTACTTCAGTGTTAAACAAATAAAGACTTTTGATTTTGTCAAACGATTGTCCAAATGTCAAATTCAAATGCAAGTCGAAAGTCAATAATAAATAAAATTATTCTAAATTCGCATTACTTTTTTGAAATGCCAATTATCTATACTAATATTATAAAGCGGAAGAGTTTGTTTGTTTGCTTTGTTTGTTTGTTTGTTTGTTTAAACGCGCTAATCTCAGGAACTACTGGTCTGATTTGAAAAAATCTTTTTTTGTTGGATAGCCCATTTATCGAGGAAGGCTATAGGCTATATAACATCGTGCTACGACTAATAGGAGCGGAGTAGCGACGAAAAATGTTGCAAAAACGGGTAAAATTTACGCATACGAAGTTGCGCGGGACAGCTAGTTACAATATATTTGTCAGTTATGCCAGTGAGGTGCTGCAACCATTACACCATCTAACTCATACGTGAGTAGCAGTAACCATAGTACGTTAAGTGGGTATAATCAAGTTTTTAATGAACTAGCCTACTATAGTGTGAATGGGAGCATCAACTTACAAAATATACAGAAAAGAAAAGCTAGTTATTTATTAAAAATTAATCTATAACAATTTATTAAAGCTGAAGAGTTTGTTTGTTTGTTTACACGAAAATCTCAGGAACTACTGGTCCGAATTGAAAAGTTATTTTACTGTTGGATAGCCCATGTATCGAGGTAGGCTATATAACACCACGCTACGACTAATGGCAGCAATGAAAAATGTTGCAAAAACGGGGAAAATGGCGCGGGACAGCTAGATAAAAATAAACCTATAAGTCTTGTTGATGTCAGCGGAACAAGCCAGCCTATAGATATAAGTTATACCTATCTAATGCAATTGACTCAACATCGGCCAAGTTAGAGAAGGATTTTGAAAAAAGACGACTCCCGCAGTAGGGTACAAGCCCTGTGTCGCGGGGGACTTTATAAACACACAAGTCACGGACACAAAGTACACCCAGACTCGGAACAACAATTTGTGGATCACACAAAGTGGTGTCCCGTGTGGGAATCGAACCCACGACCTCTTGCGTTGCAGTCGGACAAGCTCCCACCGCACCACAGAGGCAGTTTAACCAGTAGGTACTTACTACTGTATTAATTACATACCTACATTCTTTTTGTTATGTAATAGTACCTATCTAATGTAGTGTCCTGTTATTGTATTTGTATAATCAATTAGTTATGTTATTACAATCACATTACACTGTTATGAAATAATGCTGTCAATGTTTTGTTTGAATTCCATATGTGTATTTTTAATTTAAAAAAAAAACAACTGTTACATTAATCTACAGACTCAAGTTTGCGGTGGTCTTTACATACAAAGTGAGTGTATCCGACTGCTACGCAAGAGGTCGTGGGTTCGATCCCCACCCAGGATAAAACTTTGTGTGATGAGCACGATGGTTTATTCTGTGTCTGGGTGTTATTTATCTATAATATGTATGTATTTAGAAATATATAAGTATGTTTATCAGTTGTCTGGTTTCCATAGTACTATGCGTTTCAAATGAGAAGATAATCGCGATCGCGACAACTTCACTCTGTACTTGTCAAAATTGTACCGCTAGCAACAAAAACTCCCAAGTCGGGTAAAGTATGTATGTGTATTATGGTAATGGAACGGACGTAATATTTATTTTCTTTGAACTATGTAGGTACCTACCTAACATTTTTCTTTATTATATTATTCGATGTGAGTAGTAATTAGTATTCTTTATTATTAAATAAACACGAAACAGAAATAAGTAAATAGGCAAAATAAAAGAATATTCTACACTTTAGTGTCAGACGTAATATTTTTTTACCTAAAACATAATAAATAAAAAATATTTTTTACTTAAAACATAATAAGTAAAATACAGTGCTTATATATAGTTCATTAGAGTAGGTAGGTACTTCTGTGTAATACTAATGACACCTTTTTACGAATCATTTTATTGCTGACCTTACGTGATACAATGAAGTTGCAGTCGTATTGCTAAACAAAATATCATCATGACAGTTATCAACTCATTTGAAACGCGTAGCACAAGCTCTGCTTAGTTTGGGATCAGATAGCTTTGTGTGAGTTGTCCCGAAATATTATTATTATATTATTATTAATTAACAAACACAAAGTACTTACATCCATGCTTGGAACAACAATTTGTGAATCACACAAAGTAGTTTCCCGGGTGCAAATCGAAGCCGCTCTTACACAGTAGTAGGTACACACTTCCACCGGGCCACCGAGGCAGTCAATAGGGTAGATGACTGTCAAGTCAAATCAGTATTTTTTTAAGAAACGTCAAAACCATGCGCCTCGTACTAATTTATATGAAATACAAAACAATGACGTCATTCTTTTGTACGGTCAAATCATGTAGTTTCAATGTTTGTTTTGATGTTTATAAATTCATGACAACGTAAAATTGTAGAGAAACATTGTTTTCCAGAATATTTTTGCAAATGCTATTTCCTGCATAGTGTAAAATAATTTATTGTTATTGTAGTCATCTACCCAATTGTGTGGCAGTGACATAGGCCAGCGTTTCCCAAAGTAGGTCCCACAGAACCCAAATGTTCCGTAGATAAGTTACCAGGATTCCAGGAATTTTTGAAGTAAAAACTTCTTTAGCGGCGTTGTGCATTTTTTGGGATGAGTAAAAAATGTTAGACTCGCGTCAGGACACGTGACCTGATTGAAAATTCGTAAGTCGGAGGGATAGTAGACCGCCGGCGCGGCGTAGGAGAGGAAGTAAACTCCCCCTCTTTCTACCGTGCTGTTTTAAGTTTGGGAACCGTTGAGGCTATATAATTATTTTTAAGCAGTTGAGTTTTTGTTTTTGTAATCACTACATAGTATAAAACAAAGTCGCTTTCTCTGTCCCTATATCCCGATGTATACTTAAATCTTTAATTTACGCAACGGATTTTGATGCTGTTTTTTTTAATAGATAGGGTGATTGAAGAGGAAGGTTTATATGTATAATAACATCCATTAAATAGTGGAGAAATAAGGAGCGGAGCAGCAATAAGAAATGTTGCAAAAACGGGGAACTTTTACGCAGACGAAGTTGCGCGGGTCAGCTAGTAATTATAATATACCTAAAACTATTTTTGCACATTGGATTAATAGTTAACAAAATCGTTTTATCCGATATGCGATAATTCAACTGATACCTCGCTTACGTAATGCATCTATAGAAAGTAAATGTAGGGATATATATACTCATATTGGGGGCATATAGGTACTTGACTGTTTGTTGGTATTAACGTACGAATAACGAGTTTGACGTGTGAAGTGTCGATTTGATTACATCATTATCATAATCACGATTAGATAAAGCGTTTTAGGGTTCCGTAGCCAAAATGGCAAAAACGGAACTGTTATAATTTTTTTTTTTTTAAAGAAATTTGTATTTCATTAGAAAGCGCCATCTGTCATCGCCCTACGGTAACTAGCAATGTGGGATTGAGTCCCACATTACTAGCAATCTTGTTAACCCCTCCAGCTTAGTGTTAGGAGTGGGTTCACGTCACACCCTCCAGCATTGTCCAGCTTGGGAGGGGCAGCGTCGAGTTCTTACCGCAGTGGTCGGAAGTGACCTCTCGTTGCCGGCTGTGGTTCTATCCATGGTCAGGGGCGAGGGGTCGTGGAATGCGGGCGCATCCTTCTGCGAGGATGTCATCTCGCAGAAGGAGGCGGCGGAGCGCGTCAGGGAAGAGAGCTCCCTGGCGGATCCGCTCCGTCGCCGGCGAACCGGGCGGCGCGGCGTCGGCGCGCACATCTGCGCCTGATGCCGCCTTAGGTGGGGCTGCGGGCGGACGTACGGGGTAATCTGCCCCACCCGCGGCCTTCCGTGGAAGCGCGGTACCCTGTGTGTATCCAGGGGCCGCGTAGGTGTGAAATGCCCGGAACGCAACAATATCGCATCCGGGCATTGCCACTGGGCGGGCCGCCGACGGTATAACACATTCCGGCGGCCCGTCCGCGAAGGTGGCGGGCGATACACGGCGGGTTTTTTAGTGGGTGCAAACCCCACACTACCTCCACCGTCTTTCCCGGACGGTAGAGGTGTTCGTAAGGATTTTTTCCCGAAACATCAAAAAAAAAAAAGGAGTGGGTTCACGTCGGTGGTATAATGGGTAGGATTCGAACCCGCGACCTCACGATTGCGAGACCGAATGCCTTAGCCATTAGGCTACCGCCGCTGTCTCTCCATGTGTACTCACGGCTTTACTCTTGCGAACTTGGTATTAAATATAGAATCATTATATTCAAAATTTTGTCTAACGTCTTTTTTTGACTTTTGTCTGTCTATCTGTCTGCCCTTCCGTATGTCATAGGCATTTTACTCAAAGACTACCTAAATAGTTTATGAATATTGATGAAATTTGGTGAAAAGGTATCATGAAGTACCTAGTCGCTACTTAATTTGATAGCTAAGAATAAAAAAATATTATTTTTAGGAGGGGCACTCCATACATGTAACAGAAGCTGATTTTGTTTTTCAGCAAACGTCTCCGCGTGGTACATCATTCGACAGCTCACTCAAAACATTTTAAGGTTTCTAATAAACTTTTTTGATTGAGTGAATATTTTTGCAAATAATACTCCGAAAGTTGCCTAAATTGTGTGTGTCCCCTTAACGATTGAACCGTATGACAAAACAATATGAAAATTATCTATCTATACTAGTATATCTATTCTGTTATTATAAAGCTGAAGAGTTTGTTTGTTTGAACGCGATATTCTCAAAAAATACTGGTTCAAATTAAAAATCTTTTAGTGTTGGGTAGCCCATTCATCGAGGAAAGCTATACCTAGGCTATATAACACCACGCTACGACCAATAGGAGCGGAGCAGTAATAAAAAATGTTGCAAAAACGGGGTAATTGACACAAACGAAGTTGCACGGCTCAGCTAGTTAGATATAAAGCTAAAAAGAGTTTGTTTGTTTGAACGCGATAATCTCAGGAAATACTGGTTAGAATTAAAAAAATATTTTAGTGTTGGGTAGCCCATTCATCGAGGAAGGCTATAAGCTATATAACATCACGCTATGACTAATAGAAACGGAGCATCACTGAAAAATGTTGCAGAGACGGTAAAAATCGACGCAAACGAAGTTGCGCGGGACAGCTAGTCTTTATAATTATACTAGCTGTCCCGCGTAACTTCGTCTGCGAAATTTTTCCCTGTTTTTGTAACATTTCTCATTACTGCTCCGCTCCTGTTGGTCGTAGCGTGATGTTATATAGCCTATAGCCTTCCTCGATAAATGAGCTATCCAACAATTAAAGATTTTTTCAATTCAGATGAGTGGTCCCTGAGATTATCCCGTTCAAACCAACGATTTAAGAAACAAACTCTTCAGCTTTATAATATTAGTAAAGATTACTACATATACAGCTGAAATCGGCCACGCTTCGCTGTGGCTTTTAAAGCCAGGAACACTCGCCGGCCTTCCCAGAACAATCTGCTAAAGTTTCATCACAATCTGATCAATGGTTTTGAGACGCATAGAGAACATGCAGACAAACAATGATTTTTATTCAAATAGATTTAGGACACGGATAATCTTCATTCGTAAAATTTCAGTGACAGTTGCATGGTGTAGTTTTCTTTTGTACTGTTTTAGGGTTCCGTAACCAAAGGATGCCAACCTGTTATTGAAACCAACCAAAATCAGATTTATAATAGATATGTTGAGTAACGAAACATCTAAAATGTCCAAAAAAAACGTGCGCATTAAAAACTTGGCGTATTAGACGACGCGATTACTGCCAAGCAAATACGGCAAATTTTATAAATTGTATAAAGAACCTCACATTCTCTGATAGTTACATTACTTCAGATCCCAATGACGCTTTTGACTGTTTTCTGGATCTGTTTTTATGTTTTTATAATCTTTGTTTCCCTTTTAAAATTATTAATAAAACACTAATTAAAAAAAAATAATGGATCTCATCTGGCATAAGGAAATGTAGTAAAAAGAAAAGAAACCTACTATGGAAATTTAGACTAAATCCTACCGCAAAAAATAAAAGCACACTGCGAACATACTCATACAGGCTACGAAGAATATTGGTTTTAACACAAAAGTCTCAGAACAACTACTTTATTAGTACATCACAAAAAAAATAATGGTTAGAGACAATGGTACCCTAGCACACACTGTGTACAGAAAACCGACCCACACAGACAGATACTTACATGCTGACTCGCATCACCATCCAAGACATCTGCAATCCGTGGTATCATCGCTGACAAATAGAGCATATGACATTTGTGACCCTGAACATTTAGAAAGTGAGCTCACACATGTTCAGGAGGTACTAAAGCGAAACGGATACAGAGGAAGCACACGACGTACAAAAAAACCGACAGACAAACAAGTCAGCAATAGCGGAACACTTGCTGGATGCGGGAACCAATCACTGGATTGAACTACACAAACCACAGGTCCTCTCCACCGACCGTCACTATTACTCCAGGATGGCGAGGGAAGCGGTTGAAATCAAAAAACATGTCAATTTCAACCGAGAAGACGGATACCGTTTGTCAACATCGTGGAATCCCGTGATCGGCAGGTGTATACACCGCCGAACAAACATTACACGCCAGTGTGCAGATGTCCTTAGTGTTGTGTGTCGAAGTACCGACGGTTCCGTAATAGTGAGTGATAAAAATCAAGCGAGGGTAGTTTCCGAAACACGCGCTTCACGGAGGCGACGCTGAGCTCAACTAGTCTTCCCGTGACCACGGCCGTTGCAATACGGTCGAAACGTCGGGCAATAAACAAGGTATTTTACCTTAAATTATTCACGCGATTAAGACCCGTAATATATATATTTTAATAATGTGTACAAATCGCGAAAGTTTATCAACATTTACAAAAATAGCATGCCGAAAGTTTATCAACATTTACAAAAATAGCATGCTTCCTCCATACCAAACTCCCGTACAACTCTATTTATGGAAGCTGCAATACCACAAGACATAGTAAACCATATCAGAACCCTTAAGAACACGAATAGCGTTGGTTATGATGGTGTATGTACTAAAATAATCAAAGAAGTCTCTGATTACATTGCCCCACATTTGAGCCATATAATAAATATGTGTATATTAAATGGAGTCTTTCCAGCAAAACTAAAAACTTCCATTGTCTTACCGTTATTTAAGAAACATAGTAAAAACCAAATGAAAAATTATAGACCCGTTGCTCTAATACCAGTATTTTCAAAAATATTGGAAAAAGTAATTTATAAATCCCTTTCTACTTACTTGGATAAATCAAATGTACTTGTACAAGAACAAGACCATTAACATGGCTGTCTATGATCTTATTTAACCTATTATAAATAATGTAGATGAAAAAAATGCTGTATGTGCTAGTTACATGGACCTAACAAAGGCATTTGATTACGTCGATTATAACATATTATTAAACAAACTTTACAGATATGGTATAAGAGGCAATATCCTAAACTTTATTGAATCCTACTTGAAAAACAGATATCAATATGTAGAAATAACACATATATGTCAACGTACTAGTAGCGAAAGAAAGTATCGATCAAATATTAGAACAATCAAATATGGACAGCTAGTCTTTATAATTATACTAGCTGTCCCGCGTAACTTCGTCTGCGAAATTTTTCCCTGTTTTTGTAACATTTCTCATTACTGCTCCGCTCCTGTTGGTCGTAGCGTGATGTTATATAGCCTATAGCCTTCCTCGATAAATGAGCTATCCAACAATTAAAGATTTTTTCAATTCAGATGAGTGGTCCCTGAGATTATCCCGTTCAAACCAACGATTTAAGAAACAAACTCTTCAGCTTTATAATATTAGTAAAGATTACTACATATACAGCTGAAATCGGCCACGCTTCGCTGTGGCTTTTAAAGCCAGGAACACTCGCCGGCCTTCCCAGAACAATCTGCTAAAGTTTCATCACAATCTGATCAATGGTTTTGAGACGCATAGAGAACATGCAGACAAACAATGATTTTTATTCAAATAGATTTAGGACACGGATAATCTTCATTCGTAAAATTTCAGTGACAGTTGCATGGTGTAGTTTTCTTTTGTACTGTTTTAGGGTTCCGTAACCAAAGGATGCCAACCTGTTATTGAAACCAACCAAAATCAGATTTATAATAGATATGTTGAGTAACGAAACATCTAAAATGTCCAAAAAAAACGTGCGCATTAAAAACTTGGCGTATTAGACGACGCGATTACTGCCAAGCAAATACGGCAAATTTTATAAATTGTATAAAGAACCTCACATTCTCTGATAGTTACATTACTTCAGATCCCAATGACGCTTTTGACTGTTTTCTGGATCTGTTTTTATGTTTTTATAATCTTTGTTTCCCTTTTAAAATTATTAATAAAACACTAATTAAAAAAAAATAATGGATCTCATCTGGCATAAGGAAATGTAGTAAAAAGAAAAGAAACCTACTATGGAAATTTAGACTAAATCCTACCGCAAAAAATAAAAGCACACTGCGAACATACTCATATAGGCTACGAAGAATATTGGTTTTAACACAAAAGTCTCAGAACAACTACTTTATTAGTACATCACAAAAAAAATAATGGTTAGAGACAATGGTACCCTAGCACACACTGTGTACAGAAAACCGACCCACACAGACAGATACTTACATGCTGACTCGCATCACCATCCAAGACATCTGCAATCCGTGGTATCATCGCTGACAAATAGAGCATATGACATTTGTGACCCTGAACATTTAGAAAGTGAGCTCACACATGTTCAGGAGGTACTAAAGCGAAACGGATACAGAGGAAGCACACGACGTACGAAGAGGAGAGACTCCCGACCGGGGGTTGACAGGGCTCCAGCTTTTCTACCGTATGTGAAAGGAGTGACGGACAAAGTTGGAACAGTACTGCAGAAATACTCCATTAAGACTGTATATAGTCCGCACTCCAAGGTAGCTAAGCACCTACGTACTCCTAAGGATGTAATTCCTCTACAGACACCTGGCGTCTACAAAGTGGATTGCAGCTGTGGCAGTTCCTACATCGGACAAACCAAGCGAACCATAGCGGAAAGGGTTAAGGAACATATCGCGGCTGTGAAAAACCGACAGACAAACAAGTCAGCAATAGCGGAACACTTGCTGGATGCGGGAACCAATCACTGGATTGAACTACACAAACCACAGGTCCTCTCCACCGACCGTCACTATTACTCCAGGATGGCGAGGGAAGCGGTTGAAATCAAAAAACATGTCAATTTCAACCGAGAAGACGGATACCGTTTGTCAACATCGTGGAATCCCGTGATCGGCAGGTGTATACACCGCCGAACAAACATTACACGCCAGTGTGCAGATGTCCTTAGTGTTGTGTGTCGAAGTACCGACGGTTCCGTAATAGTGAGTGATAAAAATCAAGCGAGGGTAGTTTCCGAAACACGCGCTTCACGGAGGCGACGCTGAGCTCAACTAGTCTTCCCGTGACCACGGCCGTTGCAATACGGTCGAAACGTCGGGCAATAAACAAGGTATTTTACCTTAAATTATTCACGCGATTAAGACCCGTAATATATATATTTTAATAATGTGTACAAATCGCGAAAGTTTATCAACATTTACAAAAATAGCATGCCGAAAGTTTATCAACATTTACAAAAATAGCATGCTTCCTCCATACCAAACTCCCGTACAACTCTATTTATGGAAGCTGCAATACCACAAGACATAGTAAACCATATCAGAACCCTTAAGAACACGAATAGCGTTGGTTATGATGGTGTATGTACTAAAATAATCAAAGAAGTCTCTGATTACATTGCCCCACATTTGAGCCATATAATAAATATGTGTATATTAAATGGAGTCTTTCCAGCAAAACTAAAAACTTCCATTGTCTTACCGTTATTTAAGAAACATAGTAAAAACCAAATGAAAAATTATAGACCCGTTGCTCTAATACCAGTATTTTCAAAAATATTGGAAAAAGTAATTTATAAATCCCTTTCTACTTACTTGGATAAATCAAATGTACTTGTACAAGAACAAGACCATTAACATGGCTGTCTATGATCTTATTTAACCTATTATAAATAATGTAGATGAAAAAAATGCTGTATGTGCTAGTTACATGGACCTAACAAAGGCATTTGATTACGTCGATTATAACATATTATTAAACAAACTTTACAGATATGGTATAAGAGGCAATATCCTAAACTTTATTGAATCCTACTTGAAAAACAGATATCAATATGTAGAAATAACACATATATGTCAACGTACTAGTAGCGAAAGAAAGTATCGATCAAATATTAGAACAATCAAATATGGACAGCTAGTCTTTATAATTATACTAGCTGTCCCGCGTAACTTCGTCTGCGAAATTTTTCCCTGTTTTTGTAACATTTCTCATTACTGCTCCGCTCCTGTTGGTCGTAGCGTGATGTTATATAGCCTATAGCCTTCCTCGATAAATGAGCTATCCAACAATTAAAGATTTTTTCAATTCAGATGAGTGGTCCCTGAGATTATCCCGTTCAAACCAACGATTTAAGAAACAAACTCTTCAGCTTTATAATATTAGTAAAGATTACTACATATACAGCTGAAATCGGCCACGCTTCGCTGTGGCTTTTAAAGCCAGGAACACTCGCCGGCCTTCCCAGAACAATCTGCTAAAGTTTCATCACAATCTGATCAATGGTTTTGAGACGCATAGAGAACATGCAGACAAACAATGATTTTTATTCAAATAGATTTAGGACACGGATAATCTTCATTCGTAAAATTTCAGTGACAGTTGCATGGTGTAGTTTTCTTTTGTACTGTTTTAGGGTTCCGTAACCAAAGGATGCCAACCTGTTATTGAAACCAACCAAAATCAGATTTATAATAGATATGTTGAGTAACGAAACATCTAAAATGTCCAAAAAAAACGTGCGCATTAAAAACTTGGCGTATTAGACGACGCGATTACTGCCAAGCAAATACGGCAAATTTTATAAATTGTATAAAGAACCTCACATTCTCTGATAGTTACATTACTTCAGATCCCAATGACGCTTTTGACTGTTTTCTGGATCTGTTTTTATGTTTTTATAATCTTTGTTTCCCTTTTAAAATTATTAATAAAACACTAATTAAAAAAAAATAATGGATCTCATCTGGCATAAGGAAATGTAGTAAAAAGAAAAGAAACCTACTATGGAAATTTAGACTAAATCCTACCGCAAAAAATAAAAGCACACTGCGAACATACTCATACAGGCTACGAAGAATATTGGTTTTAACACAAAAGTCTCAGAACAACTACTTTATTAGTACATCACAAAAAAAATAATGGTTAGAGACAATGGTACCCTAGCACACACTGTGTACAGAAAACCGACCCACACAGACAGATACTTACATGCTGACTCGCATCACCATCCAAGACATCTGCAATCCGTGGTATCATCGCTGACAAATAGAGCATATGACATTTGTGACCCTGAACATTTAGAAAGTGAGCTCACACATGTTCAGGAGGTACTAAAGCGAAACGGATACAGAGGAAGCACACGACGTACGAAGAGGAGAGACTCCCGACCGGGGGTTGACAGGGCTCCAGCTTTTCTACCGTATGTGAAAGGAGTGACGGACAAAGTTGGAACAGTACTGCAGAAATACTCCATTAAGACTGTATATAGTCCGCACTCCAAGGTAGCTAAGCACCTACGTACTCCTAAGGATGTAATTCCTCTACAGACACCTGGCGTCTACAAAGTGGATTGCAGCTGTGGCAGTTCCTACATCGGACAAACCAAGCGAACCATAGCGGAAAGGGTTAAGGAACATATCGCGGCTGTGAAAAACCGACAGACAAACAAGTCAGCAATAGCGGAACACTTGCTGGATGCGGGAACCAATCACTGGATTGAACTACACAAACCACAGGTCCTCTCCACCGACCGTCACTATTACTCCAGGATGGCGAGGGAAGCGGTTGAAATCAAAAAACATGTCAATTTCAACCGAGAAGACGGATACCGTTTGTCAACATCGTGGAATCCCGTGATCGGCAGGTGTATACACCGCCGAACAAACATTACACGCCAGTGTGCAGATGTCCTTAGTGTTGTGTGTCGAAGTACCGACGGTTCCGTAATAGTGAGTGATAAAAATCAAGCGAGGGTAGTTTCCGAAACACGCGCTTCACGGAGGCGACGCTGAGCTCAACTAGTCTTCCCGTGACCACGGCCGTTGCAATACGGTCGAAACGTCGGGCAATAAACAAGGTATTTTACCTTAAATTATTCACGCGATTAAGACCCGTAATATATATATTTTAATAATGTGTACAAATCGCGAAAGTTTATCAACATTTACAAAAATAGCATGCCGAAAGTTTATCAACATTTACAAAAATAGCATGCTTCCTCCATACCAAACTCCCGTACAACTCTATTTATGGAAGCTGCAATACCACAAGACATAGTAAACCATATCAGAACCCTTAAGAACACGAATAGCGTTGGTTATGATGGTGTATGTACTAAAATAATCAAAGAAGTCTCTGATTACATTGCCCCACATTTGAGCCATATAATAAATATGTGTATATTAAATGGAGTCTTTCCAGCAAAACTAAAAACTTCCATTGTCTTACCGTTATTTAAGAAACATAGTAAAAACCAAATGAAAAATTATAGACCCGTTGCTCTAATACCAGTATTTTCAAAAATATTGGAAAAAGTAATTTATAAATCCCTTTCTACTTACTTGGATAAATCAAATGTACTTGTACAAGAACAAGACCATTAACATGGCTGTCTATGATCTTATTTAACCTATTATAAATAATGTAGATGAAAAAAATGCTGTATGTGCTAGTTACATGGACCTAACAAAGGCATTTGATTACGTCGATTATAACATATTATTAAACAAACTTTACAGATATGGTATAAGAGGCAATATCCTAAACTTTATTGAATCCTACTTGAAAAACAGATATCAATATGTAGAAATAACACATATATGTCAACGTACTAGTAGCGAAAGAAAAAAGTATCGATCAAATATTAGAACAATCAAATATGGAGTAGGCAAGGGAGCAAGGGAGTGTGTTGGGACCTCTTCCCCTCCTACTTTATATAAATGACCTTCCAAAGCAAGTCACCCATCCCATGGTACTTTTTGCCGATGACAGTACGGTAGTAATTAAATGCGACGATCCTAATACATACGAACATGAAATAAACCTGACTTTAAAAACAATTATAGAATGGCTCAATATTAACAATCTAATAATCAATTTAGAAAAGACAACTATCATGCATTTTCATCAGAGAATTCCAATTAGAGATTTTGATGAGGATACAAAAATACTCACAGCAACGGTAACTGAATTTCTGAGCATAATTATAGATAAAAATCTCTCATGGAAACCACAAATAGAAGAAATTTGTAAAAGAGTTAACAAATCTGCTTATCTACTTTACAAACTGGCTAAAATAGTCAATTTAGAAACTGTACTAATAGCCTATTATGGCTATGTCGCTTCCATATTAAGATTTAGTATTGTATATTGGGGCAACTCAGTAGATAGAGACTCTACAGTACAGAAAGTTGTCGACCATTTTTTTAAAGTTTATGTATATTAACTGTACCCTCTTTATATATATATATGAGGTAAATATTTTCGTAAAAACCAATATTAACCTGTATAAACCAGCTTTCAAGAGCTACTATAGACAACTACGCGATAAAAATAAATTAGAACTAGAGGTACCACAAGCAAGAACAGCGTTAAAACGGAAAAGCTTTTTCATTATGGCCCAAAAAATATTTAATAAGCTACCGGATGCTATAAAGGCTCTAGATATGCATAATTTTAAAAATAAGCTTCATGCCGGGCTTATGGATAAATGATATTATTTTAAGAATTAGTTTTTTTTTAAAATTTAGTGTGACTTAAATTATATCATGCATTACTTATTTTAATTATTTTGCTGACTGATTGAGATTATACAATTTCAATTCAATTAATTCAATATAAATATATTGAATTAATTGAATTGACATTGTATAATCTCATTAACAAAATTCCCTGAAATTATTAATTACTATGTACTATTACATGTCTTCTAAATATATTATTAGCACATAGCTAGTACATAGCTTTAAAATTTGTATTACCATTAATTATATTGTTATAGGAATAATTGTAAGTAACTATAATTATGTAAAGATATTTAAAAATAATATTTGTATGCCTTAAGGCAAAACATAGTGATACCTTCCTGTTTGTAACACCTAACATACTAACCTATGTTTACAAATAAACGATTCTAATTCTGATTCTGATTCTGATTATAGGTATGGGAGAGAAAATCAGAGGTAAATGCCGACAAGTGCCAACTTTCATGCCGTAGGTACATCAAAGGAGTTACGGACAAAATTGGAACAGTATTGAAGAATTACTCCATTAAGACTGTATACTCGTATAGGGGTCGGGCGATGATATAGTCCGCACTCCAAGGTTTCGAAGCTTTTACGAACACCTGGCGTGTACAAGGTGGATTGCAGTTGCGGTAGTTCCTATATCGGACAGACCAAAAGGACAATCGCAGACCGGGTCAAGGAACATATCGCTTCTGTAAAAAACCGTCAAGTTTACAAGTCTGCTATTGCTGAGCATTTGTTGGAATCAGGACTAGGATAGCATTGCATGAGCCACAGGTACGTTCCGCCGATCGCCACTATTATTCCAGGATAGTACGCGAGGCGGTTGAGATCAAGAAGTATATGAACTTCAACCGAGAAGATGGATACCGGCTCTCACCATCTTGGAACCCTGTTATCAGCAAGTGCAATCGTAGCCGTAAAGACACCGCTCTCCACTCAGTGTAAAGACGTTGTAAGTGTAGTGTGTAGAAGTACCGACAGTACAAATTATCAAAATTATCAAGACCAGGCGAGGGTAGTTGAAAAACCCCGCGCCTCACGGAGACATCGCTAAGCTGCCATCAGTCAACCCGTGACCACGATCGGTGCAATTCAATCGAAACGTCGGGTAAATAAATAATTCACACGATTAAGTCCCGAAATATATCTAATATATGGAAGAGAAGTCTAGTTGTAAGGTGTATATAAATAATTGTTTAATCCTGATGTTTTAAATGTGATACTAATTTTAGAAAATTTGTTTGCGTTAAATCTTTACTAATATTAAAAAGCAGAAGAGTTTGTTTGTTTGTTTGAACGCGGTAATCTCAGAAACTACTAACCCGAATTAAAAATATTTTACTGTTAGATAGCCCATTTATCGAGGATATTACATCATGCTACGACCAATAGGAGCGGAGCAGCAATGAGAAATGTTGAAAATCAGGGAAAATTTACGCAGACGAGTTGAGCAGGTCAGCTAGTATAAAAATATAAATTTTGTTTAATATTGATGTTTTAAATGTGATACTATTTTTAGACAATTTGTTTGCGTAAGATATATTAATATAAATGTTGTATAATGTTGATGTTTCATATGTGATACTAATTTATTTAATTTGCTTGCGTAAAATATAAAAATATACTGAAATGTTGTATAATGCTGATTCCAAAAGTGATAACTACCTATTTTAGAGAATGTGTTTGCGTAAAATATAAAAAAATATATACCTAGTTATAACTTTGAACATTTCTTATAAACTGTAAACATGTTGTACCTTTAAACGAGCAATTCTTGTATTTATATAGCTGTCCCGCGCAACTTCGTCTGCGTAAATTTTGCCCTTTTTTTTATAATCCTATGTTACTTCCAATACCTCCAAGAATATGTGTACAAAGTTTCATGATGATCGGTTGAGTAGTTTTCGCGTGAAAGCGTAACAAACAAACTTACATTCACATTTATATATTACTAGCTGTGCCCCGCGGTATTACCCGCATTTTATTAGCCTATGTGTTAATCCAGAGTAACAGCTAACTCCATACCAAATTTTATTAAAATCGCTCTAGCCGTTTAGACATGAAGAAGTAACGAACATACACACTCACATACTCACAAACTTTCGCCTTTATAATATTAGTGTGATTAGTTTTTTAAGATCGAGGAAGACAGCCAACATTTGTCTCCCCTATCCACTAAGTTAGTAATAGTAGTAGCGAGCGCCAAGACTGCGTCCTCAGTCGACCGTCCTTGCCTAAAGCCAAACTGTGAAGACGATAGTAAGCTGTGTTGGTTTAGATAATATATAAGCCGTGAGTTAAATAATCTTTATAAAACTTTATCATTGCCGGCAAAACGATATTGGCCTGTAATTTGAGGGGTCGGTCGTGTCCCCAATTTTATGGACAGGTGTTATTAATTCCAGTTTCATTGCAGTGGGATAAGTCGCTTGTTCAATACAAATATTTGCCAAATGAGTTAAAACTGAAACAACGAGGCTTGTAAAAGCTGCACTATCTGATTTAAGGCCCATTAAGATGGAATGTACTTCATCATGATCCGCGTTTAGTAGGGCCAGGGACGGCGTTGTAGCCGGCGGTAGTTTGTGATTGAATTTCATAGGCAAGACTTCTGCCAATGTTGTAGAAGTATTAGTTCACCGCATTTGTAGACTCCACGGATGTAGCTTTCAATACTAAAAGATCCATATTTGATGTTTTCTTTGACTTTCGTTGTCTTATATTGTTTACTAGCTGTACCGCGCAACTGTGAAACAGCAGACAGACAGACGGACGGATATGCCGAAACTATAAAGGGTTCCGTTCTTTCCCATTTTGGCTACGGAACTAAAAACGGTCCAAAGGCGTGAAGTGTAATAATTAATGTAGCCGTTTTGAAGAAATTTACTGCCACAACTGTAGGTTAGGGTTAGGGTTTATTTAAGCATTCCGAAATTCTGACACTCGTTTTATACTTAGTTACCACTCTCCGTGGTCCAGTGGGCTTAGGCATAGTAGCTTAGAACTCTCTATAACGTAACCATTTTAATTTTTATTCAACCGACAATTACCGCCATAAATCCTAAAACTAAGTATTTCTATGACCTGTCATATATATATTGCACTTTCTAGAAAAAAATGTGTAACAATAAATATATTTAAACTATTTTTATTCTTCAAAAACGTGCAGTGCGTGCGATATATCAACTAGGAGCACGAGTTTCCCTTAGAGAAAAGTTTAAAGAGATAGGCATTTTGACAGTTGCATCACAATATATATATGCAAACGTTATGTTTGTAAAGCAAAACTTACATTTATTTAACAAAAATAGTGATATTCACGCTGTGTATACAAGAAATAAGCACAAATTGGTAGGTCAATATCATAGGCTTCATAAAACTCATAACTCATTCATAGGACTAGGTGTTAAATTTTTCAATAAAATCCCAGTCAGCATATCGAGTCTACCAGTAAATAAATTTAAGAATGTAGTCAAGAGACATCTTATACAAAGAGCTTACTATTCATTCGATGATTATTTAACTGATAAAAATAAATGGATGTAGTTCGTTGCTCCCTATTAATGTATTGTGTTGTATAGTTTAATGCATTTTACTAGGTGAATATTGTTGTCACAGTTTGATAATGTTACTTAGGTACTAGTTAAGAAAACGATTTACTTTTGTAAGTAAAGATTCTGCGTGATAAATTACGGCCATTCTTTTCTTTCCTTTGAAAAACATGTATACTTATTCATTAAGTAGCAGTAAATTGGCCAATATTTAAGCACATAAAGTTTTTACATTGTAAGTGGATGCTCCTACTATGTTGTGCCCATTGAGGCTGATGTATCCGATCTCGTGTACTCTTCTAATATTATTGACCTCTTTTTTTGCATCAGTCCTCTAATATGGTGTATAATATAATGGTGGCAGCACCTTACCTGCATATACAGTTTATAAACAGAGAAACATTGTAAACATTGGCAATTTGAAAAGAGTGGCCACGAGTTTTTATTGCCTGTTCTTTTCTCGGGCTTTACCTATTGTTTGCGAACAGGCATTATCAGTAAACGTAGAATCGACTTTTCACAAGTTTAGTATTTTGCTTCATAAGTGAATAAATCATTTTTATTATTATTATTACTATTATTGTATATATTATTTTTTATCGAAGAAATTTAATGCTGAAACTAAACGTGACCGATGACAAGTAAAACTTCATCCAATTCGTTTTGACAGTTTTGACATTTTATAGAATGCCAAATTTGCTGAAGCAAAAACATTATAGAAAATCTATATTTCTGACGAGTCTGTTATTTATTATGCTTGTATAGTTAAATATATATAAAATAAAGATGGATGCTACGAATATCATGGATAAAGGGGTTAACCTAGCCCCCAACGTCGCCGTAAACGCAGTTTTACTACCGAGTCAGGAACTGCCAGCTGAAACACCAATCGTCTCTGGTTATGATTGGGAAAATGGTACTGATTATAACAAAATACTCGAAAGTTATGCCCATTCAGGCTTCCAAGCCACTAATTTCGGCAACGCCGTGCAAGAAATCAATAAAATGCTTAAATGCCGCGCGATACCATTGACTGAAGACACAAGCGATCCCTACGAAGAAGACTCATTTATTAAGAAGAAAACAAACTGTACTATATTCTTGGGATACACTTCTAATATGATCTCATCAGGTTTACGTGATACACTAAGATTTTTGGTGAAAAATAAGCTTGTAGATTGTGTAGTGACCACTGCGGGTGGTGTCGAAGAAGATTTTATCAAATGCCTTGCTCCTACTTATGTTGGTGACTTTAATTTGAGCGGGAAATTGTTAAGAACCCGCGGTATTAACAGAATTGGTAATCTACTAGTTCCTAATGACAATTATTGTCGTTTTGAGGAATGGGTAACACCGTTACTTGATGAAATGATCGATGAACAGACTCGAGATGGAACTGTATGGACTCCATCGAAAATAATAGCTAAGCTAGGCGAGAAAATTAACGATGAGAGTTCTTTATGCTATTGGGCTTGGAGAAATAATATTCCTATATTCAGTCCTGCTTTGACTGACGGTTCATTAGGTGATATGATGTATTTCCATTCGTTTAAACGTCCAGGCCTTATTATTGATATATTGAGTGACTTACGGAGGTTGAATACGATGGCTGTTAAGGCTAATAATACAGGAATGATTATATTAGGAGGTGGTGTAATTAAACACCACATTTGTAATGCTAATCTCATGAGAAATGGGGCCGATTTTGCGGTATACATTAATACTGCAAGCGAGTTTGATGGTAGTGATGCAGGCGCTAGACCAGATGAGGCTGTATCGTGGGGAAAGATCAGGCCAAATGCTACTCCGGTTAAATTATATGCGGATGCAACATTAGTGTTTCCGTTAATTGTCGGTCAAACGTTTGCCAAACATCATTTTAGCAATAAAAAGAATGTTTAAAATTTAATTCTAGTTTTATTTGTATTTACCTATTACCTACCACACCTATATTGCAATTACTTTCTTGTTTATTGATAACATGGTAATTAAAAAAGATTTTTAATTACTAGTTTGTTATTTTGGAGTAATAAAAATGGTCTCTTTTCACACCTTCACATCAATGAAAACAATGGCCAAAATGTAATCGTAGTTTTTACACATAGAAACAGTTTTACAAATACCTAATTGTTATTTTTTTAGTAAAACTAGCACTTTAATTGTACGGGTACGAGCGCCATCTATTGCTAAGTAGTAGAACTACGTCTTCAAACCCCCTATCGCAAAAATGATGAACTTTTACAAAATTGCTACAATTTTATGACTAAAAACGCTATAATTAACTTTTTAAAAGTGAAAAATCCTTAACACTGTTTATTTAAATATTATTTCCGTAGCTATTTTATTAAATTTTCTTTTTGGCCGTTTGGTTTCATTTTCCCATAATTATTATCTTAGATTTCTGAACAGAGCGGTGTGAATGAACTGTCAAATATGCAATGAAGTTAGCCGCTGTCTGGATTGCATGTATTGCATTAGTGTGTGTCTATGAACAGCTTTTTTATTATTGTGTGATGTCTGTGAAAACCGCTTTGAAGCTCCGACTCGGAGTTCGTTTGCCCAACTTTGTTCATCGTATTCCACATACCCGCGCGGCCGGTCGTGCTATCGGCATATTGTTTACATCCATTTACTGATCCAAACATGCATTGTTTCACTTAATTTAAACAAAAAATGGACATGTACTGCATAATAAACAAGTTTTAGCACTCGATGTTGTAATTTTGTGTGATAAAGTGCCTCAAAATGTGCGGGATGCGTTCGGTTCTACTGATTATGCTCCTTCTATCCGGTAAGTCGCATCCTTTGAGCCCTTTCGTGGGCTATTTATAGTCCTTACGGTTATTCCGTGCAGATATTAATGGGAATTTGTTAGAAAACATAATTTGTTGCACGTTTCTGTGGAAGCCGACACGCTTTGATGTTGACAGTGTGCGGACGTTCCGAGAATGCCTTTGCCTCGTTTGATGTTATTATGAACTGAGACGCGTGTTTTTATGACTCGTTTTGAATTTAGAATGTCGATTGTTTAATTTTTTATTTTATTTCGTAGTTAACTAACAAACTTTGTTGATTCTGTAGGTATTTCTTAGTAAATTCAAATTTGAAAGTCTTTTTACATAGCAACTATAATATTTACTAACACATATCAGTATATACATAAGTTCATAGTTAGTAAATATTGATATCCACAAAAATAATTCCATATTCAAATAGGCACCAATTCTGTATTCAAATAAGAAGTACTTGTATGAAGGTCTAACATACAAATGGGTTTTATATCTGTAGTGTAAAAAAAATCTGTCTCAAGAATATTTAAATTTGGAACAGGAATCTATAAGGTGACATTTGTAATCAACATAAAAGTAATGTCTTCTGCATTTTTGCTTACAATGAACCCATTGTGTAAGCCAATACTGTTATGATTATGTTAACTAAGTCACAATACATAACATTGTGCAGCGTTCTGATCAACACTGTCTTATGTCAACCATTTCAAATATTTTGTAAAACTTGCATACCTAGAGATAATTCTGTAATTTCTAATTAGAAACTTTACCCAGAAAATCTTGACTTTTTGACTTTTTAAAAAAATTAACAATAACTTTTTAAAAGTTAGATAAACCCTAGCGTTGACATTTTTTTTTTCTTCTTGGCTCCGGTCCGGTTTCTTCTTGAGCAAAGGTATCAATTAATTAAGCCAACAATAATTTGAATGCATCTATTTCCAATTCTGATTGGAACTATAATAATAATTCTAATAATGTAATTGGACTCAGTTTTACAAAAATATTTTAATAACTAGTGAATGTTTTGTGTCCTAAATATTTTCCTTTTTCCTAAACAAAACCAAAATTTGTGGCTAGTCAAATGTTTGGCCTGATTAGCTGCATCCCCTTTTATGCCAACAAATCACATTATGTTTATGACTAAAAAAAATAGTATTCTGTTTAGTTGACCAAATTTACTTACAATAATGTGATATATAATTACATAGTTTAATTATGGTAATGACTTCCAAAATAATATATATTTTTTTTAAATAGCAAGAAAACTACTGACCTCCTTCAGTAAAATTTCATACTGCCTACTAACCTCCTTTAGTAAAATTTGCTATTGTGAGAAATATTTATGTTTTTAATAATTAAAGTAGTTAACAGTCAAAACTCATCTTCCCTCTAACTTTGTTGAAAGTTATGAATATACATAACTTTACAAAATTATGGTAATGAGTGTCCTAATGGGTCAAAATACCTATAACATACATATAATATAGTCTGCAGTTTATTCTCACCACCATGTTTGGAGACAAAAGGGGGTTTTTTATTACACAAAGTTAAAATGAAATATTCTTGTTGGCAACAATTATCTGTTCGTCTGGTCAAGTTTGCCTTGCCTCTGATGCTCCAAAATCTATGAAGTCTATTTAAATGAAATAGTAAAATGTATATAGGTATTATTTTAATTGGTGGCAAGAGGCACGCATGTGATCGTGTGTCGTCTCTGCAAAGTGCAAAACCACCAGTAAATTATACTGTAAGCTAGTTTTACAGTCACGGTAATTGTCGGCGCTAATCGGTCAGCGCCGACGATCAGCATGAGAGGAATACCAGCCTTACTCTTTAGGTCTTAGATCCTTGGTCAAAATAAACCAGAGGAATCTTTAATCTCTACAAAGTGCCCTGAACTCTTTAGTTCTAAATTTAAACCTATAAAAATACAAATTAATTCAAATTTCAAATATCGAACATTCAAATCTTCAAATGCAAATAACACGAGCATAAAAAACCCAAAGACAACTTTTAGCGAAATATTTATTTTTTAATTGCAAGTTTTTTTTTGTACATGCTCAGGTAGCGACCCACACTGCCCCGCCTACGGCGCCTCAGCATTATGTTCCATCATCACAACGGGAGATGAAACTAATTAAAACTATAACAATCGTTCATGATTTATTATCATTACAGCTTTTGCGATATTTAATTATGTTGTTATTTGTTATTCGATAAGTTTAATTTAAGATTTCTAAAATTGTTGTTTTAATTTTATTTTAAATGTGGGCCTAACTTTTCTTTTCGTAGTCGCGTGTTTTATGTGTCATGTCATAACGAAAAGACAGTTATTTAAAAACTATTACATCGATCAACAGTTGCTATAAACTCAATCCCATTTCAAATGTGAAGGCTTGTAATTAGCAGTCAGTTTATTTTTAATTCATTTTACTGTAGTACATATTTGATTACTCTATGGATTAAAAAAAAAGTAGCAGTTGTTTGCCACATAACGGCACTAGGAATAAACAAAAAGCTGGTACTAACTTATCGTCATAAGTTTAAAGTTCGTGGTGATGAGGTCGCCGCAAGATACGCATGAGTCAACTTTACACTGGCCAAAGACGTTGGGATTCCTGATTAGGAACTCAGATTCGGAATTCCCTGAGACTAGCGCATACATCCGGTTTAGGCCGGGTTAGGTTTTTTCTGCACGGAAAAAAAGAACGCGTGCGCTTTGTTGAACATTTAAGCAGATCATTCAGGTTTCCAAATTTAAATTCTTGATTAGGAAACCTAATCAGGAAGTCGGATGTCTGCGTCCAGCGTTAAGAGCATTTTATTTAGGTAATTCCATTTTCAAAAATTGAGACTCGATGAGTTTAAATGTTCATAAAACGTCTGATAATTTATGTGTTTATTATGTATGAATAATTTTTAAACACATTTATCATTGCTGCTCCGCTCCTATTGGTCGTACCGTGATGTTTTATAGCCTTGTGTCGCACGTACTTGATAACTGAACTGCAACTACACTGCTTTAAATACGTAAATTGACCCGCTGGACTGGATAATATCTGAATTATGTACTCAGTCTTCAATATTCATAGCCAATTCCATTGTTACACGCAAGTTGTGAAAATTATAACTGCGTACTCTGCCATTTGGTACCATTTTCACAATTCTGATGCTGACTCATCGACATCATACAATAAGCCGACCGTTTCATTGTTATTATTAGCCGAGATTTTAATAATTAAAGCACTGATAAAGTTACTAGTTTATCGGATTTAATAATACAATGCTATCTAATATTTGATAGTAATCAATATTGTTGGTTCGTTCGTCGTTTACGCAACAGCGGGGAAATATGGTTTTTGGTCTAAATAGACATGTTTTGCGGATCGGACCATAAACTTACAAAGGTTAATTTTTATTGAAGAAAAATTGGCAATATTTGTAATGGTAGGACTGCGCCATAACCTCATAAAATTGACCACTCTCTAGAAAGAGACAACGCTACTTTGTGAACAATACCTGTCAAAGGCCGCACGATTTTTTTGTCTCTTTCGTTTTTTATCTTTCGAATTTTAGTCTAATACTTGTGTAACAAGACTAACAACAACGGCCATTTGTCATAAGTGTCAAAAAAGTTCATATGACGGCCATTCGATTCGGCATTTGAAATTGCTGTAACTTTGTACTGGGTAATAAGACCTGCGTACTAGTAGGAACTATACAGGTCAGTACTTGACAGTCAATGAAGTCATAATTAGTTGTTTCTGAGTTATCGGCAATCGAGCCGATTTTTGAACCAATTTCTGACAATGACTTGTACTTATTGTACACTTTAGAAGACTCAATCCGGGAGTCATAGGAGTCAGGCACAAGATGAACGCGGATCTGTGAAAATGGTGATAGCTAAGTTTGCTTTTTCGCATTTCCACAATTCCATCATGTAGCCTATGTCAACGCTTTTCTCTAATAAAATCTCTAAAATAATGGCAACATTACAAAAAAAAGATTATACCCTTAACCACATAGGTAGTTGAAAAAAACCGTAACAGAATTACCGCACTCAAGACACATCCCAATTATACGGATAAGCAATCAAGAAATCATTGCTAACAAACCCGGGTGCACAAAACAAGTAAAAACTTGGGGATGGCCACCCCAGCAGCAACCTGAGCCCCTGCAGGGGCGCGTTACTATAAAACCCGACATATTTACGAGTTCTGTCTCCCCCCACTCTAGTTTGTTTATGGATCAAGTTAAAAAAGGCGGCGGACGGGTGTTCTATTTTTGAATTATGACATTTGGAAGCGGTCAAAGTTACGCGCGCTTTCTGATTCTGAGTATTTAGACCAACCACAGACTAATAAACTACTTATTTTTACTCGTAGTTCTGCTCTGCTTACTTTACAAAGTTGATTTGAAAAATGGTACTTATGTGTGTGTGCATAATAATTGTTTTAAACAAAGAATCCTTTTAAAAACACTTTGGTTAGCCTCAGAAAGAACAGAGAAACCCACACACTGTCATTATACATAATATTATTTACAACTAGCAGTTGCCTGCGACTTCGTTCGACATATCTATCCCACGGAAATCGTACATTTTTCAAGATAAAATAAGCCTATGTTGCCTTTAGGCCTTTTAAATTTTCCTGTAAATCCGTTAAGCGGTTCTAGCGTAATGAGTAAAACATTCGCATTTATAATATTAAGTGTAGATAATAAATAAAACTTATTGTTTTTTTATTCGATTCGGCTATGAACTGCCAAAATTAAAAAAACTTCCCACAAAGTTGCAAAAAATGTATAATAATATAAATGTATGATTAATTTGTATTTCTTACAAGTAAATTGTATTCTTTAGAAAAATAAATGCTAAACTCTTAAAATCAATTTCTGTTTCTACATTTACTATTTATGGCGTGCGTGCCGCCAAGGCCGTTTCGTTTAAAAACCACTCTGTAACCAACAGTCCCATTTAGTGGCTAATCAAAATCAGATGTTAATATTAGCAAGAAATAACAGATGTTCGCATTTTTTGCAGTTGACATCTGGATAGTCCGTCCGTTACGTCTATTAGAATATTTATTATGATTTATTGCTGTAGTTGTATAATTTCTGACCATGTGCTATTTTGGGTTTTTCTAACTGACAGACTTTTTTCTGTAATCCTTAATATCGCTCATTTTGGGATAGAGTAGGTACTGAAGCGATGCAAAACTGCTGGTATACGCAGCCGGGTCGTATATCCACGTGGAGAGAGGAATCGAAGAGTTGTTTCACTGAATTCCCAGGCTTTTATTATAAATTAAATAATTATTAAATACAATGGTTTTCTACGCCCATTCGCTCTGACGGTTCTTATTTTCTTATTCTTTTGTTTTTTCTTTTCTCCTTTTTCTATATCGAATCTGACTTTGACAACGTCACAGCAAATAGTTTACAAATATTAATGAGGTTGCATGTGGGATGATCGTATCCTCGATCCACCTACCACAGTACCCTCTATAAAAAAAAACCATTATGGTGTGTCCGAGGAATACAATTTTTCGCCTTACTATACCTTGTCCAACTTCAAAACTGTACAGTTAAGAATCTGTCTAGGTGTACCGAATGGATTTAAAAATCCGTATTTTTAAATTAAAAATATTTTGACTACATATCTAAATATGCAGTTAAAGTTACCACAAACACGTCACGGGCAGACAGCTCAGAAGAATTTAGACTGGAAACGCATGCAGTTTGATCAAAGCTTGGGTCTTTATATTTATAAATACCAACGATCAAAACTTTTCAATATTAAATTCATGCCATTACATATTCAATTGACGTTACGGAAATCAGAAATAGAAATTGCAGGATTATAAAAGCTCTGAATCGCTTCCAACGGTTTGAATCACGAATGAAACTCAATATTCTTTATTCAAAAGCGAACGAAATAAAATGCAAAAAAATCTCATTCGCTTATCATTTAAACCGCGAAATAAACCCATAGGAAAATCTGTTCCTCGTCATTCTAAATTCAGCTCTATGATATGCAAAATACAGTTGATATTTGAACGTGCTTTGGTTTGATACATCGTAAGTTTTCAAAACCTGTAATGGTGTGCGTAGATTTTTTTACTCCGTTCGGAATGAATATTTTTAAATTTTATTTGACGTCAGCTAGTGCGGAATGCTAAAACTAAAAACCGTGCTTTATAAAAATATGAAAAAATATGTTGTAATCGTACCTCCAACTAATGAGTACTTTTACATTTTAAAAAAGGATGTGAGCGTTTACTCCGCCATCTCTTATATTTCCGCCGTTTGACGTTTGTTATAATATTAAATAATAAACGATGGCAACACGCAAACATTTGGCCAATGCTAATCAAAGAGGAATAAGGGAGCGATTACCCGTGCCGTCGTTTATTTCCGCTGTTCCTGGTTCCTGTTAAAAGTTTTTTTTTTTAGAGCAATGGAAACATTCAAATCTGAACATTCAGCCAATACTTACTAACTTAGGTCAGGTCCAATAAATGATTATTTCCACAATGCAGGAAGCTTGTGTCAGAATTCTAGCGACCCTCATGGAGTCAGCCCATTGGACCGTCCCTTCTTGTTCCGGTTCGTGGCTTCATTTAAGAACATTCCCCCATGCTTCTGTTCCATAGTTATGTGATTATAAGGGAATAACTCGTGTGAGATATATGCTTAATTTAATGAAATAAATGACGGCACATTCGCCCTCAAGACATGAGATGTCATGAATATTAAAATTTCTCTTTTTGCTGCATTTAAAATTTCTATCAAATTCTATCAAATTAAAATTTCTCTTTTTGCTGTTTAATTTGCATCCAGAAAACTTAGTGCAGAGAAAGTGTAACTACGACTTCCTATTATTTTCGGCCAATTTCTCGGCATTCTGTATTTTCAAAGAAAAACGAAGAAACCATCGTATCTTGATGGTGGAAACCTTTCATTCATAAAATTTAATATGTCGATGGATCCCAATCTTTTTGCGGTTTAAAAAAAATAAATCGGACCTTGAGGCCTATAGGCCTAACTATTCTTCTTCAATGAAAACAAAGTTTCGATAAAGTATGAGGTTGTATCTATACTAATATTATAAAGCGGAAGAGTTTGTTTGTTTGTTTGTTTAAACGCGCTAATCTCAGGATCTACTGGTCCGATTTGAAAAATTCTTTTTTTGTTGGATAGCCCATTTATCGAGGAAGGCTATAGGCTATACAGGGTGTATTTTTGAAACGGGTCAGTAAGGGCAAGTACCTTAACCGTTGCAGTTACAGCAAAACGTTCTTAGAAGACCTTCCCTAACTTTTTGACATACTTTGAACTGCATTCACAGATTTTGTAAAAAACTTACAGTTGGCAAAAAAAATGCAAAAAGTCCAAAAAATTTTTTTTTATGCCAATCGATTCTATTTCATGTGGGGATCAAAAAACTCTATGAAACCATTTTAGCTTTCAGTACTAGAAAAGACAGAAATCGCTAAAAACGTTTCCCATACATTTCGGCAACAGAAACAAATTTCTACGATGGTCGAACTTTTTGTTATGGCCAGGAAGTGGGTAGAATTGACTGTAAAGTAAATAAAAATAATTTTTACCTTCAAATTTCGAATTTCATTCGAAAATCTGTGTGTCAGCTGAGAAACTTCGTATGAGTTATTATTAATTAAGGATTTTCGCTAAAATGTCTTCTAATCGTGAAAAAATTGACTTATTAGAAGCGTATTTTGTCAATAATCGAAATGCGGGAGCTGCATTAGTGTGGTACCGCAATAAGTATCCGTTGCGACATGTGCCAACAAGAAAGGTTATTAGAAATCTTTTGAAAAACCTGGAATTGCAGGGTTCTTTCAAAAGAAAGCGGCAGCCTCGTGTGGACATGGACACGGAGATTGCGGTTCTGACTTATGTCGAAGCATATCCAGAGGTATCGTCCAGGCATGTCGCCTTTGAAGTAGGTGTATCCCACTCCCTTGTGATAAAGATATGGAAGAAATACGGCTACAAGTGCTATCGATATGGGCGCATAGTTCAAGTGTTACATCCGGGTGATGATGTTCGAAGGCTTACTTTTTGCAGGTGGCTAAGAGGAAAAATAAGCAGAGATCATGAATTTTTAAATTACATACTGTGGTCAGACGAAACGAATTTTTCCAATAACGGTATGTACAACAGAAAAAATCACCACTATTGGTCCAAAGAAAATCCACTAAGAGTTACGGCAAGTCATAATCAGGTTCGCTTCTCATTCAACTGTTGGTGTGGTATAATGTCCAATCGAGTTATAATGGTGGAATTTTATGAAGGGAAACTGAATTCTGCCATGTATAATGAAGTCATTTTACACCATCTTGAAAACGAGATGGACGAATGGCCCCTGTCGGAATTGCGAAAAGTTCATTTTCAACAAGATGGTGCTCCGCCACATAACAGTCACCTTTCACGTTCCAATTTGAGCCGCCTATTCGGTACACAGTGGATAGGTACACATGGTCCAACACAGTGGCCACCTCGTAGCCCCGATCTAACACCACTTGATTTTTTTTTATGGGGCTTCGTGAAAAACGAGGTGTATAAGACGACGTACGCCAGTGTTCAAGAGCTCAAGGATGCATTAATGACCATTTTACGTAATATTCATCCCAGAACATTATTAGCCGCCATTCGTTCAGTGCAAAAAAGGATAGACTTATGTATTCGTGAAAATGGAAATCATTTTGAGCAATTTATTTCATAAACCAATTTCTAAAATGTTTAAATGATTTTTTTTATTTAAAAAAGTTTAAAATTTTACCTGTCCTATGAGTTTCGAGTTGATTTATCATATTTCCGTAGGAAATGTATGGGAAACGTTTTTGGAGATTTCTGTCTTTTCTAGTACTGAAAGCTAAAATGGTTTCATAGAGTTTTTTGATCCCCACATAAAATAGAATCGATTGGCATAAAAAAAAATTTTTTGGACTTTTTGCATTTTTTTTGCCAACTGTAAGTTTTTTACAAAATCTGTGAATGCAGTTCAAAGTATGTCAAAAAGTTAGGGAAGGTCTTCTAAGAACGTTTTGCTGTAACTGCAACGGTTAAGGTACTTGCCCTTACTGACCCGTTTCAAAAATACACCCTGTATAACATCGCGCTACGACTAATAGGAGCGGAGAAGCGACGAGAAATGTTTCAAAAACGGGGAGAAATTACGCATACGAAGTTGCGCGGGACAGCTAGTGTGTAATATACAGAGCCAGCAACTTACACTTGTTCCCGAAAATCGTCTATGGGTTCGAATTTTTTTTGGTGCTTATTATAAAAATAATAAGAATAGTCCCCGTCGTAAACTTAAGAATCGTTTTTTCCTCTTCCCGCCGATATTACTCGGTAGGGATTATGGCTCGCACATTCTGTCCATTCGCCAGTTTCAAGTTAATTTTCTTTCAGTTTCAAGTTTATATCTTTGAATCACAAAGTCTCGATGTCAATTCTAAGTTTTTTTTAAGCTATTGCATAGCTTTTATCGCGGGCTTTGAGCGCGGCGCCCCAATCAAGAAATTCCGTAACGAAAATAAAACCTAACACCAATCATTCCGCCTACCATGTAGCTCGGCTGAGCGTTTGCATAACGTATATGTAAATGGTACGACTGTACGAAGCTCGCACGGATCGAGACGAGCTGCTCCGAAATGTAATGAAAAATTTTTTTTTTTTTTTTTTAAATTTCGTAAGTTGATAAAAAATGCTATGCAATAGCTTTACCGCGGAAGTCCCCGAGTGCCACACATTTTTTCTAGTTGTATAATCTTTTAATCACAATCCTCGTTACCATTTTTAAATTTATTTTATTTCAAGTTTTCTTCTTTAAATCACAAAGTCTCGTTCTTATCCAGTTATCACGTATTTCAAGTATATTTTGCACTCGTAGAGTACATTTGTTCTGTGATTTTAAACGTTAAACGCGGAGCTGTAAAAATAGCGACATGTTGGTTTGCCGCCATTTTTACAACTCATGAGTTGTAAAAATGGCGGCAAACCAAACGGCCATTATTTTTACAGCTCCGAGTTTAACTTGTAAAAAATGATTTGAATACGTGATAATTGACTAAGAACGAGACTTTGTGCATGTATTAAGCGCATAAATACTTAACACTGGCAGAAATTAGCCGTTAAAACGGCTAGATTGCCATAAACCCAAAGAATAAGAAGAAGAACTCTTAAGAATCGTTTTGTAGGTTGGCAATCCTATAAGGTCAAATTTTGTATGAAAACCACCGACCTCTATACTTTATGTAAAGGAAACAAATCTTTAAAAAAAAAGAGCTGGATGAACCACAAGGAATGGCTATTTATACAAAAATTGCCTGTAGGCATTCTTTAACTTAAATGATAAGTCTGGATGCACATCGTCTGCATGCAATAAAGATCTCAACTTAGTTAAAAGATAACATCTGCCATGTTCTGGTTAAAAGCTTTTGCCTTCAAGCGTTTTACATTAAAATTTATTTTAATGAGTACTTTGGATACTGGCTGAGATATCTAAATTAGTACTTAGATGCAGGAGTTAATAAGAATGCTATTAATGGTGAAGAAAGATTAAGGTGGATTAATGCGTCGTGGTCAGATCATTTCATGTTGTAGCCGAGCATGTCACGAAATTGAATGGTGGTATTTCATGATATGGCAAACTAAAACATATTGTTTAAACGTCAACGTTTAATCCTTTGATTATATAATGTCTAGATTCCTAATCCGGCATCTAAAATTAAAGCAAAGAACTGTCAAAAAGTACGGTCAAATGGACGTACTTTTTGACAGGTAAAAAGCCGCCATCTTGTGTTTTAGCCATAGTTGTTCTCATCAACGAGTGTCAAACGTCAAAGAGGGAATGCTTAATTTTTTTATAGGCTCATTGAGAGCATGCTCTATCTAGACATTATATAATCAAAGGTTTAATCATCACACTTCACACTAATATTATAAAGGCGAAAGTTTGTGAGTATGTGAGTGTGTATGTTTGTTACTTCACGTCTAAACGGCTGCACAGTGAATTACCTAGAACTAGCCAGCTGGACAAAAGTCGATTCCTAGAATCGATTAAATCATAATCCTGTCTCATTAACCACACCTCAAAACTCAGAATTCCAGGTATAACACGTGCCTTACCCTTTGTAGCACACCGCCATAGTACTGGAAAGTGAGGTAATAAGGAAAATGCATTTATGCAAATAAATCAGTTGATAGTTTGCAGTGCTTACGACAACATCTTATGACCACTTGTGCTATTTATATTATTGTGAGTGTTATGGATTTTCTACTTGAAGGTATGTACTTTAAATTTCTTCATAAATTGGGATCATTTAACTTGTTGACGTTGATGTTTATAGGCTTTATAGAAATGGACATTTATATCGTGTAAATTTTTCTATTTAGTAACTTTCATCGAGTGTAACTTTTTTTATCCAAATATATCCAGGCCGTTATTTACGTATGTAATAGCCACAATATTTAACTTTAAAATGATATATAGTTTTGCCACCCCAACTCACCCCATTTTTTTTAATTATTTTTTTCAGAAGTTGTGATTTCGATTTCAAAAATCGATTTCTTTGAAGAATGGCGTAAACACAAGAAAGAGGACCGTAATTCAAAGCTCACAGAGTTTGTATTGAACAAAATCAACTGTTCAGATGTCACTCTTGATTCAAAGAAGAATATTTGTACGAAAATTTCAAGTATTTCTTCAAAATTTGCTGAAAAGTGGCCCGCATCGAAAAATACCCTCAATAGGTTTTTGAATAACAATAAGGATTGGTTAGAGGGTAATGAAATACAATTTGAAGTTCAAGTACATCGCCCGTCTGCGTCTTCGTCATCTGGACCAAGTCGGACTACAGGCAGACCCAGAAAAGAATTTGACGAATCGTCATTCAAAACCAAAAAACGAAGGGTTGAAGATTTAGTGCAATCGCGAAGTGCTAGTGAGTTAACCATAGCCGCTGAAGTAGCCAATCGAGTATCTGGTCGAAGAAATGTAGCTAGTTCAATTCATAAAATATCTGACAACTCTCCAAAAGCTAAAACAACCAATGTTGCATGTGGTGGTCGTCAATTGAGCAGTGATGAAGCTTTAGCTCATTATGTTGATGCTAAGTGTACCAGCCATAGCTACAAACAGACGCGTAAGGTGTCATTGAAGGCGGGACATCAGATATTTCCATTATATCATAGTGTAGTTAAGTCTAAAAAAATGTGTTATCCTTTAGATGAGTATATTTCTGTGACGGAAACGCGCGCTGAAATTAATCTACAAGGCATTTTAAACAAAACTGCTGATCGTTTAATTGAAGCGCAAAGTGATGTTATAATAAATGTTGTGTCTTCTAATTCATCCCTTACATTAATTAGCAAATGGGGCTGTGACGGCAGTTCAGGCCACAGTACCTATAAGCAAAGGTTCGAAGATGCTAATGCTACTGATGAATTCCTGTTCATGTTTTCATTAGTTCCTTTGAAATTATGTGACGGCCAACATATTATATGGCAAAATCCACGGCCTTCGTCAACTCTCTATTGCCGACCAATCAAATTTATTTTTTCAAAGGAAACTAATGAATTCACCAAAGCCGAAACCAACAAAGTCTTGGAAGAAATATCTCAGCTTCTTCCAACTATTTGTAATGTTGAAGAATATGAAATTACTATAAAACATGACCTCTTACTGACTATGACAGACGGAAAAGTATGTAACGCTTTGACTGACACACGCTCCCCTCAAAAAGTAACGGAAAAGTAGATATTATTATAGTTAAGTAATTTAAAGTGGGTGTAGTAATACACCTCTGCCACCCCTTTGGGGAATAAGGCGTGATGATATGTTATGTTATGTTAAGTAATTTAAGTTAAGTTTTTTAAATTGTGTAGATATATAATTTAAATTATTTCGTTAATATGTATTCTTCTAGACTTCTATTTTCAATAAATTTTTATTCCGTACTAAGTTTTTTTATTTTACCACATAACGCAAAAAAAATGATTCAGTATATGTTATTATGGCTGTAGCGATCATGTGAACCCATAAAATAATTTTGTCCAGCTACCATGTTCTAGACGATTCACTGTGGGCTGGAGAGATTTTAATAAAATTTGGTATGGAGTCAGCTGACACCCTGGATTAACACATAGGCTAATAAACTGCTGGTAATACCGCGGGGCACAACTAGTAATAACATATTTCATGATATGGTTGACTACTTCATGGTATGATCAAGACTACGATAAATAGATAGTAGGGATAAATCCGTGCGAATTCAAACGTATAGCTAGTATGTAATAAATAATATCAAAGAAGTACTTAGGTACATTCACGCCATTTCACGAATGATAAATCAAAGTATAAAATTAAAATATACAAATAATTTAAAATAAGTTTAATTTTAAAAGCTTTGACATACGACACTCGACCGGTGGAGTGTCGCAGCGATTCGTTAGCGTGGACGCTGCGATTTAATTGCGTTACGCGCGAACTCGAGTGTTGGGTTTGGGTATGACCAAAACGGGTCAACTTCAATAGTTATGTTACAGTAATGTAATCGCAAAATTCATTAGGGTTTTTTATTTAAGAATTGTATTTAATAACTTTCTATACATTGCAAAGAGCGGACTTAATGCCGTAGGCCTTTGCCGCTGATAAGCCGTTGAATAGTAAAGATACAAGTGTGACAGGAGCTCTATTTGACAATCTATACTAATATTATAAAGCTGAAGAGTTTGTTTGTTTGAACGTGGTAATGTCAGGAACTACTGGTCCGAATTAAAAAAAATATTTTTTGTTGGGTAGCCCATTTATCGAGGAAGGTTATAGGCTATATAACATCACGCTTCGACTAATAGGAGCAGCAATGAAAAATGTTGCAAAAACGGAGATAATTTACGCAGACGAAGTTGCTTGGGTCCGCTAGTTTGACAATAATTTAACACAACACTTTTTTGTTTCAGATTTGAAACACGCGTTCGGATTTGAAGGTAAGTTAAATCTTGTTTTTGATATTATTTTTGACACATTTTTTTACCGACATAAATGGAAAACAAGACAAATGTAACGACGTCTAAATTGTTTAAATTCGTTTTGTGGTTTGATATATATGAAATCCTGAATCAGCCCATGGTGGCAATTGAAAAGCATAATAACGAGAGGAACTTGTGACGTCATAGCGTGTTATTCGTGTACAAAGCTTGTCGTTTTGACATTTCAAAGACAGATTTGACTTGACAGTCACATACTAAACCCTTTTCGATTTCACTTGGTCAAGTTTAAAGGTCACTTGTAATATAACAAAATAATGAACTTTGAAAATTCTAATGCAGCGAGCAACTCCATATTACATATATCAGTAGCTCGTTGAACTATTACGTCAGAGGCAAGGGCATCAGAAAACGTCAGACAAAGGTCGCCGCCGGCCGAAGGTCAGGACGTACCTCCTTAAGGTTACAATGTAATGTCATGTTGTAAAGGGTAACTGAATTTGAGAAATTCTTAGAGTTTTAGGGCTAAAGTTACCCGAATATATTACTTACAATATTTTAGGGAGCAAAGACTATTTAAGGTTTTTAATATAGGTAAGGGTGTGCATTGACGTAGAGACCAGGACAGCGCCATAACCTCACAAAACTGACCACTCTCTAGAAAGAGACAACGCTACTTTGTGGACCAGACCTGTCAAAGACTGCACGAGTTTTTTTTCTCTCTTTCACTCTCTGCAGTAGTGGCGGCGGGTTCTTAGAATACCGTTCTTTTCGGTTTCCCTTTTGAGTTCTAGTTACTTAATATTATGCCCTCAAGAACCGTGTACTGCTAGATAGTTTTTGTACCCTTCGCCTCTCGACTTTGCAGTCAATATTTACTTTTTAATTGAAGGTCTAACGTCTATGGGGTGTGAAGTTGGGAAAATGGCGGCAATCTGAGCTGTCAAATTATGTATGAATGTAAATTTCGTAGGATCGAGTCTTTGGGCGGAGTTGTAAAAATGGCGGCAAACTAAACGGCCATTATTTTTACAGCTCCGAGTTTAACTTGTAAAAAATGATTTGAATACGTGATAATTGACTAAAAACGAGACTTTGTGCATGTAATAAGCGTATAAATACTTGACTCTGGCAGAAATTAACCGTTAAAACGGCTAGATTGCCATAAACTCAAAAAAGAAGAAGAAGAAGAGTCTTTGGGCGGAGTTGTAAAAATGGCGGCAAACTAAACGGCCATTATTTTTACAGCTCCGAGTTTAACTTGTAAAAAATGATTTGAATACGTGATAATTGACTAAAAACGAGACTTTGTGCATGTAATAAGCGTATAAATACTTGACTCTGGCAGAAATTAACCGTTAAAACGGGTAGATTGCCATAAACTCAAAGAAGAAGAAGTAGAAGAGTCTTTGGGCAGTTAAGGGCAAGTCTTGCATACAAGTACAAAGTAAGTGGCGGCAAACTGACCTGTCATTATTTTCACAGTTTCGAGTTTAACTTGTAAAAAACGGGGCAAGAGCATGTTGGCGCATCTTTGTGATTTCTGTCATATTTTTTCGTCACACTGTTTAAAAGTTAAGGAGGAGACACAATTTATGCCAACTTTCGGAGCAATTAATTCCAAAAATATTCACCCAATCAAAACATTTTATTAGAAACCTTAAAATGTTTTTGAGAGACCTGTCTAATGATGTGACACACGTTTAATTGTTTGCTGAAAAAAAAAAACAGCTTCTGTTACATGTTTAGAGAGTGCCCCCCCCCCCTCCAAAAATGTTTATTATTATTATTTAGCTAAGCTATCAAACTACGTAGCGGCTACTACAAGACAGAAAAACATAACCCTTCCTTACAGTCGGGTAAAAATAGGATAAGACAGAAAATTATAACTTCTTTTATACTTATGCAATAAATACATATGTATTCTCTGGGTTCTAAACACAGGGCTATAATATGTTTTTGAAATACGGCCGTTATTTTTTTAACGAATACCTTTTATGACGCTTTTGACAGTTTGACACAATCGAAAATTAAAAAATAAATCACTAGGCATGAAAACGTCACACCGCTGTGATTGCATACCTACAAAAAAAAAACAATATCATCCTGATAAAACTATAGATACACCTGCAGTGAAAACTTTTAACAATTGGAAACAACGGATAGGTACCGGTGAAAAGATTCGCCATATTGTGAGCGGAAACGGAAATCATTGTTTGGCCTGTTCCGCGGAACCTAGGCTTTGTCGTCTTTTTATTCGGCCAGTGAATGGGACGCGTTATAAACATTCAAAAATGAATAGGTAGCTTTAGTATTTCGGTGTAGTTTTTTACTAATTTTCAATAATCTATGATAGTTTTCTATATTTTATCAATATATAATGCAACATCAAATACATGAAAAATCCAGTAATTAGTTTCTACAAAATACAGGTTGTTTTAATTTCTGTATTTTTTTTTTTACATTTTCATAGACAAGAGTTTGGCTAGAGTTGTTTTCAGTTTCAATGCCGTGTAGTGAAGGAGTCATCAAGTGGCGCTGTCTATATCCAACGTAGGAATGGATCACGGTCGATAAAACGTAGCTTAGTTATATCGATAGAATATTTTACTAGAAACTGACAGATATTAAAATGTCGGTACTAATAATCTAGCTGTGCCCGCGTATTCGTCCACCTGAAGTTGCAGTCCTGCTCTCTTCCTATGAACGTTAGCGTGATGATAAAAGTAGCCTATGTTACCTCCTTATATCCTCAGCTGTTTGACTGTGAAAGTCTCGTCGTTTCGGAGATAGAAAAAAAAAATGTTTTTGTTATAAGTAGTTAGGTACCTTAAATACTTTCATATGCATTTAATAATAATAAGAATACATCTATATTGTAGTAAAAGGTTTGTACAATAAGTTTGCAAGCCCTGATTCCCAAACTAGCGTCAGCTGGATGTCAGGAATCAGTTCCTTCCCAAAGTAGGTGAACAGTTAATCTAGTTTAGATCAATCGTTTTATAATAATGTATATTATACTATCTATACTAATATTACAAGGCTAAAGAGTTTGTTTATTTGTTTGAACGCGGTAATCTCAGGAACTACTAATCCGAATCGAATAATTCTTTTACTGTTGGATAGCCCATTTATCGAGGAAGGCTATAGGCTATAAATAAAATATCACGCTAGAACCAATAGGAGCGGAGCAGCAATGAGGAATGTTGCAAAAACGGGGAAAAATTACGCAGACGAAGTTGCGCGGGACAGCTAGTATAGAATATATATGTTAGTGTGTGTGTGTTTATGTGTAGATATGTGTGTGCGTATGTGTTTGTGTGTTGTTTATAATGTTACGAGTGTGAGGTGTGAGTCACTTTGATTTTATTGAGATGAGATTGTTAGGAGCTTTTCCAAATCGTTGTATTCTAAATCCTTTAGCCATAGTTTAATTTTGCCATTTAGTAAAAAAACATTTTGACACTTCAAAGAAACGCTTCCACTTTAATAAACTTAACTAAAGTTGCTTTCAAAAAGGTCTAAAAACCATTCTACTGTATCATTTAAATGATTTTTTTTTTGTTTCCTTTATCGATATGTTGTTTACTAATATTTGTTATTTTATCGATATATACTTAACTGGACATCACTAAGTCATCGTCATCGACTAGTCTAGTGCACGCTTCGTCGCCTGCCCATGAATGTCGTAGCGATCTTTTGTGCCTACCCTCCGCGCGTCACACAATGGATAGGGAATGAGTATCCCAGTATCTTAATGATTGAGATGTTTTGATTGAGAAGGCTGTATAAAGACGCAAGTATTGAAAAAAAGTTACTAGGGTTAGGTTTTTAAACGTCAGATTTACTCTTATTTTTAGTATGATCGCAATCTAGCCATGTACACATTTTGACACGATATAATTGTGATGCTGTGAAAATTCTGACGTCTCATTTTGCCGCCATTTTCATTATTAAAATTACACCAGTGCGAAGCCGGGCGGACAGCTAGTTACAAATATTTTGCAGATGAAATATGGAGATATAAAATGATAAGAACTAATAAGAAATATACATTAAAATTTTTAATGGCTGTCATTTCGTTAAAGTATATTTGAGAGAGCTTGCCAATAAAATAAGTTCATTGACGATTAAAGCCGCGATGAGTCTTCTAAAGCTTTATATTTTTCTTTTTTTTTTTTTAAAGATAACTAGCAATGCGGGGTTTGGCCCCCACATTGCTTGCCATCTTGTTCGCATTGCTTGCAATCTTGTTAACACCTCTAGCTAAGCTTAAAGGCTTGTGTCACGTCGGTAGTACAATGGGTAGGATTCGAACCGGCGACTTTACGATTGCAAGTTCGCGAAGCCTTAACCATTAGGCTACCGCCGCTTTCACTATATTATCTAGACACTGTAAAACGAAAAAAAGAAGACGACGTAAAATCAGTCCTTTTTCAAAGTACGGAACCCTAAAAAAAATATGGCGTAAAAAATGCTATTCATGGATTTGCGTACGTCTACGTACGCATTACTTACGCTACGAGTACACTTGCGAGCCGCGGACCGACTGAATAATATTATTTTTTCAGTCCTACATCATTACTGAACTGACTTCCGACTGCTTGTCACACGCCGCACAAGGGTTCTTGGTATAATATTCATGAATCTTTGTATCGCACTTTGACATTTGCGGCAAATGTAGATACAATATAGGTATGTTGTGTTTTTTACACACCATGAACGCGGCACCCAACCCGCATTTTACTAAGGCTCACTAATAAATCATTGATGTATTGGTTGGGAAGCCTAGAAGATGACAACCCACCTTGCCACACACCGCATTCCATTTACACACTAGGTCTTAGTTATTAAAAAAAAAAAAATAACAGTTGTGGCGCGCATAAAAATAGCCCGAATTATAATCTGCAAATCATTGCTAAACCGATAATTTAAAAAAAAAGAACCAAATTGGCGACTTGGTTGGTATTGGCGCATTTTTTACGCGTGCCCTTTGTCCAGGAATGTTAGTGTTGCTAGTTTTTTATCTACCAAAGGATTGATGGACCATTGTGTTGGGAAAAATTCCACTTTCAAATAATTGATAAGTCTGCTATGCTCTTTTTTTTTCTTTTTCGAATTCGAATCGTTAGCGGATTAGATACTTTTTTTATTTGGCTAACTCGGTCTGAATTGTTCGGCTCGAATTTCGGTAGCCCTGTTTGTTTTCCGTCTATTCCTCTTTTATAGTTTTTGTGAAATTTTTGCTACCTAAAACTTTTATTTGTGCCAACAATGTTATTTTTCATATTCCATGTTTGAAACTATGGATTTTGGATCTATTTTTGTACATGTAGCCCATGTAAGTAGTGTTGTGTTCAAGTAGATATAACGAACTTATTGTAGTTGTGTTGCCTATTCTATTTTAGTATTAAGAGGGTTTTAATATTATCTCTAGCCTGTCCCATTTATCTTTAGTTGGGTAAGGCCTGGTGGCAATTATTCCGTTGAACAGGTTTACTTAATTAACTCTGATTAGTCGAGGATCACGTTTGGAGCTATTGGGTTTTTAGTACCGCATCTCAAATTGAATTTGTTCACTTGTCAAAACTGACAGATTCACTCATTAGACCAATTTTAAATGTCACGATAAAGGATTACCTAGAGAACGCTCTATCTATACAATATTATAATCAAGTTTGGGGTTAAAAATCAATAGAAGATGGATTGAAGGTCGCAATATAAGCGCCACCAGTAGCGGATCCAGGAATGTCGTTTGGGGGGGGGGGGGGCTTGGATTGGCTTGAAGATGGGACCGTTGTTGCACCACTTACACGAATCGAATGGGTGAATGGTGATTTTTGGGTTGAGCCCCCTAGATCCCTAGGATCCGCACTGAGCGCAACTCTTTTTTTTTTTAAAGACGGTTCCCGCAGTAGGGTACAAGCCCTGTGTTGCGGCGACTATACAAACATACAAGTCACAGACACAAAGTACACCCAGACTCGGAACAACAATTTGTGGATCACACAAAGTGCTGTCCCGTGTGGGAATCGAAACCACGACCACTTGCGTAGCAGTCGGACACTCTCCCACCGCGCCATTCTGTCATGAATGATTTGCAAAGGTTGGTCGATAAGGATCTATTCATACATCTTGACTACTACTATCCCCGCGACTTCGCCCGTAAGTTTTATTGCAAGAACTATTTTATTTTTTATAAAGATAACTAGCAATGATTTGGTCCCACATTACTAGTTATCCTGTTAACCCCTCCAGCTAAGCTCATGGCTTTATTAGGAGTGGATTCACGTCAGTAGTATAATGGGTAGGATTCGAACCCGAAACCTCACGATTGCGAGACCGATGCCTTAGCCATTAGGCTACCGCCGCTTCAAATGCAAGAACTGTTTGATATAATAAAACCCACATTTTCGCTCAAAATGTATGCAGTAGTATAGGTATTAAAGTTTGTGATGTAACTACGTACAGCATCAGAAAAATCCCTGTAACAGCACAGTGACATATAATAATAATAATCTTGGGACAACTCACACAACGCTATCTGATCCCAAACTAAGCAGAGCTTGTACTATGGAAACCAGACAACTGATAAACATACTTATATATTTCTAAATACATAAATATTATAGATAAATAACACCCAGACACAGAATAAACCATCGTGCTCATCACACAAAGTTTTATCCTGGGTGGGGATCGAACCCACGACCTCTTGCGTAGCAGTCGGATACACTCCCACCGCGCCACAGAGGCAGTCGTAATATAAAAAGACAAACAACAAATACATTTGTGGAAAAGAAACTGGACTATTTCGTATTATATTTCTCGGCACACATTATGTAAATTCCTCTTGGGAGCGGTGTAATAGAGTTTTGATCACCTTCCTGCGTCGTCCTGCTCCGACCCCGCCTTCTAGCATCGTAATCATATTCTGTTTGTTTTCATTAACTTTGTTATGTGTTTATTATGTTACTTATATGACGACATCTTTATTTAATATGACATATACCTGAATTGTGAAATTGGCGGCAAACTGATCTGTAATATTTTTTACTAGCTGTGCCCCGCGGTGTTTCCCGCGGTTTATTGGCCTATGTGTTAATTCAGGGTGTCAGCTAACTCCACACCAAATTTTATTAAAATCACTCCAGCCGTTTAGACGTGAAGAAGTAACAAACATACACACTCACATACTCACAAACTTTCACCTTTATAATATTAGTGTGATACTCTACGCATTTATTTAACGTGTGAAAATACCTACATTAAATACGATAGATTCGTAAGACCGAATCTTTGTGGTTTAAAAAGTACAAAAACTACTTTACGCTGACAGAAATTGGAAAATCGGCCTAGATTGCCATCAACTAAAAAATAAGTAAAGAAGAAGAAGACATAATTAAAACTTTAAAAGAAAGAAGTATACTCGTACCTGTTAAAAGTCTACTAGACAAGAATAATTTTATGGCAGTAAATTTAAAAAAAAAATGTTATTTATGCTATGGCAACTACGACCGATTTTACTAAAACAAGTGGTGTGATTAAGGGTTAATATTAAATATTTTCCAAAACTGATTTACAGGGTTATTTAGTGTTATGTAAAGAAGCCACGAGCGGGAGGTTATTATTATATTACAAATCTCCCTGTATAACTCCTGAATTCTGAAATACATAACTTGAGTGATGTCTAAAAGTATTTATAAATAAATAAATAAATAAAATACATTTATTTCAGACTGTGGTCCATGTCGTTACTATTCTCCTTAAAGTGACAGTACATTAAATCGTCAAACTAGGTATAACGACATGAACGTTATGATAATATATATATATATATGCCTATAAAAAACAACTCTAGATACGTATTGTACAACAATCTGTAAACAAACGAAAACATAAAAGTTACAACGACAATGCTAAAAGAACAAGTTTCAAACTTTGTAACAAAACTTTTTTTCGTAATGACGTTTATACTTTTTTTCTTTCGAGGCAATGAACACATCTTTTCAGCCAGTACCTTCGCTAACACAATCATCTAAGAAGGAGCGAAGCGTCTGCGCGATGTATTTGGGTCGCGCGCGTGATCCGAATGCAATGGTCTACTCCCGCCCTTATATCGAATTTGCCGCCAAAACACGTTTTTGACACGTGCTGCTAGAAATGTTATAATGGGCAGAATATATTTGATATTAAGACGACTGAAGTTTAAACAAAAGAGGAGTAGATACACTCAACTTAAACTTAAAAGACTACGTAATTATGCCTAGGGTTTATCGTGTTGTCTCGCTGAACGAGACCCACATTCTCTTTCTAAATACTCAAATCATGAAATTAAAAAAAAAAAGCCTGTCTCGCAAAATGTCAAATAAATTCAGGATAAAAAACACTGATCTACGAACACACTGTGTGCAATATACCTGCCCTGGCTTCCGACGGACGTTTCTCAGTGTCTTTTAGAGAATATCTCCACGAAGAAATTCTTTAAAACTTACTAAAATCCGTTGCAAATTTAAAATGACTTGACTGCATACAATTATTAATGGCAAAACTATAAGAGCTATTAAGTTATCTCCTATTCATACATCTCAATCATTTGAGCTTAAATCCTCCTTTCAATAAAACTTGCTCGAACTCTTTTTGCACATTCCTCCTTGGATATCAACATACACACACACACACACACCTATGTACTACCTACACACAAGTATAACATGATTCATTCTTCGATCGTGACCTCTAGTATAATTCGATACAGCTGCGCCTTATGTGATAGGGGACATAATGCCTTGGCTGATCGCCTTTTAGTTTAAGTATGCCTTTTTTTGACAACGATGTCTACAATGTGCTAGTGATACCTTTAGTTTTACTTAGATATATCTTCATTGTTATACCAGGCTTGATAGGCTATCAGCATTGACGTAGAGACCAGGACTGCGCCATAACCTCACAAAATTGACCACTCTCTAGAAAGAGACAACGATACTTTGTAGACAATATATGTCAAAGGCCGCACGAGTTTTCTCTCTTTCACGCTTTGCAATCACACACAAGTTTAATTTTTAATTGAAAGGGATGCCACGGTCCAGGTCTATAGGTCAAGGGCTATCAGTACTTACCATCAAGCCATTGACTTTGACGTATAGACCTGGACTGCGCTATAACCTCACAAAATTGACCATTAGAAAGTCACACAACACACGCTACTTTGTGGACAATACCTGTCAAAGCTGACACCTGAGCTGTCATCATTTTCACAGCTCTGCATTACGTACACGTGTGAAAATACATGAACTACGTGCAAAAACCGTAAGACCGAGACTTTGTGGAGTTAAAATGTACAATAAATACTTGACACTGGAATAAATTGGCTGGAATATAGGCCTAGATTACAATCAACTCAAAAATAAGAAGAAAACACTTTAGTGTTACCTATAAAAAAAACAACATTTTTATTTTTAACCGGGTAACATTTGAGTTGTAAAATAGTGGGAGACTGAGCTGTCAATTTTTTACAGCCACTCGTTTAATCTTAGAGAAATATTGTAGTTTGTTAAAGCGAATAATTGTACCTACAATTAAGTATGCAAAAACAAACACATGCATGACACTAGCAGTAACAGACTGACAATTCAAGGTTGCCATCAGCCATCTATTAAAAAATAAGAAAGAAGAAGACTTGTAAAATTGGCGGCAAACCGGCAACCGGAGCTGTCACTCGCAGCATCCTCTGTACACCACATCAAACTGATTTTGTACTAATATAACAGTAACTAGCAATTTAAATTCATCAAAATTGTACAAAACTACTCTGAAAGTCTGGAATTGATTTACGCAAATGAAAATGGAGGCAAACAATCCCCCAAATGACTAAAAGCTCTCGAAACTGTTGGCAGCCAATTCATCTGTTTGCTTCGTCAGTAATTGAATTATCAAAAATTGATTTGTGTTCTTTAGTGGATGTGAAATGCAGACTACTTTGCACTGATGTAGAGTATCAAATATTCACTAGCGAGCGATCCGCCCTGTTCCAAACTGATGTAATTTAGTAATGACAAACGGAATGTCACTATTTTTATTGATATTTTCATTATACTTCATAAATAAGTAACTTAATATGTAAATGGCGTTACATTTTTATTAAAAATCCACCAGAAAATTCGCAATATGGATTTTTTTTCCTCTTCCCTCCGATATTATTCCACGTATTTCAAGTATATTTTACACTGTTTTACACTTTAAACGCGGAGCTGTAAAAATAGCGACATGTCAGTTTGCCGCCATTTTTACTACTGGAGCGTCTTATAATAGTGCCATAGTTTTGATTTACTTTTTTTAGTTTTTTTTTTCATCGTTCAAGTTTATTTTGTTACCTTTGTTTAAATTTGTTACCTTGTTATAACTTTAATTGTAAAAAATGTACCTATAGTATCGCAATATCGTGTTGTATTTCCCAGTAATAATTAAAAAAATAGGAATGAGGATATTATAAATAAATTGTATTTTTTTTACTAAAAAGACCAACAAATATACGGTCTTAAGCAATATATGAAAAGTTTGTTTGTTTGAACGCGGTAATCTCCAGTAAGGTCCGATTGAATTTTTTTTTTCAAGGAAGGCTATAGGCTATATCACGCTACGACTAATAGGAGCGGAGCAGCAATGAAAAATGTTGCAAAAACGGGGAAAATTGACGCATACGAAGTTGCGCGGGTCAGCTAGTCTACTTAGAAAGGTCTCCCTTCCTAACCCATGTCAGCTACAGCGGCCTATCTCATCAGAGACTAGCCAACTAGGCAGGAGATATTATAGTGCACAAGTGTATGCGCAAACACAAGTGCGCTCTCTATTACCTTACTCTCTTTAGTGCGAGAATTCAATTTAAATATGATGGATAAGGGCGTATTCGCAACTGTTTTGGCAAACCCTACATCAGATGCTGCATTATCACTATATAAGATGTTCGCGTATTCGTGATTCCCTAAGACTCATATTATTATTTGTACTGAATGTATAGGTTAACATGTAAGCCTTACGGGGCTGACATGTTCCTAGAATAAAAGCCCCAAAAATAAAAGATTATATAAAAAAAAAAAACCTTACTCTCACAGCTCGATGGGACGGAAATCCGACACGACCGGAGAAAGATTAGGCGCAGGACCGACGGCTTAACGTACTCTCCGATGCACGGAGGGGTGTGACAACGTTCAAAAATGTACACCCATCTATGGACCGACAGTGGTAACGTTGTTTAACCTCGCCAATATTTCGATCTGCTTAGTTGCTACCTAGCCAGGGACCAGATTACTTAACTACTTACACCACAAAATACCGGGAGTATTTTGTGCTTACATACAACTTACCTTAACGTTCAAAAGAACAATTCAAAATTTCTCAGGCACAAGCATTGACGTATAAACCTGGACCGCGTCATCCCTTTCAATTAAAAAGTAAATATTGACTGCAAAGCGTGAAAGAGAGAGAAAATCTCGTGAGGCCCTCTCTTCGACAGGTATTGTCTACAAAGTAGCGTTGTGTCTTTCTAGAGAGTCGAAAAAAAGAAAAAAAAAACTTGGGCATAAAGTCATATTTTTTTCTTGTTCTCTATGAATATTTTCTTCACTAGCAGCCAGCATCTCTACATAAATCTTCATTTATATAAAAATGTAGACATTGCATTTAGATAATAAAAAGCTTTCAACACTGTTGTACCTCGCAACTACAAGGAATCTCAATCGCCTTAAAATTCTTCTTAGTTTTTATTTTATTGTTATTTATTTTAAGCACTTAAAGATAGATACTTACTACAGTATAATATTAGACTTGTGTTTAATAAATTGCTATTTTTTATGTTTGAGATTAAAATGGCGGCATCAGCATTGAGAGTTGTTTTTTTTTCTCTCTTGTCCTTCATTCGTTCATTTGCTCCAGGATGACGAGGCTATGCATCTGCCAATTTCAAGTATTATTTTCTTTAAAATTTGTAACATTTTAATGTTTTGATTGCATTGAGAGTTGTGACAATGGCGGCAAACTGAGCTGTCATCGTTTTCACAACTTCACATAATATTTTAACGTGTGCAAATACATGAAATATATAGAATATCTGTTTACCAAAACATCCGTTTCAAACTGTTCCAAAATAACAGTTTCTTTAAATGACCGTACGCCAAAAGACCTGTTTCTCGTAACATCTGTAAGGTCAAATACGTAAGACCGAGTCATTGTTAGTGTATATACATATAAATATATACTTGACACTGCCAGAAATTGGTTGGAAAATGGTATAGATCAACTTAAAAATTATAAGAAACAGAAGAATTAGCTGAATAAAAATGGGCTCAATCGGTTTTTTTTTTTCATCCTAGCTGTCCCAGTGGGCAAAGGCCTTCCTCTCTTCCTTCCACTTCTCTTTGTTTTAAGCTAAAGTAGGCCAGTCGTTTTAGTAGGATGCTAGTCCAGTATTTAAAAAAAAAACATTTTAAAGGATACAAAGTTATACTTATCTATTTTTATCGTATAGAATTATGATACTATCGTTGAATGTCGATAAAATAAAATATTATCACTGACAAACGATAAAGATCAAATAGCATTTATCAACAATAAATATATTTGATGTTTTACTTATAATTGTTGTTATATGTTATGCTAGTTCTACATTTAGATATTTTAAGGAAATTATTATTAATGGCTGACTTATTTAATTTAAATTATGAAGTAATGGTTAAGCGGCGGTAGCGCTATCGTGAGGTCGTGGGTTCGAATCCTGGCCATTATACTACCGACGTGAACCCACTCCTAACACAAGCCATAGAGCTTAGCTGGAGGGGTTAACAGGATTGCTAGTAATGTGGGACCACAATCCCACATTACTAGTTATCTTTATAAAAAAAAAAACGAAAACTCACAAAATCGCACCTAAAAATCGGACGTTAGAAACACGTGCGGAAAAATTAATAACCGGTGAATTTGACGTTATCCGCCTAAAGAAATAATCCATAGCAGTTTCATAACTCAGTTGGCGGTAAAGGTACCTTACTTGATTATTTTTTCATAGCCATAAGAATTTTTGAAGTACCTTATGAAAATTAATTTACCATAGAGTATTGCGAGTGGTTCTTGGAAAACTTGCCGCCATTTTGAGTTCGTAACTTTGTATTTGTAAGGCTTTCCTGGTCTGAGACGAAATTGTGTCTACGATGAAGTTTTTAAAAGGTGACGTCGCGAAAAATATACTTATAGGATTATTTATAAAGTATTAATAAAATTGAAGTTTTTAAAATTGGTACTTCATACTTTATGGTACCTACTTCATAATTACTGTTGCCATGATGATGTACTGAGAAGGTCTTGTATGCAGCCTTTGATTATATAACGTCTGAATGGAGCCATTCCCTCAGTCAGACTATAAAAAAATGAAGCTACTATTTTTGACGTTTGACACTCGTTTAAAATGGCGCGCTAGAATATCTATGGCTAGAACATCTGTTAAGAGTCTTCTTACCTGTCAAAAAGTACGTCCATTTGACCGTACTTTTTGACAGTTCTTTGCTTCAATTTTAGATGCCGGATTAGGAATCTAGACATTATGTTAACAAAGTTGTAGGCAATGACGTTGTAGGTACTTCATTTTATCAAAATGAGTCCCTTTAACTTTATAATTGTGCGGGTGATGAGTGATTTTAAATATTTTGATCACTCATATTTGTCAATATAAATTTATTTAAAAATGCATGATTACAAAGTTCTACGTCATAAAAGTTTTTTTTTTCTTCCCGCCAAAATTCGGTAGGAATTATGGCTCGCACATTCTGTGCATTCGCCAGTTTCAAGTTTATTTTCTTTCTAGTTTTCTTCTTTGGATCACAAAGTCTCGTTCCTATCTAGTTATCACGTATTTCAAGTATATTCCACACGTTAAACGCGGACCTGCCCAACTGTGAAAGAATTTTTCAATTCGGATCAGTAGTTCCTAAGATTACCGCGTTCAAAAAAACTTTATAATATTATTAGTATAGATTTCAATAACGCAGTCAGAGTGTCATCTGTCTGTGTTGTTAGTTAACGACGAATTCGACACGCCTTGTTCCCAGAATGTATCAGTATTGTTATTACTTAATTGCAATTACATACAAGAAACTGTATGTGTACAAAACACCATCAACATTGTTCTTGTACTGAGTTACATTTCCGTGTACCTATCTGGTTAAATGATGTTTCTTAACATGTCATCAATGTAAATATGCCTATTACCTGTTGATAAACCTTAGCGATTTGTAAACATTATGAAAATATATATATTACGGGTCTTAATCGCGTGAATAATTTAGGGCAAAATTCCTTGTTTATTTCCTGACGTTTCGACCGTATTGCAACGGCCGTGGTCACGGGTACACTGTTTAAATGTTGCCAAAACATTGATCACATTGCAATAAACAACAAACAAAGCTTTAGTGAACCCGCGCGAATGCGTAACAATACTTCAGCTTATGAGCAGGCAGAATAGTCATTCGCGTTGCTTAGCAACTAGTCAATAATGTAACTGCTTAGCAACCAATCAATAACGTGACCGTCGTGACCGTTGCCTAGCAGCCAATCAACTACGTGACACTTTTTCGTGTGTGCATCCCGTCATCGATTTATAAGACGTTATCACGTCAAAAACAAACATGGACTTACATAAATTATTATTTCTAACTTGCAGCGACCGTAATTGTCCGCATTAATTAGTCATATGTATTTGAAAGAGAAAAGTATCATGAAAATATTACATATTGTTGCAATGCTTATTGGCCCTCATTTTCGCTGAAAAGTAACAAAAGAAAATAATAAAAAATAAAGGCTTCTTCTTGTTTTTCCCTTTGCGCCAAATTCGATTTATCTTTTTCTGCCAAACATCACAAGGCAATGGTATACACGTATACAGCCATACTTCCTTGGACGTATTTTCGAACGAAATAAGAATGGCGGGCATTCTCCTCACGTTCACAATAAAGTCTCGCCTGTCACTAGGACGAGTTCGGCTAATTAATTTTAGATACGAGACCTCTAGTTTTGTTGTTCGGTTCATTATTTATGATAAATATGGAGGACATATTTTGGTAGTATAAAATAATAGTGCCACCACAACATTTTTTGAAGGTTTATGCGTGATCGTGCTTTTCTTTCATATTTATTAACTTAATAATGGATACCCAATAATACCAATTCGTAATTGGCGTATTGTTCAGTCTACATTGTAAACAATAAAATTATTGTCAGCTGTAAAGAACCTTTGATGAGATAAATTAAAATAAATAAATAAAACGTTATTTTGAATATTTTTTTTTAAGAAAAAATAACCGCCTACTAATCTAAACTAATATTATAAAGCTGAAGAGTTTGTTTGTATGCGATAATCTGAGGAACTACGGGTACGAATTGAAAAACTTACTTTTGGATGGCCTATTCATCGAGAAAGGCTAGGCTATATAACGTCACGCTACAACCAATAGGACCGGAGCAGCAATCAAAAATTTTGCGAAAATGGGGAACATTAACGCATACAAAGTTTTGCGGGATAGCTAGTGATGTATATATAAAAAAAATATCAAGCACATTACTAAATGCAAATTTCGCTGACTCACTCCTATGTTTTAGTCTATATCTCTGATGTTTTATAACCTAGGACAACGTTTTATACACTAAAACCTTACCAGAAAAATATGCAATGAATTAGCGAAAACCCCATCTAAATCGGATCACTAGCTTTCGATAAAATCGCAAACATACGTTTATACATTACAGACGGATCAAACTGAAAACACACCAAAGAAAAAAACACAAAGACAGTTTCAATTGCTCATAAAAGATGAAGTTTTTAAAATCATCCAATGATTTGGTAATGTTTAACTATATTGTAATACAAAATATCAAGGGCATTAATTTCTTCAACGCGGCTTATTAAAATCGTGCCTTTGCACCGGCCACCACATCCATGTAGTAAAAACATTTTCAAACTCCCAAAACGCATTTCCACACGAAAAAAACAGTGAATAGAAAAAAGCATGTGAATTTTTAAACGAAATTACTGTTTGGACTTTTCCCATTAAGTTTTTTACGACTAAAAGTAATGAGCGACTCGTAGGGCTGTCGCATTTGAAATTGCAGCGAAATATAGATTGACATTTTTAATAATCTCAAAAATAATACAAGTCAATCTAGATTTTCATAAAGCACACAGCCTATTTGCTGAACTAACACAAATAAATGCAAGACTATCAACTACGAACATACCCATTAGTAGAATAGCATACCATTAGGCATAAAAGACGAGTAGACATGAACTAACCCAGCACGCAAGTATAAATAGACATCGCAACTTAGATGGTGAATTTATGTATTCACAAACCGATTTGATTATATCGATTTCCGGCTTTATCGATGATTTTCCCAACCCTAATGCTACGCTTCGTAAAATGTAACGTTCTGGGGGTCCAAAATCCATAAACTTGTGTTATTTTACGACTTCTAGGGGTTGTTTATGAGTAAAGGGGGTAGGGGTACACTTTAATTATTTAACAAAGTGCCACTGTCTAATTAAGTTTCAGCTATTTGTGTAATTGAAGTTTTTAACTGCTGACTCCATGGAGATTGGACTTGACGTTTTTATTTTTTAAATTATGTGAAAAATGTAATCAACTATTTGATATTGAGTTACTGGGGGTAACTTTGCTTGTTATTTTTTTTATAGTAAGTTTGCGTGATAATTATTTAAGTAGTAGGTAGGCAGTGCTTATAAAAAATAGCTAACCCGCACAACTTGCCAGCAGGCTCGACTGCTTATAAATGAATCGCTGGAGTTGTAAAAATGGCGGCATACTAACCGGCCATTATTTTTACAGCTCCGAGTTTATCTTGTAAAAAATTATTTGAATACGTGGTAATTGACTAAGAACGAGACTTTGTGCATGTACTATGCGCATAAATACTTGACACTGGCAGAAATTAGCCGTTAAAACGGCTAGATTGCCATAAATTCAAAGAAGAAGAAGAAATGAATCGCTGCAGTGCTATATCTCTCATTGGATAGTGCGGCCGTGATTTTTTTTTTTATTTTTTCTCTGTATAATAATAAAGTTCTTATGTATTAGTAACCTAATGACTTATGGTCACTTGAATAAATAAATTCAAATAAACTAAATATAGCCATCGCACACGGACACGAAATCTCGAAACACCTTTGGAACAAAAAGATCTGGTCTGAGATTTAACGAAATAACTTCTTTAAGAAATAAGTCTTCATAAGTATATCAATGAACAAATAAGTCTTCATAAGTATATCAATGAACAAGGAAAAAAACACATCACCTAATGCAAATTTCGCTGACTCACTCCTATGTTTTAGTCTATATCTCTGGGGTTTTATAAGCTAGGTCTACGTTTTATACACTAAAACCTTCCCAAAAAAATATGCAATCGAATAGTGAAATCCATACATACATACTTACATACATAGGGGTCAAACAGAACCTCCTTTTTCGATGGCGGTTAAAAGTAAGATCACTGGACGTGCATTGCATATCTACAAGGTGTAACAGGAAGGTGTGGTCATATTCAAGGGTTGGTATGTGCCCATGATACTGAGTGCACATACCTAATTTTATCAAAATCGGAGTACCCTAAATAAATATTGATTATTTTTTCATCCGTTGAGTGAAAAAGTTATTAATTAAAAAAAGTATGACTTAAAAAGTTCTATGTCATAATAATCCAATCGAGTTTTGTACCAGGGGAGGTATAATTCTTATGCGAAACGCCTTTCACTACTGAATTTTGACAAAAATAATATGCTATAACTATGTAATAATAATGCAACCAGCTATGGCACCATGGTAGGTGCAATACTGATCCTATCCGCTGCTAAAATTTTACCACACCTTTCTGTTACACCCTGTATAGGTACTGTGAGTAATTAAATACTAACTACTACAGCCCATAAGCTTTGTGGTCTGCCTACTAACGTATATTTTCTTTTTTTTTATAATTTTTTGGGACAACTTACACAACGTTATCTGATCCCAAACTAAGCAGAGCTTGTACTATGGAAACCAGACAACTGATAAACATACTTACATATTTCTAAATACATACATATCTATACTAATATTATAAAGCGGAAGAGTTTGTTTGTTTGATTGTTTGTTTGTTTAACCGCGCTAATCTCAGGATCTACTGGTCCGATTTGAAAAATTCTTTTTTTGTTGGATAGCCCATTTATCGAGGAAGGCTATAGGCTATATAACATCGCGCTACGACTAATAGGAGCGGAGAAGCGACGAGAAATGTTTCAAAAACGGGGAGAAATTACGCATACGAAATTGCGCGGGACAGCTAGTTATAGATAAATAACACCCAGACGCAGAATAAACCGTCGTGCTCATCACTCAAAGTTTTATCCTGGGTGGGGATCGAACCCAAGACCTCTTGCGTAGCAGTCGGATACACTCCCACCGCGCCACAGAGGCAATCAATATGCAACGGTTGTCAGTTTTTATCATAGTAATTAAACCTTTAAATGGATTCATCACGAATCGCATCAGGCTGCGACTATAATGACAGATTCCCATCGAATTGAATAAATATTTATTTATGTGTTGAACCGGTCCGTCTTGTTCTTTACAAATACTACAGATTTGTTGGCCTGGCCCTTAGCATGTGTGAGGTTTTTGTTCCAGTATTATTCGTTTAGTCCTTAAAAAGGCAAATTATTTAAAACTAGCTGTGCCAGCGACTTCGTTCGAGTAAAGTGGCAGTACTACTCACTCCCTATAATAAAAATAATATAATAATATCTTGGGACAGCTCTCACAACGTTATCTGATTTCAAACTAAGCAGAGCTTGTACTATGGTAACCAGACAACTGATACTTATATATTTCTAAATACATACATATTATAGATAAATAACACCCAGACACAGAATAAACCATCGTGCTCATCACACAAAGCTTTATCCTGGGTGGGAATCGAACCCGACGAAGAGGGCGTCTCTTACGTATCAGTCGGACACACTCCCACCACAGAGCCGCTCCTTACATTATCAGCTGTCTAACAGTGAAAGTCCTGTCAAAATCCGTCCAGCCGTTTCGGAGATTACCCGGAACAAACAGACAGATAGAAAAAAGTTTAAAACCGTATTTTTGTCATAAGTACCTTGTAGACTTTCATAAGGATTTATTAAAAAACTGTTAGTTTGACATTACTAACAGACACTTCAATTTTATTTATTTGTTAATTTAACTTCTTTTTATTTGAAAATTGATAAATATAGAAAAAACATAAGATACAAGTCAGTCAACTCCCAGTCTATTAAAACATTAATTTCCATCCAAACGAATTTACTTATCAATGTTTGCCATCCTAACGAGGTTATTATGATAATAACACTACAATGAACCCCAATTTACCTGATAATAATAGTTCAACTTAATAATAAAGTTGCTGAATGAACCACAGCTAACTTCAGAAAACCGGTATAAACTTCCGATGTATTTCGAATAAACGATTCTCAACTTTAAATCGATTCTCGTCGCCGTAAACTCTTCATACATTCTTGCAATCCCTAGCGATATTCGAATTTCGATCGCGCTCCAATTCTAGAAAATCCCAACTTCAATTTTCTTACACGCTAGGGAGGAATCGCGCGAAGAAAAATCTCCAAATAAAATCTAGGTGATAAACACAACCACTTGGGAATAAGAGCCTAGTGTGTTGAAATGAAATGATCTCTAATCTAGTATGGCGTTCGCAAAGTAACCATTTTGAAAGCGCGGGAAGGCGGGGGCCCAAGCAATAAAATTTTACGAGCGGTTGCTATGGCAACGCTGCTATTATGTAGTTCGTCCGCCTGCCACTAGGGGCGCTTTTGTGATTGAAACTGATCCGACTGAACCGAGTTGTTTAGATGAGCAATCAGGTATCTCGATATTATAGATAGAATCTTGCTTCAATATCACATTTTAGATTTTTAAAGACCTAACATAAACTGATAGCTTAAATAGATTTGTAGAGTGCAACCAATAATATTATGTATTTATCTTAGTATTTAGGTGCATTTATATACATCGCTACTACGTTTTAATACCTTATATAGGTGATATCACCTAGGTCACAGATAATATAATACTATACTAGTACCTAGGTAAACAAAATGGACGGGACATAACTAGTGTTCTCTTTTCACCCTGGAATCATTACACCCAGGTGAACTGAGTGGTGATTAAGCTTGATCTTGTGATAGTTTTAAAGGTTAATGCGCTTACACTACACTAAATCAAGGACCCATATAAAGAGAGGTGTAATAAGAGTTAGGGTCCCTAATTATCTAACAAATTTTCAAGGCCACCTCGTTTTAGGATCTTGATTCAGGGTAATAGCTGTTGACTGTCGCAAAATTACACTCAGAAGGAATAATGATAAAAATCTTATAAACAGAAAAGAAATATTTAAGTATTTTGATCAAACATTGACACACATTAGGTACAATAAAACAAAATATATAACAAGTAATAATAACAATAGATAGTAATAAAATAACAATTAAAATAATAATAATACAGATGAAATAACACGTCTGTGGCACCTACAAAAAGTAACAATAGTCTCAATAGTAATCTCAACAACTGCAGTCATACCAAAGCAACTACATCAATCCCTCTGCTCCTTAAAACTACCACCGAATACTTACCTTCTGCAAAAAGCAGGTATACTCAACACATGACGAATAGTAAAATAATTCTTACAATGTGATTCAGACAATGCGTACCCAGAACACACACACACACAGTCACTCCGCCAATCATACCCTCCACATCACAGACTTGGCTCTTGACTCCACCAATGATCTCACTGATGCCCACTTGGCCTAGGCCCGTGCCATCAGTTCCACCGGCCAATGAGACCGAGTAAAACAAAAGATCAAATAATAATAATAAAAAAATAACAACAATAATAAATCAATCAGCAATCAATTTTAAAATACACTGCAATATACAGTTTAAAAACTATAAAAAACAATTTAAAAAAAAAAACGAGCAAGCAGAATCTCCGCATACTTCCAGCGATTTTCAAGAAATTTAGTATGCATGGGGTTTCGGGGGCGATAAATCGATCTAAATAAGTATATTTTTTAGAAAACGTCGTTTAAAAAATACCGAGCGAAGTTCGGTCAACCGGGTACTTATTATAATAGTTCAAAAACCATCCACGGATGGATGGAAGTGTTAGTGGGGAGGATTGAGGATGTCTAAACTATCGCTACTGTGGCGTCATCCAGGCATCCAGGTACTTAATTTATTAATCGCGTGACATAATATTTGAGTGCCATTTCTAACGTTTTCTTCTGGTTTCTGTTCCGCTCTGATCCTAAACAAATACAACTACATACCTACTAAATATCTAATGAATAATGATTTTGAAGTATCACGGGAGTACGTTTTCTCGCTAGAAATTGATAGGTCTTTGTGAATTATCTGACTGACCTGTTGGTCTAGTGGTTAATGACCCTGATTGCTGAGCCGGAGGTTCGATCCCCACTCAGGATAAAACTTTGTGTGATGAGCACGATGGTTTATTCTGTGTCTGGGTTTTAGTTATCTATAGTAATATTATAAAGCGAAAGAGTTTGTTTGTTTGTTTGTTTAAACGCGCTAATCTCAGAAACTACTGGTCCGATTTGAAAAATTATTTTGTTGTTGGATAGCCCATTTATCGAGGAAGGCTATAGGCTATATAACATTGCGCTACGACTAATAGGAGCGGAGCAGCGACGAGAAATGTTGCAAAACCGGGGAAAATTTACGCATACGTAGTTGCGCGGGACAGCTAGTCTATAATATGTATTTAGAAATATATAAGTATGTTTATCAGTTGTCTGGTTACCATAGTACAAGCTCTGGTTAGTTTGGTATCAGAAAGCGTTGTGAGTTTTCCCAAGATATTATTATTACTATATTGTTTTGGGGGTAGGAGTTGGGTTCGAAATTTCGGGAGGTGGGGGTCACCTAATACCGATGGTAGAATTGTACCTACCTTTTTGTAATTTCGGAGGTGGTTTTAACTCCCAAATCTCTCCCCTGGGTAAACTCATGATCAAAAGGCTAGCTTTCCCAACGGCTTCACTTATGTTCCATTTTTCTGATCTATAAACCACATTATTGTAAAGCTTCAATAACATCTATTCAGTAGTTTTAGCATACATCCATCTTTTATTTATTTGACTGCCTCTGTGGCGCGGTGCGAATGTGTCCGACTGCTACGCAAGCGGTCGTGGGTTCGATTCCCACACGTGACAACACTTTGTGTGATCCACAAGTTGTTGTTCGGAGTCTAGGTGTACTTTGTGTCCGTGACTTGTATGTTTGTAAAGTCCCCCGCGACACAGGGCTTGTACCCTAATGCGGGAGTTGTCTTTTTATTTAAAAAAAATCAAATCTAAAGTATTAGTAGGATGGGATTTATTATTTTATCTATTTATAGTATCTTTTACTTGAACGTTTATTTCTAAGATGGTTCGTAGACCATAAAATGCCGTGGTACTCAAACATCGATTAGATTAAACGTTGTCCTAAGTAAACTTGAGAGCTGTAAACCTTTATCTGCCCTAGACAGTATTATTTTACGATATTTTATATCTATAACTTGGGACATGCGAAGTAATATTGTGTTCATGTTATTACATAATGGGTTTCTCCAAGAAAGGTCCGTCTATGACAAAATGGTGTTTGAAATCGGACGACTGCCTCTGTGGCGCGGTGAGAGTGTATCCGACTGCTACGCAAGAGGTCGTGGGTTCGATCCCCACCCAGGATAAAACTTTGTGTGATGAGCACGATGGTTTATTCTGTGTCTGGGTGTTATTTATCTATAATATGTATATATTTAGAAATATATAAGTATGTTTATCAGTTGTCTGGTTTCCATAGTACAAGCTCTGCTTAGTGTGGGATTAGATAGCGTTGTGTGAGTTGTCCCTAGATATTATTATTATTATTAAATAACTACAGTTTATGACACTATTTCTAGGGCAAGTAATACTAAAGTCGAAATCATCACTTATGTTACAAAATGTAACTCTTCTAAAAGTTTGACAGAATTTGGAATAAAATGACTACAATTTGTGTATTTATTTATTTATTTATTTATTTAAAACTTTATGCACAAAGTTGTACAAAGGTGGACTTAATGCTAAAAGCATTCTCTGCCAGTCTACCTTAGGGTGGTGTAGAAATGGAATGTGTGAAAGGTGCAGTAACCTAATTGTAAGAACTTCCTTATTATTCTTACATAATACACATACATTTATGTTTTATGCCTAGTTGGCAAAGGATAAAGGCAGTAAGAAAAGGACTTGGCAATAAAAACTAATGACACTTTAATGCCCTTACATCTAAATTCAGTTATCCAAGTTTGTATATGTCCAAATTACCCATGTATCTATACTAATATTATAAAGCTTAAGAGTTTGTTAGTTTGAACGCGGTAATCTCAGAAACTACTGATCCGAATTGAAAAATTCTTTCACTGTTGGATAGCTCATGTATCGAGGAAGGCTTTTGGCTATATAACATCACGCTACGACCAATAGGAGCGGAGCAGCAATGAAAAATGTTGCAAAAACGGGGAAATTGACGCATACTAAGTTGCGCGGTACAGCTAGTATAAGGTATATGTTTGGTAGTTTGGGTTTAAAACTGCTAAGCAATCAAGATACATGGTTTGTAGTTTGCCTCACTGATGAAAGCAATTGAAGGGGTGGATGGGGAGTTAAGAAAGCCTCTGTGGTGCGGTAGGAGTGTGTCCAACTGCTACGCAAGAAGTTGTGGGTTCAATTCCCACACGGGACACCACTTTGTGTGATCCACAAATTGTTGTTCCGAGTCTGGGTGTACTTTGTGTCTGTGACTTGTATGTTTGTTAAGTCTCCCGCGACACAGAGCTTGTACCCTAATGCGGGAGACGTTTAAAAAAAAAATATAATACTAAGATGAATAATATGTTACAACTTCTCCTTATAACAGAAAATTGAAACTGAAATGCGTGTTTTTAACAAGTGGTAGCTCTAAGTCTAAGTTATAGACCCTCTTGGTGGGTTTTCAATTCGGATTAGTACTTCCTGAGATTACCGCGTTCAAACAATCAAACTCTTCAGCTTTATAATCACACTAATATTATAAAGGCGAAAGTTTGGGAGTGTGTATGTTCGTTACTTCTTCACGTCAAAACGGCTGGAGCGATTTTAATAAAATTTGGTATGGAGTTAGCTGACACCCTGGGTTAACACATAGGCTAATAAACCGCGGGTAACACCTCGGGGCACAGCTAGTATTAGTATAAAACAGAAAACTGCAGTGAACACATCGATGTTATATTCCTGTATTCAACTTCCGGTGGTAAATAAATCCACAGTTGCTCACCATATATCAGTGTAGTCATCGATAAAGCATATAATGGCTCAGTGATAATTGATCGGCTGAACTCGGGCGCGGGTTCAATGCCGAGTGACGGCCAACAGTTGCTTCCAACAAATTGTATATTTAGATTTGGTAGGGTGTCTGTGTGTTTCGTGTGAAAGTGGATAGTATCATTTTGTGATATTGACGGAGTGTATAGTGCAGTGGATTAGTGATAATGGCCACAAAGACAATTGAACGTGCTCTTAAAATCTGTATCTATTATAAACACTAAATAGAGTTATTAAGAAAAAAAAAAGGTTAATCGTAAAAAAGCGTGGGGTGATTTTAAATCACACAAGCACGATAACTTTATATTTTTAAACTTACAGAAGATTATTTTTTACTTTTTAGTAGGTACAGCTATTTACAAAAGTGTGTATTTTTAGTATTTCAAACAATTATTTATTTATGTTTAATTTTTTACAAACTTTCGCGATTTTTATACATATTAGATATATTTCGGGACTTAATCGCGTGAATTGTTTAAAGGTACGAACCTTTTATTTACCCGACGTTTCGATCGAATTGCACCGATCGTGGTGATACCTTTAAATAATTCACGCGATTAAGTCACGAAATATATTTAACTTTTAGTTGGATTCCCCATTTTACATAGTTAATTATTGTTTTTTTTGTTAAACTTTTCTTATTTGTTGAATTATAGTACCGGCCTTGCACTGTCCTGAACATTATAGAATCAGTGGTGGATCCATTGGGGCGGCGGGTAGGGGGGGGGGAGGTTAAAAGACAGGCCAAGCCAGTCAACCCCCCCTCTCAAAATAACTTAGTATACTACAACTGTGTATGTGTACTTTTCGAGAGTAAAACACCTACAGCGGGATCAATTTTGAACAATATCAAAAATATCAAAGTCAATGTACTTTATTCACTTAGGTTACAAAACGCAACGCTTATAAACGTCAGACAAAATTTGGAATAGAATGATTCTACTTTTTATGCCAAATTCGCAAGAGTAAAGCCGTGACAAAACTTAGCAATAAAAACTCATGGCCACTTTATTTAAATGCCAATTTTAACAATATATTTGTTTAAACCAGTAAGGTGCTGCAACCATTACACCATGAAACTCACGCAAGCAATAACCATAATGCTTGGAATCATAGTCACCCTACCCATGTAAATGCGTATACGCAACTCCTTTGATGTGCCGCTGCATGTTTGTTTACGCACGCGGCGTCGGTCGGAGTGTGAAGCGTTTGTTCTAAGTATGGAGCGCATTGGTTTGCGTTCTACGCGTATTTATTTGTAGAGAGAGTGTCAGATCGATGCCAGCTTTTGTTCCACAAAATTTGTGTTAAGGGGATGTTTTTTCTTGTTTTTGAGCGGATAGCAGTCTAAATTTTCAGCCTAGTTTAGCCCACCGTGTCAAATAGTTATTGTACACTATAATTACATAAAGACTTAGTCTCTATTTAGCGTGTATTTCATGTATTGTCACATGTTAAACATAGAATTATGAAATGATGTTTAGATCGCCGCCATTTTTACAACTCGAGGGAATTCTTTTTGAATTTTCATTACTTTTTAATCAGATGTCACGTAGCGAAAATCCATTTTAAACTGACTTCAAAACGAAGGAGGTTTAATTAGACTTTTTTTTTAAAATGTTTGTTACCTGATTACTCGGAGACGGCTGGACCGATTCGATTTTTTTTTTTTGGATTTGAAAGGATTTCAGATTGGTCCCATTGTCAACAAAGTTCGGATCTGATGACGGGATCTTGGAAAAAATCGAGGTAATTCTTAAAATATTAAAGGCACACCTATAGAAATTTGGGTATATTTTGTTGTAATTCGTGCATTTACCCTTAAAAAGCACCATTGAGTGAAATTGAACTGATGATGAAGATGGCCAGCAGAACTATTCAATAATAAATATTGCGGGTTGCGATCTGAGTACCGTGTTAATGATAATTCGCCTCCATCAAATGATGTAATGGAACTGATAGGCTAGTATCAGGTGAACTCCTCAAAAATCAACGGCCTTAAATTGTATCGCAAAACGCAACATTTTGTAAAAAGAAATGAGCTGTTTGGAATAAGCATCGCGCCATAGCCTCGAGGATTTTTATCTGAACAACTTTGTAGTTTACGCCATATTATAAAAAAAAGTTGTATCTGTGTCTGTCTATGCCACTCATGTTAATGGTTTAGATTCTCCTAGAACTTTAAGGTAATAAAAAAAATATTTTTCACTTATGATTGCGTTTTCTTTCCGTATAGAAGTAGGAACTTATAGTATTTTCAATTTTAAACCAATTTTCATGCGTTAAACGCGGGCCTGTTGAAAGTGATGAAAGCTCATATCAGTTTGCGACCGTTTTCACAACTCGCCATTATTTTAGATTAAATATTTTGTTTAATTTATTTAAAAGATAAAGTTTTTTCAAAAATAGCCATCGTTTGATGTTGAATAATGTTTACGCGTTCGAGAGCTGTGCGAACGCATTTGTACTAAGAATGGATATGCTTTCAACCGTTCCGTAATTATTGATTTTTTGAGATGAAATTGAGGGTTAAAAGAAAAAAAAATCTTTATTGCCAAGAATATGACGTTGCTAGATGAGATATCAGTTTATCCGTTTTTAGAGTACTGTTTTATTTTTATTTTTATCATTATTTTTATAGACATACCAAAGATTTGATTTGTTGTTCCGTATCTGAATGTACATTATTGTTTTTAAACTTTCGCGATTTTTATACATATTAGATATATTTCGGGACTTAATCGCGTGAATTATTTAAAGGTACGAACCTTTTATTTACCAGACGCTGCGATCAAAGAGTTTGTTTGTTTGAACGCGGCAATCTCAGGAACTACTGGTCCGAATTAAAAAAATATTTTTCTGTTGAGTAGCCCATTTATCGAGGAAGGCTATAGGCTATACACCATCACGCTACGACCAATAGGAGCGGCGCAGTAATGAAAAATATTGCAAAAACGGGGAAAATGTACGCATACGAAGTTGCGCGGGACAGCTAGATATTATGTCAGCAGTTTAGAGTTCTGTGGTCAGAGTTCTGCATTCCGTAGCTGATGCGACCCAGACTGAGGTTTTGATGACCGTCGCAGTCTGATTCTTTGCGTATCCAGGATTCTAAGCCATCCCACAGTTCACAGTGACCGCGGAACTCAGAACTCTAAACCACTGGCAGGTGGTCGGCGCCTTATGCCACGTTTACATGCTTGGCAAGTCAATAGCGTGTGAATGGGGTGTTTGACTTGGCTTGGCTTAGCGGGCTTGTCGCCGATTCGGGTGAGAGTCGATTTTTGAGCACATATCAAAGGAAGCTTGCGGCAGTCGCTTGCGACGTATTTGCCCATTGGCGAGTGTTTAGTGGTCGTTCGCGAATTCGCACCGAACGTATGTTTACGCCGCGCTGTGTATGACCGTGTATCCACCACTAGCTGTCCCGCGCAACTTCGTATGCGTAAATTTTCCCCGTTTTTGCAACATTTCACGTCGCTACTCCGCTCCTATTAGTCGTAGCGCGATGTTAGCCTTCCTCGATAAATGGGCTATCCAACAAAAAAAGATTTTTTCAAATCGGACCAGTAGTTCCTGAGATTAGCGCGTTTAAACAAACAAACAAACAAACAAAGCAAACAAACAAACTCTTCCGCTTTATAATATTAGTATAGATGACTACCATGAGTAGTAAGTCAAACGACGAAACTATGGTCTATATGTATGTTAAGCCAAACACAATATCCGAGTTAACCTGATCACACTAACGCACTCGCAAGCGTGTTAATGGTATCCAAGCGTTTGTGAAGACTACAAGGGGCATTTCGTTTCGCACCTGACATCGGTCAAGTGCGAGTTGCACGCACGAGGGGGGGGGGGGGTGTAAAGTGGCAAGAGGTAAATGGGCAAAGAAATTCAATACAAAAGAAACTAGAGACTATGGACGTCTATTAAGCCTCGGCAAGCGTGTAAACGTAGCATTACAGTCAGACTCACAACTTGTGATTGTTGTGTTTGGTGCTGCGATTGAAACCGCAAGACTACGATGCGCACAAACTATTTAATACCTACGCCGTCGATGCAATTTACTGTTTTACCTTTTTTCTCCAAATTGATGCCACTTAATTTAAAAATTAAAATAAAACCCATCTCGCTAAGTTAAATAAAAGTTTATACATTTTTTTTCTGTACAAAATTTAAAACAATTTCTCTTTTGTTTCAGATATAAAAGATCATTCGGCTCACAAACTCAAAAATCATAAAACTGCAAGACGACATCGAGCCACTACAAATGGTAATGTTACAAACAAACCTAGCGCCATCTATTAATCAATTTCAACAACTCACCTGCTGCCATCTATAATCTGAAATCTGATTGTGAAAACACATGATACAACAGTAGAGTATAGATGGCGCTGTAACCAAATATTTTAGTTTCCGCTATTCTTTGACAGATGCCGTGCTTCACTTCGAACCTGAGCCTTACAGCAAAAAGTTTGAACTGAAGAGTTCTGGAAAAATTCACTGCAAGGTTGCCGGCGGTATTGCACCTACTATACAATGGTTTTTGGTAAGAATTATTAAAGTTCGACGTACAAAGTACATTTAAAAAATTATTGTTTGTAAAGTCGGTGTAAGTAATTTACGTGATAACGTCATAAAAAAACATTGATGACATATTGCTATTCGCGTTGCTTAGCAACCAATCAATAATGTTAGTTCCAATTGCATACGGTAGTTCCAATTGTATCACATGTTATGTCGCTGAAATCGCCATTTGCTGTTGCTTAGCAATCAATCCATAACGTCACTTTTTTAGACACTTTCGTACGTACACCAGGTCATCCGTTAACAAACTGAGACATAATAAATCATATCTTATTTGCTAAATTCCCATTTTATTAAGCTAGAACATTTATGTAAATAGTACAACTATTCACCACTAGATGCCGCTGACCTTACTTTATTTCACAGAACGAAGAAGACCCGTTACCTGAAGGAGTATCGTCCTCCAACGGTACTCTGATGGTGGCTGAAGCAGAGAGGAGACACTCCGGGAATTACACTTGCAAAGCTGTTGATGGAGAGAAGTCTATTGCTTCTCAAATTAGCTTGGATGTAGTTGGTAAGTTATAAATTGGATAACAGGAAGCGCAGAGCAGGAGTTACAAGATTTTTTTTTAGTTTAAGTAGTTCTTAGTTTGACTAGTTCGAAACTACAGTACGATCAACGTAACTTGATCGGATTGAAGTTAGGTTTTTATCACTTTTGCGCATGTCATAGAGATGCGACCCTAAAATTACTTACGAAAACGACTAAATATGTTTAATCGATTAAAAATACTAACAACACTTTAACTCAACAATATAAAAACACTATTTAAATGAGGTCATAAAAGTTTAAATTTAGAACAGTTACAGTAAATACTAAAGAAACTATGAAAAACAATTTCTTTACGAAAATAATCACAAAAAAACATGAGTTAGTAATACTAATTATGACAATGTAATGCGTAATCGCATCTCTAATTCTCTCGGTTTAGTTACCGCCCCCGCCCCCGCTTCCTGTCACCATTTACTTCCAAAAAATGCATCTGCGCAACCACTTGTCGCCTACTTCAGTCCGGCCTAGTTACGTTGATCCAACTGTAACCCATTATGTATCCCTAAAAGGCTAAGTCTTGCTATGTAAAATATAACATACTCTGTGGCGCGGTGGGAGTGCATCCGACTGCTACGCAAGAGGACGTGGGTTGGATCCCCACCCAGAATAAAACTTTGTGTGATGAGCACTATGGTTTATTCTGTGTCTGGGTGTTATTTATCTATAATATGTATGTATTTAGAAATATATAAGTATGTTTATCAGTTGTCTGGTTTCCATAGTACAAGCTCTGCTTAGTTTGGGATCAGATAGTGTTGTAAGAGTTGTCCCAAGATATTATTGTTATTATTTAAGGAGATATGTATTTAATTGTAAATCTTTATTCGACAGTGACTCCCCGGGTAATCGAACCGGAGTCAGGCCAGCAACTCCACGTGACAGTAGGTCAGACCGCTGTGTTGAACTGCGTTGCGACCGGCGAGCCTCCACCTACCACACATTGGGATCGCAATCTGGCTATATTGACTAAACAACGTAAGTAGTATTATTATAGTAAGATTTTGAAGGGTCCAACGGCAAAACGGATTCCTTATAGTTTCGCCATGTCCGTCCGTCCGTCCGTAGCTTAGCTCAGAGACTGCTGTGCTAGAAGGCTGTAATTTTGTATGGATACACATATTACTTACTGTTTGGGAGTCACATGTTAATAACAAATAACCTTATTATATTTCCAGAAGATGGCGTTGATGTCGAAGATGGTGTAAACGCTACAACTGCAAGGTATGAAAGTATTTAAAATTAAAAATACATTAAACATTTTGACACATGCAAACTTGAGAGTTAATTCATCATCATTGTCAATCGTCATCGTCATCAAACTTCATCATAATCATTATCATCTAGTGATGGTGATAATGACGATTATGTCATCAATTATTATCAAAACCCTGTAATAAAAAATAAAAATATGATTTATCACATTGTCCATGCCACTTGGTTATTATGAATTATATCCGGCTACTACCTATGCATGATCACCAATTATTATGATTTCCATCTACAATTGAAAAAAAACCGGTTACAAAAACAAAAAAATAACCTAAAACTAACTAAAGTAAACTGGGCAATATTGGACACATGTATCATAAATTAAATAAACATTTAATTTCCAGGATAATTCTAATGAACAACGGTACCTTAGTGGTTCGCAACGTGTCGACGTTAGACGCAGATCGTTATGGCTGCACGGCCGGCAGTCTGGCGGGGCTCGCTAGGAATGAACTGCAACTTATTGTACATCAAGGTAATTATACCCTTAAAGTAAAAGAAAGTTTGTCACAATTTTTTTTTTACTTTCAAAACACAAATTATAACAAACTTGAAGAGTTGTTTCATATCTTCGAAATGCTATCAAATCTGTCAACAAGATATGGAGATTCATGGGCATATTTAGGGGGGGAAGCGTCGGGTGTCAGAATGTTTATAAATAGTAATATAACTTGACAGAAGGCGAGTTACCAGCGGCTGAGTCGAGCGGGGTGGCGGGCAAAGCAGTAGTCGTGTCTATATCCGTGGCCGGAGCCTACATGGTGCTGGTGTTAGCTCTGATGGTCTACTGCAGGAGACGACGATTGAGGAGGCGGCAGAGAGGTCAGTTTTACCTTATACTACTATTATTAAGCTTTTTTATTAGGGTTATGTTTTTCGAATGTATGTATATTTCTTTGGCATACTCTAGAGCTAAATGGCTTGTTGGATTGTGGCTTGAGAGGTATCGTTAGATTCGTCTCAGTTGTGAGAGTGCAAACAAGAAAAAAATGAAACGTCAAAATATTTCAGTTATTAATTTTTTTTTAGTAATAATTTAGCTTGTTGAATTTTCATTGTCCATTTCACCCTACTGTCCTCTATTTAATGTTTTGAATTAGATGTAACGTAATTTATTGGCTATTTTAATTAAACGGAAAGACACACAAGAATTTGTTAAGTTGTGGGTTCGACTCCCATAAGAGGAGCGTTTTTATAAAACGATACAAATTAAAACAGTTGGTTATTTTTCAGGAAATTATTTCGTTTGTTGAAATTGTAATGATAAATGCGATTATTTATTAGTTACTTTAGCACTTCCCTCAATTGTATTTTGCTCATAGCTTGTACCTTAACATACGCTTATCTTTTTTATATTTTAGGCGAAAAAATGGAGTTGGAAATGACAGAAGGATGTGAGAAGTTAGTGGAAGAAGGAGCAGAAGAAGACAAAACTAAAGCAAACGGAGCTGCTCTACAGAATGGGAGATTGTTAGCTCATGACAAGGATAGTGGTATGTTTTTACTCTTTTTAACATTACTGTATGTCTCCTTTTCATCGTACTTCATTGTAAAGCCCTCCCTTGCCGCGAGCATGCTCCTATAATGTAACATTTATTGATGTTACAAGTTGTATCAAAATATTACAGAGTGTATCAATATATGTTGCGCATTGTAATGCTCAGTTCTCCTCCCTCACCGATGTAATTCTCGGATCTGTAACGTTACATTACAGGCGAATGCTCGCGGTCCGGGAGCACCCTGAGGGTTACCTGTCCTTTGAGAGGATTTCTTGGGAACATTTTAATGGAAATATTTTTTTTAATGTAAAATGAGATAGGGTAAGGGTATACTCTCAGGATATTATATTACTGCAGTATAGTCGTGTAGGATGTTCCTTTGGAGTAATTTTATAGGCGGGTCAATCTGTAAATGGATATATGAATAACTATTTTGCCAAACTTCTTGGCAGTATATGATTAGGTATAAATGAGACAAAAGATGTAGTATAGTCTGGTTATAATTATCCAAAGGTGCATCTTATATACTAACGACTTCGTGTTGATAACAGATAGTAGAAACATTTAATAGATACTGAACGTGCGATAAGGAACATAAGATTGTGATGTAGATTGTAGATACAGCACAAAGATATTGTACTGTAACAGTACACCCCCCTTTAAAAAAATTTATGGTAATAGTGTTTACAATATAAATTTGACCTAGACCTTACTAGTTATTTGCTGATGTATATAAATAATAATGCTATTGTACGCGGTGGAATTTGATGACGCCTGTTGTGGTGTGATTTGCTGACGTCTGTAATTTTGACTTAGCTGTTGCACGAGTGTTTATTATTTTTTTTTGTTAAACTCTTCATTCTTCTGTCCAGTGTTTTCATTATGCCGTAAATTAGGATCACGCCGATTGTTAAAATAATCTGTCCCATTGCAACATTTCTTGTCCACCGTAAGTCCTCCTGGATCAGGTTACGGAGTTGGTCCGCTTCGTTTTGATTGAGGCAATTGTCCGTATTGTATGTTATCTGGTCCTTAGAACTTTGATTTCCCATTTTAGATGTCTTGTTGTTACGAGTAGTTGTGAATTAATGGTATATGTTAAGATCTATGTTAATATATATACGAATAGCTTACTTATATCAGCGATTTTTTATAGACGTACTACTGGCTTTACTTTACGTCCCGATCGTGTAGTGTACGTATGTGAATGCCTGTCGCAATCCTTTGAATCTGGCACGTAGTTTGATTCGTCATTGATCATGAAAGCTGGTTTCAATCTATCAATTGATATCACTGTCTCTTTATCCCTAATTCTAATGCAAAATGTTTTATCTGTTTTCCTAATTACTGGGTAGGGTCCTTCATACGGCGGTGTCAGGGCTTTCTTAATTCTATCACACCGAACAAATACGTGTGAGCATTCTTTGAGTTCGGGATGCACAAATATAGCTTGATTGTGTTTTTTTCTTTTCGGAATTGATGTCATTTGTGTGATGTCCTTTTGAATTTGTTTTACAAACTCTTCGTACGTTGATAACTGTGCTGCTGATGACTCAAAAAATCCTCCAGGGAGTCGTATTGGCGTTCCATATGTCATCTCTGCTGAACTATAACCTGTGTCTTCTCGCAAGCTACTCCGCAACCCGAGTAAAACTGTTGGAATTTCTTTTAACCAATTTTCGTTGGATTCTCTTGTCATTAACGCCGCCTTTAAAGTTCTATGAAATCTCTCTATCATTCCATTGGATTGTGGATGATAAGGTGTTGTCCTAATTTTATGTATTCCCAAAAATTGTGAGAGTGACTCAAATATTCTTGATTCAAACTGTCGGCCTTGATCCGTAGTAATGCGCAATGGACATCCAAAACGAGTAATCCATCCTTCGAAAAGTGTCTTGGCTACTGTTTCTGCAGTTATATCTTCTACCGGAAATATTTCGGGCCATGACGTACAACGATCTATGATTGTGATTAAATATCTCTTCCCTTGTGAAATCGGAAGTGGTCCGACGATGTCAATATGTAAATGTTCAAAACGTTGCGCTGTCATAAATGTACCAGGAGGTGATATCGTATGTCGTTGTATTTTTGATTTTTGGCAGGCTATACATGATCTACACCAATTATTGATATCTTTGTTCATATACGGCCATAAATACCTTTGGGTTATCATTTTTCTCGTAGTTCTTTTTCCTGGATGGCTCATACCATGAATGGTATCGAAAATTTGTTTGCGAAAATGCTTTGGTAAGTAGGGGCGGCTTTTTCCAGTAGATGTGTCGCAGGTGATGTTTATTGTGGAACCCGGAAGCGTAATGTTTTTGAATTTTAATCTTTTATTGTCATGTAATTTACTTAGTTCATTATCTGTTGATTGACATTTTTCCAATTCAGCGTAATCGATAGGTGATGGCACGTATATTTCCTCTATTCGAGATAAGGCATCGGCGGTAATATTGTCACGTCCGCTTATGTGTTGAATGTTGGTACTGTATTGTGAAATGAAATCTAACTGCCGGACCCGTCGCGGTGTATCGTTTGATGATGGTTTTTGGGAGAATGCGTATGTCAAAGGTCGGTGATCCGTAAATATTGTAAATTCTCTTCCCTCGATTAATCTGTGAAAATGTTTGACGGCCATGTATATTCCTAACAGCTCTCTGTCAAACGTAGAATATTTTTGTTGAGTTTCGCTCAATTTTTGTGAAAAAAATCCTAATGGTTCCCAATTGCGTCCGGATTTTTGTTGTAAAACTCCACCAACGCAAGTAGCACTAGCGTCGGTCATGAGCGCTAGTGATGCGTTGCGGGAAGGATGCGCTGTTAACACTGCGTTTTTCATGCTTTCCTTGCATTTTTCGTAAGCTTTGTCTGCTTCCGTTGTCCAAGGAACAGGTGAATTATCGTTCTTTTTTGAACCATGTAGATATTCGTTTAAAATTCTTTGATTTTCCGCTGCGCGTGGAATATTACTTCTGTAGAAATTGACCATGCCCAAAAATCTTCTTAATTCTTGAATTGTTTTCGGTTTGGGAAATTCCATGATTGCTTTGTAATTTTCTTCGGTAGGGTGTATTCCTTGGCTCGTTATATGATAACCTAAGAAATCTATTTCCCTTCTGAAAAATTCGCATTTTTCGAGATTAATGGTTATTCCATTCTCGTGTAAACGTTTGAAAACCGTTTCTAAATGCTGATAATGCAAATCTTCGTTGTCCGATGCGATGAGACAGTCGTCTACAAATATAAATACGAAGTTTAAATCTCTAAATAAGGAATCCATGAATCGTTGAAATGTTTGTGCCGCATTGCGTAATCCGAAAGGCATTCTTAAGTACTCAAAAAGTCCAAAAGGTGTGATGATGGCTGTTTTTTCTATATCTTTAACAGGAATACAATGGTATGCTTTACGTATATCTATCTTGCTTAGTATCTTCTTATTTTCTAATATGTATGTAAAGTCAGTTAATCTTGGTAGTGGGTATTTGTCCGGTACTGTCGTGCTATTGAGCATTCGATAGTCTCCACACGGTCTCCATTCGCCATTTTTCTTTTTTACCATATGTAATGGGCTTGCCCATGGGCTATCTGACGGTCGGCAAATTCCGAGTTCTATCATATTTTGAAATTCCTTTTTGGCTATGTCGTATTTTTCTGGAGGTAATGGTCTTGCCCGAGCTGCGACGGGTGGTCCTGTAGTGATAATGTGATGTTCAATCTTATGTTTGGGCGCATTGCGGAGAGAGGACCCTTTCGTGATGTCTTCGTATTTGTTTAAAAGTTGCGTAATACGTGGATTCGTTCCCACTGCGATAGTACGAATTGTTTGTTGTGTCGCTTTTTCCGAAGTTACATGCGTTGTCAGCTCTGTAACTTTGTCGATAAGTTTGCGACCTGCTATGTCGACTAATAGTTTATAGTGCTCTAGAAAATCTGCTCCAATTATTGGTTGTGTAACATCGGCGATTACAAAATTCCATTTATAACATCGTTGTAGTCCTAAATTCAAGGTAAGCGTCTTCTCGCCGTAAGTCCTAATTTTAGTCCCATTTGCAGCGTATAGTGTGTATTGTTCATTTTGTAAAATTGAATGTCTCTGTTGCTTGCTAATGACTGAAATATTTGCGCCCGTGTCAATCAAAAACTTCATACCACTTTTTCGGTCGGTAATGGTGAGGCGATTGGATGGGTGGATTGCACAGAGTTTCGCCGTTGTCTGTGCTCTTATTCGTTTCCCTGGTTCCGTACGTAAGTCATTGGTTTCCAACCGCATGGTTTAATGCAGTTCTTTGCATATTTTCCGAATCTTTCGTGGTAGTAACAAAATCGATTTGCTCCTCTATAGTTTGTTCTCGGCCTCATAATCGGGAATTGTTGACGTTTCTTGAAATGATTGTGCGTGTTGGGTCGATAGCCATATTGACCTTGCTGAATTGCGTCAATATCTATCTGTAATTTTGCTAGCTGGGCTAAAATGCATGCTGTATTGTTGTCGTTTGAAGTGTCGTTGCTAACAGCTGATATTTCGGTTACTTTTGAATTCATTATTATTTTGTCTGCAATTTGGCTCAGTTTGTCAATTTCCATGTCTTCCGTAACTGCTAGAACCGTAGTAACTGATGTTGGTAAAAGCCTGAACCATAGTAGTTTAATTGTTTCGTCACTGATTTTTCCTCTCCCGAGGACTCGCATTTGACGTAATAACTGCGAAGGTTTTTGATCACCGAGTTCTGTCTCTGATATTAATTTTTGAAACTGTCGCTGTTCTGTTTCTTCGTAACAATCAATTAAACGTTCCTTGATGTTTTTGTATTTATCTGTAGTCGGTGGTGAAGTTATTAGGTCACTAACTTGTAGTATTTCTTCCTTGGATAACTTTGCTATTACTGTACAGTATTTGTATTCGTCTCCTTGCTTCTGTGGTGCTAATATGGCTTCTAGTTGCGTGAACCATAATCTTGGTTGGTCTTTCCAAAATTCCGGAATGCGGGATAAAACCGAGGTGCCAGCAGCTACTTCAAGTGTTCCTTGCTGATTTATGTTCGCCTTGCACGGTGATTGTGCCATGTTTCTTGCTGCGTATTCGTTCGTCGGGGTCACCAATTTGCCAAACTTCTTGGCAGTATATGATTAGGTATAAATGAGACAAAAGATGTAGTATAGTCTGGTTATAATTATCCAAAGGTGCATCTTATATACTAACGACTTCGTGTTGATAACAGATAGTAGAAACATTTAATAGATACTGAACGTGCGATAAGGAACATAAGATTGTGATGTAGATTGTAGATACAGCACAAAGATATTGTACTGTAACAACTATTACATACATCTTAAATTGGCTATTTTTTTAGGTTTCCGTAGCCAAAATGGCAAAACGGAACCCTTATAGTTTCGCCATGTCCATCCGCATTTTAGCTCAGAGACTGTTAGAGCTAGAAGGTTATAATTTAGCATGGATACACATACTACTTACGCCGACAAAGTGAAAGAATAAAACTTTTGAGGGTACCTCCCTCAATCTGTTGGTTGCAAAATCTGGGAAAAATGACGCAAACAAAGTTGCGCGAGTCAGCTAGTTGTTTGAAACTAAGTATACTTGACGTTTCGAACAGGTTGCACCGGCCGTGGTCACAAGCGGACACCGTGTCAACTTATGACCACGGCCCGTGCAACCTTCTGTGGTCACAAGTGGACACGGAGATAATGTAAACTTTTTTTTTAGGTGCTGACAATTCAGAAGTGTCCGGTATTTCCCGTGCTTCAAAGAAATCCGGACAGTTTGAGCAATTATCCGTACCACGGACACTGCTCACCGAACAAATCACTTTAGGTAAGTTTACTATGTATTTATATATTATACATATAGACCGTAATTTCCGACGTGTTTTACTTAGGTAAACTTTTATATAAAAAAACAGTCAACGATAAATTAAAAATAAATAATAAGCTTTGAAATATTCCAAAATGTATAAACAATAAAATTAAGAAGTGAATAGTGACCATAGTTAAGTCATCATCATTAACATCGTCACTACCATCATTGTCCTCAACATCGTCATTATTATCAACAATCATTAATTAAAGTAAATTGAAGAGTTTAAGAACATAAAATTTTAAATGCCCACATAAATTAGCTGTTCCCGCGTTTCTACCCCTATGAAAAAGTAAAGATCTCAAACTTCAAGCTATTTCTATATTAATTTTATCCAAATTAACCCAGTACTTCTTTTTAGTGCGTTTCACAAAAAATAGTACTTTTTTTTCAAAAACAAAGATATTTATTTTGCAAATATAATTATCAAAAACAAGTGCAAATTTCACCAGTAGGCATGCAAAATTTAAAGTAAGGTTTTAAATGTAACCTAAACAATTAAGAAAAAATAACAAATTGTTGCACATATATTATAATCTAAAACAAAAACAATAATATTTGTGAAGTAGTATTCGAATGTATTTCCGTGCAGGAACGTCATTCCCCGCCCGTCCCCTTCATCCCCTCCGATACCTAAATTTTAGTTGCGCGCAGCTTACGCACGAACATCAGACACGCAAACTTAGGTGGCGCGAAATGTAATACACTTAATCTATTAGAAAGTTTCGTAGTTTATTTTTTGTTTTGAAAGAGGTAATTGTTTCCAGTCCTGAAGTAGTTTATTGTATATTTTATAAGTTTATTCATGCAACTTTTCCCCAGGTCGTGGTGAATTTGGAGAAGTACTCCTAGGGAAGATAGACATGGTGCAAGTAAACAAGCTACGTAATAAAGCTGATGGAGAAACTGAATCTAACGTGAGACCAGTGCTTGTTAAAGTGCTAACTACTAAAGATGAAGTAAGTTTTTTTTTTGTTTATTTAGATACACAAAACACATTCACCAAAACTAAAATGCAATTTTTTATAAATGTGATCTAGATCGCAACGTAACATGACATATGATCTTGACTTGAATTCTGATTTGAATTTGGATTTCAATCTTGATTTTAATTTTGATTATAATTTTAATTGTATTATGTTTATTAAATTTGATTTTTATTGTGATTTTAATTTTTATCTCAATTTTTATTTTATATTGTATTTTAAATTGATTTTATTTTAATTCTAGTTTTATTTTATATGTTATTTTTTAATTTTGATTTTAATTCTAATTTTAGATTTATTCATACTTTATAAACAACAGTATCATTATTGTTAATATAAAGGGAAGGAGCGAGACAGCCCCAACACAACTATTTATAATTACTTACTGGAGATGTCTCATTTATATCAAAATGTTTGTAACTGTTTTGAGACAAATAAACAATTTCAGATTAAAACATAGATCCATACAACAAGCGAAATTTGAAAAAGCAAAGCTCATAGTATTCATAAAAATATATTTATCTGACGCTAGTTTACAGCTTTAGTTTAGGTCTGGACGCCTCAGGCATTGAGTGCGTTGGTGCTTCAGGCCACTGGGCTCTGAAGCACCAAAGTTCAAGCTGTTATGGAGGATGCCTTGCACTTTTTAATAAATTTGCTAATGCTATTATCAAATATATCCATACATTTCTTAGTTTTTGCCATATCGTTATATTACGTATATGTGTACATACAATGTGTGTACTAAAAAAAATACCGAAATATAGTTTCCAAAACGGCTGAACGGATTAAATTCGCTTACATCGCAGCACCAATCTGTTAACCAAAAAAATTTGATATCAAAAGAAAGTTAATATAATTACGAAAATAATCGTATAGGCTTGCCTGCATAAAAAAACCTTTCATTGAATGTTATTGCTATGCTTTGAATGTCAAAATCGAAAAAAAATTGACATGAATACTTTTCGATTGGCAAGCTATCATAGTCTAAAATTTGATAAAATATAAGTCTTATTTGGTTATAACCTGATGAGTGAAGATCAATGTTCAGCGTCTCCTCTACTATAATAAAAAAACACCGCATCTAAAGATGTCCATCCGATGCCACAACGACATAGTAGTGCGATCACAATTCTAACTATACTTTCGAATAGGTAACGCGAAATGACTCAGAAAATACTGCTTTTCGTGTGTAAATTGAACATAAATATGAAAGATAATGTCTTTTTTATATACTCTCTATTACTTTAACATGGCAAAGACAACGTAATTGTCTTTTTCTATAGTCAATTTGGAGTCAACTGTAGTCATTGTGTAAAATTAAAATATAAATATTCTTTATTCTTATAATATACAATCTAATCAATGGTCATAAAAATGTTAAAGCTATGTACCTAATAGTATAATTAGTAGACATATAAACCATCTTATGTCACCATCTTATACAATATTTCTATACAACTACAATAATGTACATTTGTTTGTTTAGGTGCAACTGGCAGAGTTTCGTCGTCAACTAGACATATTCAGTCGAGTTCGTCACGAGAATATTGTACGACTGATCGGATTGTGCAACGAAGCTGATCCACATTATATGTTGCTTGAACATACTGATTGGGTAAGTGTTATGATGATGACTTATTAATAATATAGTCATTATTATCAACGTTGTCATTATCAGGACGTTATAAAAATCATAGTCGTTGATGATATGAATGTCGATGTTGATGATAATGACGGTGATGACAATGATGTTAATAACTATGGTGGTGTTGGTGATGTTAATTATAATAAAATAATGATAATAATTTGACATATCAATCATGTCGAGAATTCCATCGCTCTGGGAATCTCAGAAAACTCACTCTTGGAGTAAATGTAAAAGTGCTGTCATTATTTGTATGTGTGTAAGATAATTTTGTGTAACACTTTTTATTCAATATATATTTTTTTATTTTTTTTATTATTAAAAGGTTCACAAACTGGTTATTACACATCACTTAAGTTTACAGTTCTTTTGCTAATTAAAAAAAAAAAAAAATAGTGTATAACCTACTAAGAGTGAACACAGCATGCAAAAAAAGAGAAAAAAACACATTTTTTTTTTAATTTAAATTAAATTTAAATTGAGTTATTAATCGAAGTTTTGTTGAAAAACAAAATTTCTTGAAAGCATTGATTAATGCATTGAAAATATCGACGTGGCTTCCAATACTATTATAAACAGAACACATACGATGCATAGGTGAATGAGTGCCAAGGTTAGTGCGGCACCTGGGTAACATAAAAGTTCTTCTATTGTGAAGACGACTACCTGTCCGTGGTACAGAAAAAAATAGTTGGTCTAATAGAAGAGAACAATCAATTTTATTATTCACAATTTTATATAAGAAACAGAGATCCGCAATAGTACGTCGCCTCTCCAATGTAATCACTTATAGAAGTACAATGTAATGCAGTTAAGTGACTTTAATGATGACGATGAAGATGATGACAATGACGATGAAGATGATGAAAATGATTTAACCAGGGTCGGATCTAGGGGGGGGGGAGTCTTCTCACTTGCTCCAGGGCGCCATGCTTAGGTGAAAAATTATTTGCACCTTCCTTCCCCCCCCTATTGTAGAAATAACCCTAGATTCAGCACTCGGACGCCATCTAACAACAATGAATATTCCAGGGAGAACTAAAGAAGTTCCTAATAGCGACCCGCACCGAGGAAGAGAACGCCGAGTACATAGCGCGCGTGGGCGCGGCTCATGCGCACGCGCCGGCCGCGCGCGCCGCGCCCGCGCTGGCGCCGCTGCACCGCGCCGCGCTGGGCGCGCACCTCGCGGCTGCGGCCAACAGGCTCGCTACTGCTAGACTCACGCACAGGTTAGTGCATAGTACATAGTACATAGTACATAGTACATAGCGCGCCCGCGCTGGCGCCGCTGCACCGCGCCGCGCTGGGCGCGCACCTCGCGGCTGCGGCCAACAGGCTCGCTACTGCTAGACTCACGCACAGGTTAGTGCATAGTACATAGTACATAGTACATAGTACATAGCGCGCCCGCGCTGGCGCCGCTGCACCGCGCCGCGCTGGGCGCGCACCTCGCGGCTGCGGCCAACAGGCTCGCTACTGCTAGACTCACGCACAGGTTAGTGCATAGTACATAGTACATAGTACATAGTACATAGCGCGCCCGCGCTGGCGCCGCTGCACCGCGCCGCGCTGGGCGCGCACCTCGCGGCTGCGGCCAACAGGCTCGCTACTGCTAGACTCACGCACAGGTTAGTGCATAGTACATAGTACATAGTACATAGTACATAGCGCGCCCGCGCTGGCGCCGCTGCACCGCGCCGCGCTGGGCGCGCACCTCGCGGCTGCGGCCAACAGGCTCGCTACTGCTAGACTCACGCACAGGTTAGTGCATAGTACATAGTACATAGTACATAGTACATAGCGCGCCCGCGCTGGCGCCGCTGCACCGCGCCGCGCTGGGCGCGCACCTCGCGGCTGCGGCCAACAGGCTCGCTACTGCTAGACTCACGCACAGGTTAGTGCATAGTACATAGTACATAGTACATAGTACATAGCGCGCCCGCGCTGGCGCCGCTGCACCGCGCCGCGCTGGGCGCGCACCTCGCGGCTGCGGCCAACAGGCTCGCTACTGCTAGACTCACGCACAGGTTAGTGCATAGTACATAGTACATAGTACATAGTACATAGCGCGCCCGCGCTGGCGCCGCTGCACCGCGCCGCGCTGGGCGCGCACCTCGCGGCTGCGGCCAACAGGCTCGCTACTGCTAGACTCACGCACAGGTTAGTGCATAGTACATAGTACATAGTACATAGTACATAGCGCGCCCGCGCTGGCGCCGCTGCACCGCGCCGCGCTGGGCGCGCACCTCGCGGCTGCGGCCAACAGGCTCGCTACTGCTAGACTCACGCACAGGTTAGTGCATAGTACATAGTACATAGTACATAGTACATAGCGCGCCCGCGCTGGCGCCGCTGCACCGCGCCGCGCTGGGCGCGCACCTCGCGGCTGCGGCCAACAGGCTCGCTACTGCTAGACTCACGCACAGGTTAGTGCATAGTACATAGTACATAGTACATAGTACATAGCGCGCCCGCGCTGGCGCCGCTGCACCGCGCCGCGCTGGGCGCGCACCTCGCGGCTGCGGCCAACAGGCTCGCTACTGCTAGACTCACGCACAGGTTAGTGCATAGTACATAGTACATAGTACATAGTACATAGCGCGCCCGCGCTGGCGCCGCTGCACCGCGCCGCGCTGGGCGCGCACCTCGCGGCTGCGGCCAACAGGCTCGCTACTGCTAGACTCACGCACAGGTTAGTGCATAGTACATAGTACATAGTACATAGCGCGCCCGCGCTGGCGCCGCTGCACCGCGCCGCGCTGGGCGCGCACCTCGCGGCTGCGGCCAACAGGCTCGCTACTGCTAGACTCACGCACAGGTTAGTGCATAGTACATAGTACATAGTACATAGTACATAGCGCGCCCGCGCTGGCGCCGCTGCACCGCGCCGCGCTGGGCGCGCACCTCGCGGCTGCGGCCAACAGGCTCGCTACTGCTAGACTCACGCACAGGTTAGTGCATAGTACATAGTACATAGTACATAGCGCGCCCGCGCTGGCGCCGCTGCACCGCGCCGCGCTGGGCGCGCACCTCGCGGCTGCGGCCAACAGGCTCGCTACTGCTAGACTCACGCACAGGTTAGTGCATAGTACATAGTACATAGTACATAGCGCGCCCGCGCTGGCGCCGCTGCACCGCGCCGCGCTGGGCGCGCACCTCGCGGCTGCGGCCAACAGGCTCGCTACTGCTAGACTCACGCACAGGTTAGTGCATAGTACATAGTACATAGTACATAGCGCGCCCGCGCTGGCGCCGCTGCACCGCGCCGCGCTGGGCGCGCACCTCGCGGCTGCGGCCAACAGGCTCGCTACTGCTAGACTCACGCACAGGTTAGTGCATAGTGCATAGGGGGTGGGGGGTAAATATTTGTTTTATTTTAATTGAATTATTTATTTCGTAAGTGAATATATAACCAAATATTCTGTGAATATTTCAAGCGTCTACGTGTTGTTCATCTGTGAAAATATTGACTCTCTAGCTATCACGGTTCATGAGATGCAGCATAGTGACAGACGGACAGACAGACAAACAGCGGAGTCTTAGTAATAGGGTCCCGTTTTACACTTTGGGTACGGAAAAATAAATACACTGGATTCATATAAGCAAATAACCGATATTTACTGAATGTTAACCTTCTTTATCTGTAAAGATTATCCTTGTCATCAAGAAATAGGTATGTAAAGAATTGTCTATGACATTATGGCTTCTTAAAAAAATGGAAGAATTTAATGATTAAACAGTTTTCGATTTTTAGTTTGGGTTGGGTGCATTACCTTGTTATGCCTAAATTCAAAGCGTTTAATACAAAACATTCATCCCTTAAATACAAATAGAGATTCCAGACTCGATGGGCTCCATAATATCTTTCGTAAAATGATTAAGTGGTACAGAAAATATAGCTCTTAAAACAGCACACAGGTTAGTGCATAGTACATAGTACACTGTAATAGTACACAGTACATAGTACACTGTAATAGCACACAGTACATAGTACACAGTACATAGTAGATAGTACATAGTACACAGTACATAGTAGATAGTACGTAGTACATAGTACGTAGTACATAGTACGTAGTACATAGTACGTAGTACATAGTACGTAGTACATAGTACGTAGTACATAGTACGTAGTACATAGTACGTAGTACGTAGTACATAGTACGTAGTACATAGTACGTAGTACATAGTACGTAGTATATAGCACGTAGTACATAGTACGTAGTACATAGTGCATAGTACATAGTACACTGTAATAGTACACAGTACATAGTACACTGTAATAGCACACAGTACATAGTACACAGTACATAGTAGATAGTACATAGTACACAGTACATAGTAGATAGTACGTAGTACATAGTACGTAGTACATAGTACGTAGTACATAGTACGTAGTACATAGTACGTAGTACATAGTACGTAGTACATAGTACGTAGTACATAGTACGTAGTACGTAGTACATAGTACGTAGTACATAGTACGTAGTACATAGTACGTAGTATATAGCACGTAGTACATAGTACGTAGTACATAGTACGTAGTACGTAGTACATAGTACGTAGTACATAGTACGTAGTACATAGTACGTAGTACATAGTACGTAGTACATAGTACGTAGTACATAGTACGTAGTACATAGTACGTAGTACATAGTACGTAGTACGTAGTACGTAGTACGTAGTACGTAGTACATAGTACGTATTACATAGTACGTAGTACATAGTACGTAGTACATAGTACGTAGTACATAGTACGTAGTACATAGTACGTAGTACATAGTACGTAGTACATAGTACGTAGTACATAGTACGTAGTACATAGTACGTAGTACATAGTACGTAGTACATAGTACGTAGTACATAGTACGTAGTACATAGTACGTAGTACACAGTACATAGTACATAGCGCGCGTAGGCGCGATTGACGCATACAAAGTCGCGCGGGACGGCTAGTATATTTATATATGTTATTGTTACAGAGACATCGCAGCTCGCAACTGCGTGATCACGTCCAAGTTGCAACTCAAGTTGTCATTCCCGGCGCTTACAAGAGGACCGGATTCTCATGAATATTACAAGTTACATGAACAGGTAACTATATGCTTTTTCAGTTTTACTTGAGTTCGGATGTTGAAACACTTATGGATGGAAAAGAGTATATTTTTTATATATTTTGGGCACTTTTTCCAATTGTCACTGTTCTAGGAATTCAAGGATTATTTGAAAAGAAAAAGTTATATCTCAGGAGACAGTTCCTTCCCTCACATGCAGTTGCAAAAACGGGGAAAGTTGACACAAACGAAGTTGCGCGGGACAGTTAGTTTAATTATAAAATTAGTATTTGTATTAATATTTATATTATGATATTCAGGTGATCCCACTACGTTGGCTGCCAAAAGAAGCTGTGCTAGAGAGCGACTACTCCACCAAATCTGATGTTTACATGTTCGCTGTCACTGTATGGGAGGTATGAATAATATTTTTTTTTATCCATATGAGCGAACAAAATCGAACTCTAAGGTCCATTTCCAATGTAGCTGGCGCTGGATTGAAACCGGGTATCCGGCGGTGAATGTACCGGACCGGACGTACGCCGAAACTTGGGAAAGCTACCGTACAATCAGGGCCTCGTGTCTTTGATATTTCTCATCTCGCAGGTTGGGCGGAGCCGCCTCGTTCGCCTTTTATAATTATCGATTTATATTACCTAATTTGATCTATATCGGTTCAGCGGTTTCGGCGTGGCAACGTAAAAGATAGACAGAGTTACTTTCACATTTTTAATATTAATTTGAATTTTATTTTTCAAAATAAAATTTCAAACAAACGTCATCGCTCTCTATGATCGTTTTGTGCGTGAGAGGGTGGATCGAGGGCATAGGAATATTTCATCAAAAGGGTCAGTCGTAGAGAGCCCTGATTGTGCATTGCCATTTACTTTGCGCCGGGCACCTGGTCGACGGCTAGATGGCGCCGAATCAAAACCGGATTGGAACCGGAACGTTTGGAAAAGGACCTTAGGCTCAATTCACACCGAAATGACGGCCGCGCTGCCCTCAAGCGATACTAAAAAATATGTACCGATAGATGGCTTTAGGTACATATTATATTTTATAAAAATCCTACATTATCGTATTATTTTGTAGGTACAACTGCAACTTTTTTTGCGCAAATGTCAAAATGCACATGTTATAAAGTCACAGTAGCGTCATTGTTCATAATTCGTTTTTTTTTACAAGCAAGTTTGAAGTAAGACATTGTGATTAAAAAATCACAGTCCGCGGCATGTAATATCACTGTGATAAAAATAACTGACTTTCTCAAATTTTAATGATTTCAATGTAGCAATCATTGACATTGCCTTTTGGCAATTGTAGGAGTGACATACCTATATCGTTTTTACCCGACTGAGCTAGAAGTAGGCTAATTATTTTTAGGCAGATTGTTTTTAGAACTCCCCCATTAGGATACTAACCCTGTGTCGCGGGGGACTTTACAAACATACAAGTCACTTACACAAAGTACACCGAGACTAGGATCAACTATTTGTGTGTATCACACTAAGTGATGTCCCGCGTGTTATACGAACCCACCGAGTTAGTTGTTTTTTTGTTTTTATAATTATTTATTTTTTAATGTTACTTTATAAGATCCTGAACAGAATATTAACAAGAGAATATTTTTTGTGACAGATTTATACAAAAGCAGAGCTTCCATTCGCAAAACTGAATGACAACTCAGTATTGGAGCGAGTCAAGAATGACTCACTGGAGTGGACGATACCAAGTTCGATGCCGGAGACTTTAGGCACACTGCTTGTAAGTAACACTTATATATATATATATATTATAAACTAGAACAACACATTTTTTTCATACAGGTGTACATGTAACAGAAAGGTGTGGTCAAATTTCAGCAGTGGATAGTGTATGTTGTCAGTATTGCACCGACCATGGGGCCATAACTGGTTGCATTATTATTACATAGTTAAAGTATATTATTTTTGTCAAAATTCAGTAGTGAAATGCGTATGGCATAAGAATTATAGCTCCCCTGGTACAAAATTCGATTGGATTATTATGACATAGAACTTTTTAATTAATAACTTTTTCACTCATAAATAAACGAATGAAAAAAATAATAAATATTTTTTTAGGGTACTCCGATTTTAATAAAATTAGGTATATACACTCAGTGTCATGGGCACATACCAACCCTTGATTTATCCACGCCTTTCTGTTACAACCTGTATAATAATACCTTAGAACACCTCACACCTAGCAATTGGGTTCTAGGTACAGCTTGTACTATAGCAACCAGACAACTGATAAACATACTTATATATTTCTAAACACATACATATTATAGATAAATTACACCACCACACAATAAATTTTCCTGACGACCTATGTATGAATTTATTTATTTATCTATAATATGTGTCCATTTAGAAATATATAGGTTGATTTTTAACATACTAATAATGTGCTCTTGGCTTTGAATTTTTGAAAATACAAATTAACCCTTCATCACCTATCACCTACTTTTCTAACAGAACCATTTACCACACATCTGAGAGACTCCGGAGTAAAATCAATGTTTCTTTGTCAAGTTTAGGTTTTAGGAGATAAAACTGTTGTCACAATATACAATGATTATACTCCAGTAAAATAGTCTGTAAGTGGTTAAGGTCATAACTCCAAAAACAAGTGGTAGGTGATTAAGGATTGATAAGGATAAGCGGCGGTAGCCTAATGGCTAAGGCATCGGTCTCGCAATCGTGAGGTCGCGGGTTCGAATCCTACCCATTATACTACCGACGTGAACCCACTCCTAACACAAGCCATTGAGCTTAGCAGAAGGGGTTAACAAGATTGCTAGTAATGTGGGACTCAATCCCACATTGCTAGTTATCTTTAAAAAAAAAAAAAAAGGATTAATATATTAAATATATTAATATTTTGTTATGTAAAGAAGCCACTAGCGAGAGGTGATTAGTATATTACATATCACCCTATATAAGTATGTTAATCAGTTGTCTGGGTGACATAGTACAAGCTCTACATATGGTAGCTCTAGCTGTGTTTTTTAGGCTTTTTTTACTTTTTTTTTAAAAAGACAACTCCCGCAGTAGGGGGTACAAGCCCTGTGTCACGGGGGACTTTACAAACATACAAGTCACGGACACAAATTACACCCAGACCCGAAACAACAATTTGTGGTTCACACAAAGTGGTGTCCCGTGTGGGAATCGAACCCACGACCTCTTGCGTAGCAGTCGGACACACTCCCACCGCGCCACAGAGGCAGTCTAGTCCATGTGCATGTTTCAAAAAAACACTTATACCCAATTTCAAAATTCTCTTTTCTTCCAGAAACGTTGTTGGAGCAAGTCTCCATCAGATCGGCCTCAATTCACTGAAATATATGACGAACTGACCTCCATACTGCAAGATCTCTCATCTGAAAGTACTTCACAAAAATCACAGGAAAAAACCGAAACATGAAATACTACAAACTTCATTTATATGTAAGATTATATGTCCTTTTGTATCTTTGTAATCTATTTTAGTAGTAGGTCTTTCTTGTATATTCTTTATTTATGAATAGCTTTCGCCTGCGGCTCTGCCCGCCTTGATGTCAGTTATAGCGATATAAACTATCCTATGTCCTTTATCGGGACGAAAACTACTGTTAAAGGATCTAACTCTAGTAGTAAAACTCATAGATAGAAAATAAAATCAGGTTTTCTATCGAAACGTTAGAAGCCCAATTCACGTATTTAAAGCTAAAGTTCAAACTTAAATATCTTTATTTCATAAAACCAGATTAATGATTATTGTTTTTAAACTTTCGCGATTTTTATACATATTAGATATATTTCGGGACTTAATCGCGTGAATTATTTAAAGGTACGAACCTTTTATTTCACACCTTTTATTATACACCGATCGTAGTCATGGGTCCACGTGACCCGTGACCACGATCGGTGCAATTCGATCGAAACGTCGGGTAAATAAAAGGTTCGTACCTTTAAATAATTGACGCGATTAAGTCCCGAAATATATCTAACAGATTAATGATTATTTGAAAACGTCTAATTAATACATCATTCAAGTGAAAAAGTTGGATTAAAAAGGAGTGCAAATGATACTTCTATTGCCGAAAAATATTGGGATTTTGCAATGAACGGTTTTACTTATAAACGTAACTAAACTAATATGCTCTAAAAAATATTTATTTTTGTTATTTACTATCAAACTAAGTAATGGCTAAAAATGTTATCCATATACACAGTTTTACCCTGTGACATACGGACGGACGGACGGACAAACAGACGGACGGACAGGACGAAACTTTAAAACGGGTTTTCGTAGCCAAAATGACAAAGGAACTCTTCCTTTGTCATTTTGGCTACGAAAACCCTAAAAAAGAGTATTTGATGAACAAACTGTTATGTTTATAAGTAAGAGCTGGATAAATTTATGTATATTACAATGTAAGTTAAGGTTCCATCCCATTTGGCCGAACAAACTGAAATAATAAAAAAAAATACTAACCAAGTACCTAATATAAAGACTGCCTCTGTAGCGCGGTGGGAATGTATCCGACTGCTACGCAAGAGGTCGTGGGTTCGATCCCCACCCAGGATAAAACTTTGTGTGATGAGCACGATGGTTTATTCTGTGTCTGGGTGTTATTTATCTATAATATGTATGTATTTAGAAATATATAAGTAAGTTTATCAGTTGTCTGGTTTCCATAGTACAAGCTCTGCTTAGTTTGGGATCAGATAGCGTTGTGTGAGTTGTCCCAAGATATTATTATTATTATTAATATGCGAGGGAAATAAAACACTGCTGACCATATTCCGAATATAATTTGAGCCAAAAATTGTCACGTCTTCCAATATGTCTTTCATTAATATTAAATAAATAATAAAATATACGAGTATTAAATAGCCAAAATAATAGTAATTTTGGCTACTTATATATCATTATAATATAGGCATTTTCAAAAATAATATTGGCATTTCTTGCCAATTACTTTATAAATGCAATTATTGTATTTATATGTAGCCAAAACTCAGTCGGATTATGAAGGGACACATTTTCTATGTAGATTTAATATCGTTGATCCTAGATAGACTATACTTGTATTCTTTGCTTGTACTATAATATCTCCTGCGTATAGTCTAGTTTCTGATAAGACAGGCCTCCGAAATCTGTTAGAAAAAATCCACATATTATCTTATAGAATTTTATAAGCTACGGGTCTTAATCGCGTAAATATTTTATTTTAAGGCTTAATACCTTTGTTTATTGCCCGACGTTTCGAACGTATTGCAACGGCCGTGGGCACGGGTAGACTGTGACCTTAAAATAAAATGTTTACGCGATTATGACCCGTAGCTTATAAAATTCTATAATGTGTATAAATCGCCAAAGTTTACGAACATATATAACATATTTTCTGTTCAGCTAAATGAGATGGAACCCTTATTACCCAATACTCAAACTATACATAACTTTAAGACATACTCAAAAGTATTTCTATTGCAACTATTCACCTTAGAGTGACAAAGACAGCATTATATTTAACAATATCTTAAAACTAAGCTGCTTTTGAGTATTGGGTTATAAGTCATTTTATAATAAGTAGGCATAAAAATAGTATCTATTTGGACAAAGCTGTTAAAGATATGTATATTCTACTTTTCTCTCGCGGCTCCGCCCGCCTGGATATTGGTTAAAGCGATAAAAAAATTCTATATCCTTCCCCGGGACTCGAACTATCTCCATGCCAAATTTTATCTGAATCGGATCAGCGGTTTAAGCGTGAAAACGTAACAAACAGACAGACAGTTACTTTCACGAATATTATAAAGCTGAAGAGTGTTTGTTTGGTTGAACGCGATTATTTCAGGAACTACCGATTCGAATTGAAAAATACTTTTAGTTATAAACAACCCATTTATCGAGGATGCCTTGGGCTATATAACATCAAGCTACGACCAATAGGAGCGGAGCATTAATCAAAAATGTTGCAATAACGGGGAAAATTGACGCAAAAAAAGTTGCGCGAGGCAGCTAGTTTATAATATTAGGTTGGATAAATTCTTAATTGAAGTCAAAATAATGTACGTTTAAGTACTTGAATATCCATCTATTTCTTTCTTTTGTAGATGAGGAAGATAAACTTATAATTTTTTTGACTTTCTAGTGAGAATTCCATAGATACTATATTTATGTTATTAAGTATATGTTTAAATATTTAGCCATTTTGATGCATTTACTATTTAACCGTAGTTTAACTAAGTTACTTGTATATCTATTTGTAAGTTATAATTAGATTTAGTAAGATTTGGACACAGACAATGTGATTATAGAAGACGAACGAACTAGTAAAAAAAATACTATTTTTCAATGCTTTAAACAATTTTTGCCAAATGACTTTTCTGATTAAATAATCAGTGTGGTTAAGCAACGTTATTTCAGGTCTATTAATAGATGGGTGACAGATCTTTTCGAATACTACTCTGTCCTTCAACTAGCACGTTAATTCAACGGCCCTGCGCCTAATATCTTTTCCAACTTATGAATATAAGAGTAAGTGATTAGTTATAGCATTATTATCTATCTTTACCTGCTACGTTGACGGCTAGTCTTTAATGCGATAAGCCACTGTGAAAAAAACAGCATTCATCTGCATAGTTTGTAATTAATCAATATCTTTTTCAATTCATCTATTATTAACATTGTCTGTTTCAAAATCTGTCCAGCCGTTTGGCTTGTATTAATATAAAAATGACAAAAGCTAAATGATACTGCCATTTGTAAATAGAATTAGTTTATAAGACTGAATGAAACGTATGTAGCCATTTTATTATTAAGTAAATATCGTCCGAAAAATTAATATTACGTCCTAATTGAATCGAAATGTTAGGTTATAAGTTTAGAACAGCCATTTTGTAAAACGTACTTTTCTTGAGGTAAACAGTATTTAACCCTGTTTTTTTTTTGTCGGATTCATTTTAAAGAAGCTAGAATATAATGTCTTTACTACACTTATAGTTCGTAGCTTCTGTACATAGCGTCGAATAATTTGAAAAAAAAAAAATATACAAATGAACTCTTCACTACCATCTTTTGTCACACAACACATCTGTAAGACCCCGGAGTAAAATCGATGTTTTTTTTTTGTCAGGTTTAGGGCCTAAACCGCACAATAAACAACGACTTTACTCCAGTAAAATAGTCTGTTAGTGGTTAAATCATAACTCTAAAAACAAGTGTTAGGCGATTAAGGGTTTACTCTTTTATTATATAATATCTAGATTTCTAATCCGTCATCTAAAATTGAAGCAAAGAACGGTCAAACGGACGTACTTTTTGAGAGGTAAGAAGACTCCTATCAGATGTTCTAGCTATAGTTACTCTAGCGGCCATTTTGAACGAGTGTCAAACGTCAAAAATTGTAGCTTAATTTTTTTTATAGTCTTACTGAGGGAATGCTCCATCTAGACATTATTTAATCAAAGGGTTTAATTAATAATAATATAATAATTTATTTAATGTTATGTAAAAAAGCTACGAGCGGGGAGTTATTAGTATATTAAAATAACCCAATATAAAACCGATAATTATTATTTTAAATTGACAAAATTTTAATCACCATCAACATTTTTGGTATGGAATTACATTCAACTATAGGTACACTTTCATTTGTGAATATATTTTCAAAATAAACAACTTTTAATATCAACGTTGTACGTGGGAATTTTCCACAGGAATCTATATTTTTTCGAGAACCTAATTTAAAAAAAATCATCTGCTAACTGTTTACCTCAACATTTAAAAATATTGACGTGAATTTGATAAGAGTCAAACATTTAAATAAGTAGGTATACCTATTAAGAACAATTTGATAAATTAATGATAGTAAATAAAGTATTGTGAATTGCCCAATGATCGCCTATTTAGACTGACGTTTTGTTATTTATTGGAAACTCCAATCATTTTTCGTACGAAGAATTTTTGTTTTATTTTCACATTTTAAAATTAAAGCTTCTTAAGTCTTTGCCAATATTTTAAACCAACTTCAAAAAAAGGAGGAGGTTCACAATTCGTCTTATTTTTTATTTTATTTTATTTTAATAATCGGTTTTTATTATTATTTTAATATTGTACATTAAAGAAGAAAAAGTGACCAGTCAATGCATTTATAGATAATAAGTTAATAGGTAATTATAAATATAATTGTGTAATTAATCTCAATCGTGTTAGAAATCTCATAGCTTAAGTAATGAGTATAGACTATATTAATTTAGGAGCAACTATTTTTGTTGCAGTGTATTGCATTTGCTAGATAACTTTTTAAATTGTATGAATGAGGAAGTTTCGGTTGGTTTTGTGCTCTTTCCAGTTTACATTTTTCTAAAATATAGCTTGAATCTGTAACAGCTGTCAGTGAAATTATAGGTGCCTTGTGCCTATCTGATATTTGTTACTTTTAAAATAGTTACAGCTATTACAATAAGAAGTCATATTAGTGACAAATTAATCCCCTATTACTTTATTTTTATTAAATTAATTAAAACATTTTCTTATCCAATCCCAGGCATGTCATAGGGAAGTTATAATATCTCTATATTTTTTTTTTGTATTTTTTTTAATACCCCAATATTAAAATTAAGCTAAAAAAAATGTAACCGCTGGAAAAAAGTAATCAGTGACTTTGTTAATATTATAAATGAGTTTTTGTAGCGTTTGATAATGACGGTGTATTTGCAATTTATTTTATTATTTTTCTTCTAAGTAAGTAGACTTATGAACTATATATTTAGAAATACTTTTTAATTATAACATGTAGCTTTTTATAACTTTATAGTACGTAGTTACAGTTAAACTGAATTAGATTTTGTATATGCTTAGGGCCAGGCTTAGATATAACATTTTTTTATAAAAAATAATGCGTATTACACCACCGAAGTTAATGCGAGACATTGATGTGAGGGTATATACTTGTACGAGTCGTGAGTATCAATAACTTAGTAGTTTATTTGCTGGTTTCGCATTGCAACAAGTCAATGACGTGATTGAAGTAATAGTTCCCACAATTCGTGCTGATTATAATACACCAAAATGCACATATGTAGTTCTTATTATAAGACGCGTAGTAGTAACGGTTTTAAATCAATTTTAATTATTGAATTATTATTTTAAATTACTTATATTACTAAGATCTCTTTAAGATAATTAATTTTATACTTATATTTTTTTCTTTGTATTTTTAAATTAGAACCATTCGGCCTATTTATTAGCATGAACTTTACTGTTTATTGCTTATGTAATTTTCAAAAAGAACTGATTTTTTTTTATTTATTTTTTTATTTTAAGTCGGTGTTGTGAATATTAGGTAAGTACTTTTAAATATAAAATTTCATTGATGTCTGGCGATATCGATTATCGATAAAACTATGTCGATTTATCTAAAGTGCTTCGATAGTAATATTGTAAGTTTTAATTTGGAATATCGCGGCAATTGTTTTAACATTTGCAATGTGTCGATTAATTTACAATCTATCGGCAATTTACAATATCGCTATATTATAAATAGTCGTAGCGACAATTTTGAAAAAGAAACCTAACTTAGCTGTCGTTATATTCACAGCTCCACATTTAACGTTTGAAAGTACTTAGTAATAAGTGCAAAGTCCTTAAAACCGAGTGTTTGCAGCTAAAGTGTACAATAAACACTTGACACTGACTAAAGTTAACAGCCTGTTTAAAGCCGTAAAACTGTCATGATTGCCAACTCAAAAATCTGGTAACAACAAATCAAAGTTAGATTGTAACTTACGCATTAGCCAAATTTAATATAATCATAAATTCATTTGGTTTATCCTTCAGTATAAGGTTAAATAGTAGTCGTATCCAAATACTTAAATGATACTCAACTTTGAGTCGTTGCCATAAGTATTTCTGTCGCTAAGCTAACGGTACTATTCACGTTTAAATGACAATGACAGCTAGAGAATTAAAGAGCGATTCCGTTATACAAGTTACTTGTATACAAGTTACAAATTGAACAAATCTATATACTACAGTATACAGGTAGGTTTATAAAAGTTGCATACACTTGAACAAACCCCTATTTATGTGGCATACTAGTTGTATTCAATTTGTAACTACACTGATGGAATCTCACCTTTAACAGCGTTTCAAAACTGAGTGACGTTTAAGAATTCGGCAGTTATTTTACATAAAGTTATTATAGATAGAATAGTGGAGACATATGACTGCGTGTAAGTGGAAATCTCTTACGAATAAAAATAGAGAAAACACCATAATACCCTATTTATGTTATACCTTTAAACGAGCAATTCTTGTATAAATATATACCTATATACAGGATGTTTTTTGTCTTAGTCGAAGTGTGACTTTTTTTTTAGCAAATTTTATTTATTTTTTATGACAAAACCCCAAAATGTTACCCAGTTAGTTGCAATAATGGTCTACAGAGCAAAGTAGTGTAGACCCTAATTTCAATATTTTTTAAGTTATCTGAGTGGTTAATGCCTCAAAATAAAGAACAATAACCAGACATGTTTTTGAAAATGTTTAAAAAAAAAAAGCACCATACGTGTTTTGTTTTAATGACGTCAAAATAAGTATTACATAAATTAAAAAAATATATTCATACTTTAAATTACTGTAAAAAAAATATCTCATGCCACATTTGCCCTAATCATGTTTTATTACATTGTACACATACTTTAATTAAATGAAAAAAAAAAAATATAATTTATTTTTTATTTCATTTAAAACAATCTTTTAAACTGTATTTGTAAGTAACTGCAAAGTTTAGGGTTTTGGCTTTAAAAAATTAATAAATATTTTCTAAAAATAAAAATGAATAAAATCCTCCCCCAGAATTAAATCCTGGATCCGCCCATGGTACTGCGTTTTTCTTTCTCTTTCCGAGAGAGATGCTACCTGGCTGTCTCTCTTACTCTATCTAAAATAACTCTATGATTATGTAGCATGCTAAAGTCATATTTATCCCACGGTAGCAATGATTTTCATATTCGTATGTGATATTGACTGACTTTTTTTTACAAAACTTAGCTTTATTTTGTATTAATATAAGATATTCATTAAATAGGGTTCGCGTATTTTGTCTAAATCGATACATATTGGTATGTAGAACTATATATTTATCGGTTTAGATAAAAATTTATTGTGTAATTTGTAAATGAAAGAAAATTTTGCATTTGCGATTTTTAAATAAACGTAATGATAATTTATTTTGTTTTTTTATTCTATTATCCCCAATACTTTCATCTCTTTGAAGCGGCGGTAGCCCAATAGCTAAGGCATCGGTCTCACAACTATGTTAGAATCCTACCTACTATACTACCGACGTGAACGCACTCCTAACCCACGCCATTGAATTTTTGTGGGACCTACAATCAAAATGAAAAATAAAAAAGTCTTGGTATGAATTTTCCTGATTATTATTATAGCAAACTATCACATTTTAAATTATATCACTACCGTTTCATCAAAACCACAGGTATTTTTATTTGAAAAAACACCTTCATAAAAATTCCCCCGCCTCTTTTCTCCATCCTTTATCGTGATAACCAAAAAAAAAAAAAAACAACTAGGTACCTACCTAATACTCTGAGTCCTCACGATGAAGCAGATTTTTGCTTATATCTTGAAAACGGTGAGTTGTATCGAAAGAATAATGAAAATTCTAGTCTCCATTAAATAACTCAACAGAACGAAGCGTTATTTCTCGCCGGCACAGCGACTTGTGCTTTATAAAGCGCAGGTACGACCGCACGTGGAGTACTACTCTCATCTCTGCCCCCAAATACTTGCTCGATTCATTTGACTCCCTTCAAAGGCGAGGAGTTCGGATCGTTGATGATCCCCACCTGTTTTTTTTCACTAACATACCACTATATAAAGTTGTCATATACATAAAGTTGGGCGTCTCGTCAAAACGAAGCTACCATGGCAATTCCAGCTTAATATGTATCATTTTAAAATTTGTTCTAGGGAACCCGTGCTATCTCTTTAAATCTCGTTTGAAGAAAGACATGTCGGGAAACAGCGCCGCAGGTAGTTCATTCCAGAGTCTACACCTGTAAGAAAAGAACACCAGAATTGAACCGTACAGGACCGTATTGTTTCCAGGTGGAATGGATGAACCCTTTCTGCATTCTGTTCAGACTGTTGCAAGCTTTTGGGAGGGATTGGGGGTTGCGCCCGTTGCTCCGCAACACTGCTACACTCCGTGGGGAAGGAACTGTCAGTCACCCCTATTCTGAAAAGATTTTTGTCTATGGCATAATGTTATGATGCCTATTGCCTTACGCAGTTTATCCCTTGGTTTGCCCGATGAAAGTGCGAACGAGTATTTTAGACATCGCTAGGATCGCTTCCTTCGGGTCTGCAGCTGTCCATTTTGTTCCATTTTGCGAGATGGATATTTTGTGTAACGTGATAATCAAGCGCATATAGTTTTTATAATTGAAAGTGGATGCTACGCATTGAGGTACATAATGTTAAGCTCTTGTTGCAACTTTTATTATGTAGTATTTACTTCAATCCTTTACATATCAACACATAAGATAGCCCACTGCTGGGCACGGGTCTCCCCAGTAGAACCTACTAGTATGTAGATCCTGGGGGTAATTGCCATAATCGCCACGCTTGGCGAGCGGGTTGGCGATCGCAGTAAGGCTTCAAGTACGCAGAGGACGCTGCTGCCCGTCCTCCGGGGTGAAATCCCTTAGTCGCCTTGACGATACCCATGGGTAGAGATGGGCTTCAATCCTTTAATAAGATGTAAACATTGGCAATCCTGGGGAAGGACATAGGACAGTTTTTATCGTGGTAACTGACATCCACGCGGGCATATCATGTTTAGTAACAAGCTTACGATTGAGAAATCACTATATCTATACTAATATTATAAAACTGAAGAGTTTGTTTGTTTGAACGCGATAATCTAAGGAACTACTGGTCCGAATTGAAAAATTATTTTACTGATGGATAGCCCATTTATCGAGGAAGGCAAGGAATTCCTTCAGGCTATATTATATCACGCTACGGCCAATAGGAGCGGAGCAGCAATAAGAAATGTTGCAAAAACGGGGAAAAATTACGCATACAAAGTTCCGCGGGACAGCTAGTGTGATATATTACATGTGATAAAATAAATAATTTTATATGTAACCTACCTACCTTACCCTGTACGTACTACGAATGATATTAAGTTAAATAAAAACCAAACATCTGTATAATTCAATTATATTTTAAAAATTACAATATTCCATTCATACGGTTTCCCATTACAATTTTAATATTAAGAAAAATATAATCAAATAATAAATTACAAAATATTTAAAATAATTATAATTAGATTTGGAACATAATTATTTTAAATGAAAAGTATAGAATGTACATTAATTACAACTTAAAGAATAATCTCTTTTAATTGAAAATTTATTAGTATTATATTCTAAGAGCCAATTTCGATGTGACATTTGTAGCCCTTAAATATTTTAAAATTATAACACCACAGTTTTTAAGTAGGTATGTATTTAAATTATTGCTTAAATGTGTACAGTCATCACCAATAATCATCACTTTAACATTTAAAATGCAATATTGACGACCAATCATCAAATTATTTTAAATTTTGATAGTGAGTACATATACATAAAGTTGACAATTTGTAATTTAATATAAATGATGGAAGATTTATTAATGTCAATAACTTGAAATCAATCATTTAACATTAAATATTCCATTGTTTGCGCATATTTAAATCAAACTGTACTGCCTCACAGTGAAATGAAATGACATGAATAATTATTGAAAAACTAATAACTCAAAAGATTTCTTTAGACAAATACTTAAATGTTACAAAAGTAAATGCATTAATTAGTCTATCTTAATGTCATCTTCTGATCATTTAATTATAGCACTACATTTTTGTTCGCGAATTCGTTTAAACAACGTGTAACAGAAAGATGTGGTCAAATTTCGCCAGTGGATAGTGTATGTTGTCAGTATTGCACCTACCATGGTGTCATAGCTGGTTGCATTATTATTACATAGTTATATCATATTCTTTTTGTCAAAATTCATTAGTGAAAGGCGTATGGCATACATATAGGATCAACATAACTTGACCGGATTGAAGTTGGCGAAAAGTGACAGGAAGCGGGGGCGGTAACTAAACCAAGAGAATAAGAGATGCGATTATGCATTACATTGTCATAATTAGTATTACTAACTCATGTTTTTTGTGATTTCTTTTTCGTAAAGAAATTGTTTTTCAATCTTTCTTTAATATATACTGTACCAAGACCGCCCCGCCTTCACACGGACCTTTCCTCCCCCATCTATACACATAATATACATGTTTTATATATATAAACCATCCCCAATAAATCATCTGAAAGATAGTGAAATCCATTGCGTAGTTTTGAAGATCTAAGTGACAGACAGCTGAAATCGATAATTAATTAATACTATTTTCAAGTTTTATTCTTTATATTAACTTCAGACGAACAATTATCAGTGCTATTTTAATTTAAAAGAATGATTAATGTAATAAAATCATTTGTTTATAAACCCTAAACTTAATATAAAAGTAAAATAACGGAATACTTGAAATTTTAACGGTTAAAGGCTATCAAGAAAATTATTTGTTTGTTTAAAACATTTTTGAGATCATTTAACTCAAGATTATAGAATCATACTTACTCCTAAAGTTGAGTAGAAGATTGAAAAGTTCTCTTTGTTACTATCTGTGGAACAAACATGTGGGTATTTTTACCTCTGCGACGGGTAAAACAATCTTCTATGAGGGTAATGAAGGTGGTATAGCCCCCCCCCCTCTCAATTTTGACATCTGGTCGGTTTTGAATGACTGACCAATATAAGGGTAAAATGACTTCTTAAAGAAGTCAAAAGGGGTAATGAATTAGAAACCACAGCACTATAGAAACTCTCTAACTACAAACTCCGGAAAAACCGATCAAATCTCAAAAATGTTTCAAAAGGAAACTGTCTAATATATTTCATAATAACCTTCTATATACCGTTTATATACATTAAAAATGATTAATGTTAATTAAGTAAATGGTTCAGTCATTAACTGGCGCGGGGACCCAACTTCCTCAGGCAGGATATGCCCTGTAATATAAAAAAATAAACATAAAAATTAAATGTCAAATACAACAATTACATTTTTGAAAGATAGAAAAATTTGTAGTCCAGACCCAGGAATCGAGCCCGAGACTTCCGTATCCAAACCGGGGCCGGAATCGAACCACCTATCTGGACTATATTACTAGACTTCAATTTTTTCTACCTTTGATGCTCGCGAGTTAGGCGCAATGTCAATTGAAATCGGTTCAGCACTTTAAACTTGAAAGCGTATACCAAACAGACAGAGTTACTTTCACATTTACAGTATTATTTTGGATTGCATATGTAATGACACGAAGTAGTTTTTCGTGCTTTGCGAAATGTCATTGAATCTGAGGGCCTAGACAAAGTCATATTTAAATAGCGATGTCGTTAATGGAAAAGTAGATACAATATGTATGGAATAGGGTAGATGACTATCAAGTCAAATTAGTATCTTAATAAGAAACGTCAAAGCGATGCGCCTCGTACTAATTTATATGAAATTCTTTAACGTCATTCTTTTGTATGGCCAAATCATGTAGTTTCAATGTTTGTTTTGATGTTTATAAATTCATGACAACGTAAAATTGTAGAGAAACATTGTTTTCCAGAATATTTTCACAAATGCTATTTCCTGTATAGTGTAAAATAATTTATTGTTATTGTAGTCATCTACCCAATTGAAATATGTCACGTGGTCAATCAAAGTCGATTCGTAGATAAGTTGCACTATTGATTGTATCTTCGCTATTTTTTTCTATTCGATTAATCACTAATCTAGCGAACGGTGAGACCATGTAGAAAACGAAATAAAATGACGGATTTTAATTTTGAAGAATTTGACATTTGCGGTGGAGACATTTTTTTATTTTTTTGCGAATGATCGTTTGGTATCGTTATCTTGTAGGCGTTAGCGAATTCGCCACGGAGCGAGTGAACCTTGTCTAAGCCCCCTGTTTAGTAGAGATGTATCGACCAGTCATAGAAGCCGTAAAGCCATATTAGTAGTCGGTGAATAGTCGTAAAAAATCAAGGACTAGTGGGCCTTTACTTTATTCATATTTATATACTTGCAATAAGTCAATTAGTTATAATAATTTATCAGTGAACATCAAAGTGATAATATCTATCATATATCTAATATCTATCATATATTTATAATTTTGATGTTGTGAAATTGAAAATATTGTAAAAAGGTACGATGGGGTTGCCATGTCCATTAGGATAAATACCCAAAATAATAAAAGAATAAAAAAAAGTAAGTCTGTTGAAATGAAAGTGTTAGTCGGCCCATATCTATTGTTTAATCATTTTCTACATCGGTAAAACGACGTTTTTGCAAAAAAAAACTAAGAAGCTAGACAGCTAGCTAGATAGATATACAGCTAATGAGTGGACATTAAAAACTCCCCATATTTAAGGTAACTCTACGCGAAATTTCATCAAAATCGACGAAGTAAATGCACATCAAGTATTCCTATTGAAAAAATAGCTGCTTTTTCAGTGAGTCTATCTAATTTAATGGCTATTTACTTAATAAAGAAAGTTTAATCATCATGACTGAAATTTTAAAAGGGTAACAATTTTTAATTAAATTAAATTTTTAAAATAAATTAAATTAAACGACTGCCTCTGTGGCGCGGTGGGAGTGTATCCGACTGCTACGCAAGAGGTCGTGGGTTCGATCCCCACCCAGGATAAAACTTTGTGTGATGAACACGATGGTTTATTCTGTGTCTGGGTGTTATTTATCTATAATATTTATGTATTTAGAAATATATAAGTATATTTATCAGTTGTCTGGTTTCCATAGTACAAGTTCTGCTTAGTTTGGGATCAAATAGCGTTGTGTGAGTTGTCCCAAGATATTATAATAGCATACCTGTTCGAGGTACTCGTGCCTGGCGAGCCAGAAGTTGTCCCTGTTCTTGCAGACCTCGGCGAGCACGGCGCCGCCGATGAACACCATGTCCTTGCGGCGAGGGGGGTCCTCCACGCGGATCTTGAATTTCTACACAACACAACAAAATATTAAAAATCCCCCTGTATATACCATACAGGATGATTTTTAATATAAGTACTAATAACCGCTCGTGACTTCTTTATATTACATCTTTTTTTTTACTTATTATTTTAAGGGACTTTGAGCCAATTCTGACTATAACAGTCCCATGGGCTACTTATATTAAATAACATGCAATCGAATCTTATCCACACCTTTTTTCACACCTCTTTATTTTGACATCTCACAGCCGCCATGTTTGTTATTTTTCAAACGTTACGTCACATATCTAAGAAAACTTGGGCGATCAAGACGAATCTAACGACGTCTTAATTGTATAAATCCGTTCAGTGGATTGTGAGATATCAGGTAATAAAGAATATTACATACATACAAGATACGAGAGAAAAACATAACCCTTCCTTAGAGTCGGGTAAAAACTATCAACATCATATACATATACATTCATATCGAATTTCGCTTTAAGATGAGATCTCAAATTATTGGTCCGAACACATTCCATTAAAAAATGTGTGAACTTTGGAATATTAGTTTTGAAAATTATAACCATAAATGGACTAGCCTGTTGGTCTAATTAGTGACCCTGACTGCTATGCCGAAGGTCGTGGGTTCCATCAGAAATTCAATTAAATTTTAAGAAAAGACGACTCCCGTAGTAGGGTACAAGCCCTGTGTCGCCGGGACTTTACAAACATACAAGTCACGGACACAAAGTACACCCAGACTCGGAACAACAATTTGTGGATCACACAAATTGGTGTCCCGTGTGGGAATCGAACCCACAACCTCTTGCGTAGCAGTCGGACACACTCGCACCGCGCCACAGAGGCAGTCCAAATATATAAGTACCTATGTTTATCAGTTGTCTGGTTTCCATAGTACAAGTTCTGCTTAGTTTGGAATCAGATAGCGTTGTGTGAGTTGTCCCAAGATACTAGATATTATTATTACACAGGTACAAGAATCTAAATTAATTATACAACTTTGGTCCTATTTAAATCCATTAAACAATTATCAATACTAATATTATAAAGCTGAAGAGTTTGTTTGTCTGTTTGTTTGTTTGAACGCGGTAATCTCAGGAACTACTGGTCCAAATTTAAAAAAATATTTTCCTGTTGGGTAGCCCATTTATCGAGGGAGGCTATAGGCTATATAACATCACGCTACGACCAATAGGAGCGAAGCAACAATGAAAAATGTTGCAAAAACGGGGAAACTTGACGCATACGAAGTTGCGCGGGACAACTACACTGACGGACTCATAAACTGCATCAAAGTTCAGGTTTACTCTAAAAGGATTTTTTTATAATAAGTATGCAAACTTTTTAGATTAAATTATATAAATATGGAAAGACTGGCTCTTAATCTTAAAAAAAAATTAAATTTAAAAATAGAACTGCGGTAAAACAAATGAATATAGCCGGGAAAAGAAAATTTACTCGTAGTATCAGATTTGCGTGTTATTTATAGCAAAGTTTTAAATTAATTCTCATTGATTTTTTTTGTTTGGTCAATTGAATTATTGTTACCAGCATAATTGTTGGGTTAGTTTTTTAACACATCGAGAGTTTTTGAACCATAATATGGATACTTCGTCCGAACAAGCGGCACAAATTGTAGCATTGGTGCGGGAGGGCTTGGATCAACGAACGATTGGTAGAAATTTAAATTTAAACCAGTCTACGGTTTGTAGAATATACAGAAGGTTTGTAGAGACAGGTTCTTACAGGAGGAGACGTGGTACAGGCAGAACTCGAGCAACCACAGGTCGTGATGACCGATTTATTGTTACAACTTCCCTGCGAAATCGTTTCCTCACGTCAGTTAACATCAAAACCGAGCTTAATGAAGTGCGTGGAAAAAACGTGTGTGCACGAACAATAAGAAGAAGGTTAAAGGAAGCGGCTATCACCCCTTTTAGACCAGCAAATGGTCCAAAGTTGTCTGCAGCTCACTGACAAGCTCGCTTAAGATTTGCGCGTCATCACCTGAATTGGACAGAAGAGCAGTGGGCCTCTGTATTGTTCACGGACGAGTGTAGGACATGTTTATATGGTGCAGATGGTCGCAGAAGAGTCTATCGTCGACGTGGGGAGCGATATGCTCAAAGTTGCATTGAGGAGCGTGTTCCTTTTGGAGGCGGTTCATGTATGGTCTGGGGTGGCATATCGATGAACGGGCGAACAGAACTTGTGTTCATAGACATGGTCCGTCAAAACGGTAATAGAGGGGGTTTGACAGCACATCGCTACATAACAGAGATATTAGAAGATCACGTGGTGCCTTACATGGGATTCATAGGCGAAAATTTTACTTTAATGCAGGATAATGCCCGGCCGCATGCAGCTGCACAAGTTCAACATTATTGCGAAGAGGTTGGGATACGTACAATGAATTGGCCAGCACGCAGCCCGGATCTTAATCCCATCGAGCATGTTTGGGACAATTTAAAAAGAGCTGTATATGCGAGAAACCCTTCGCCTACGACAGTGGCAGCACTAAGAACAGCACTTTCAGAAGAATGGGACAATATTCCGCAAGATCTTTTAAAAACCCTTATAAAATCTATGCGGAACCGATTAGAATCCGTAATAAGGGCACGTGGGGGTAATACACCTTATTAAAACACAAATAAACCCTTGCATAAAGTTTGTGTCTATTGTTAAAACCAATTTTTTAATTAAACAAATTTTCCTTAAACTTCTGTTTTTTCTTCAAAAAAGGTCTTAAGGTCCTTTCCAGTACATAAACTTAAACTTAAAGATATGATCCTACGCTGTTTTAAAGTTCACGAACCAATCTAGAGGTTTCAATTTAAATCTGTATAGAAAGTTTGCATACTTGGTTAAAATATTTATTTCAAAGTCGTCTATTACTTTGATGCAGTTTATAAGTCCGTCAGTGTAGTTATAAATGAAATTATTGTAATATTTTTACTTACCGCAAGTTTATCACAATCATTCTTAAGTACTCTCTCCAGATACAGCTGTTTAATTTCCCTTTCCAGCCTCGAAGGTAGCCCAGGGTACATGGTGGATCCCCCGGACAACACTATGTGTTTGTACAACTCGTTGCGCATATCTATGTCTGCAGCCTGTGGGAAATACACATAAATAATAAGGTATATGACTTTCTAGTCAAATCTGTATCTTTTCAAGACGCGTCAAAATGATAGTTCTGTAGAAATTTGTATAAAATACTAATTTGTACGATTAAATAATGTATTTTTTATATTTTTCTTGATAATATAAATGTCATCATTGGCCTATACCATCTTGATCAGATGATTAAAACAGCATTACAAGAGTCTCAGCATTTTCGCTGGTGACTACCTTCTCCACGGACGCTGTATCGTCTGGAACCTTGCGTCACCTCTCGACCTAACTGACAGAACCCTCAACAATGACTAGTCAATACGTGCGGCGCCAGATCGGTTGCAGGACCTGACTTGTGTCTTACGGGAGGTACCATACCGGGTTTTGTTTCGAGTTTCCCTCTCTTTGCACTGTTTAAGTTTGCGGTGTATTTATGTTATTTTGATGCGTGATTTCGCCAGCTTTTATTGCCGGTTTGTGTAGCCCATTTAGGAGCCTGCATCATGAGTTATTGCAGATATATTGCCATTTGAAATTTGTGATGGCCGAGCAATTAGTTGCCAATAGTGCAGCCACATATTGTAGTAAAATATGGCGCGTTTAGAAGCCCCTTAAAAGTATTTACTATTGAATCTTAATAGCAAATTGGATGACTTTTATGTAACTTTTTTTTTTAAACGACTTGCTCTAAATTTCTAGCTAAAGTATAAACCTTATTATGGTGCGAGTTTGTTAATTAAATATTGGTGACATTATATGAAAGGAGATCTTAAAACCCCGGGATTTTTAAGATGAATTGGTATGTTCACGTTATGCCACGGTTGACGAATCCCGAGAAATGACACTACTTACGCCAATCAATAATGATAATTTGATCGCGACTATCGATAGATTTATTTTCAATTCAATTTAATTACTTTATTTGCAAATATGGGTACAAAATAAGGTTTTACAGAATTGTGATGATACAGGCATGCAAAATTTTACATTGGGTAGGTACACAATATTCATGGTTTATTAAACAATTAAGTACAGATCCCTGAATGACATTTAATGAAACAAGTACAAATGACACATTTCCATATTGGATAATAATAATAATAATTCACTTAACATTATTTTCGACTAGTGTATTCAAATATAATTAGCTAGCAATTTAAATATAATCGTATTTCAATAAAAAATATATAAAAAAATCAAATGTCAAACCAATAACGAAAATAATAAAAATACAAACACATAGCAATACATTATTTTAATACAGTAAGTAATTTTGCTACAGCAAATGGACAACACTACCTGTTTTCTGCTTGACATACATCGCCTACAACCGATGTATTTTGTTAAATCAGCGATAACGCTGCCAGCAATCTATATTTTAAAATTTCTTGCACTCATTAGCACTGTACAAGCAAGCCATATGACCGTTTGACCAAAAGCTTGAGACGCGCGCTCCGACTACTTGCGAATTCTACCTATTTCTTTGTTCTGAGTTTACCACAAACCTGTATAGTATTGAAGACAAGTTCAGCGATGCCCTGGCCCTCCACGTTGATGAGATGCGGCTGGAATAACGCTTCCGGGGCTTCGAACCTTTCACCACCCACTTTGATCACTCGACCATCGGGGAGCTACGAGACATAAATCATTATGAAGTAAAGATTTTTTAGAAGCTTAAATAGATTTAAGGGTGAATTGTAATATACTAATAACCTCCTATTTCTCGCTTTTTTCATTACATTTAATAATGTTGATAAACTTTCGCGATTTGTACACATTATAAAATAATATTACGGGTCTTAATCGCGTGAATAATTTAAGGTTGACCACGGGTTAACACGGCCGTTGCAATACGGTCGAAACGTCGGGCAATAAACAAGGTATTTTAGCTTAAATTATTCACGCGATTTAGACCCGTAGTATATATAATGTTGTAATATCAGTTTTGAAAAATCCATACTAATATAAATGTAAAAGTAACTCCGACAGTCTGTTACATTTTCACGCTTAAACGGCTGAACCGATTTAGATGAAATTTGATATGGAGATAGCTTGTGTCCCAGGGATGGGACATAGGATAGTATTTATCGCGATAACCGACATAGCCGCGGGCGAAAGCTAGTATTTTATATATAAACCCATTACCACCTGTTTTTGGAGTTATGACCTTAACCACTTACTATTTTACCGGAGTATTGTGAGATTTAGGTCCTAAACCCGACAAAAAAACAACCATTTGACTCTGGGGTCTGTCATATGTACGGTAGGTGGTTGTGTAACAAAATTAGGCGGTAGATGGTTTTGGGATTAATATCTTCTACACTAATAAAGAGGAAAGATTTGTATTTTTGTATGTAACAAATTAACTTAAAAACTACTGGATCGATTTAAAAAAAAATCAACATCAGAAAGCTACATTTTTAGGGAGTAAAATATATAAATTATGTCAAACACAACAATTAAAATAATTAGGAAATATCCTCAGTACAACAATCGAAGTGGATTTACAGAACAATCAACTTCTGATCTCTCTTAAATTCTGTCAATCTAATTCAATTAGGGATCGTCCTGATTTTGGCGGGTTTTTGACCCGTAAGATTTGCCTAGAAGAGTGGAGATATCGTAAGATTTGCCTTGATCACCTCCCCCCTTCCTAATATGACATGAGATTTCACAATTTGACTCAACACTGATCATGCGTGAGAGGCTCGCATGGCGGGCAGGAAGAGATTGCGTGGAATGTCAAAACCGGTCAAAATTACTAAATTGAATCCCTCCTAAACGCCTCACGTAATTAATAGACGCCTACTTATGATCTAAAGAAGTACCCAAAAAGGCATAATAATTAAAAATTAAGTAGTAATAAATATGATTGAATCAGATATTCTAAATTTGATAGAACCTGGCAATAAAAACAGGTGAACAGAAGTGGTCTGAAAATCATTTGAAAATAATAAACAAAGAATATACGTACGACATAAGGTTCAACAAGCACAGTGGTCTCCCAAGCAAGCCGTTGCTCCTGCTCGATGTTGTATCCAATATAGCACAGCTTTTCCTTCATCATACGCACTGTCTCGAAGTCAGCTGAATGGTTGAAAGCATACCCTCTTAGGAGAAGCAACTGTAACAAGTATCATTGTTTAATACTAGCTGTTGTGTATGATTTTACACTGTTAAGAACACACATGTTATTTATTTTAAAAATAATCGCCTACACAAAAAAGATTGACACAAGATCCCCTACATAATTATATAACAATAATAATATCTTGGGACAACTCACATAAAGCTATCTGATCCCAGACTAAGCAGAGCTTGCGCTATGGAAACCAGACAACTGATAAACATACTTATATATTTCTAAATACATACATATTATAGATAAGTAACACCCAGACACAGAATAAACCATCGTGCTCATCACACAAAGTCTTATACTGGGTGGGGATCGAACCTCATGCGTAGCAGTCGGATACACTCCCACCGCGCCACAGAGTCATAATTTCATGCAGTTAGAGGCATTAATGAATCTCGACGAACTTAGTAACTTTATTTAACTATAATAATTAACTGCATGAAATTATATACAAATTATGTAGAGGATCTCGTTTCCATCTTTTTTGTTTATCTAATCTATTTTTTATTTAATTATTTTTATCCACAGGTATTGTCAAGAATTGAAAATTGATAAAAGAATGGTTGCTAACTAACTTTTTTAGTACTACAGTCATAATCATGTTATACCTTTTTGAAATGCTTAAGATGAGCCCTTTAATTCGATATCCATATTGCAATATTCGAAACAACTTTTTTTCATACCTCTTTATTTTGACATCTCACAGCCGCCATGTTTGTTTTTTTATTTCAAACGTCGCATATCTAAGTACACTTGGGCGGTCAAGACAAATCTAACGACGTCTTAATTGTATAAATCCGTTCAATGGATTGTGAGATATGAGGTAATAAAGAATATTACATACATACAAGATACGCGTGAAAAACATAACCCTTCCTTACAGTCGAGTAAAAAACAAAATTTCACAGATCTCTAAAACTATCGATTAGTCAAAACTGGCAGTTTTAAACAAACTTGCAACCCCTATTTTACATAAGGGTGCCGGCCTCTCTCTTCCGCACACAACCATTACTTCACAGTACGCAGGAGCGCAGGTCAAAATAAAGTAGAATATTCGTTCGTACACATGTTAGATTACGAACGCCATGATTATGACAATACAAAAATGCTCGTTTTTGCATTTTTCCGCAACTTCAAGATTTATTTGCGGGATCATATTAAGACATATAATTAAATTTCTTTATTTCATCTACTAGAAAAACTCTTTGACTAGTGACACAATTTTTTTCGTGTCCTAATATTTAGGTTTTCTATATAATTTTTTGAGAGCCGAACCCTGTTTCGCGTAATCTACCCTTAAGTTCTGCGTGTTTCCCTCAAGAATAATGATTTACCAACCTTAATAAGATATCTAGTGATATCTCTCCCAGCTATATCCAGTCTTCTTGTAAGATGTGGTAAAGCAAACTCTTCGTATACGGGACAGATGTGAGTCACACCGTCACCTGTTATAACACATAATGATTTCTTATTCAACGTAACGATATGTGTATAGTATAGTAAATTTTAAAGGCAGTTCTTACCAATTACTTTATTAATAACAATAATTGCATTTTTGAAAGATAGAACCATATAGTCCAGACCCGAAGACATCGAACCCGAGACTTCCGTTTGCCAAACCGGGGCCGGAATCGAACCATCTAACCGGCACTATGTTACTAAACCTCAAATTCTTCTATCCTTCCTGCACGCGAGTCAGGCCCTCGCTTGCGCCATCTAGCCGATACTTTATGAACTATTACGGCCTTTGTTATTGCTTCGTTACATTAAACATTTTCAACAAATTATGATGTCGCAGGCCGAATATTATAGTAATTTTTATAGGCATTTCTTGCCAATTACTTTATTAATACAATCATTAAGTTTTTGAAAGATAGAAGAATTCCCGGATAGATGGTTCGATTTCGGCCCCGTTTGGCATACAGGTTCGATTCCTGGGTCTGGACTTAAAAAAAAAAATATCTTTCAAATATGCAATTATTATACTCATATATGTATAGCAACATAATAATTACATATCTCAAATAAAGTCAAAATTCAAATGACATATTAATATTTCAAGAAAAATGAACTACCTTCAAATTTCATTGAATAAAAATTTGCGAATTTGAGGTTTAGTAACATGGTCCGGTTAGATGTTTTGATTCTGGCCCCGGTTTGTCATACGGAAATCTGGGGTTCGATTCCTGGGTCTTGACTAAAATTTTTCTATCTTTCAAAAATGCAATTATTGTATTAATATGTGTATAGTAACATAATAATTACATATCTCAAATGAAGTCAACATTCAAATAATGTAATTAATTTATCAAGAAAATGAACTAACTTCAAAATTTCATTGACTTATTTGATAAAAGTTTGCAAACTCCTGATCGATAATTATATCAGTAAAGATTATTACCTGAATCAACGACGACACCGGAGATGAGTCCTTGTGCGTACAGAGTGAGTACAGCTTGAATAGCAATATACGCGCTGTCGAATTCATATTTCTCGAACATTACCTGTAAATTGACAAACTACATTTGTCACAGAGCTAATACGTATTGACATAAACCATGTTTAGAGTTCCGATCAACTCCAGGAGCTTAAAATCACGCAGTGTTTATCGGCCGGGGTACAAACTCGTATAATATAATTGAGATGATGACTACTAACTCTGTCTGTTTATCTGTCTGTCTGTCTGTTACGCTTTCACACTCAAACAGCTAAACCAATTTAGATGAAATTTGGTATGGAGATAGTTTGAGTCTCTTGGAAGGACACAGTTTTACTTACTTAATCATAATTTTGGAATTTGTACAAAATTTTGTTACTTCTCATTTGATTAGCTGTTACTCGTAATCTTGTAAAGCCTTCTTAGCTTATGATAGCTTTCCTTTAAATTTCACTACATATACTACTACCGTTATTTTTTTCACCAACTCAACATTAACCATTTAGAATGCCGGGGGGGCGGGGCACAAAAATTTGCACTTTCAATGTTAATATATCACAAACGGATTCCTGAATCTAAAAATGATCTTCACAACCCCTAAACGTTTTTAAAAGACCTAAATAACAATGGGGTAAGTGAGAAAAAATAATGACATCCCCACTTTACATATAGGAGAGGCTAAATATTGTTTTCCAAGATTTTATAAGCACTTTGTCGGTAAGTAGTATATATCCATGCAAAATTACAGCCTTCTAGCACTAACAGTTTCTGAGCAAAGCTACAGACGGACTGGCGGGCGGACGGACGCACGGACATGGCGGTACTATAAGGGTTCCGTTTTGCCATTTTTGCTACGAAACCCTAAAAAGGGTGAGGTACCCTTAACCTTTTTAGGGTTCCGTAGCCAAAATTTACACATAAAGCAGTTTTTTTTTCATTAATTGTGATAGACGTCTACAGTTATATAATATGTTAAGACTCAATTAAAAGCTCTATACCTCAATCATTTTCTCTCTATTCTTAGTAGGGTTCATAGGTGGTTCAGTCAACAGTATCTTGGTCTCTTTGGGGTCTACATTCATCTTGCTGGGACCAAATGTGTAGTCCCATACATGGCACATGTCTTCCCAGTTACGGACCACCTGTGGACAAAATTGTACTGTAATTGTGAACATATTAGTCTAAATGTAACTAGAAGAGAAAAAAAAAGAAGAAAATAGTTTTGCCTGTTGATCTAGGGGTTAGTGACCCTGACTGCTAAACTGGAGGTCGTGGGTTCGTTCCCCACCCATGATAAAACTTTGTGTCATGAGCACAATGGTTTATTGTGTGTGGGTGTTATCTATAATATGTTTGTATTTAGAAATATATAAGTATGTTTATCAGTTGTCTGGTTGCCATAGTACAAGCTCTGCTTAGTTTGGAATGAGATGACGTTGTGTGAGTTGTCCCAAGATATTATTATTATTTGTACCATGATACAAAAAAAGAAAACATTACAAATTAAATAGGTAGATTGGCACGGAACAAATAAGGACCTATGTCAGCTATTGCTGTAGTCTGTGGACCACAACGCTGATACGCTTGTAGGCCTTTTTTTGTTTTTGTTGCCACTGTCACATGCAGCAATACTTTGAGATAGGTACCAAATAATAATCTATACTAATATTATAAAGCTGAAGAGTTTATTTGTTTGTTTGTTTGAACAGTTAATCTCAAGAACTACAGATCCGAATTGAAAAATTCTTACACTTTTGAATAGCCCATTTATGGAGGAACGCTATAGGCTATATAACATCACGGTACAACCAATAGGAGCGGAACAGCAATGAGAAATGTTGCAAAAACGGGGAAAATTTACGCAGACGAAGTTGCGCGGGTCAACTAGCGGGCTAGTAACAATATATTTTCTTATAATTGATCTACCTTATAAAGCTCTAAATACAATAATTTCATAATAAACCAAGAACTCAATGCTGGCTGACCAGTTGCATATCACTTTGTTACCTTACATTAATATTGGATAACTAACTGTCCCGCGCAACTTCGTCTGCGTAAATTTTCCCCGATTTTGCAACATTTTTCATTGCTGCTCCGCTCCTATTGCCTATAGCCTTGTGTTGTTATATAGCCTTCCTCGATAAATGGGGTATCCAACAGTTAAAGACTTTTTTTAATTTGGTACTGGTCCAAATTAAAAAAAGTCTTGAACTGTTGGTTCCGCAGATTATCGCGTTCAAACAAACTCTTCAGTTTTATAATATTAGTATAGATAGATATAAATTGAAACTTCATCATGTATCTATCTCTTGCGTGAGAGTTACAGAAGAGAGAAAGAGAAAAAACTATTAATTGAGACCTATTTTTGCCGCACAGTATAAACACATGTATGTAATGACTCGTCGGAACATACAACTTGCCTGAGCAACAGAAACAGGCAATGAATCAATTGGGCCAAGTGTTGTCTACAATTTGACGGAGAAAGGTGTAATTTATTTCTATGCAAAGGTTTAAATACAATCCTTACAATAGTAAATCAATAACTGCCACTACTACAAGACCTTGTTCGCTTAATATCAAAACAATTTATCTGTGTAATATTTTTTATTTTAAATAAAAATATACCTAATAATTAAAGTTATATATGTGTAGTGTAGTTATGTATGTTGTAGTTATAGCTGATGAGTAGGAGCATCAATAAAAAATATAGCAAAACCGGGGAAAATTGATACAGACGAAGTGGCGGGTATCAGCTAGTCTATACTTCTATAGTAATATTATAAAGAGGAAAGATTTGTGTTTTTGTATGTAACAAATAAACTTAAAAACGACTGGATCGATTTCAAACATTTTTTCAACGTTAGGAAGCTACACTATCCCCGGGTGACGTAGGCTACTTTTTATCCCTGTATTCCCACGGGAACGGGAACGACGCGGGTGAAGCCGCGAGGCGTCCGCTAATCTATACTAATATTATAAAGCTGAAAGTTTGTTTGTTTGTTTGAACGCGGTAATCTCAAGAACTAGATACCCGAATTGAAAAATTCTTTCACTGTTGAATAGCCCGTTTATCGAGGAAGGCTATAGGCTATATAACATCACGCTGCGACCAATGGGAGCGGAGCAGCAATGAGAAATGTTGCAAAAACGGGAAAAAATTCCGCATACGAAAATGCGCGGGACAGCTAGTATTTCATAAAATGACAATGATTTGATTTAACTTAACTAATAATAAAAAATGGTATTCTTACCCCATTCTCCATAGGATAACTAACTTCCAGCATTGACCTGAGCTGTGACGCTTCATCACCAACCATCAAATCCTGGAAACAGTGCCATTCCTTTAAAATTACATACATATATAACAAACAAAGGATTTTAGCTATAATATTTAATATATATAATTCTAAGTGTTTACAGTTATAATATCTATCTATTTACATTAGATTTTAGTAAAATAAATCTGAAAAACGCCACAAAAAGAACAAAAATTATGCAGATAAGATTGAACCACATCTATGTGCCTTGACTCTAATAAAATTCTGTCATTAGCTTTGAGTGTTTCAAAATTCGCCCCGCAGGGTGAAACAGGGGACTAAAAATTGTACAATTAAAACCGTTGAAGCTACGAACCATACATTTTAAATTTATGAAAATGCATCCATTATAGTTTTTTATAAGCTACAGGTTTTGATGGCGTAACTATTTTAAGGCTAAATACCTTTATTTTATTGCCCGAGGTTTTGACCGTATTGCAACGGCCATGGCAGATACGTCAAAAACGGTCGAAACTTCGGGCTATAAAAAAAGGTATTGCCTAAAAATAGTTACGCGATTAAGACCCGTAGCTTATAAAATTCTATAATGTGTACAAATTGCAAAAGTTTACGAACTAAAAAATCTATTCTTGACCCTAAAGGGGCAATATAAGACATGAAATGTTGTACGTAAGGTTGTAGTACCTAAAAGAACCATTTTAAGCAGGGGCGCTAGTAAAGGAAGAACAAACAAGAAAGATGTGTTTCAACCTTAATAATAGCTAACATCGCAACAAAAACAAGTTACAGCAGTATTAAGCAGTGACAATGGTATAGACAGTGGTATAATTACAGCTACTGCTAAATAGGGCACTGCTAAGTACCTCAATTACAAGTTTACCTGAACCACTTGGGGGTTAAATCCCTGGTTTGCATGAAATGTTTAGATTTTAAACTTATTGAATGTAGTAGTGTTGCTTGGTCAAAACTTACTATAGCAGTGATACAAACTTATTACAAATAGACAAGGGTAATTTTTTTTAGCCTAGAACATATGCCAATTTGTATAAAATTCATGGTGTTTTGGAACTTTGGGCTTTTGGATATATTTGAATCATTAAATTAGACTAATTTTAGAGAAAAAGGATGAAGTTGTTTTGTGCCTCTGGAACAAAAAACTTCACTAAAAAAAATTCAAAATAATGTACTAACATTCTAGTTAGTACATTATTATCTTAATGGTAGCAGAGGGTTCTTAGAATACAATTATTTTCAGCTTTCTATTTAATTCTAGATAGTTAATACTACAGGCACTATGAAAAGTGGCCAGCAACATATATTTATGATTCGAATTTATTCAGAAAAATGTTAACCCTTTGAATCTACACATATTTTATATATTTTATTTGTTCAATCCAATTGATCATTTTTTAATTTTTATTCAATTTTAGTCTATAAGGATCAATATTTAATAATATTAGTGATGTATGAATGGTGATCTTCTTATTAAGTGCATTAATAAAATATAAAAAAATATTTTGAAAGACTAAAGATTATAGATTTTTCTTGCATCAACTCGAGCCATTATGTATGGAACTCGCTACTGCAATGAGTAGTCAGTTAGTAGTTAGCAAACCACTGAAAACAATACACAAATCATTCATCATAACTCCTAACATAAACAACAGTGTTTAATTTAAAAAACAATTCATAGTTAGTGTTATTTAAATCAAGAAAATAAACAAGACTCAAGAAATATAAATTAGTAAACATCATAAAAATGTTACGAATAAAATCTCATGCTTATATTGTTCTTAGACTTACACCAATACAAATATCCTGTAACATAAATGTTGTTCAATGTTTATCCTTGAAAATGTACGTTATTAATTAATGTAATTAAAATATTAACAATAATGTACACACGTAACTGAGACGCGGGGGTAGCCTAATGATGAAGTTCGACTCGTAATCATAATGACTCAGGTTCAAATCCTATGTACAGTTGGATCACACATATTTAAACTATGAATGCAACATATTTTTACACAGTTGGATTAACGTAACTCGGCCAGATTGAAGTTAGGTTCATATCACTTTCGCGCATGTCACAGAGATGCGACCTTAAAATTACTTACGAAAACGATTTATTTTTAATTGATTAAAAATACAAATTCAATAATATGCGCTTCAAATCTGCGCTACCACTTGTTGCCAACTTCAATCCGGCCGAGTTATGTTGATCCAACTGTATTATACTACCAACCACTTCTAATAGGAGCCCTTGACCTTAGCTGGGAGGGTTAACAGGAGTGCTAGTAATGTGCGACCCACAATCCTACGTTAGTTGTGATTCATTATATTAGTATTTATTTATTATACAGGAATTAATGCACATTATTTATCTTAAAATTGCTTAACATTTCGACCAGGTTGGACCGTCCATGGTCACAAGTGAACTGTCGCAGCGATGTTAAGACCGTGAAAGGCCAATGAAACTTCACCTATCCTCACTTTTTTGTTTTTCGAAATGTTAGGGTCACTGCACACTACACAGTCTGTGCCCATCTTAACCAACTACGAACTAATCTGAGGTTGTGTTTTACGACACATGGATCTTTATTTATTTAATTATTATTTGCTAGTTATCTTTTAACTCTCCCAGCTAAGTGAAATTGCTTATGATAAGAGTGAGTTCACATCAGTAACATAATGCGTGGAATTTGATCCCCTTCGACCTGTTGATTGCGAATATGATGCCCTGACTTCTAGAATAACACTAACACTCTATCATATGTACATGATCAAAAAAAAGGTTGCTGATCTTGCCAATCTAACACATGGAGTCATTCATTTGTATATGTGAGATGAAGGTACGATAATATAGGATTTTTTTGATGATGTGATGTTGAAAATAAATAAAATGTAATTAGTAATCTCGGACTACTAAGGACTGATGTAAGTTTGGCTATATTCATCCGTACTTTGGTACGAACTTATACTTTTAATTTTAAACACTGGTCCAATCTGAATGGTTCGTTCTGATTTTCCCTAACAATCATCCATAAAATTTATAAATTGAACAGGGAAATATACTAACTAAATAAAAATATTTCTATCCTTGAACTAATTAACTTCCAATTGTTTGTCATTTATACATATATTATGAGTATACTCTGCAAATCAACTAAAAAGTTTGTACCCAATAGACTTTTTAAAAAGACAAACAATTTATTATTTTTACATCAGCTAAACTTGATATATATTCTCCGTCTATAAATGATACATTCATAGCCGGATACGCTTGAGTTCTGGTCGATTAACCTCCTTGGTGCTAAACAAGCCAAGGAAATGTTTCGAAACATACCTTGACATCGATATCTCCAATTTTATTCTCTGCTCTGATGATCGGCCTGCCGACCATCGATGGGAATATGAATGCAGGGAAGTTGCTTCCAGCATATCCGCACTTCACAAACTAAAACCGACAATATTAGAAGAGGGAAATGATGATTCAATTGCTTATCACAACCACCATTTTTATTCAAAATTTATATGAACTTACACCAGTGCCGTTGTCGCAAACGATAACTTTCCTTCCTTTCTCATCCATTTTTTTTAATTTACTATTATTGCACTTAAAATTATGATAAATAATTCAATTTTCGCTAAATAACAGAACGATGATGTAGCCCCCCGCACTGCTGCTCAGTGACATAAAAGTTTTTTTTTTTTATTTATGACAAATCGACGTTACATGTTAAATGCAAAATCGACTTTAAGCCAATGCATTAAAGTCGGTTATTAGTAATTCTTCAATTTAAATTTTTTGACACACCTACTTTACTGCTAGTTTGAATATGTGTACTTTAGCTGTATATCCAAAATATAATATCTGTACTGTAGTGATTTCTTGACTTGACACTTTTGTGTAAAATATCGTTGAATTCACTAAATATAATGTGACATAAGTAATTATGATTAACTAATTAAAAATGTTATGTAAATCAACTTTTTTAAAGTTTTATAACTAAACTGGTCACCTCTAATATTACTTACCTGTGCTTTTGCCTGACATATGTCAATCATCCATCAAATATGTCATTTATGTCAATGAGGCATGGGAAGTGTTGAGTTTTCACGTGTTTTTGTTATTTATCATTTTTCATAAAATATATAAGCAAAAATGAAGCATAAAAGGTTTGAAGAAAACATATTAGTTGACGAGGCGTACACAAATTACAGCCAACCAGACAAAAATGCCGATCAAAAGAAAAGCCAAGGTATCGCGAAACATTTCGCTGAAACACTCGAATTTGAGGATAAAAAGAAATGGTATCATCAGGTAAGACTTATAATTTTGTAACTTCCTTCATTACTTTAATATGTACCAGCATATCCATGTAAATTACTCAATATTTCGCAATTAAATTGCAAAATACCATATGTACACATAACCATAAATGTTAACATTTTTTAAATTAAACTATCATTTATTTGCTGTTCTTATCATCTAAAACCAGTATCATAACCTGTTTTGATGCCTGTAAAAGAAACGAACATCCAGTATTGTTTTTATTAGCAAGTAAGTTCTTTTGTAACTTTTAAACTTATGCGTTGCATTATAAATACAATTTGACACAGGAATAAACGCGTGTTAAGTTCTTTTGAATTTCCAATTCCCTGCCTGCACCTATAAAGTTATTTAAAAGTTTATTGATTGTTTTCGTTTCAGTTGCCAGAAGAAACAGCCTCAATATCAAATACATTGACACAAGACAAGATAGAGGAGATCAGGAAAGAAGCCAGCAGTGCCTTGCATGGTGATACTATGGCATATGAAACCAGTTAGTATTGCTGTTAACTATTTGTACCACAAAAAAAAAAACCTGATACTAGATTATCAGACAGAGAGGTGGCTTATTGTTGACTGCAACAGATTGCCAGATGAAACAGAAAAAAAAAATATTGCTGTTGGTTTTAGGTTTATTCCTAGTTTTTTGTATCTATAGCTAGTCAATAGTAGCTTATAGGCTATGACCCTTTAAAATTCAACACCTGCCGACGCAAACAACACCAGACACACACACACACATGTATTTAGAAATATATTTAAGTATGTTTATCACTTATCTGGTTGACATAGTACAAGCGCTGCCTAGTTTAGGATCAGATGGCGTTGTGTGAGTTGTCCCAAAAAAAAGTAAATGTTTTGATCATAAAAAACGTTGACGTCACATGCTTGTATTGCATAAGGACTTATACAAAGCGGGCCATTTTTAATGTTTCTTAAAAAGTTGCTGATATGACTTAAGTCAAGTACTCTATTGTAAGTGAGGCTGTCAGTAAATGTAACTGAATAGTAAGAAAGAAAAGTGTAGAATACTGCCCTGCAACGTCAGAGCTTTATAACATGCTATTATTTTGTCACTATTCTAGCAGTAAAATTATCCTATTTCAGAGACAAACAGAAGTGGTTCGTCGGACCACCAGTGGGCAAAGACACTGCTAAACAAGGGTGCCATTGGAGACAGAGTAGCAGCTGCTACTATACTAATACAGGTTAGCACTTATTATTCACCTTTATAAAATTACTAGCTGCCCCACGCAAATTCGTCAGCGTAAATTTTCCTCGTTTTTGTAACATTTCTCATTGCTGCTCGGCTCCTATTGGTCGTAGCGTGATAGTATATAGCCTATAGCCTTCCTCGATAAATGGGCTATCCAACAGTGAAAGAATTTTTCAATTCGGATCAGTAGTTTCTGAAATTACCGCGTTCAAACAAACAATCTCTTCAGCTCAGTTATAAGTACCTGGATAACCAAGCTCTACTCGGCATTTTTTTAGACGACGTTTTCTGAAAATGAAACCTAGCTGGATCTTTTTCTCGCCACCAAAACCCCCTGCATACTAAATTTCATGAAGATCGTTGGAGCCGTTGTCGAAATTAAAATTATATATATACTAGTTGTCCTGGTGAACTTCGTAATACCCCGTATTTTTTTTTTGTGAATCAAAACCATTATTGAATCCACTGGAATACACACAAATAAAAAAAAATATTAAAACGGTCCAGCCGTTTAGAAGGAGTTTAGTAACATACATACATACAAAATATATATATACAAGAATTGCTTGTCTAAAGGTATAAGATTATAACTAACAAAAGTACTATTTTCAACCGACTTCATTATCATATTGTTCAAATAAGTTTAGGGATTTATTTTCTAAAACAATCTCTTGAAAAATTGCAGGCTTTTTTATAATTTTATCTAAATAATTATTTAGGTAATTTAGACAATTCAATTAATATACATGCCTTACTAAAATTATTACAATAACTACCTACTTTAAAAAAAAGTCAACAATAAACACTTTATAATTTGCAGGACAATCCTATTTACAATTTGTCAGCATTGAGGAATTTAATTAACAATGTGAAACCTGCCAAAAAGAAAGATGGAATCATTATCATTGGTAAGTATTAAGAAATAAAGTAATGAAACTTTTACAAGTTAATTTCTATCTTCTATAGTTGTAATTATTACTTGTTAAAACTTGGAGTTGCAGTACACTGTGAGTTATGCAGTCGACAGACGACCTCTTGCGTAGCAGTCGGACACTCCTGCCGCGCCACAGAGTTAGAAATTGTTTCACTGCAATCTTCAATAAGAAAATATCATACGGAATCAGAATGTCCAGTATAGTTCTAGAGTAGAGTGCCAAAAATGCAAGCATTTTATAAAGGTTGATTTTTTGATATTACGCTTATGAAATGAACCTGAGTGATTGACGCAGAGGCAGTTTAATTTTTTAATGAACTGCAGTAAATTGATTTCTTTACTTCATATTGCTAATATGTGAAGTAAAGAAATCGCTTGCGCCATCTAGTTGATGATGAACCGAGATGGCGCAAGCGAGGGCCTGACTCGCGTGCAGGAAGGCTAGAAGAATTTGAGGTTTAGTAACATTGTTCCGGTAGTAACAGACGGTTTAATAACATAGATGGTTCGATTCCTGCCCCAGTTTGTCATACGAAAATCTCGGGTTCGATTCCTGGGCCTGGACTTCAAAGTTTTCTATCTTCAGAAATGCAATTATTGTATTAATAAAGTAATTGGCAAAAAATACCTATAAAAAATACTAAAAAGCTAATAAAAGCGCGTTAAAAACGAATTAAACACTTTGAAGTTGATGCCTAAAACATAAAACTACATTGTTTAATTTATTTTTTGTTATTGTATTGTACCTATATTATTTATTCCTTTTTAGGTACTTATATTTATTTTATAAGTTGGTTTTTATTATTTTGTAAAATTGTTTTTATACGTTTGTTATGCTAAATCTTGTAACCAGGCGCGTCAGTCAGACGTTAAATTTGCGAAGAAGAAAATCGAATTCGTGATCCGAAATTTAAATAACCGGTGAAAAATATTATCATAATAACGGAACAATTAGTCAGTCAGTAATCGATAAAAGTCCTGCACACCAATCGCTAAGGAATCAGCTGACTGACGGCAGGGAAATTTTTTAATACACTAACGTGATGTAATATTAAAAAGTCAGCCTTTATAAAATACTTGTATTTTTAGAGCTCTTCTCTCAGACTAGTAGTCCTACTGGAAATTACAATTCGAGCTAATAATTTACTTTAACTTGGGTACTTCAATAATAAACATGTGCGTTAAGGGCGTCCTAGTCGATGATTCTAACACACAAACGCGCATAAGTGATTACTCCTTTGTTTAAGGTCGTAACTCAAAGCTTAAAGTTAATACCAATTCGTTTTATCATAAGCTAGGCCTGTAGGCAGCCATAAATGAAAAAAAATTAACATATTTAAAGTTATAAGCCTCAAAGCATTGGAAATTCGCCAAAATTGTTGTTCAAATTGTTAACATTCTTAAATGTTTTAAGGCTTATAACTTTTAAAATATTAATTTATTTTTAATGATGGCTGGACAATACGATATTAATTTGCGACGACTGCCTCTGTGGCGCGGTGGGAGTGTATCCGACTGCTACGCAAGATACCGTGGGTTCGATCCCCACCCAGGATAAAACTTTGTGTGATGAGCACGATGGTTTATTCTGTGTCTGGGTGTTATTTATCTATAATATGTTTGTATTTAGAAATATATAAGTATGTTTATCGGTTGTTTGGTTTCCATAGTACAAGCTCTGCTTAGTTTGGGATCAGATAGCTTTGTGTGAGATATATTATTATAATTTTTAGCTTTAACTCACGACCTCATACAGAGGATTAATCACTTATGCGCGTTTGTGTGGTAGAATCATCGACTAGGTCGCCCTAAGAGTTAAAGACAGAATGATATACTGTACACATGGCTTGCACAAAACGCAAGTTTGTACACAATTTATTTGCACAATTAGCATGTATGTGAAGACGGTATTGCACCAGCCAGTTTGCGCAAATAAAAAATAAAATAAAAAAAATGTGTGGCACTCGGGGGCTGCTGCTGACCGGTAAAGCTATTGCATAGCATTTGTTATCAACTTTTGCAATTATAATTATTTATTTATTTTTTATTTTTGCAGTGTATTTTTTCTTTTTTTATTACATTTCGGAGCAGCTCGTCTCGATCCGTGCGAGCTTCGTACAGTCGTACCATATACATAAACGTTAAGCGAACACTCGGGCGAGCTACATGGTGGGCGGAGTGGGGGATGTTAGGTTTTGTTTCCGTTACGGAATTTCTTGATTCGGTCGACGCGCTCAAAGCCCGCGATAAAAGCTATGCAATAGCTTTAAATTGCGTATATAGCGTGTAGCGTAAGCAAGTCACTATTGTGTAGACGCCATACAATTTTTGCGGTAACTTTTGCTCAAACAGTTTGTGCATGCATATCGCATGCGTAGCCAGGCCATAAGGCTTATTAACACAATCATGACCTTTCTTATCAACAGATGCACTATCAGAACTCTTAATAAGCGAGCTACTGATCCCTGATGTTAAACTGCGCACATTAGAACAGCATCCCCTAGGACATCTAGATGAGATGACATCTGGTAACAAACAGGCGAGAAGGAATATACTCAAACTGTGGTTCTATGAGGATCAATTGAAGGAGTTATATGGAAGTGAGTATGAACATCTTATTTTTTATTTATTTTTTTCTTTAAAAAATACGACTCCCGCATTAGGGTACAAGCCCTTTGTCGCGGGGGACTTTTACAAACATACAAGTCACGGACACAAAGTACACCTAGACTCGGAACAAAAATTTGTGGATCACACAAAGTAAGCGGCGGTAGCCTAATGGCTAAGGCATCGGTCTCGCAATCGTGAGGTCGCGGGTTCGAATCCTGACCATTATACTACCGGCGTGAACCCACTCTTAACACAAGCCATAGAGCTTAGCTGGAGGGGTTAACAGGATTACTAGTAATGTGTGACCACAATCCCACATTGTTAGTTATCTTTAAAAAAAAAAAAAAAAAAAAAAAAAGAAGTGGTGTCCCGTGTGGGAATCGAACCCACGACCTCTTGCGTAGCAGTCGGACACACTCCCACCGCGCCACAGAGGCAGTCATCTTATTCAACACTGTTTTGTCATCCGTTGGGCTCATGTCTCTCCAATGGATTTCCACTCATAAGGGGGTACCGGCCCAAAGCCGTTACTAACTCCGGCACCAAGACGTGTCCACCAAAGACTAATTTAGCCTCCTTGTGTTACAATTTTCGACTATCCCTTTGGAGATATGTACAGTTGGATCAACGTAACTTGACCGGATTGAAGTTAGTTCTTATCACTTTCGCGCATGTCATAGAGATGCGACCCTAAAATTACTTATAAAACGATTAATTATGTTTAATCGATTAAAAATAGTAACAAGACTTTAATTCAACAATATAAAAATACTATATAAATGAGTTCATAAAAGTTTAAATTTAGAACAGTTACAGTAAATACTAAAGAAAGTTTGAAAAACAATTTCTTTACGAAAAAAATCACAAAAAACATGAGTTAAATAATAATAATATAGCCTTTATTTCCTCTTTACATATATTTCATTCTTATTATTCTAAAAAATATAATAACTTAGGTCTTGAGGGCTCTCTTAGACAGAAAAGCCTCCTCCATACCCTGCCATTTCTTTCTATCTCCTGCCTGGTTCATCCATTCCCTGCCTGCGGTTTTTTCCAATTCATCTTTCCATCGGCCTTCCTTTCCTTCTTTTACCTACTGGTCCTCTCCATTTAGCTATTATGTTGTCCATCATTAGTTTGTGCAATATGTCCAGCCCATTTCCACTTTAACCTCATTGCATGTTCTACAGCAAACATGAGTTAGTAATACTAATTATGACAATGTAATGCGTAATCGCATCTCTAATTCTCTTGGTTTAGTTACCGCCCCCGCCCCCCGCTTCCTGTCACCATTTACTTCCAAATAATGCATCTGCGCAACCACTTTTCGCCTACTTCAATCCGGTCAAGTTACGTTGATCCTACTGTATGTTAAGTAATATTGAGCTGTTGGTTTAGTGGTTGGTGATCCTGACTGCTTAGCCGGAGGTCGTGTGTGATGAGCACGATGGTTTATTCTGTGTCTGGGTGTTATTTACCTATAATATGAATGTATTTAGAAATATATAAATGTTTATCAGTTGTCTGGTTGCCATAGTACAAGCTCTGCTTAATTTGGGATCAGATGAGGTGTTTGAGTTGATATATCCATCGAAAGCCTAAGGTTTGATTCTTGGGTATGATCTTCAAATGTTTCTTTCTAATGGAATTATTGTTCAATAAAGTTATTGGCAAGAAATGAAAGAATCTATAAAAATGATGAATAAACGTTAAATTGTACAATGGAAATGGAAACATTAGTTTTATTGTAACCAGAGACATTCTCAAATCTAAATTGAATTTCGTCTCCTCCAAATTTGCCATTCGACTCATACTTAAATCTATCAGCAGTAATCTCAGCAACTACTGGTCCGAATTGAAAAATTCTTTCACTGTTGGATAGCCCATTTATCGAGGAAGGCTATGGGCTATATAACATCACGCTACGACCAATAGGAGCGGAGCAGCAATGAGAAATGTTGCAAAAACGGGGAAAATTTACGCAGACGAAGTTGCGCGGGCCAGCTAGTGTTTTTATATGTTCGGTGCCTAAGTTGGTAACGGCTTAGAGCCGGTACCCCTTAGGTTGCGGGTTCAAGTCCCGCCTGAGACGAATATTTCCTACATACATTTAAACTTATATGTATAAAATTAGCATAAAAATGCTTTAAAAATTACGAAAAAGTAATATTCCAGCCCAGCGTCATCAAAAATCTGCGTTTAATGGTTTCTAAATTCGATATTGGTGGACATGTCTCGATGCCGAGTTTTTTTATTTTTTTTATTCTATAGTTGTTTTAAGGTTTTTATCCTAGTAGGATACGTTAACCCCATTGTGGCCTTCTTACGATTTAATCTCTATTAGAGGGAGAATCATTGCGGGACGCCGCGCCGTGATCATCCGGCATAAATATCTAGCTGCCTCTGATGTTGGTAGTGAGAGAATGGATTGTACCATTCCTACATCATACAAATTGATCTTCAGTGCCTGTATCAATGCCTCTCTCTCCCCTCGGGTATGGGCGCATTCCATCAATACGTGAAATACATCTTCCACTACTCCACAAATGTCATAATTAGAAGAATCTGTTTTCTTCATAAGATATGTGATGAATTATCCCTTACCTAAGTCTGAGTAAAGTTTTTATATTTCTATTAGCCTTAGATCTTATAGACTGTGGTATACGAAGTGGCTCAACTTGAATAGTTTTATACCAGATTCCCTTCTCTTTGGATATTTCGTCAAAGTGTCTCTTCCAGTTGTTGTGCTTTATAACGTTAAATTTTGTGAGTAGTTCAGAATAATCTGGCTGTAGGTATATCAATTTCTATACCCTGAGTGCATCCCATTTTGGCCAAGTTGTCAGCGACTTCATTACCATGTATGCCAATATGAGCCGGAATTCATTGCAACTTCAGAGCCCTGTCACGATTTTGTAAATAAAGTAATTTTTCTAGTATAACATAGGCTATCGAAACACCTCTATAAACAGAGGCGCATCTAGCCACATGTTGTAAAGCACTCCTGCTATCTGTTAGTATTATTGTATTATTCCAGTTTTTGTCAATTACAAAGGATAAGGCTTCGGAAATAGCAACGAGTTCCGCGGTCATTATACTAACATTAGACTTAATATTATAACTAACTTTATAATTTACCGACATCGCATAAAAGGCAGCTCCTAAAGAATGGTTCTGTTTAGATCCGTCTGTTGATGCCGAGTTGGTAACCAAGTTCCAAGTCCTATTTTTACCTCCATACATTTATATTTATATGTATGTTTTTATATAACTTGCCAGCTTATGTGGAGGCGCTGAACAAGTTTGCGCATGACTCCGTAGATGCGAACAAAGAGAAGGCTGTCAGCGCCATGTCGTATCTGCTGATGCATCATCCTGAGAGAGAAAAGGTATTTGAAAAAAATATATTACATATTTTATAGACGACGCGTCTCAATCGCGTAAACATTTTAAAATTTAGTTATTTTATCTTTTCTTTTCGAATGTTTTTGGTTACTAAAAACGACATATTAAGTATATAACATATTTTTTTAATTCTAAAATGCTTATAGATAATACTTTTAAATATAGATCTGTTTCCGATTTTATTGCTTTTGTTAAACTATAGCTTGAAACTCTATTTCTTTGGAAAGATAACGAGCAATGTAGGATTGTGGTCCCACATTACTAGCAATCCTGTTAACCCCTTCAGTTAAGCTCAATGACTTGTGTTAGGAGTGGGTTCACGTCGGTATTCGGATTCTAACCCGCCACCGAACGATTGCGAGTCCGATGCCTTAGCCATTAGGCTACCGTCGCTTCAATCAATTATAGATGTGTTTCCAATTTTATTGCTTTAAAAAAATCCAAATTCTTTATTCACTTAGGATGCAAAACAACTCTTGTGACACGTCGGGATTCTACATGTACATGTAATGCCAAGTTCGCAAACAATAGGTAAAGCCGGAAAAAAGAACCTGGCAATAAAAACTCGCGGCCACTCTTTTCAAATTGTCAATTTTACAATGTTTGAATGTTTATAAACTTGATATGGGGGTAAGGTGCTGCGACTAATATACTATACAACATGTTAAAGGACTGATGACTTGATATGGGGGTAATTTGAATTTGATATGAGCTTCTATATATAAATATGTTTTTCATACTTAGAGCAGGTAATTGAAATCAGCATACTTTTATACTATCGTTTTTTTATAACTCACAGATGCTTCTGACGAATATAATCAACAAACTAGGAGACCCATCGCAGGGCGTCGCTAGCAAGGTGATCTATCATCTCTGCCAACTGCTGTTCAACCATCCTAATATGAAGAAAGTTGTATTGGCTGATATTGAGAAGATGTTGTTTAGGTAAGATTTTATTTATCACACTAATATTATAAAGGCGAAAGTTTGTGAGTGTGTATGTTTGTTACATCTTCACGTCTAAACGGCTGGAGCGATTTTAATAAAATTTGAAGAAGAAGAAGAAATACATTTATTTTAAGTAATTTTTTGTAAGTAGTACAAATTCAAATAATAGTAGTATGGAGAGACAAAAACGGTCCTAGCTCAGCTAGATTGCAACTCCGCTTAATGAGGAGTTGCGCTGGTATTCTGCTAAGACCAAGGAGACGACACGAACATTAACCGTCAATATGTAATAACAAAGTATAAAATAATTATAAACAGAAAAAATAAAGTTTATATAAGCAAGATTATATTTAATTAAAGTAAATAAAATATTAATTTGGTATGGAGTTAGCTGACACCCTGGATTAACACATAGGCTAGAATAAAACGTGGGTAACTCCGCACGGCACAGCTAGTCTTTACTATAATTATAAAAAGGTTGTAGGGGGTTATCTCTGGATCTACTGAACCGAGTTTAAAATTTTTTTATCAATAGATAGCCACGTCACTTGTGAGTGTCATAGGCTATATAACATCACGCTACGACCGATAGGAGTTGAGCAAAAAAAAAATCTAAAAATTCAAAATTATTTATTCACATAGAATGCAAAACAACTCTTGTGATACGTCGGGATTCTACATGTACATGTAATGCCAAGTTCACAAACAATAGGTAAAGCCGGAGAAAAGAACCTGGCAATAAAAACTCGCGGTCACTCTTTTCAAATTGCCAATTTTACAATGTTTGAATGTTTATAAACTTGATAAGGGGTAAGGTGCTGCGACTAATATTCTATACACCATGTTAAAGGACTGATGCAAATTGTATTATCAAAAAGTTGAAACATGAGATAAACCAAAATCAGCCTTAGTGGGTACATTATAGTAGGAGCATCTACTTACAACAAAGGTAAAAACTATATGTGCATAAATATTGGCCAAACTACTTGTAACAAATGATATTCGACTGATATCAAAGGAAGAAAATAATAGCCTTTATTCGTCACGCAGAATCAATGAAAAATGTTGCAAAACGGCGAAAAAATATTTTTTCAATTCGGACCAGTAGTTCCTGAGATATCGCGTCCAAACAAACTCTTCAGCTTTATAATATTAGTATAGATAAAACTATTTACTTTTTTTTTCAGATCGAACATATCCTCACGAGCTCAGTACTACGGAATCTGTTTCCTAAACCAGTTCTTCTTAGGGAAGGATGACTCGCAAATAGCCGAGAACCTCATCAGGATATACTTCTCATTCTTCAAAGCTTCTATCAAAAAGGTACCTACTGTTGATTTTTTGCTCGAATTTTAATTGCCTGCGTATATGTTGGTTATCGCGATAAAAAACTATTCTATGTGCCTTCCCGGGACTCAAACTATCTACATCACTACATAGTATAAAACAAAGTCGCTTTCTCTGTCCCTATATCCCTATGTATGCTTAAATCTTTAAAACTACGCTACGGATTTGGATGCGGTTTTTTTTAATAGATAGAGTGATTGAAGAGGAAGGTTTATATGTATAATAACATCCATTAAATAGTGGAGAAATAAGGAGCGGAGCAGCAATAAGAAATGTTGCAAAAACGGGGAAAATTTACGCAGACGAAGTTGCGCGGGTCAGCGAGTTATGATATAAGTGCAATAAGTTGAAAATTACAGCCGAGAAGATATTGACAAGAAAGCAGAGGCTGTAATTATCAAAGCGCACGTATGTCATACGACATTTTATAACATATTTGCGAGGAAATAAATAACATTTTCAAATAAAAACAATACAGCGAAAAGAAAAAGCGCGCGGAATAATTTTTACTTGTTCACAAATTAACTATGCGTTTTTTTTTAAGGCAATGGCACAAAAACAGCCAGTATTACTAATAAAGTAAATTATTTTTTTTGTGTTTTGTTACAGATAAATGGTTGGAATTTATGGTCAAATATATTAAAATAAAGAATTAAATGTTTATTTAATATATATTATATCCCAAGGCTAATTTTATTCATAAAATGTTGACCACTTTTCTGACATAAAAACTCTTTGATAAGATTTAAAAAAGTACCGTTCGTTTTAGAAGGAGCATCTTGTTTTTAATCAAAACAGATACCATGTCAACGGAAATCAATTAGCGTTTTAATAATTCTTTGACATATATTTCTAAATACAAACATATTATAGATAAATTAAACCCAAACACAGAATAAACCATCACACTAACCCAGGATAAAACTTTGTGTGATGAGCACGATGGTTTATTCTGTGTCTGGGTGTTATTTATCTATAATATGTATGTATTTAGAAATATATAAGTACCTATGTTTATCGGTTGTCTGGTTTCTAGCTTGATAGCTCTGCTTAGTTTGGGATCAGATAGGTTTGTGTGAGTTGTCCCAAGATATTATAGCTTAGCAGTCAGGGTCACTAACTACCAAAAGGCAATCCATACTAATATTATAAATGTGAAAGTAACTCTGTCTGTCTGTCTGTTACGCTTTCACGCTCAAACAGCTAAACCGATTTAGATTAAATTTTGTATGGAGATAGTTTGAGTCCCGAGGAAGGACATAGGATAGTTTTTATCGCGATAACCGACATCCACGCGGGCGGAGCCGCGGGCGAAAGCTAGTATTTTATATTTTTTTCTCTTTCGTACCAGGGCGAGATAGACTCCCGTCTAATGTCAGCAATATTGACAGGCGTGAAGCGAGCGTACCCGTTCGCTAACAAAGAACGTCTATCAGAGACTCCTACACACATAGACGCGATACATCGCCTAGTTCACCTCGCGGGAATCAACATCGCTATACACGCGCTGGCACTGCTGTTCCATATCAGCGATGCGTCTAAGGGGACTAGTGATCGGTGAGTTGTTTAACTTATTACTCTGTTATCTATATCATAGCTGTGCTGCGACTTTGTCTGCGTGAAGTTGCAGTGATGCTCGCTCTCTAAAGACGTTAGCGTGATGATATTTTTTTTTTAAATTTAATTAATTAGTCTAACTTACTCCTTACATCATCAGCTGTCTGACAGTAAAAGTCCCGTCAAAATTCGTCCAGCCGTTTTGGCGATCAGCCGGAACAAACAGACAGATAAAAAAAATAGAATTGTGTTTTTGTTATATCTCGTATACTTTTATATATGCACTTATTAAAGACTGTTATTTTGACATAACAAACAGACACTTCAATTTAATTTATTTGTATAGATGTTTTTTTGCATCGACATCAGGTAAAATATATTCTTTACAACTCCAATACTCACGGTTGTTTATAATCATCATTATTCTATTTGAATTGTGAGTTTTTTTATTTACGAATATTTTATGTTAAAAACATTAAAAGAGTATAAAAGAAGAGTCATTGTAAGGTTTTTATTTAATATTATTTTTAAGATTAATTGTGAATTTAAGTAACTTGAAACGGAACGTACTTTAAAACACCAATCAGCGCCTAGATTCACTTATGTATTGGACTTGTTTTATATGGCGGTAAACGTTATTTTGTTGCACAAATTAATTGATTGTGCTTGTTGAATAAGAATGGAAGTTGATTTCATCAAGGCAGCAGAGGCGAAGGCTTAAAATTTTCCTGAGGTAACCCGATAAGAAAATGTATCTTGTTAGAGACGGTTTTTGTACGTACATTAATAGAAGCCGAAAAGAATGGTATACTAAGGTCCCTCCGGCACTGCAAGGCAGACTCTAGAAGCATGAAGTTACTGTCGACATGATCGTAACATTTTTTGTGAAAGTGTAGAGTTGTCAATTGTAGTGTTGCGAGGGACTAAACTACTGCGGCGTGTATACTCTTGCTGTTATCTCTTTCTAGAGAGTGGTTAATTGGGTATTTGACTACTATAAAAAAAATAAAAATTTAACCATGTAAAAATATGTCATAAAGTTTTTAAACTTTCGCGATTTTTATACATATTAGTTATATTTCGGGACTTAATCGCGTGAATTATTTAAAGGTACGAACCTTTTATTTACCCGACGTTTCGATCGAATTGCACCGATCGTGGTCGACCAGTTGACCCGTGACCACGATCGGTGCAATTCGATAAATGTGTGTCTAATATGTAATAAAGTGTTCTAAAAAGATTGTTAATTTATTAATTTAATGTGTTTATTAATTTATAATCATAAAGTGAAACACTAAAAGTAAATGATATGACCATAGAAAACGTGACGTCATATAAATGTTGATAAAGTTTCGCATTAAACAAGGTATTTTACCTATTATTCACGCGATTAAGGCCCGTAATATATATATTTTAATAATGTGTACAAATCGCGAAACTTTATTAACATTTATAGCAAACCGATACGGGCCGGAGTTTGTAAGAGTCTACCCGTGACCACGGCCGTTGCAATACGGTCGAAACGTCGGGCATTAAACAAGGTATTTTACCTATTATTCACGCGATTAAGACCCGTAATATATATATTTTAATAATGTGACGTCATATGCTAGTATTTCATACAAATTTGTACGAAGCGGGTCGTTTATGACGTTTCTTAAAAAGAGGCTGATTTGACTTCAGTCAAATACCCTATTATATGAGGTTATTGCGCTGTTCAGTCTCTAAATCTAATCTAGCAAGGAGTACAAACGATTATATATTAGGTGGCCCGACGTACAACTCAAGTGATACTCCTACATTTTTTTTATCGATTTGATTTATATATACAACAATTGCATTTTTGAAAGATAGAAAAATTTGAATTAGTCTAACCGGGGCCAGAAACGAACCACCTATCTGGACTGGCCCCGGTTGGGCTACGGAAGTCTCGGGTTCGATTCCTGGGTCTAGACTTCAAATTTTTCTATCTTTAAAAAATGCAATTGTTGTATTTGTAAAGTAATTGGCAAAAAATGCCAATAAAAATTACTTCAATATTTGGCCTGCGACATCATAATTTGTTAAAATGTTCTCTGTAACGAAGCAATAACAAAAGCCGTGATAGTTCTTTAACTACCGACTAGATGGCGCATGCGGGGGCCCAAACCCGCGAGCAATAAGGGATAGAGAAATTTGAGGTCTAGTAACATAGTCTAAATAGGTGGTTCGCTTCTGGCCCCGGTTTGGCTACGGAAGTCTCGGGTTCGATTCCTGGGTCTGGACTTCAAATTTTTCTATCTTTCAAAAATGCAATTGTTGTATTTGTAAAGTAATTGGCAAAAATGCCTATAAAAATTACTTGATTTATATAGATTATTATTTATTTCAGCTACTACACAGCCCTATACCGCAAACTGACAAACGCTGAAATATTCAACACAACCCACTCAGCTCTTCTCTTCTCTCTCATATACAAATCATTGAAGCAGGACAAGAATATACCTCGGATATGTTCGTTTATAAAGAGATTGTTACAACTGTGTTGTTATATGACGCCTGCGCAGGCTTGTGGGATGCTGTTTTTGATATCTCAAGTTTTTAAAGATGGTGAGAAGAAAGATGCGGTTAGATTGGAGTGGAGTAAGAGGGAGATAAAAGAGGTATGTTATATAAAGATTAACCCCTTCTGATTAGAAAGTCTTCTGATGAGCAGTAACAAAAATAATAAGTGTTGTGCCTCCGACTGCATGACTGTCTCTGTGGCGCGGTGTGAGTGTATCCGACTGATACGCAAGAGGTCGTGGGTTCGATCCCCACCCAAGATATAACTTTGTGTGATGAGCACGATGGTTTATTCTGTGTCTGGGTGTTATTTATCTATAATATGTATGTATTTAGAAATATATAAGTATGTTTATCAGTTGTCTGGTTTCCATAGTACAAGCTATGCTTAGTTTGGGATCAGATAGCGTTGTGTGAGTTGTCCCAAAGATATTATATTACATATATGTAGGGGATCTTGTTTGCATAGTTTTTGCGCAGGCAGGTTTTTTTTTTTTTTAATACCGTTTTGTGGTAAAAGTAAGTTGTAACATGGTTTGTAACACTGAGACCTGGACCGTGCCATCCCTATATATATATATATATATTTTTTTCTTGAAAATAGATGACTAGGAATGTGGGATTGGGTCACTAGCAACCTCCAACTAAGCTCAAAGACTTGTGTTAAGGGTGGGTTCACGTCGGTAGTTAAATGGGTAGGATTCGAACCCGCGACCTCACGATTGCGACACCGATGCCTTAGCCATTAGGCTACCGCCGCTTCAATTAACAACAGTCTGCAAAGCGTGAAAGAGAGAAAAAGCTTGTGCGGCCTTTGACAGGTATTGTCCACAAAGTAGCGTTGTCTCTTTCTCAAAAGTGGTCAATTTTGTGAGGTTGTGGCGCAATCCAGGTCTATACGTCAATGTTTATAACCGATGCAACAACTAACTTTTATCACATCTATTGCCAAGTATTGAGAATTGAAAAAACAATGGTTGCTAATTGACTTTTTCAGTATTGCAGTCATATTTAAATTATACATTTTTTAAATTCTTGCGATGTGCTCTTTAATTTGATACCCATATTGCGGTATTCGAAAACTTTTTTTCATACCTGTTGTTTTTGAAATATGACGGCCGCCATGTTTGTTTTTTTTTAAAACGTCGCTTATCTAAGAGCACTTGGGCGGTCAAGACGAATCTAACGACGTCTTAATTGTTTAAATCCGTCTAGTGGTTTGAAATATATGAGGTAATAAAGAATATTACATACATACATACAAGATACGCGCGAAAAACAAAACCCTTCCTTACAGTCGGGTAATAAATAGACGTTCTGCTAAACAGATCATTCGATATTTAGACATTTTGCAAATTAGCCTTACAGCTCATTAAAGTTATGGTACTTCGACCTTTTGATCAGGGGGTCAATTCACGTATTTAAAGCAGTGAAGTTGCAGTTAAGTTTCGATTAAAGCGGGTATTTTTGTATTCTTGTAAGTTTGGGATCGATCTCAAATACGCTTGCGTCAAGTGTGCGTCTCGAGAGCGCAATAACGACATTCTAGTACGGTGCGCAAGCGTTTTTAAGATCGATCCCAGTTACAGTAGGATCAACGTAACTAGGCCGGATTGAAATTAGCGACAAGTGGTTGCGCATCTGCAATACATTGTCATAAATAATATTACTATTTTTATTATTATTTTCGTAAAGAAATTGTTTTTCAAACATTGAAAATCTTAAATTGACAGTTAATACTTTAGTATTAAATGTATTATTTATTATTATATATAGTATTAACTGTAACTGTTCTAAATTTAAACTTTTATGAACTCGTTTAAATAGTATTTTTATTATGATAAATTAAAATTTTCTTAGTATTTTGAATCGATTAAACATAAATAAAAGTAATTTTAGGGTCGCATCTCTACGACATGCGCGAAAGTGATAAGAACCTAACATCAATCCGGCCGAGTTACGTTGATCCAACTGTATATAAATACGTTGTATTCATAGTTTAAATACGTGTGAAATTTCAAGGAAATAAAAGAAGAAGATCCAGCTAAACAAGAGAACGATCAAGAAGACATACAGAGTGACACAGAAGATGTCACAAAAGCAAACAATACGATAGACAGCGCAGAAGATGACGAGATCAAGGTGGAACAGAAGAAAGTTGATTTATTACATGGAGATAAGAAGGATTTGTTGTTGGGTAAGTGGTTGACAGAAGAATCAAAAAATTGACTGTTTGATTGTTTTTAGGGTTCCGTAGTCAAAATGGAACCCTTATAGTTTCGGCATGTCCGTCTGTCTTTATGTCTGTCCGTCCATATGTCACAGGCATTTTACTCGAGGTGTCTTGTTAGTTCGATAGTGAAATAACAAAAATATTTTTAGGGGGGGGGGGAATCTATACTAATATTATAAAGCTGAAGAGTTTGTTTGTTCGAACGCGATAATCTCAGGAAGTACGTGTCCGAATTGAAAAATTACTTTGCTGTTGGATAGCCTATTTATCGAGGAAGGCTATAGGCTATATAACATCACGCTACGACCAATAGGAGCGGAGCAGCAATTAAAATAGCAAAAATCGAAAAAAATGACTCAAACGAAGTTGCGCGGGACAGCTAGGGCCGAACATACATAAAAAAAAAAACATCCAAATTGAGAACGTCCTCCTTCTTAAAAAAGTCTTTAGTCAAGATTATTTTAAATGGAAAGCTAGTTTATCGTAAAGCATAGTTTTACACCGACTCCACATGTTCCACGTGTACCAACGCCACTCGTGAATGTGAATCTAGAAAATAGCATTAGCGCCAACGTCAGGAAGAGATTCAAGATCCACATGTTGCACGAGTGGCGTTGGGACCGTTGGTGCCGGTGTTAAGCTAATGTGCACACACTAGCTTGCTTTTTGCTACTATTTGGGAGCGTTTCTAATGACGTAGAGCGGGCGGAGTGGACCCCTAGCTTCAATTGATCAATGACATTATCATGTGTACCATTTCAAGCACTGTGATTAGTCATTTGACGGTCCGCTGCGATCCACTACTTCCCACCGCTCCGCGTCACTGAAAACGCACCCTTACAATTCTGCGACCTCTAAATATTTCGTTCATTTTGAAAACCAATACTTACTTTTATACCTACATGCATTTATGCAATTTGAAATAAATAAATACATTCGGTAATGAACAATAAATTATGAAATTCGATAAAAAACTAAATTTAAGTAGAAATAAATATTCTTTGACTTTAATTTCGGGACTTAATCGCGTGAATTATTTAAAGGTACAAAACTTTTATTTACCCGACGTTTCGATCGAATTGCACCGATCGTCGTCACGGGTCAGTATATGTATAAAAATCGCGAATTTTAAAAACAAGTTGGTATTTTTGATCTGTATGACGTGTTTCACGTGATATAAAACACGAGCCGCCATCGTATGACGTAATATAGGCAAAGCCCAATTCGCTGTCATCTGTCACATCTGTCTCTGAGCCTGTAAGTGGCGCCATCTAGTGTTCTAATATAAATAATGGTTACGTAGCCTTAAGCACTACCGACACGGTATTTGATGCCGGCTTACACCAATCAGATTGGTCTATGCCGATATGGCGTAATAAACATGGCAATAAAAAATGATAATGTAAATTTTAAGGGGACATTACACTGAGAGAATTATTTATTTAGCGCTACGTACACAGCGACATGATCGCCGGCCTCGCTCTTCCGCACACAACCATTACTTCACAGTGCGCAGAAGCTCAGGTCAAAATAAAGTAGAATATTCGTTCGTACATATGTTAGATTACAAACGCCATGACTATGGCAATACGAAAATGCTCGTTTTTGCATTTTTAACTTCTAACTTCAAGATTTATTTGCGGGATCATATTAAGACATATCCTTAAATTTCTTTATTTCATCTACTAGGAAAACTCTTTGACTAGTGACACAATTTTTGTCATGTCCTAATATTTAGATTTCTATATAAATTTTTGAGAGAGCCGAACCATGTTACGCGTAATCTACCCTTATTGTAATTTTATAGCAGAAAAAAATATTTATTTTGCAGAAATATCTTTTTATGGAAAAACCAACTTTTTAAACAGAGAAAAATACCTTTTTTATTGCAATCAAAAATATCAAAACTTCTCTAATTTCAAACAAAGTATTGTCTTCTAATCTCATAATCTTCTATCTTTCAGAAGACGACGAAGAAGAATCATACGTAGACCTAAAGATAGATGAGCAAGGTAACATAAAACCTAAGAAACGCAAGCATTCTTCTGTCACACCCGGATGGTTTCACGCTAAAGTTAATACTTATAGTGTAGTGGCAGAAGAAGAGAGTATAGAACAGAAGAGTAAGGACTTAGAAGCTAAGATACAGTTGAAGAAGACTGTTAATATGGATAAGGTGAGAGTATATTCTTTTCCAGGTGCCCAGGGTTATTTCTCGGGAGGGGAGGGGTTTACCCAGGTGTTAAAGAAGGGGGGAGTGTTTGACTTTGATAATAATAACTGATATTGATTACGGCGGCAGTGCAGTTTCTATTCCCTCACTATCATATCCTATTATTTTTTTGCGAAGCGGCGGTAGCCTAACGGCTAAGGCATCGGTCTCGCAATCGTGAGCTCGCGGGTTCGAATCCTACCCATTATACTACCAACGTGAACCCACTCCTAACACAAGCCATTGAGCTTAGCTGGAGGGGTTAACAGGATTGCTAGTAATGTGGGACGTAAATCCCACATTGCTAGTTATCTTTAAAAAAAAAAAAAAAAAAAATGGAGGAAATCGAATACGACATGATTGCAAACTTACACTAAAACAAATCAATCATTACTCACCAAATCATGGTTGGATTCACTCTTTACTTATGACTAAATAATTTAGTGTTAGTCATCAATAGACGACCTGTTGGTCTAATGGTTATTGACCCTGACTGCTAAGCCGGAGGTCATGGGTTCGATCCTCACCCAGGATAAAACTTAGTGTGATGAGCACGATGGTTTATCCTGTATTTGGGTGTTATTTATCTATAAAATGTATGTATTTAGAAATATATAAGTATGTTTATCAGTTGTCTGGGTTTTATAGTACAATCTCTTCTTAGGTTGGGATCATATGGCGTTGTGTGAGTTGTCCCAAGATATTATTATTATTAATCATCAATCAAACTAAATGTTGCCCAACACTGGGTGATATTTATTTTTATTTCTTCAGGTTAACAAACAATTGGGCAATCATGCTTAAGACTAACAATATTTCTAATAAAACAATTAGGTAATTACGCAACCAGCACTGTTATTCACAAAATAATACATTACAGAAAAATGTAAAAACAAGCAAAGTTTAAAAATAATTATAAAGCGGCGGTGGCCTAATGGTGGCTAAAAAATAATAAATAAATAATAAAATAATTTAACATGATTGCTAGTAATGCGGACCACAATCCCACAATGCTAGTTATATTTTTAAAAATCAATCTATACTAATATTATAAAGCTGAAGAGTTTGTTTGTTTGAACGCGGTAATCTCAGGAACTACTGATCCGAATTAAAAAAATATTTCACTGTTGGATAGCTCTTTTATCAAGAAGGCTATATAACATCACGCTACGACCAATAGGAGCGGAGTAGCAATGAGAAATGTTACAAAATCTGGGAAAGTTTACGCAAACGAAGTTGCGCGGGACAACTATAGTCTATTCGCGTTAAGAAAATAGTGACTCATCAGTGCAACAGCAAAGTAAAGGCGTATTCATACTGAGGGTAAAAATCAAACCATTAATATTAAAGCAAACTTTTTATTAAGGTATTTTCAAATATTTATTCTTTTTAAAATTAAGAAATTAATAGTACCTATAATAATAAAAATATTCAAATTAAGTAGTAACTATAAAAAATTAATCAGAATCGTCAGAATTTTCATTGGTATTTATAATAAAAGAATTCTGTTCCGCAAGTTCAATAACATCATCTAAGTCCCACATATTTTTTTCTTCATTGACCACGTGGTTACAGCATTTCTTCCATTTGTTCGAGTCTATTGTTGCTATTGCGTCACAAAACAGCTTTTTTACATCTTTAAGTTTATATGTCGAGTTATTGGCAGCAATATATTTTTTTATTTGAGCCCAAACCAACTCAATTGGATTGAGTTTACAATGATACGGAGGCAGGCGGAGAATTTCAATGCCATTTGCTTTAGCGGTTTCGTCGACTAAATAGGTATTATATTGCGGGGCAATTTCGCTAACTTTCAACATAAGTTCCTTTTTTAAATAACTCATATCCATTGTCACGTCTTTACTTTGAAGCCAGTCTATTATCTGCTGTTTATTCCATTGAGGTGTCGGTATCTTCTCGGATTTAACAGAATGATAGGGAGCGTTATCCATGACGACAACGCTTCCCGGTTCAAGTTTTGGGATGATATTTTTGAACCAGTTTATAAATTTTTCGCCGTCCATTTCTTCGTGGTAATCTTTAGTTGATTTAGATTCAAATAACAATAATCCCCCTTCCACAAATCCTTTTTCACTTCCAATGTGCAAGACGATCAGCCTTTTACCTTTCCCTGTAGGAGCGCCAGGACCATTACCTAAACCCGCTCGATAAGCATCCTTCTTATTCTTGATCGTCGAATCTACCCATGCCTTTGCTTTAACGTGTCCAGCGTTTACCCACGTTTCATCAAGAAAATATATATTTTTGTTGGCTTCCCTGTGTTCTTTAATTTTTCTTAGGTATTTTCGTCGCCATAAAACGATGTCGTCTCTTTCTAGTAATAATGATCTGCTCTCCCGTTTCGCAAAATCGAAACCAAGCTCATGTAGTATTTTATGGAGGGTGGTACGTTTGAAAGGTGGAATGTCTGCATCATCATTACATAGTGATAAAACTTTGTCTAATGTCGGGTACTCTTTTTTTAAATACAATGAATGCACTTTTCTCCTTATAGTACTTTTGTCTACATCATCAAATTTGTCAATCATGGATAGTCGAGCTCTTTTTTTTACAGGAGATTTTAGAGTATTCGTTTCTTTCTGTTCTTTGATGATTTTATAAACGGTACTTTCAGAAACACCGCATGCACTAGCCGTTTTCACTACTATACTTTCCAAAGGCACGTTTTGGTCACCACACAGTTTAAAGTATTTAAAAACATTATAAATCACTCGTCTTTCTCCACTATGAATTATTGATCCACTTTTATTTTTACGAATAGGTGAGGTATTCATTTTTAAAATTATCAAAAACACGTCCGTACTGTCTGAAGGCCTCACTTCAACTGGTCAATGTGAACATGACTTTCTAATTTACTATGCTCTAATTGGTCAAGGGGCGTGGCTAAGCAGAGTGACAACGATGAGTCACTATTTTCTTAACGCGAATAGACTATAGTACTTATATGTTCGTAAACTTTCGCGATTTGTACACATTATAGAATTTTATAAGCTACGGGTCATAATCGCGTAAATATTTTATTTTAAGGCTAAATACCTTTGTTTATTTCCCGACGTTTCGACCGTATTGCAACGGCCGTGGTCACGGGTAGACCACGGCCGTTGCAATACGGTCGAAACGTTACGTCGAAAAATTCTATAACTAGTACTTAATAACATTTTACTTATAATAAACAGGAAATAACATCGTACAACCCATTAGCCCGCAACCCGACATTCTCTGGCGCGCAACACTCTGCCTACGTCGAACTGTTGTCTCTTGCTCAACACTTTCATCCCACTGTCAAACTGTTTGCTGAAAGACTTATTAATGGTTAGTATTTTCTTTTATTGTTGTTATTGAACTGTTTTTTTCCATTATTGTGTCCGTAATTTGTATGTTTGTAAAGTCCTCTGCGACAGCGCTTAAACGGCTATTACACTACCCTGAATCAAGGCCCTTAATCAAGATTACACTACCCTGAATCAAGGCCCTTAATCAAGGTTTTTTTTTTCACTTCCCGCCGATATTACTCGATAGGGATTATGGCTCGCACATTCTGTGCATTCGCCAGTTTCAAGTATAATTTCTTTCAGTTCCAAGTATAAATTCTTTCTTCTTTCTTTGAATGACAAATTCTCATTGTTATCCCGTTATCACGTATTTCAAATATACTTTGCACTCGTAGTATGTTTCTTCGGTAATTTTACACGTTAAACGCAGAGCTGTAAAAATAGCGACATGTTAGTTTGCCGCCATTTTTACAACTCCTTAATCAAGGTGAAAATTTGTTTGAGAACTAGGGCCCTAACTCATTACACCGCTCTTTTTAAGGATTTAGGGTCCCTGATTTAGTGCAGTGTAATAAGCGCATTAAACGGTTATTACACTACCCTGAATCAGGGCCCTAATTCAAGGTTGCCTTGAAAATTTGTTAGAGAACATATCCCTAACTTTTATTACACCTCTCTTTTTAAGGGTTTAGGGTTGATTTAGTGTAGTGTAATAAGGCCATTAAACCTACCCTCTATAATATTTCGGGAATTGTCTTTCTATTAAAAAAAAAAAACATAACTGTTTTCAGAGCAAATAATCCAATACAGCGGTGACCCACTCAAAGACTTCGCCGGAATTCGATTCTTGGACCGCTTCGTGTTCAAGAACCCGAAGAAACGAGCGGATGACCAACACGACGATGGCATCCGCAAGGTCAAGGGTTCACATCCCAAGTTCGCTCTCAGGAAGAATTATACTGCTAAAGGTAGGTTTATATAGTGTGTAAGAAACCTTTGTCTTAACCGAAAGGCTAATTTAGCACTCAATTTCGCCAAAATGTACCAAATGTTATTCAAGATTTTGTAAAAGCTAGTAGTTTTTAACCAACTTCGAAAAGGAGGAGGTTCTCAAATCGACTGTCTGTTGTTTTTTTTTTAGGTATGTTTGTCACCCGATTACGCGAAGACGGCTGGTCCGATTTGGTTTTTTTTGTGATTGAAAGTATACTTGGAAGTATACTCGAAGTTTGTCGCATTGTCATTAGATTAGGGTCTGATGATGGGATCCTGGAGAAATCGAGGGAACTCCTCAAATTTTAAAGGCACACCCACAGTGATTTTGAAGTGGTTCGTGCATTTACTCTCAAAAAGTATCGATTGGTGAAGTGGATGATGAAGACCACAGATGACCAACTGTTCAATATTTCACTATTTTGTAGATTTTGTGTAAACAAAAGAGATACAGATATTAATAGTTGATCTTAGACCGTTCCCACTGCCGGCGAGTACTCGCTCTATACAACATCTCTTTTGTTTACACGGACGGTATCTACTATATATATATCTACTAGCTGACCCGCGCAACTTCGTCAGCGTAAATTTTCCCCATTTTTGCAAACATTTTTACTTGCTGCTCCGCTCCCATTAGTTGTAGCGCGATGTTTTATAGCCTATAGCATTCCTCGATAAATGGGCTATCTAAAAGTAAAATATTTTTTTCAATTTGGACCCGTAGTTTCTGAGATTATCGCGTTCAAACAAACAAACAAACTCTTCTCTCTCTTCTAATATTATAGTATAGTTATAAATGTTAGGGGTGGATAACCCTTATCACTTAGGGGCATGAATAATAGATTGTAATTTTCCCTTTTTTCTTCCTTTTTTTATAACATTTTTCATTGCTGCTCCGCTCCTATTGGTCGTAGCAGCGTGATGTTATAACCTATAGCCTTATATTTTGCCTCTATAAATGGGCTATCCAACAATAAAATATATTTTCAATGCGGCCCAGTAGTTCCTGAGATTATCGCGTTCAAACAAACAAACAAACTCTTAGGGGTATGAAAAATAGATGTTGGCCGATTCTCATAGATACCGGATAAGCACAAAAAATTTCATCAAAATCGGTCAAGCCGTTTCGGAGGAGTATGGCAACGAAAACTGTGACACGAGAATTTTATATATTAGATTGTATGTTTCTTGAGAAAATCGCCAATTGCTTCTCCCTTATCGCCGGCGGTGGAACAGGTGCCTTACAAGTTGGTTTTTAGCCAACATAAAAAATAATGAAAGATAGAAGAGATACAAAACAAATAGCCGCGTTTTACCTGAAATAAAACGCATATTAAAATACTTACCTCACTGGAAGCTTTAATAATGAGAAGGCATATCCGTTTCCGTCGTAATTCTACCAGTTTCCGTTCTATTTGACTTCCGGTCCAGTGGCGACACCTAGCGACCGCTCACATTTTGTTTCGTAAAATGCTGAGCGCCATTTTGGTTCATTGGCTCAGTTGTTAGGCACCAGGCAGATTTAAAGTGGAAGCTTCCAGTGAGGTAAGTATTTTAATATGCGTTTTATTTCAGGTAAAACGCGGCTATTAAAACACTTGACCGTCACTGGAAGCTTTAATAATGAGACCTGTTTGTTATCGCCTGGTGTCGCCACTCATTTTAGTGACTGGAAATATAAGTACCATCCTTATATTATCTTAGAGTACTGCAGTACCTTAGAAACGCCAATGTGATAGGATAATAAATTAGAAATAATAAGTTTTTATAAACATTTATTTTCACAAAGAATTGTTAATCCAGTCGGTACTTAGATGTCTATAAACAATTGGTTTTAATTCCATAGATGCAAATAAAATCATAACCTTCACGCTAATTAAGCTAATTCTTTCTAAGACCACTTAAGTATCAACTCTATTTAATGGCAAATAAAAATATTTGTATTTGATACATACAAGCAATTATTATAGCATATATATATATCCTAAAGAACGCTCTGAAGTGTTACATTTTTACACACAATTTTTAAATATTTGTAAGAATCATAGCATCAGAATAATATATATATTATAGTAAATCAGTCTGTAGTTTTGACATTATTAACATCAAAAAGAACTGATTTAACTTGACAGTCAACTTCTCTGCTGTATAATTAATTTAACTGCATTCGTTTATTCATAATCAAAAGTATTTCTTCCACCAAATTAATCAATAAAAATGGATTCATTAAGTACCGAAACTATTGTTAAGTACCATGATCAACCATGATTTTATTGGTAATAATAAACCTGTAAATTAGTTGATAGGTTTGAATAAGTGAGTTAGAATTTCTGATTGATTGCTACTTTTCACTTCTCTCCTGTAATATTGATGAAATGTATTAGCCGATCGCCAATTTCCACGTGCTAGGATATCGTCGAGCGGGTGGTTATCTAGCCAGCTTTTAGAAGGTACTGCAGATCGACAGCTTCCCGGTGTAGCTGTAATACCCGCTTCCTTAAGTAAAGTTTTAACCCAGCCGGCTAAAGTAGTACGTGAGGCAGGCTTTGCAACACCCTTTACCGTAAGAAACAAATTAAATGAATTTGCTTTATTACGCCGTTCACTTGATACTGATATAACTTTCTGCACCCAGAACAGAGGATTAAGGTTAGGATGCTTAGTATTTGGTAATAATTTACAACCAGACTGTCTGTTATCACTATTGTCGGTTTTAGAGCCAAATTGTGGCCACAATATAATTTCATCCTCCGATATAATGCAATGATCAGGATCTACTGTGAGTAAGGTCAGATCGTGTATTCGTCCGGAACATAGTAATAATAATGTCGCTGCATGGCGCGATATTTGAAACACATTATTAATGTTTACAGTATAATTAGTTAAGTGTGCGATTAGCTTACTGACGTCCCAAATAGGTGACTTAGAAACGCTTGGTTTTTTGAGAGGAATTGCCTTTAAAATATGTTTTACCAGCACGTACGTACGTAACGTAGAAACTACTGATTTATATAAAAGAATCGTATTGTACGAAAATTTATTTAATAAAAATAAATCAGTAAGGAATTGGGCCAATTGTGCGCGAGTTGGGTTGATCGGGTCAATTATATTACAATTAGCCCAAGAGGCCCAACGTTTCCAGGCCACCTCATAAGTTTTAAGAGTGGATGGCCGCCAAGAGTTTCGAAGTAGACTTAATTGTTCAGCGTTCCATGATTTTATCGCCGTGGACCACCCCCACATTTCCATACCTCTAAAACTATGTTCTCCACTCTCTCGGGCGGGAGTTCCGTAGATAATTCCGAAGATTTTTTAGAGTTAATGGTGGTGCCAGAGCTCGGGATCTGAGGTCCGCGCGCCAAAACACCCTCTCCCAACGAGGAACCACAATCAGGAATATTCCCGTCGATCGATTGAGATGTAGAAGTACTTTCGGAATTAGGAACGGTGGTGGAAATATCCAAGCGAGCGGGTAGTTCCATAGAACACTGAATAGTGATACTGATCTGATAAGTTATTTCCAATAACATCAGTGACTTCGTCCCTCCTTCTTTTCTTAGATGAGCAACTGCTGTTTGGTTGTCGCATTGAATAAGAATCGAACTCTTGCTCAGCATGTGGGCTTGGCTTTGAAGGCCATGCAAAATAGCAAGCATCTCTTTTTCGTTGCTGTGTAGCGCTTGCTCCTCTCGAGACCATGTGCCGGAGAGAGTTAGGTCGTTCAACTGTGCACCCCAGGCCAGGTCTGACGCATCTGTTACCAGAAAGTTCCCCGGAGGAGGATAATGTAATGGCGTTGACGCTCAGCAGTTCTGTGTCCACCACTGCAGCTCCTCGAGAACGTTTTGTGGTACTTGGTACACGATTGATACTTCGACGATGATACTTGTGGGAGTGAGTGCATGAATATTAATAATTGTCGATGATTCAGCCTTCCTCGAGGGATCACATAGCTGGCGAAATTCAGTAGTCCTACTATTTTCTGCAATTCTTTTAGCGTTGCTCGCTTTTGATCGAGAATGCGAGTTGCTTTTTTGCATTGTACGATGGACTTCTCTTTCGGAAGGGATTTTCGATTGTCCCATGTTCTCCACACCACGCCTAAATACACTAAGGACTTTTGAGGAGTGAGAATGGACTTCTCGAAGTTAATTCTCCATCCTAATGTTTGCAAAAAATTTATTGTTATCTTGACATGCTCGCGAAGCGTGTCTGCACTTTGATTTGTCAAGAGAAAGTCGTCGAGATAAACGATTATTCTTATATTCCATCTTTCTCGTAACGTTTGAGCCATCCAATTCGTAAGAATAGCGAATGTTTTGGGGGCTGTACTCAACCCGAATGGGAGACAGGTCATTTCTAAAAGTTGATGGTTGTATACAAGGCGTAGAAAGCGTCTGTGAGACTCGGTAATGTTTAGATGGAAATATGCTTGGATTAGATCTATTTTGCACATCCAATCTTGAGGCTGAAGAAAGCCCGGTACGCGGTACATGTTTATCAGATGAAATTTTTCGGCTATTACATAATCGTTCAGTGCTTTCAGATTGAAAATCGGACGGGCCGTCCCGTCGGTCTTTGGTACCAGAAACATTGGTGATATAAAGCTCGGAGAAGGTTGAATTATTTTTAGAATTCCTTGTGATATCATTTTGTTTATGATGACGGACATTTCCTTTGAGACTTGGTGCGAAACGGGCTTACTGATTTGCCATTCGGAAACATAAGAGGAGGCTTTTGAATAAATGGTATGCGATAGCCTTGGATTAATTTTAAAATAACTTGCGGTGCCCCCATATTTTTCCATTGAGTGTGGAAACGTGCTAACTGGCCGGCTCGGAAGGGCCGAGAGTCATCGTTTATAATTCTTTTGGTTTCCTTTGAAACCTCTGTTATTAGAACGTCCTCGTTTATTTCCATGTCCAGGCTGCGAGCCTCGGTTGTGAAAGGAGCCTCTTCCGTTATAATTGTGGTTCTCACTTTGAAAATTCGGATTTTGGTATCTATAGTAATAGTGTCCACCCCGCGAGGGTGGGTTACTAGAGTGCATAGGTAAGCACTGTTCATGACCATGATAGTGAGTTCCACGCGATGGAACTGTAGTCGATTTTTTAAAGCTTTGCCCCCGCAAGAGGCGGCTACTGGATTGGTTGGATTTCGATAGCGAGAATCCATCTTTTTGAGATTTAGGAGGCCAAAAGACTTTGCGAACTCCACCACCTTTTTCTAGAGCAGCTGTGAAAAGCTTCGAATCAAATATGTACGAAGTTGATGGTGGTATTCTGTTCAGCATAGCTTTAACCAAAGAGTCTCGAACTTGACTTGTCACGGATTCCCGTCGCATTTCTATAGTTTCAGCACGATGGCCGCAAACCAATTGTAGAAGGTCTGAAGAAACCTTATGCAGTTCACCTTTTTGAAATAATTCTTCTAATTTACTACTTAAATTTTCATAATTTACGCTAGTATCTTTAGCCCAAAAAAGCAGGTTGCGAATACTATCTTGAAGTATTTCTTTTTGTTTAAGAACACAAAAAGTTATGGCTGCATAAGATTTCTCAGTATTAGTCAGGTGACGTAAGGTATCGTATGTTTTTACCTCCTCGTTTGTTTCTAGCGCTACGAAACCTGGAGTGTGATTATAGGTCTTTTGTGTATCAGAGTATCTTACTGCTGACCACGAAGAACTTTCTAAACGCTGAACCTCACGTAACATTTTTAAAAAGCTGTCAGGAGTTTTTTTTTTTTTTTTGACAGATGGCTCCTTTAATTTGGTCTCTATTTCAAAAGTAAAGTTAGAGCATTGTTCATTAATTGCATCATACTGATCATAAAGATTACCGCTAACATCCGTGCAAACTGAATCATTGTAGCAAGGTATTTCATTAGTACCCGACTGTTTCACAATAAAATCAGATACAAGATTTTGTAACTCACCCATATCTTGAACTAATTTATCCAACCTGGGATCGACTTGGCCTCGCTTAGCAGCCTTGCGACGGCGGCGCTGCTTTTTCCCACCTCTAGTCGGGGCAGAGGAGCCTGTCGAACTGCTACTGCTACTTCTGTGACGTTTGCGCACTTTATTTGGGCTGGTGACAGCAGCATGTGGGCAAAATGACCCGCAACAAACCTCACATTCGAGTCCATTTACTGCAAATGAATCAATCTTAGTAACGTATTCTACATTTAATAAATTTAGCTATACTCTTTACAGTACTGTTAAATCCAAATATTTTTAAACGTAATAAGTATTAAGAAATTTTAGAATAATTAAAAATTTAAACGGGTATTCTAGCTGGTAGAAAATAAACAATTTTTAAAAAATTATGCTAGATCCGAACGGAAAAACCGTTAAAAATATTGATCAAGCACTTACCAAGTTTTAGGCACAAACAAACCTCCAAAAAGAACAAAAAACACTTGGTTCCACACACGTTTGTTCACAGTTACTTATTATAACTGATTTTATTTAAATTTAAAACTGCTAATAGCACTTCAAAAAACTTTAGAATACTAAAATAATTGAAAGTATCACAGCGGCAGAGCTGCTGCGTACGTGTTACTTCGACGGAAAACGAAACGCCAATGAACCAAAATGGCGCTCAGCATTTTACGAAACAAAATGTGAGCGGTCGCTAGGTGTCGCCACTGGACCGGAAGTCAAATAGAACGGAAACTGGTAGAATTACGACGGAAACGGATATGCCTTCTCATTATTAAAGCTTCCAGTGACGGTCAAGTGTTTTAATACAAATGTTTATACAAAACGAGATTTTTTAATATACTGAGTGGCGCAAAAGTAAAGACCCTATTTGGTTCAGCTATAACATTTTTTCTAAATTAGAAAACTAGATTTAGATTTTTTTAAATGTATATTTGTGCCATTAAATTTCGTACCATTAGGATTTAAAGATGATGTCTTTTAAATGGTGACCTCCAGAGTTGATACACATTTGAGCCCTATTTATGACATTTTGCATAACTTGCCGTAACACTTCCTGCGATATGTTCGTTATTTCTTGACGATTTTTTTCTTTTAGAGCTGCGAGAGTCTGTGGCTTGTTCACATACACCCGAGATTTCAAAAAACCCCAAAGAAAGAAGTCTGGACTGGTCAGATCGGGTGATCTTGCAGGCCAAGGCAAATCGCCAAAACGAGAGATAACTCGGCCTGGAAAAGCGTCCCTCACTAAGTCCATAGTGTCGCGCGCTGTGTGTGCCGTAGCGCCGTCTTGTTGAAACCAGATGTGCTCCAGCCCCAATTCGTTCAAACTGGGTATCAAAAACTCACGTAACATGGTTCTGTAGCGTTCTCCAGTGACAGTTATCGCATTGCCTCCAGCGTCTTCGAAAAAATAGGGTCCGATCACTCTGTCAACACAGATGCCACACCATACAGTAACTTTTAGTGGGTGTAGAGGTGTTTCTTGAATAATGCGCGGATTATCAGTGCCCCAGAACCGAGTATTCTGCTTATTAACATGCCCTGAGAGATGGAAATGCGCTTCGTCACTCATAACCAATTTTGAAGGAAAATCATCCTCTTCAAGGTTGAGGTTTATGACGCGCTGGCAGTAATCTAGACGAGCTCGGTGGTCAGCAGGCAGCAGCTGATGAGTCATTTGAGTTTTATACGGGAACATCTTTAAGTCTTTCACCAAAATACGCTGCAGGGTCCGTCTGGAAATGCCCAATTGCGTGGCACGTCGCCTCGTTGATGTTTCTGGACACTCTTCCACATCTTCGCGCACAGCATCGATATTTTCAGCTGAACGGCCTGTTCTTGGTCTCCCAGACTTAGGTCTATCCAATGTTGAGCCAGTTGCTTCAAGGCGTGTGGCAAAGCGTCGAATTGTGCGACCAATCGGTGCCGGACGGTGGGGAAATCGTCGACGAAATTCACGTTGTGTTCTTATCACTGATGAATTATTCCGTAAGAACATTGACACAATTATTCCACGTTCTTGCGGAGTAAAACGGTCCATGTTTATTTTCAGTGTATTTTACATTTGTTCACTACACAATTTTCAACAACAGAATGACAGAAAATGTCATAAAAAAAAAAAAAAGTATTTTCTTTAGTGCCAGTACTTTTGCGCCACCCAGTACTATTAACCTCACGGTCGTGGCTTCTTTACATAACTCTAAATAACCTTGTAATATCAGTTTTGGTAATATCTATACTAATATTATAAAGCTGAAGAGTTTGTTTGTTTGTTTGAACGCGGTAATCTCAGGAACTACTGGTCCGAATTGAAAAATTATTTCACGGTTGGATAGCCCATTTATCAAGGAAGGCTATAGGCTATATAACATCACGCTACGACCAATAGGAGCGGAGAAGCAATGAGAAATGTTATAAAAACGGGGAAAGTTTACGCAGACGAAGTTGCGCGGGACAGCCAGTTTAATATATTAATCCTTAATCACCTACCACTTGTTTTTGGAGTCATGACCTTAACCACCTACAGACTATTTTACTGGAGTCAAATCATTGTTTATTGTGAGGTTTAGGCCCTAAAACTGACAAAGAAACATCGATTTGACTTCGGAGATACTCAGATGGGGGGTAAATGTTTTTGTGCCAAAAGTAGGCGGTAGGTGGTGACGGGTAATTCATTTTTTTTTTAACTAGCTGACCCGGCGAACTTCGTACCGCTTGATGACGTTGACATTTGTTAGCGCGGTTATGTCTGTGGTGTCATAGATCACTACAGAGTTTTTTGTTTTAAATTGAATGACGTTGACATTCGTAACGCGCTTTTTTAAAATATGCAAAATTAAATGTATATTTTTCAATCTTTCTGAGAGATTTTCTTTATATTTTTTTCCGTAAGAACCTTGTACAGAGTATTAGAAAACTACAAAAAAAAAATCAGCCAAATCGGTCAAGCCGTTTTCATGCTATGTCGTGACAACGGAAAACGGTTTCATTTTTAAATATATAGATTATATTACGAAGTCATTTGGTGTAATGTAAAGCCAAAAGCGGGAGGTTATTATCTATACTAATATTATAAAGCGGAAGAGTTTGTTTATTTAAACGCGCTAATCTCAGGAACTACTGGTCCGATTTGAAAAAATATTTTTTTCGTGGATAGCCCATTTATCGAGGAAGGCTATAGGCTATATAACATCGCGCTACGACTAATAGGAGCGGAGAAGCGACGAGCAATGTTTCAAAAACGGGGAAAAATTACGCATACGAAGTTGCGCGGGACAGCTAGTTATATTATAAATCACTCTGTATTTACAGTTCCTCACCTCAAAAGTTACTGTTTTATAATAGTAAGTTTGATATAACATTTTGCAGGGCTCAAGAGTATACCAGTGAATTCCGCGTCATATCTCAACGAGGACGCGAGTAAAGTGCCGGTTGATGAACGGTTCTTGTATGAGTAAGTATTGTAAAGTATTCATGGACGTACATAGAGGGGGATTTGGGGATAACACCCCCCCCCCCATGAATTCAATAACGCAGATAGCCCCTAGAAATCGATCATGGTAACCCCCTCCCCCCTCCAAATTGTGCAAAACATTCCTGGATATCGATTATGTGCCCATAAAAGTATGTTATAGCAAAACACCGGGCAAGAGCATGTCGGTCCATGCTCAGTGTAGGGTTCCGAAGCATAATAATTGCACCAGCAGAAGAGCGAATGTTCATTGCACTTACGCCCTTTTGTTGAGAAACGCAGTTTTTCGTCAAAAACTCTAACGATATATCCGATCATGTCCGAAATAATTTTAGTTTAAAGTATTTGTTAAGCGCTTACTTTTTAACTTTTTTCATATATTCTGATCACATGGTTCAAAAGATAAGGGGGGGTGGGACAATATATGCAACTTTTGGAGAGATTATTTCCAAAAATATTCACTTAATCAAAAAAGTTTGTATCCTGTCAATTTTCCAAATTTCCCAAGGATACTGCGGCAGTATACTGTCAGTCATAACATAAAGGAACGAATTTCTCCCCAGTAAAAGCACTGAACAGTGCTCCCAGTGTATAACGGAACACACCTTTTGACGTCACTATTTTTACCCGACTGTAAAGAAGGGTTATGTTTTTCGCGCGTATCTTGTATGTATGTAATATTCTTTATTACCTGATATCTCACAATCCACTGAACTGATTTATACAATTAATACGTCGTTAGATTCGTCTTGATCGCCCAAGTGTTCTTAGATATGTGACGTTTGAAAAAAACAAATATGGCGGCTGTGAGATGTCAAAATTAAGAGGTGTGAAAAAAAAAGTTGTTTTGAATACTACATTAAGGGTATCAAATTAAAGGGCTTATCAAATGCATTTTAAAAAGGTATAACTTGATTATGACTGTAATACTAAAAAAGTTAGTTAGCAACCATTCTTTTTTTCAATCTTCAATACTTGACAATAGCTACATCGGTTACATCCTACAACTACTAAAAAGTATTAAATAAAAAATAAATTATAAAAAAAAACCCGCCTGCACAAAAAAGATGGAAACAAGAGCCCTACATAATTATTTAATTTCATGCAGTCGGAGGCACTTTACTAACTGCATGAAATTATATAATTATGTAGGGGATCTTGTTTCCATCTTTTTTGTGCAGGCGGGTTTTTTGATTTTTATAATTATTTTTTTTTATTTTTAGTCAAATCAGTTATTTATGATATTATTAATAAAAAAAACCGGCCAAGTTCAGCCGCTACGGCTAATAGGAGCGAAGAAGCGACGAGAAATGTTTCAAAAACGGGGAAAAATTACGCATACGAAGTTGCGCGGGACAGCTAGTATCATAATATCGAGCAAAAAACGACAATAAAGTCACGTTTGTAGTATGGGAGCCCCACTTAAATATATATTTTATTCTGTTTTTATTGTTATAGCGGCAACAGAAATACATAATCAGTGAAAATTTCAACTGTCTAACTATTCACACATTCATATTATATACACAGTTCATGAGATACAGCCAGGTGACAGGCGGACAGACAGACAGTCAGACAGACGGTAGGATAGTGGAATCTTAGTAATATAGCGGGACTATTATCAAGACTCAGCTGTCCGTCTGCTTTACCATTTGGGAACTGTAATAAAAAATCATATTTAACACAAAATGTAATCTAGTACTATGCGTTTCAAATGAGAAGATAATCGCGATCGCGACAACTTCACTCTGTACTTGTCAAAATTGTACCGCTAGCAACAAAAACTACCAAGTCGGGTAAAGTACTGGAACAGACGTAATATTTATTTTCTTTGAACTATGTAGGTAGCTACCTAACATTTTTCTTTATTATAATATTATTAGTATTCTTTATTATTCAATAAACACGAAACAGAAATATGTAAATAGGCAAAATATAAGAATATTCTACACTTTACAGACATAATATTTTATTACCTAAAACATAATAAATAGTAAAATACAGTGCTTATAAATAGTTCATTGGAGTAGGTAGGTACTTCTGTGTAATACTAATGACACCTTTTTACGAATCATTTTATTGCTGACCTTACGTTACACAATGAAGTTGCAGTCGTATTGCGAAACAAAATATCATCATGACAGTTATCAACTCATTTGAAACGCATAGTAGTAATGTTAGTTTTATTTAAATAAAAAATCATATTTAACACAAAATGTAATCTAGTAGTAATGTTAGTTTTATTTACTAATATTAGTTTTTTGTTTTTTTTTTTTTTTATCTTGGAAACTAGTCTTGTAATGTTTTTGTTGTTTACAGTTTCCTACAAAAGCGTCGGAACACCGGCGATGATGATGATGACAGTGACAGTGATGCTGACTCCGTCACCAGCGAAGATTTTGAACAGTACCTAGACTCGGTCACAGGAACTAAGGCATTAGGTGAGATATATTAAGAGATCTATACTAAAAAAAAAGTATTTGTTTGTTTGAACGCGATAATCTCAGGAACTACTGGTTCGAATTGAAAAATTATTTTACTGTTGGATAGCCCATTTATCGAGGAAGGCTATAGGCTATATAACATCACGCTACGAGCAATAGGAGCGGAGCAGCAATGTAAAATGTTGCAAAAGCGGGGAAAATTGTCAGCTAGTACAGTTTATTTTTAATACATTATTTTTATGGTGTTTCACAGCTGAATCAGATGACGAGCTCGATTACCTAGCAGATATGGCAGCAACTAAACAGAAGAGAGGTAGCAAGAAGCAAGCTGATGATGAAGAGGAACCGTTGGGCAGTGATGACGATGACGGCGATGAGGATATGGAGACTGGTGGTGGTGATGAGGATGGTGAAGGTAGGTTTATTTGAATCTATACTAATATTATAAAGCTGAAGAGTTTGTTTGTTTGTTTGGACGCGGTAATCTCAGGAACTGTCCGAAACTGGTCCGAATTAAAAAAATATTTTTCTGTTGGCTCGTTTATCGAGAAAGGCTATAGGCTGTACAACAACACGCTACGACCAATAGGAACTGAGCAGCAATGAAAAATGTTGCAAAAACGGGGAAAATTTACGCAGACGAAGTTGCGCGGGTCAGCTAGTTTATAATATTAGTTGGCATTAAATGGGTATAAATGAAATAAAACGAATGATAGGTGAAATTAGGGACTACAAACTATGATGAGTTTGCAAAACCGACGTACATTTTAACAATGAATCAAAAAATATCAGGTCAAAAAAAATAAGAGGTCGTGGGTTCGATTCTCACACGGAACACCATTTTGTGTGATCCACAAATTGATGTTCCGAGTCTGGGTGTTCGTGTCCGTGACATGTATGTTCGTAAAGTCCCCCGCGACACAGGGCTTGTACCATAATGCGGAGTCGTCTTTTAAAAAAATATGTACATATATCTAAAAAATAGTATTTTGTATATTGCAGACAGTGACGGTGAACTTAACATATCCGCTGATGAAGATGAACCAGTGTTGTCTGGAGACGAAGAGGGTAATATATTACTTCATATTATTTTGTAGTTGATGGCAATTTTGATAATATTTAGTCACGCGTATTTTATTATTTACACATGTTACGGTAACTGTCCCATTAACGGCGAGAAAGCGAGTAGCGATTTAATTTTTAAGAAACACACATACAAAAGATATACAGACATTAATTATTGTTTTTAAACTTTACCTTGTGGGTCCATATTACTAGCAATCCTGTTAACCCCTCCAGCTAAGCTCAATGGCTTTAGGAGTGGGTTCACACGTCGGTAGTATAATGGCTAGATTCGAACTCGCGACCTCACGATTGCGAGACCGATGCCTTAGCCATTAGACTACCGCCGCTACAAACTTCGCTTCACTTCATGCTGTACCTTTAAATAATTCACGCGATTAACTCCCGAAATATATTAATAGTTGATCTTAGACAGTTCCCACTGCCGGCGAGTACTCGCTCTATACTGCATCTCTTTTGTTTACATGAACGGTATCTACAATATACATTTATTGTTCGTTTCTTGAGCGATAAAGCCGCTACTTGCCTCGCTCATCACCGACGGTGGGACAGGTGCCTAAATGGCAGTTAGTAAGAGCCAGGCGCGGATCAAATGGGGGGCAACAGACTCGACTGAACTACCTTTTTTTGGAGGATTTTGACATCGCAATGGTGTCTTTTGACAGGCAATTGCCCACCCGTCCGGCGGTGGTAGTTAGTGTACTGGTATTCAATCAAATGAACCCCCCACCCCATCATACAAGCGACTCACAGTCGCCGGTTGGGCCAAGTACCCCCCCCCCCCCTACTTAACAAAGTTCTGAATCCGCGCCTAGTAAGAGTTAGTTTTGCTCTTGTTTTTATTACCCTATTTTACTCATTTGTTTTTATTAATTACAGAACTATTCCTTGAAAACAGTGATGATGAAGGTGATAAGATTGATGTGCCTGGCACTTCATCAAAGAAAGTAAAAGGAAAACTTAAATTAAAAGGTAAACACGTTGAATGATGCTTAAAAATACGATTGGGATTAACGACCGGTCCCAATATTACAAATACAAATAATTTATTTGCCCTAATGTGGTACAAATAGATGTTTCATCGAGACATTATTTAGTGATATCAATTTTATGACATACAAATATTTTAACTTAAAACTAAACGGGAAATAATTATATGTAATTATAAGAATTAATTAAACTAATTACTACTAGAGGTAGAATTTGGTCATATTTTGTTTGAAGCTTATATCAAATATATACCTCTAGTAGACAAATCCATCGATAGATAGATTATTGAGACCGGTCGTTAGTGTTAAAACCAACTTTTATTATTCCATATTGTTACAAACATTAATTCTAGGATACACTATGTTTTATATACCCCATTTTTTTAGATCTCGATAGATCTCTTCTGAGAAACAAATGTTAGAAATCGACCATTTTTTATTTCGAAATTCAGAAATATATACCTATATTTCTTCAAAACTAAGCATAACATGCAAAAATGATTTTAGAAACATCTGTAGTGAGCTAAATGCTGCATATTTTAAAGTATAAACGAACCTTGTAACTTTGTTAAATCGAAATATTTATACGAGATTTTCGATTTATAGAATTGTTTTTCTCGAAAATTCCAAAGTTAGTAAAGATAAAAAAAAAAAATTGCTATTACGTAAAATGGTATTGTATCGTTTGAGTATTTTATACTACCGCTTACTCTATTAATGCAGTTACTGTACTGCCCCTTATTCAAAATTTATTCACTTAGGATGCAAAACAACTCAATTCAATTCAATAAAAATAAAATTAAGTCCCTTAGTAAGTCGAACAGCGAGAGGAAAATCATTTAACGTATGTCAATTCAATTTAAAATTCTTTATTCACTTGGGATGTAAAACAACGCTTGTGATAGTCGGGATTCTACGTACATGTAATGCCAAGTTCGAAAACAATAGGCAAAGCCGGAGAAAAGAAGCTGGCAATAAAAACTCGCGGCCACTCTTCAAATTGCCAATTTTACCATGTTTGAATGTTTATAGACTTAATATACTATACACCATGTTAAAGGACTGATGCTAATTATATTATTAAAAAGTTGGCATAATCATGATACTTTAGTACTTAAAAGCATTTTAAGTAGCGAATGTTACGTCTTTTATTAAATAAAATTTAGAACGAAAAATAAAGACAAACCATTCTCCAAACATCTGTATAAAATTTTCATAATTTTTTCAACAGGTACTGACGACCTCGGCTCCCTATTCGCGTCAGCTGAAGAATTCTCCACGTTATTAGAAGATACAGCTACAAATAAAAAGCAAGGTTCAAGTCACGCAGTTGCCAACACAGACAACTCAAGCACAAAACAACTGGCCTGGGAAGAAAAACGGGACAGATGGATAAAGGGATACAATAGGAAAATTCTCGGAAATAAAACAAATAAAAAATTCAATAAAAATAAAAAAGGGAACTTCAATAAATCAGATAAAAAAGGTTTTAATAAATCTGATAAGAAAAGCGGATTCAAAATGGCTGACAAAAAAGGTGGCAAGCGAAAAGGCGGGAAAATGGATGGCGCAGGCGGCAAGAAAAATAAAATGAAATGATTTGTTTGAAAATAAAAATATATATGTACCAAATTTGACTCTTTTATTTTTTTTACTTTGTATTCTATTACTTACATAGACGAGTTGTGTGAAATGAAAATATCATCACAGCACAGAAAACAGATAGACATTTTATTATATATCTGTCAAAAAATAAATGGAATATAAATAGTGATGTGATCATATTAATTAGCAGTCGATACTTTCCATACAATTAATTTCAAAAAATAAGAATAAGACTTTATTTTTGCAAAAATATATAAGATAGGTATTTTTAAGGAAAGACGTATTTATATTACATCGTTTTGGTTGTTTCCTCATTAAAAATAAATATATATAGGTATAGTATAACAACAAATCACTGCATGTTATTCAATTTTATCCTTGTGAAGTCATTATGTCTCATTTCTACACAACGTCTATAACAATAAACATATTTAAGCGGAAAGATTTCATCATGTCGCGCTTGTTAATAGAATTGACCTTAACATTGAATATTCTTTGAAACCTGACCATAAATGTCAATATAGAGCAATCAAATGTAAAACAACCACTTGTTTGACAGCGCCTATGTTTACAATGCGCGCGTTGACTTGCAACAGATAATATATAAAATATTTCAAGATTATTAAATCTGTTTTCATAACTCAATAAATAAAAAAAGAAAAGATTTTTTATTAAAACAAGTCAAATTTAGGTCCCGTCGGAAACAAGTCTAAAACTGTGCTAAATTCTAGTGTCCGCGCAATGTATATAACAGTGCGTTGTAGGAAACCCTTGTTTGTTGACATTTCTACATGTAGTTGTATTACGGAACGCAACATCGCCGTATCTAACATTTAAACCGCGTAATATACACACTTTTCTCTGAATTAACACTATACATAAACTGTGAAAGATATATCGTGAAGTAATAAACATTACAGACTAATATTTACAGCTGTTGTTGTAGATGTAAATGAACAAAAAGGCGGGCAAAAATCAGTGCGCGAGTGAGATTACCAATCTATTTATAGCCGGACCTATGGCGCGATAAAACTGTTTTACGCGCTGTAAGTGAAAACAAGTGTCATAGAAACGTTCCAATATAAGTTTTTGCTGTAAAATTACGTTTTTCATTTCTAATAAGACAATCTTCATTGAAGGGATTGAGGAAAACGTAGCCGCGAAACTAGTTTGACAGCTCACGAACGCACACATACGAAGAGGACAGTATTGCGCATGTGTGCGTGTAAGTGATGTGAAATTCTTATGTATACGCTTATCGATTGGCAAGATTATTTCAAGGACAAAGTCGAGACTAATCTATGAATTATCGTTATAGAGCGAACTTATTAAATTTGATGTTTACAAAAGCTGGCCTTTTATAAACTTTGCAATTATGGAGTCGCCTATAATTGAAAATAAAAACCCTGAGGTTTCATTGAACGAGCCCACCCGTTCAAGTTCAAACCAATTTATACCGGAAAACTTGGACCTTCCCGATGATACGTTTCGTATGAGTTTGGATGACTTTTCAATGATTGGGGAGAACGTGACCATTGGGAGGGAGATATCAGTGGAGAGTAGCACTCCCGTAGCGGCTATTCCTTATACACCTACTATAGAATTGGCTTCACCGATAAACACCCCTAATTTGCCAATCCTTACGCCTGATTCTACTACACCGCAATCACCTCCATCGCCACCAATTGTAACCACACCTGTCAAACAATCCGAAGCTAACCCTGATATTCGAAAACTACCAACATTACTTCAGCTATCCTTATCGAAGAAAAATGAAAATGATATATTTGTTAAACCATCTCCCGTTTTAGAGGTCATGTCGCCAGCTAGAATGCTACAATTCGAAATAGAAGCGACCAGTGCAACTCCGACTATGAAACGGGCTGCTATAGACTTTGATTTTTTCAATAAAAACAAATTTGATGAGTATTTTAACGAAGATTCTGAGAAAAATGAAGTTCAAGAGGTTATTGAAGATACGACAGAGGGCAGCACTTTTAAAGAAACACCGGTTATCGTGAAGGCCGACACAGTTCGTCATGAAATAGGCTATGGTAAGTAACATTGCAGTATTAGTGAGTTATTTACTAGTTAGTATATTGTTTTTTCCTTGAATTCAAGGTTTGAAACATACCTGAAGGTGAGGCCGGCTTCAATACCAATGTCAATGTTACTCCGTTTATGTTGAATGACTATCGTAAAGATACTATAATGATAGGTCGGAGGGATTTGGTGATAAAAAAACGGTTCATTGTCGGCCTGAGGGTTTAATGATTAGGCAAGCATAAACGATTTTTTCCGTCGTGTGTGCGACTCACATTTGACCGGTGTCGGTCGAAACAAAATGCACAAGTCATAAGCTTGTTATCCGACACTGCCATGTATATCACATGACATGAAATCCTGGATCCGCCCATGTCAAAAAAATAGATCAGGAATATCACAATGTCCAAAATTCGTTCTGGGGGAGGCAACATTTGCCTCAACCAGTCAAGTGTGAGTCGCGTACATCTATACAAACGCGATGTAAACGCGCGTTTGTAGCGATGCATCGCACAAAAAGCCGCCACCATTTGGAACCACAGTATTACGATGGCATCGCTCGAGACTTACTTACGCTAGCCTTGCGTAAGCGATGCCGCCTCTTGCTGCTTTGAAAACGACGATTAAGAATAGAACAGAAACAGTGGTTAAAGCGGTGGTAGCCTAATGGCTAAGGCATCGGTCTCGCAATCGTGAGGTCCCGGTTTCGAATATTACCGACGTGAACCCACTCCTAGCACAAGCCTTTGAGCTTAGCTGGAGCTAAGCTCAAGGAGCAGCAGAAATGTTGCAAAGACGGGGAAAATTTACTCGGGACAGCTAGTTAATATACATTTAAAAAAAAATGCGACTAAAAGCTAATTCTCTTTAAACAACTGTCTTAAAAATTATTACTTGGTAGAAAACTTCGCGAGCCCTCCTAAAGCATCGCTTTTTGCTAGTAATATTTTATTGTTAGAATGAAGCTTCCGGGCCTTATTCTAGCGGACAGAAACAACTCAATACCGATGACCCAACATCTGCACCTGATATGCAGTTGTTTCATTACCTAGTGATATTGTGTGTGCAATTTATTTTTAGTTTGTGTAGGTAAAGTACTAAACATTCCAAGAGAACGTAATAAGAAACTGAAAATATATTCTACTTAAAAATTTACTTTGATTACCTACCTATTAATATTTGTGTAATAAATAAACTTAAATGAATTATTGTAATATTATAAAATTATATATACTACGGGTCTTAATCGCGTGAATAATTTAAGGTAAAATACCTTGTTCTACCCGTGACCACGGCCGTTGCAATACGGTCGAAACGTCGGACAATAAACAAGGTATTTTACATTAAATTATTCACGCGATTAAGACCCGCAGTATATCGTCGTTGATAGACCAATACCGCGTACCTAACATTGTTCAAAACCGCGTATGTACAAAAAAAACAAAAATGAGATTTCGCGGCTGTAGATTACTGATTGTAATTGGCGTCGACCTGTATGTCAATTTTTTGAATCGACCAATAGGAAGAGGAGTATATCGAAAATAACAATACCGCGGATCGTTCGAGGAAAAAGTTACGACACGAAACCCGCGTATCTGCGCCAATTTTATAGGTAGTGTAGTGTTTATGTGACGCTCCTGGTAAAAAATATTTTTATGTGTAATTACTGAATTATTTTTAATGTAAGTATGTCAAAGGTACTCTTTGCTTTATTATAAACAAAATTGAACCCTTTTTAATTCTGAAATTGTGTGATTTCGTGTATAAAAGTTCTTCTAATTTTTACGTTGTTCTTACTGAGAATAAAAGACACTACGTAAAAAGTTACCTTAATAATTTACCTATGTTGCCATCACACTACTGTCGTTAATTTAGCACTAAACAATATCTAAAACCTATCATTCAATCTGTGCTCTACAGAATGTACGTAGAATATTGTACAGCAAATTCCGTGCCGGCCGCATCACGAGAGCTCTATAATGATGTCTTTAAAGAGGAGAATATAGGACTATACCAACCAAAGAAAGACGCTTGTGATTTCTGTTGCTCTTATAAAGCTGGTAATGTAAAAGAAGGAGCCTACCAACAACATGTTGAAGCAAAGAATTTAATGCGAGAAGAGGAGAAAAGAGATAAAGAGAACGCAAAACTAAAAGTAATTCACGCTATTACTGCTGACTTGCAGGCGGTCAAGTTATGCGCTTCTTTGAACGCTAGTGCGCTATATTTTAAAACAAATTTAGCAGTACATAACTTTACAGGTTAGGACCTTGGAACAGACCATGTCGATTGTTATTGGTTTGACGAGACAGCGTGTGATCTTAAAGCAGCCACGTATGCATCTTTTTACGCTGATTATATTACAAAATTGTTTGAGAGAGACCCGAAAGATATTAATTTGGAGCGATGGATGCAGTGTACTATCAAACACATTCCTCTTATTAGCAATGGAGAAGAACGTGACTATAACCCAAAAATATTTAGAGAAAGGCCACACGCAGATGGAGGTGGACTCAGTACATTCTGTTATTGAAAGAAAATTAAAAAAATGTCGAGATTTTTTTGCCCGCACAATATGCATCCATATCAAAAGAAGCTAGGAGAAGAATATTTCCATACACTGTTATTCAACCAGAGACACGTTCTATAAAGATTACAGCGCTAAAATGTACCAAATATACGACTCAATAAGACCTGGACGAGGGGTTGGTGATGGCTGTGTTGTTGATCTCTACGTGTTAAAGTACAACCTTAAAGGACCAATCGAATACAATAATCATTTTAAGTCAGATTTTAGCCCCCTACCTCGGAGGCCTAAAAATATTTCTTCAAGTTAACTTCAAAGATAATTATTACAGAAAAGAAGACAATATAGACTGTTTTTAGATTATTTTAGTTAAAAATGATAATTTTGAGACTGTTTGATTGTTCCTTACTAATTATGTCAGCTCAATGGCTGCTAATAAAGTTTTATTTTATTTTGTAATAACATTTTTTATTTGATGTTTCAATATGGTGCTGCATAGTCGCAATTGCAGTTTATAAGCTGAATAAGTTTATATATTTATAGAATAAATAATGTCGACTCTTTATAACTTTAAATAATTTTACTTACTTGATGTTGGTAAATATATTTTATTTTATCTATATAATATTTATGATTAAACATAATCATTTAAATACTTAATATTATAAAGTAAATGATTGTTTAGGGTTTTTTTCCTTAACAATTTTGCGTAAGTACTGTCTATGATCCAGAATCGTTTGAAACGATACAGCGTAAGTGACTTTGTAAATAAACTGTGGCGGTACCCACATATTATTATAATAAAATAAAAAATAAATTGACACTTGACAGCTCGCGCCAAATCCTGAATCGCGATATAGAAGTTTTCACAGCTGCTAACTATAAATACAAGTTCCCAACGTTAACCGTTGGGCCGCGGCCCGCCAGGCACGATCACCTCGCCTGGTCGGAGGATCCTCCCTTTGTGTTGGAGGGACTTAACACCTTGCCCCTCACAGTGGTGACCCCGACGTGATTGGAAGCAGCCTTCATCACCAGCAGCAGCAACATCGTCAACGCCACACTCACCGTCACTCCCATAGATAGAGATTAAGTAGAACGAAACGGTCCTATGCTAAAGTTCATTCAACATTCGGTCGATTAGTTTTTTAGAAATTTAGTTTTTTGCCCCTCCTGTAAAATTAGAGAAAGTGTACATACGCGGTATTTAACAATGCTAGTTACGCGGTATTGGACTATCAACGACGATATATAATTTTATAATGTGTACAAATCGCGAAAGTTTATCAACATTTATTGTAATATTAATGTTTTCTACAATTGTACAGGTACAACACTAAAATTAGTAATAAGTTTACTAATTAGTGCTGATATCAGGCACTAAAGACCCTACCAATTAATATTTTGTTATTTAGCTAAATATGTTAGATAATATTTAATTCTAGCACGAATTGAACCATGGCTTTACCTTATTAGAAACGGGCCATGTTTTACTACAACATGTGGCTGCACTATTGCTCGTCCTCAAATATGTTACAGTAAAATCGATCGCTCGGCGATCATCCGGCAACCTGTCAAAACAATATTGGCCATACGTGGCCATACCAAACATGTGTGGCGATTTGGGCGGGACATTACAGCAAAATTGCATAGTCCAGGGCTGGTATTACTTGCTTGCAATGTTGCCAGTCTTCCGGCGCAATCGGGGGAGAAATATAGCTTAGATTAGAAGAATTCGACCAAAAGTCAAAGTCCATAAATTACGTGAGGTGATTTTGATGGAATTTTGACCCTCCCTTCTTGTCATGAGGATATCGTGAGATTTGACTTGACTCCCTCCCTTCAATTAATGTCAAAACAAGTCAAAATTACGAAAAAAAAAACAACGGGTTGCACTCCGGGAGTGCTGGCAGAAGTGAAAACTTGGAATATTTTGGAATGGTTAGGGAATAATTTCGCACGAATTGCATTATTTATCAGTATAAAAGTACTATCATCCTACTATATATATCCTATCCTCCTATCCTTTATATATATACATGACAATATATATTACATAATAAAAATGTAAAACTTCAGAACTATTACGCTGTAGCGTTTTATAAACACACACGCACACTCGTGCAAGCGCCCTGCGCCGTTTAAACGAAATAGTAAAAAGAGAGGGGGATATTACTTCCTCTCCTACGCCGCGCCGGCGGTCTACTCTCCCTCCGTCTTACGAATTTTCGATCAGGTCACGTGTCCTGACGCCAGTTTAAAATTTTTTACCCATCCCAAAAAGTGCAAAACAGCGCTATAAAAGTTTTCACTTCAAAAAAATTAATAAATTTAATCTACTTTAAGATGAGCAAAAAAAATACATGAGGCTTGCATACGTGGGGGAGAGGTATCCCCACGTGAGTTTTGGTTAGATTCGGATCAACCCCTCCCCTACCCCTACCTTCCCCGCTTGTAGGCGTGTAATCTGCAACGCGCTGTGTTGCAGATCACGCGCCTACGTACGAGTACCTCACGTTTTATTGTTATTCTGATAGAGAGAGAGATATAGACGCGAACACGCGCGTGTCCGTCGCGTTCATGCCAATCGCCTAAAAACGCTCTATACTCTATACATCCCAGCTTTAGTGAACGTGCTAGGTAGTAGCCTAGTATGTACCTATATCATTTACTAAACATATGTAAGTTGCAAGGGTTTGTACAAACAAATTACTTGGGACACTCAGAAAGTTTTGAGTAACTTAAAAAACTAACTTACATGAAAACTTCTCTACCAACCTACAAAGTTTCATGCGTCTGAACTAATTTTCGATTTTTTTCAGTCCGGCACAGACACCTCTTTTACAGCCTTCTCGAACGCTGCTAGCGCGTCTTCCGGCAATGAAAACTGTATCCCTTTCAGCTGATTTTTCGGTGTTCGGTCGCTTGTTACTCATGGCAGACAAAACTTCTGGCAGGCATTTTGTGACATACCATTCGGCGTTGATGCTGCTTTGGTCTCGTAATAGAATGGAAACCAGATACCCCGTCAAAGTGAAGAAACTAACGATCAAAATTTTCCCTGCGCTTCTCGATCGCTTCACTTTCGTAGGCGTTGGTTCGTTTTGAAACAGTCAAACTGTCGACTGACGCTTTGTTTATGGATCCTATTGATAAATCCAGGATTCGTCACCTGTCACAATGTCGTAAACGCGCCGAGACGGGCCTGTTACAAATTTTTGAATCATACTGCTCCACACGGGCCTGCTTCTGAGCTTCGATGAGGTTGTGCGACACTCAGCGCGAAACTATCCTCCTCACGCAAAGATGCTCGTGTAAAAATTTGTTGTAACCGCTTCCCAAACCAATCTGCAGTGTATGCTGAATCTCTTTGTATGTCTCCTCCTCCTTGGATGGGCTACTCGGAGTACCTATGTAATGTAAATGATTGTATTGTATGTGGATAGGGGTAAGATTTTAATGCCCAGCGGTCCAATTCCCGTATTTAAAGCAATACAGTTGCAGTTAAGCTTCGATTAAAACGGCCATTTTCGTATTCTTTTAACTTTGGTATCGATACGTTTGCGCACCGTACTAAAATGTATACAGCGCTTTCGAAACGCAAACTTGACGCAAGCGTATATTTGAGACCGATCCCAAAGTTACAAGAATTTATTTATTTATTTATCAATAACAATAAAACAATTGTGTTTGACAATGACATTAAATTCTTAATTACTCTAATCGCTACTTAATTGCTAAGGTGGCTATAACTAATGATAATTATTTATTTACATTGTATTTGAACATGTCACAAATAAGATGACATGACACACATCATCACAAGTAAGTGGTTATAAAATTAAACAAGTCAAAAGGTATTAATAAAAGGAAATGTATACATGGATTCATTATTAATGACAACTTCTTATTCGATTACAATAGAATTACACAGCATTATTGCTCTACGGAAAAAAAAAATTTTTTTAGTAAATATAGTTTAAGTTTCCTCTTAAATAGTTGCATCAATACTTAATCACACTAATATTATAAAGGTGAAAGTTTGTGAGTATGTGAGTGTGTTACATGTTTGTTACTTCTTCACGTCTAAACGGCTGGAACGATTTTAATAAAATTTGGTACGAAGTTAGCTGACACCCTGGATTAAAACATAGGCTAATAAACCGCGGGTAACACCGCGGGGCACAGCTAGTACCTATATAAATGTGAATGTAAGTTTGTTTGTTACGCTTTCACGCGAAAACTACTCAACCGATCATCATGAAACTTTGTACACATATTCTTGGAGGCATTAGAAGTAACATAGGATTATAAAAAAAGGGGGGAAATTTATTTATGTAATACTGCTTGAATATATAGGCTAGGTACTGTTAATATTTTCAATTTATTAAAATAGTCTCGACAGGACTCTCTTTGTGAAATACCTACAATAGTTCGTATAGCCCTCTTTTGTAGTATGAATGCTCTGTCACAATTATACCTATAGTTATTACCCCAGAGTTGTATACTATATCGCAGCCTAGACTCGACCAGAGCATGATAGACAGTTTTTAAATGGTTCATACTGACAACATCTCTCAAACTTCTGAGGGCATAACAGGCGGATGATATGGAGCCATCTATAGCATCTAGCTCGTTTTTCCAGTTAAGCAAGGCAACAACTAACAGAATCAACCATTTTAATTCTTTCTTCCCCCAAACCTATATCTAATTGATCATTACGTCGAGATGTTGATTTAAATAAAATAAGATCAGTATTTTTTGTATTAATTAGGTTATTTGTAACAAGCCATGTTTGAAACATGCTGATAGCTGCGTTAATTTTCGTGCTAAAATCTTCTATGCGTTTCGAACTAATGATTGCGTTGGTATCGTCAGCAAAAACAACTAGGCTAATAGCAGAATCAAATTGTTCAACACAATTATTAAATCATTAGTAAAAATTAAAAAAAAAATAGGACGCAAAATAGATCCTTGAGGTACGCCCTTGCTTACATGAACCATCTGCGATCGGTGATTTTTTTGACAGTTATTGTCGTCAAATACAACAATGGCCGTTTGGTATTCTTGTAACTTTGGGAATCAAAACTTAACTGCAACGTACTACTCGCGAATTGGCCTCCTGAAGTCGTTGCTTACTGAAAGAGCTATTTTCTTCCCTTAAAAATATGTTTTTCAAAGTCATATTTTATAATCTTCAATAAAAGAAGACATATTGTCAATATTTAATCACCAAAGGTCGAAGTTCATTAGATAAAGTGACAAAATAACCTTTCATCTTTCTGCAAAATGAAGGACTGCCTCTGTGGCGCGGTGGGAGTGTATCCGACTGCTACACAAGAGGTCGTGGGTTCGATCCCCATCCAGGATAAAACTTTGTATGATGAGCACGATGGTTTATTCTGTGTCTGGGTGTCATTTATCTATAATATGTATTTAAAAATATATAAATATGTTTATCGGTTGTCTGGTTTCCATAGAACAAGCTCTGCTTAGTTTGGGATCAGATAGCGTTGTGTGAGTTGTCCCAAGATATTATTATTATCAATTAGATGCATCAGTTTACTGTGCTAGTGGCGGATTGAGACATTGAGACCTTGGAACCGCTTAAGATCCTATAATTTTCGTTTGGAGTAAGCTTGACGTCGCTGAGAGGTTTTATTATGGAAAACAGATATACACGGGACGGTTTTTTGTGCCCTCCTCTGATGGTAAAAATTCAAAAAAATCAAAATTCTTTATTCACTTAGGATGCAAAACAACTCTTGTGATACGTCGGGATTCTACATGTACATGTAATGCCAAGTTCGCAAACAATAGGTAAAGCCGGAAAAAAGAACCTGGCAATAAAAACTCGCGGCCACTCTTTTCAAATTGCCATCTTTACAATTTTGAATGTTTATAAACTTGATATGGGAGTAAGGTGCTGCGACTAATATACTGTACACCATGTTAAAGGACTGATGCAAATTGTATTATCAAAAAGTTGAAACATGAGATAAAGCAAAATCAGCCATAGTGGGTACATTATAGTAGGAGCATCTACTTACAACAAAGGTAAAAACTATATGTGCTTAAATATTGGCCAAAATACTTGTAACGAATGATTAAATATAAAATTTTAATTCGGATATCAAAAAGAAGGAAAGAATGGCCGTCGCACTAGCCCAAAACAGTATCAGTGCCACCCAAATCCTTGTTTGGCAAAGATCTGAATGTCACCATACCGCGCTCCTCATTTGAGACATTAGTTTGTAAATCTCATTTGCCCAGTATATACTTGCTAAAGTGCCCTTCAACCAAAACACACATTACTATTTCATGGAAGATACTATTGTAGTACCCACCAAGACGACCTATAGCTTATACCTCTCGGAGAGGACTCCAGATACCAATAGAGAGACAGGATTGAATCTCTTATCTCCCCCGTCAAGGGTAAAACCAAAATAAATGAATATTACCAGAATGATCTAATCAATCAAATTATTATAATATTTAATACTATTTTGGACCGGTAGGTAAATAATCATGACTTGTGTTTACCTCTTGAAGGTCACAGGGTCGGGTAAACCGGATATGGCATATTTCAATACTTGTTTTCTGTTGGAGCATGTTATTATAGCATGATTTACATCATCCGATTAATCGGAAGTCTGAAATCGGTGGAGTCCTCTGCACATTTTTTAGAGGCGAAGGCAATGTAGGCGCGGATACAAGACGGGGCAACAGGGGCAATTTGGTAAGTCAAATGTTGCCCCCCCCCCCCTTCCAAACAAAGTTGAGCGCCTGAGGCAATGATACACAAATATCAATAGGCGAAGGGTTAAAACTTTAAATATATCTTAACTCGATATATTTCGTTCTTTGTATCTGACTATACTATTAAGAACTGCGATTCAAAGGCAAACCGAAGAGAACTGTAATAAATCTAAGCACCCTTCGACACTGAACGACTGATGCTGTCACTGTCACATAAAGGTGATTATAATGACAGAAAAAAAAATACTTTTGAGCACAACTCAAACTTAAATATTGTTTGAGTATCCGGGGGTATGTCGGTCATTTCTTCACTTAGGTTACAAATGCAACTCTTAATTCAACATAGCCTTCGATGTCACCATCTGACCGTGGATATAATTTCATCCCGAACAAAGAAATTCGGTGACTCATTTCTCTGCCGCACACCCAAAAAAATGGGACTCCCTACCAGCACATGTGTTCCTCCTATCTACGACATGGGGTCTTTCCAAAGAGGCGTAAAGAAGCACCTTGCAGGTGAGCAAGGTAAGGACAGTCGGTGCTGCACATAGTTCTGTACAGTCTGGCAATGCGTTTGGACTATTCTCTTTCCACTTAACATCAGGTGGAATGGAGTCATTTGCTTAACTATATAAAAAAAAATGCCAAATACGTAAAGCAATATTCTCGATTTGCTGCTCCAACTAGTTGGAAACATAACTATTTATTATACGGGAATTAACACGCATTGTTTACCTTAAAATTGCTTGACGTTTCGACCAGGTTGCACCGGCCGTGGTCACAAGCGGACTGAGAGGTAAACAATGCGCGTTAATTCCCGTATAATAAATAGTTATAATCATGCAACGCGAAAGTTTAAATGTTAGTATAGTTGGAAACATCCAAAAAAAATAGTTGAAGCAGCAACTATTTAAGAAATGTCAAAAAGCAGATTCTTTAAAGAGATATCATACAAATGCCGGACAATGACGTCACGCTGGCGCATTGGTCTATTAAAGCTGTCACAGGCATGTTTGTATATATCAATGTTTTGGCGATTGCAGCGACATGTGATACAAATGGAAATTTAAAAAAATAATTTAAAAAATCTCTCACAGACATGTTTTTTTTTTATTCTATAAATTTACTCTGGGCTTTTATCCACACGGATACGCCAGCCATTGTACCTTATCTATACTAATATTATAAAGCGGAAGAGTTTGTTTGTTTGTTTGTTTGCTTTGTTGATATGTTTGTTTGTTTAAACGCGCTAATCTCAGGAACTACTGGTCCGATTTGAAAAATTCTTTTTTTGTTAGATAGCCCATTTATCGAGGAAGGCTATAGGCTATATAACATCGCGCTACGACTAATAGGAGCGGAGTAGCGACGTGAAATGTTGCAAAAACGGGGAAAATTTACGCATACGAAGTTGCGCGGGACAGCTAGTTGTCTAATAAATAGGTACATATTGAAATTATTGCTAAGCACTTACATTAGTTAACGATAAGGGGTTCATTAGTTAATATAGACATGGTTGTTTATTACAATTACAATGTCATCAACGTTTTCTTATGACGTTATCACGTGAAATTATCGTCCGTAAACCGACTTTACCGACAATATTTTTTTTTTGGTAACTTACGAAACTAGCATATTATTGATTTTTTAAGACCTTCTTTTCAAAATTTCGTACTTAGGTTACAAATACAACTCTTATGAACGTCTGACAAATAATAGACTCTACATTTAATTATAGAATTTTATAAGCTACGGGTCTTAATCGCGTAAATATTTTATTTTAAGGCTAAATACCTTTGTTTATTTAGCCTTAAAATAAAATATTTACGCGATTAAGACCCGTAGCTTATAAAATTCTATAATGTGTACAAATCGCGAAAGTTAACGAACATATATCTACATTTAATGTCAAATTGGCAAAGCAATTACCTACTAAATTGGTCAAACTGGGTAATCTAAGAAAAGAAAGAAACAATCTAATAAAGCTGAACAGTTTATTTGAATGCGGCAATCTCAGTAACTACGGGTCCGAATTGAAAAAATATTGTCCCGTTGGGTAGCCCATTTATCGAGGAAGGCTATAGGCTATATAACATCACGCTAAGACCAATAGGAGCGGATCAGCAATGTACAATGTTGCAAAAACGGGGAAAATTTACGCAGACGACGTTGCGTTTGTTTATTTGAATGCGACAATCTCCGGAACTACGGGTCCGAATTGAAAAAATCTTTCACTGTTGGATAGCCCATTTATCGAGAAGGGCTATAGGCTATATAACATCACGCTACGATCAATAGGAGCGGATCAGCAATGTAAAATGTTGCAAAAATGGGGCAAATTGATGCATACGAAGTTGCGCGGGACAGCTAGTAATAATAATAATAAGTCATATAATGATATCACATTGTACTGGGATTGCTCTGTCATCACATACAGGACTGTTGTCGCCAACAAGCCTGATAATGTGGTGATAGATCGATCACAGCGTCGTTCTATGATTGTCGACATCACCATCCCCCATAACGAGAATCTCGTGAAATCTGAAGAAGATAAACAAATGAAATATCTGGATCTGGCGCACGAGATTGGCGTGTCCGATATTTGTTCGTAAACTTTCACGATTTGTACACATTATAGAATTTTATAAGCTACGGGTTTTAATCGCGTAAATATTTTATTTCAAGGCTAAATACCTTTGTTTATTTCCCGACGTTTCGACCGTATTGCAACGGCCGTGGTCACGGGTAGACTCTACCCGTGACCACGGCCGTTGCAATACGGTATTGCAATATTTACGCGATTAAGGCCCGTAGCTTATAAAATTCTATAATGTGTCCGATATTGGTCTGATTGCCAAGAGCCTCGACCAACACCTTGAGAGACTCGCGTTAGGCGGTTGGAACAAGTGCTTGATACAGAAGGCAGTACCTACCTACTTCTGGGCACTGCCCGCATGTTCCTTTCTCTGGGGCCGTAACCACCGGTAGCTTGGTCCCTGTACCCGATGCCGGTGGGACACTAATTTATTGTATTTTTAAATATATTTGTTTTTATGTACCTATAATATAAAACTGTAATTTAACATGGTTTTGCATTATATAAGGAGAAAAATAATAATAATATCTCGTGATCATTCAAACAACGCCATCTGACTGACCCAGATCTGAAACTAAGCAGAGCCACTATGGAAACCAGACAACTAATAAACATACTTAAATATTTTTAAATAAATACATATTATAGATAGATAACACCCAGACACAGAATAAACCATCGTGCTCATCATACAAAGTTTTAACCTGGGCGGGATCAAACCCACGACCTCCGGCTTAGCAGTCAGGGTCACCACTCGACCAACAGGCCATTTTCTATTATTAGATTTACCGCCTGAGGTGAGGAGACACAAAAAAAAACATTCCAGACCCATGATGCCCCTGGAAGATACCCCTGGGGGTAGAGATTGCAATCCGTCTGGATCTGGACAATTTTTAACAAGAATCAGGACCTATCGTCCTTTACGTTCGAAAATGACTTAAATTAATCAAATCTGTTTTTTAGGAAATATATTTGGGGTTTTATATAATTATATAGATTATATAATATATTTTAATGCTATTTAAACATCTGTAACATTTATATTTTTTTGAAATTTATACGCCAATGTGAAGGCAGAATAAGATGTGTCATAATTTATTTAAGAACTTTCTGTACCTAATTCATGCAAATAAATGATTTTGATTTTGATTACTACCATTATAAAGAGTTAGATTTGATTGTTTGTTTGCATTGAATAGGCTCCGAAATTACTGGACCGATTTGCAAAATTCTTTCACCATTAGAAAGCAACATTATCGAGGAGTAAAATAGGCTATATTTTATTGTCTAAAAAATTAAAAATCCCTACGAAAATTGCAATAATGTAACTCAAGGTATAAAAAACTACGATATGACACCCGTGCTAAGCCGGGGCAGGCAGCTAGTGCTTAATAAACAAGACTAACTTCATTCCTTTTTTCCTCACCCATTGATTAAGTTTATTCGTGTGGTGCCGGCTTAAGAATAGTACCACCCCATCTCTACCCGTGGGTGTCGTCAAGGCGACTAAGGGATTTTACCCCGGAGGACGGGCAGCAGCGTCCTCTACGTACCTAAAGCCTTACTGCGATCGCCAACCCGCTCGCCAAGCGTGGCGATTATAGCAATTACCCCCAGGATCTACATACTAGTAGGTTCTACTGGGGAGACCCGTGCCCAGCAGTGGGCCATCTTATGGGTTGATATGAGTTGAAGGTTGTTATAAAAAAATCATTCAATTTAGCACATGTAAGACTTAGAGGCATCCTCAAATTTTCATACGGTCAGTCGTAAGAAGAGATGCACTGGACAGAAACCGTAGGAGACGGATCATTTGCTCGCTCCTCAATGTCAACGCTGACGCTGACCCTCAGATATAAGGGTCCAACTTCAGAGAAAGAACCTAGCACATAAAAAAAAAATTAGTTAGCAACCATTTTTTTTTAAATTTTCAATACTTGACAATAGCTGTGATAAGAGTTAGTTGTTACATCCTATAACTAATCAAAAGTATGAAATAAATTGTATGTTTATTAAACATACACAAACGGAAAATCTATACTAATATAGTAAAGCTGAAGAGTTTGTTTGTTTGTTTGAATGCGATACTCTCAGAAACTACGGGTCCGAATTGAAAAAATATTTTACTATTGGATAGTCCATTTATCGAGGAAGGATATAAGCTATATAACATCACGCTACGACTAATAGGAGCGGAGCAGCAATGAAAAATGTTGAAAAAACGGGGAAAATTTATGCGTACGAAGTTGCGCGGGTCTGCTAGTCTTTAAATAAAGGCAACAAAAGTATGGTATTTTCCATGAAAGTCTATTACAGAGAAAATTTATTTGAGTAAGTATTTTATCGACACTCTTACTATCGAGCAAATACTAAATAATAATAATAATATCTTGCGACAACTCACACAACGTCATCTGATCCCAAACTAAGCAGAGCTTGTACTATGGCAACCAGACAACTGATAAACATACTTATATATTTCTAAATACATACATATTATTGATAAATTACACCCAGACACAGAATAAACCATTGTTCTCATCACACAAAGTTTTATCCTGGGTGGGGATCGAACCCACGACCTCCTGCGTAGCAGTCGGATACACTCCCACCGCGCCACAGAGGCAGTCTGAGCTACTAGGATTTAATTTATTAAAAACTAGCTGACCCGCGCAACTTCGTATGCGTAATTTTTCCCCGTTTTTGAAACATTTCTCGTCGCTTCTCCGCTCCTATTAGTCGTAGCGCGATGTTATATAGCCTATAGCCTTCCTCGATAAATGGGCTATCAAATCGGACCAGTAGATCCTGAGATTAGCGCGTTTAAACAAACAAACAAACAAACTCTTCCGCTTTATAATATTAGTATAGATAAAGCAATGCGTAAATATTAGTTTTTTAATTAAAATAAGACTGCCTCTGTGGCGCGGTGGGAGTGTGTCCGACTGCTAAGCAAAAAGTTGTGGGTTCGATTCCCACACGGGATACAACTTTGTGTGATACACAAATAGTTGTTCCGACTCTGGGTGTACTTTGTGTCCGTGAATTGTATGCTTAAAGTCCCCCGCGATACAGGGCTTGTACCCTACAGCGGGAAACGTCTTCTAAAAAACAAGTTATAAGATTCAGTTTAAGACAGTAAACGTTGTTCATTAAGACTAAGTTGAAGAATTTTAATTGGTTCACATTAAGTAAGTACATTTGCTCATAAATAAAGTACTTACCTAATTGGTAAGAAATGCTTCTAACAATGGCCATTAGAAATTAGCTAATTTCTTTGTCCTCGAAAGTACTAATTCATCAATGTGTTTATTTCCCAAAAAAAAAATAGTGTCATTTATACTAATATTATAAAGCTAAAGAGTTTATTTGTTTGAACGCGGTAATATCAGGAACTCCTGGTCCGAATTGAAAAAATATTTTTCTGTTGGGTAGCCCATTTATCGAGGAATGCTATAGGCTATCTAACATAACGCTACGACCAATAGAAGCGGAGCAACAATGAAAAATGTTGCAAAAACGGGGAAAATTGAAACATACGTTGCGCGGGTTAGCTAGTTACCAATATACCGGATCCGGTCTACGTCAAATGATGCCGGATTACCTGGCAATCCCTACCTGGGGGTGTCACGGGAACTTGGATTCGGACCCGTGGCACCATTTACAACACCATTTTACAACAACAGTGTACCAGTGGTATCTATCACAAATTCTATTCCAGTTCCTATAAACCCACTAATAAATAAGAAACTACTAAAGATTTATGTGAACAAATATTGTGAACTTACATTTTATAAAAACACGAGACAAAAAAACCTGATGACAAACTGCATTAGTACCTAACTATAAGATCATACTTAACTTTATAAAATTATGTAACTACTAGCTGTCCCGCGCAACTTCGTCTGCGTAAATTTTCCCCGTTTTTAAAACATTTCTCATTGCTGCTCCGCTTCTGTTGTTCGTAGCGTGATGTTATATAGTCTATAGCCTTCCTCGATAATTGGGCTATCCAACAGTGAAATATTTTTTTTCAATTCGGATCAGTAATTCCTGACATTACCGCGTTCAAACAAACAAACAAACTCTTTAGGTTTATAACATTAAGTATAGTTGTTCTACGGGTCTTAATCGCGTGAATAATTTAAGGTAAAATACGTTTCAGACCGTATTGTTGCAATACGGTCTGAAACGGTCGTGGTCAAGGGTAGACAGAATACGGTCGAAAAGCCGGGCAATAAACAAGGTATTTTATCTTAAATTATTCACGCGATTTAGATCAGTAGTATATATAATTTTATAATAGTCTATTATAATTATACTCTATTCCAATTAAGGATTAGGCTATTTCTGAGAATGTACCTCTGCATGTTTCTCTTTGATTGATAAAATACAAATGTACTTCTTGCGCACGGGTAGACTGTATCTCTATATATATATATATCCTCCTGAGACCCAGGGTATCGAAATTTATCTGATTTAGTTGAAATTTAGCATAGATGTTCTTAGACACATAATATTTAAGGAAAAAATAATAAAAAAATTCCCATCCCCTCCATAACCCTGAAATAGGGGGTATCATAGGTGATACTACGGGTCTGAAAGTAATCAAATTATGACAAAATCAATCATTTATTCAGTGTTATTAACAGATGTATGAAACTCGTAGAAACAGTTTCTATTGACATTAAAACACAAAAAAATTTGACAGGCTGAACATTTCACAAATGTTAACTGTTTACAACTACTCATTCGACACTTAGACCGATTATTTTGATTGCCTTTAACACACACAGGTAAGTGACGTGCTTCTTTCATCCTTTTTGCAATATGAGGTACAGGTTCTACTTGTCTGCGTTTTCTGGATGAGGTCTCAGGCAGTGGCTGTTCTTGTTCTGCCACCATCAAAGGTAACGGACTTTCACGTGGACTTCGCTGTGGACTCTGACGTGGACTACGGGTCAAGCGTTCTAGCATAGGACTTGAACACTGTATGTTACTAGTTGTCATTGATCCGCCGTAAATAAGATACTTAGCTAAGTCCATTTTGAAGTCCAGATATTGCATGATAAGCTTTCGAGGGCGACTAAGTTTCAGTGCGTCTTGGCGATATTCTATCCACGCTGAGGCAGCAGCAAAGTCAAAGAAGTGAAAAATCGCTCTTACGGTCCATTTGCCAGTTCTTCCACGCATAGCATACTTCCCAATTATCCTATCTAAGAGATCTATTCCTCCCATATAAGAATTGTAATTCTTTATTGAAACAGGCTGCGGTATATCAAGATAACGCTGATCTTTTTTACTCCAGCGTCGGCATGTTCCTAGAGGATGTACTGCGCTCTCCGTGGAGGCTACGTGAATAGGCTTGCTGTCAAGCCATTTTAAAACAGCAATTTTTTTGTCGTCCCTTACTATACAGTCATAGCTACCCCTACCAGTTTTTTGTAAAGTTCTGTCTGTCTTCATCAAAGGTTTGTTTTTATTTGTCGCCTTATTAGGACGTGAGTACTCAGGAACACGATTTTTCATTAACGTCCCTGTACCATGCATATTTCTGTCTACTGGATTATCCAAAAGAGGTAAAGAGGTGAAATAACGATCAATATAAATTGATGTCTTTGATGGCAGTGTGTCGATAAGTTTTAGAACTACACGACCACCTAAATCTATCTTGTCTGGCATTGGATACAGGGCTGAATCAATTGATGTACCCTTTCCCTGGTAAAGATACAAATCAAGAGGGAGACCATTAGGATTAGCCATTAAAAATACTTTAATTCCTTCTGGATTCGGTTTCCAGTAAAAGGAATGATCTGTTCATCAATAGCTACATGTGTGTCTCTTCTGTTTTGCCTACACGCATTTTCAATTTGATGAACAATTGGACGAATCTTCCAAAATCTATCAACCTCTCTCATAGCTTCAGATACTTGTTGGTCATCGACGACTTTAATGTTTGATCTAATATTAAAATATCTATTACGGGTAAATGTTTCGGCTACCTTCACTCTTGTTTCTTCCGACCAATACATCCTAATCCTTGGAAGACCTAGAACACCTATAGCCATTGAGCAGCCAATGAATGAACGTATCTCTTCAGGCGTCGTATTCAGTGACCTACCAGTTCGAATAACGCTTGATAAGTTTGTAGAAGTAGACATTGATTCGAAAAAGGTAGGATGAATGTATTTATAAAAGTACTCATGCGTAGTTTTCATTGAAGTTGGTTCTTCGAGGGGAGGATCTAAATCGAATGAATTATCAAAGTTTTCTGACGGTACCCATGTAGGATTTCGAATAATAGGTCTCCTAGAACCAGTGTTCTGAGAAGAGCTGGCAATGCCTGACAGGGGCTCTTCGTCTGACGCTTCCCACTCGCTTTCGGATTCCCGGGGTATCACATTCTCGTCAATTTCTCCAAAATCTACCTGTAAATCTTCTTCCAGGTCATTCTCGTCAAAATCCTCATAATCAGACACGTCAAGGTTCACTAATAACTCAGCTATCAGATTGTCTTTTAAGCCTGAAAAAAGACATTTAATATAACTAAAGTGACCAAAGTATCACGTATGATACTTGATAAAAGTTACAAAATTAACGTATTAAACAAAAATATTTTATGACTACTTTCATTTGTTATTAACCACAAACGTTTTAACAATAGTAAACAATAAAAAAATATACCAAAAATACATTAAAAACTAATATTTACCTTGCTGGTTAGTCGCCATCTTAGCACTAGTTCAAATGATAAAATTGAAATAAACTAAAGTGAGGTTAAAACTGTGTAAAATTTTCACAAGTACCTTCATATTATTTGTTGGAATCTCTAGTTTATACTAATGTTAAAAGTTCTTATATAAATCGCTAGATGGCAGTGAAATATTTTTTTTTCTTCAAGTATCATAGGTGACACCGGGGGTCTCAAGAGGATATATATATATATAAACTAGCTGTCCCGCGCAACTCCGTCTGCGTAAATTTTCCCCGTTTTTGCAACATTTCTCATTGCTGCTCGGCTTCTATTGATCATAGCGTGATGTTATATAGCCCATAGCCTTCCTTGATAAATGGGCTATCCAACATTGAAAGAATTTTTCAATTCGGATCAGTAGTTCCTGCGATTTCCGCGTTTAAACAAACAAACAAACTCTTCAGCTTTATAATATTAGTATAGATGTACTCTGTGGACTGGTCTATCCGTGACCAACGTGATCAACATTTATACTTAACTTTAGTTAAATACTTACAAAGTAACAGTAAATAGTGTAGATCGTGCTTTAATATACCACTTTTAATTCGAAGCGAAAAGGTTCTAATCTTTAATTATTACTATTTATGAGATAAACAAACAAGTCGATCAACATAACACTTGTTTAAGCAAGCTAAGACATCGGTCTCACAATCGTGAGGTCGTGGGTATGAATCCTGGCCATTATACTACCGACGTGAACCCACTCCTAACACAAGCCATAGAGCTTAGCTGAAGGGGTTAACAGGATTGCTAGTAATATGGAACCACAATCCCACATTGCTAATTATCTTTAAAAAAAACCGGATACAATTCACGTGAAGGCTCACGTAACACGTTGACTGCTGAAAACAATAGGAGTGTTGTGTTTTTACGTGCGCAACGCGTGGGTGGCCGGCACGCATATGCTGTGTGGAGCTTAAATCTATACAAGCATGCGCCTTTAGGCGCCTGGCGTGTATATCTTGGCCCTACATATCAACCCATATGATGGCCCACTGCTGGGCACGGGTCTCCCCAGTAGAACCTACTAGTATGTAGATCCTGGGGGTAATTGCCATAATCGCCACGCTTGGCGAGCGGGTTGGCGATCGCAGTAAGGCGAATAAATACCTACGCAGAGGACGCTGCAGCCCGTCCTCCGGTGTGAAATCCCTTAGTCGCCTTGACGACACCCACGGGTAGAGATGGGGTGGTACTATTCTTAAGCCGGCACCACACGGCTACTTGGCCCTACGCGAAGGCGTAAACACCACGTATGTGTTTTTTTTTATTCCAAAGCCTGTGCGGACTTTACGGAAGCCGTGTGTTTTACTTTTAGAATGATATACCTTTTTTTTTTTTTTTTGGTTTGGCGGGAAAAAATCCTGACGAACACCTCCACCATCCGGGGAAGACGGTGGAGGTTGTGTGGGGTTTGCACCCACTAAAAAACCCGCCATGTATCTCCCGCCACCTTCGCGAACGGGCCGCCGGAATTTAGAATGATATACCTAACTCAACTAAATCAAAACTGTAAACATAAATTTACCAATACAGTTATTATTAAAAAAATACTTTATTTAACAAGGTATGTAAGAATGCGATATTGTGGACGATGTCTATCACTTGTTAGTGGAATTTGTCAAGACTAGGGCTAAAAGGCAGACTTTAATGGATAAGTTAAATATAAATTTGATAAATGTTGGCACCTTTCAAAGCATACTGTCTACACCCTTATCGGCAGCTGCCGTTTTAGTTTATAAAATAGTAGAATAAGTGTACCTAGATATTCATGTTTAGGTTACGATGGGGCTGACATGATCGAAATAAGTAAAGCAAAAAAAAAAAAACAAGGTATGTTTCTGTTGTTGTTCATTTAAAAACGTTATTATCTTTTCAGTAGGCAATTATCTACTTCGGAACAGAAAACAAAAGCAAATTTAACAATGTTATCTTTATTACAGATGTAACCTCTCTCTCTCTCATCTTGCACTTATTTTAAAAATATTTGGACCTTGAACACTTTAACATTGTCCGAGAATTCTTTGTCGGCAGAGATTAGGACCCTACCCAGAACAATAAATCATAGACACCATCGAAAAAACAATGCATTTTATTATCCCTTTTATTAGCAACTACTTTCTCAGTACAGAAACAACAATTAGACTTTAGCAGAAGGTTACGGCTTTAAAGTATTTTTAATCTTTTGCAAATGTGTTTAAAGTATTAATGAAACAATAGGTAGGGAAAATATTTGTTGTCGGATTATCTTTGTCGGCAAACGAAAGATTTTTATTATGTCTATAGTAACGACCACTACCTAAGTAACTACAAAAAAACAAGTGAAGAGTTAATATTTTTTAATTTCTTTTGATTCCGCCGACGGTACTTAGAATACCTACCCATCTCAAAACCAAACACTAGGCCTACTCTGTTTCTTTAAAACGAAATTCATGAATTTTTGTTTCCTTAAATTTCCTAAGTTTATAGTGACTATTCTAATTATTTTTTGGATAAGCACAAAAAGTTCGAACCCATGGACGATTTTCTGGAACGAGTGGATTAAATAGATGTTCCTGGTTCTGTATATTACCATCTCATTTTTGATCGAAACTTCGTTTTCATTGAATTAGAGAAGGCCTCCATCAGTTTACTTTCAAAATCCATACATGATTGTGACTGTAATACTAAAAAAGTAACGAACCATTCATTTTTCTATTTTCTATAGGTACTTGTCAATAGCTGTGTTAAAAGTTAGTGATTACATACTATAACCACTAAAGAGGATTAAATAAAATTCTTTTTTCGTTTCCATCTTTTGTGGGCAGGCGGACGTTTTCTTATTTTTTAAATTTATATTTTTAGTTAAATCCTCTTTAGTGATTATTGTATGTAACCACTAACTTTTAACGCAGCTATTGACAAGTATGGAAAATATAAAAAAAAATTGTTAGTTACTTTTTTAGTATTACAGTCACAATCATGTTATACCTTTTTGAAATTCTTACGATGAGCCCTTTAATTTGATACCCATATTGCAGTATTCCAAACAACTTTTTTTTCACACCTTATTATTTTGACATCTCACAGCCACCATGTTAGTTTTTTTTCAAACGTTACATACCTATCTAAAAACATTCAGGCGGTCAAGACGAATCCAAAGACGTCCTAATTGACTAAATCAGTCAAGTTGTTTAAAAGATAAGAGGTAATAAAGAATATTACATACAAGATACGCACGAAAAATATAACCCTTCCTTGCAGTCGGGTAAATATACCTTACAAAAAGCGTCCGAGAAATTACTTGAGGTCTTGTTTCAGCGAGTGTATTCGCCAAAGCTCAACCATCAATGAGTAGGAGTTTTTAGTTACTTAACAATTTTAAAACCATATCTGTCTAGAACTGCATTCGCTACCTTAAGCTGAATAAAAACAACTATTTCAACAACAACATCTTTCTGTAATTTCCTTATTTATTAAACAACAATATATAGTATCGACAGTTCACCATAATTATCGTGAGCCTACACGTGAATTGTACCCGGAAACACTCTCAAACAAACCCTAATCTTGATCAGCTTGTAGGTATGTTTATCATGTAAATGGTAATAATTAACGATTAGACCATTTTCGCTTCGAACTAGGAGTGGTATATTAAAGCACGACCTACACCATTTACTATTGCTTTGTAAGTATTTAACTAAAGTCAAGTATAAATGTTGATCACGGGTAGATAGTCCACAGAGTACATTTTGTATTTTATCAATCAAAGAGAAACATGCAGAGGTACCTACATTCTTAGAAATAGCAAAAGATCCATAATTGGAATAGAGTATAACTATAATAGACTATTATAAAATTATATATACTACGGGTCTTAATCGCGTGAATAATTTAAGATAAAATACCTTGTTAAAGCCCGACGTTTCCGTCGAAACGTATTTTACCTTAAATTATTCACGCGATTAAGACCCGTAGTATATAGTTATATAATTTTATTAAGTTAAGTATGATCTTATAGTTTGAAACTATAGTTAGGTACGTACGGTAACGTAGTTTGTAATTATGTTTTTTTGGTCTCGTGTTTTTATAAAATGTAAATTCACAATATTTGTTCATATAAATCTTTAGTAGTTTCTTATTTATTAGTGGGTTTATAGGAACTGGAATAGAATTTGTGATAGATACCACTGGTACACTGTTGTTGTAAAATGGTGTTGTAAATGGTGCCACGGGTCCGAATCCAAGTTCCCGTGACACCCCCAGGTAGGGATTTCCAGGTAATCCGGCATCATTTGACGTAGACCGGATCCGGTATATTGGTGACTAGCTAACCCGTGCAACGTATGTTTCAATTTTTCCCGTTTTTGCAACATTTTTCATTGCTGCTCCGCTCCTATTGGTCGTAGCGTAATCTTATATAGCCTATAGCCTTCCTCGATAAATGGGCTACCAAACAGAAAAAAAAATCGGACCAGAAGTTCCTAAGATTACCGAGTTCAAACAAACAAACTCTTCAGCGTTATAATATTAGTATTAATGACACTATTTTTTTTGGAAAAATAAGCACGTTGATGAATTAGTATAGGTACTTTCGAGAAGCAAAACTATTAATTAGCCAATCTATAATGGCCATTTTTAGAAGCAATTAGGCACTTACTCTTGCTAATTAGGTACTTTATTTATGAGCAAATATACTTACTTAATTTGAACAAATTAAATTTAATATATAAGTATCACTCGATAGTAAGAGTGTCTATAGAATACTTACTTAAATAAATTCTCTGTAATAGACTTTCATGAAAAATACCACACTTTTGTTGCCTTTATTTAAAGACTAGCAGACCCGCGCAACTTCGTCTGTGTAAATTTTCCCCGTTTTTTCAACATTTTTCATTGCTAAAATACTTTTAGACTTTTAGACTACGGGTCTTAATCGCGTAAATTATTGAAGGTAAAATACCTTGTTCGTCTTGGTCGTGGTCACGGGTAAATTATTCACGCGATTAAGACCCGTAATATATATATTTTCATAATGTGTATAAATCGCGAAAGTTTGTCAACATTTATACTTATATATTTCTATAAACATACATAATAAACATAAATTACATAAACAATCGTGCTCATTGTACAAATATTTAACCTGGAGGGAAGTTGAGCCCAAGACCTCAGGCTTAGCACTCAAGGTTCTAACTATTAGAGCCAGCCAGGCCAATTAATTTCTCATCTCATAGACGTTATCGATATCAAAGATAACGGTACATGTCTGTTTTCACAGCAAATATGGTTGCTACGTGCTTTTTGTATGTTTCTGATGTTAATGTGAAGGCCGAAACACTTCCGCATGTCTACAGCGACGGCCATCTTCCGTGTTCATAGATTGAATTGTTAACTCATTATAATTAATGTACTGCCGTGAAATTGGAAAATACTGAGGATCCTTCATTTTGAGAAATGTAAGGATTACTTGATTGTATAATAATTAAAACTATTTGTTGATCATTAGCTTTAACAGCGCCGTCTGCGCGAATTTCCTGATTTTTTTTGAAAAAAAATGTGTTAAATTAGAGGCTACAAACTAGGTACAAAACTACAAACCATAAATGTAAGATCAATTATTTGCGCAGGACGTAAACCTATACTAATATTATAAAGATGATGACTTTGTTGGTTTGGTTGAACGCGATAAATTCAGGAACTACTAGATCGAATTAAAAAGTTCTTTTAGTGTTGAATAGCCCATTTAACGAGGAAGGCTTTATAAAATCACGCTATGACCAATAGGAGCGGAGCATCAATAAATACCGGGCAAGAGCATGTCGGACCATGCTCAGTGTAGAGTTCCGCAGCCGTTATCTATACTAATATTATAAAGCGGAAGAGTTTATTTTGTTTGTTTGTTTGTTTAAACGCGCTAATCTCAGGAACTACTGGTCCGATTTGAAAAATTCTTTATATGTTGGATAGCCCATTTATCGAGAAAGGTTATAGGCTATATAACATCGCGCTACGACTAATAGGAGCGGAGCAGCGACGAGAAATGTTGCAAAAACGGGGGAAAATTACGCATACGAAGTTGCGCGGGACAGCTAGTTAAAAATAAATGCACTAACTATGAAATAATCCGATTTGAATAATTCACAAAAAGTATTCAATTAAAATTTTAGTAAGTCACCGACTGCATGACATAAGGTTATCTTGTTTCAATCTTTTTTATGGAGGCGGGTTTTTTTATCTTTAATTTTTTTGCAACATTTTCAATTGATGCTCCGTTCGTATTGATCGTAGCGCGATGTTATATAGCCTATAACACTCACAAATAACGTAGCTTTCTATTGGTAAAAGATTTTTTTAAATCGGTTCTTTAGATCCAGAGTTTACCCCCTACAACGTCACAAACTCACAACATCACAAACTTTACCTCTATCTAATATTATAGTATATACGTGTAGTATAGTTATATAAGTACATAAATAAACCAGATAGTAGTTACTGTGTTATTGTATAACTAGCTGTCCCGCGCAACTTCGTATGCGTAAATTTTCCCCGTTTTTGCAACATTTCACGTCGCTACTCCGCTCCTATTAGTCGTAGCGCGATGTTATATAGCCTATAGCCTTCCTCGATAAATGGGCTATCCAACAAAAAAATAATTTTTCAAATCTAACCAGTAGTTCCTGAGATTAGCGCGTTTAAACAAACAAACAAAGCAAACAAACAAGCAAACAAACAAACTCTTCCGCTTTATAATATTAGTATAGATAATAATGGCTGTGTACTGTTTATAAAATGTAATAACAACTTTTTATACGTACGACCGACCGTGTTTTTAATTTGGCAATAAAGTATTAATTAAATTTACAGCTGCTACAGTTTTTTTAATAACCGTTTAGGATATAGAAATCAAGGTAGTTCACTTTATTGTAATATGTAACGATAAACTGTAAATGAGATTTTATCTATACTAATATTAAAAAGCTGAAGAGTTAGTTTGTTTCTTTAAACGCGGTAATCTGAGGAACTACTGATCCGAATTGAAAAATTCTTTCACTGATGGATAGCCCATTAATCGAGGAAGGCTATAGGCTATATAATATCACGATACGACCAAAAGGACCGGAGCAGTAATGAGATACAATTATATACAATTCAATTCGGATCAGTAATTCCTGAGATTACCGCGTTCAAACAAACAAACAAATAAACTCTTTAGCTTTATAATATTAGTATCGATTTTAATTTTGAGATAAAAATGGACAGTTTGACAGATGTAGAGACTTTATCTATACTAATATTATAAAGCGGAAGAGTTTGTTTGTTTGTTTGTTTAAACGCGCTAATCTCAGGAACTACTGGTCCGATTTGAAAAATTCTTTTTTGTTGGATAGTCCATTTATCGAGGAAGGCTATAGGTTATATAACATCGCGCTACGACTAATAGGAGCGGAGCAGCGACGAGTAATGTTGCAAAAACGGGGAAAATTTACGCATACGAAGTTGCGCGGGACAGCTAGTTAAATTATAAAACTTAACGCTCCGGTGTTCACTGACACAGGAAGGTTAATAGGTATGGGGTATTTTTTTTTAGCCATATTTCTGGGATGTCTAGGATGTTTTGTTACATAAATTTAAAGTCCAAAATATACTATGACAATAATGGTTAAAATGAACCCGGAAAATTAATGAAGATCTATCAGGCTAAGCAACATCCATCGTACACAGTGTCGCGGACAAACGGTACACAACAAATATGTGTTCTGGGTATTCCCCATGTAAATGACCAACATTAGATAAGAAACGACAAATTTACCCGATTGAAATATGTATGTTTAAACTACAAACGACACGGCATTCTAACGATATTTGACTTCAGTTGGGCTCAATTATTCCTGTCTCTACTATTCCCTTTCAAGTGATGGGGACAGCATGACAGTACGGAGCGCGGCTAAACAGCTATTACACTACCCTGAATCAGGGCCCTAAATCGACGTGGCCTTAAAAATTTGTTAGAGAATTAACGCCCTAACTCTTATTACACCGCTCTTTTTAAGGATTTATGGTCCCTGATTCAGTGTAGTGTAATAAGCGCATTAAAAGTGAGTGACGCTTGGGTATTCAGCATGCTGTGTATATCACTAACCAATGACGTTCGCGTATCGTGGTATTTTTTTTTTTATGCACTATGCCCGAAACGCCGAATAAGTTATATATAGTTAGTTATAGTTAATATTATAAGCATACTTACTAATGACACGGGGTCTCATCACGAAGAAACAGAAATGTAGGTCAAATAAATATCAACAGATGGCGTTATAAGTATCGATTTGATATTGAAGTTTTTTAAAACTTGGAATATCAGAAGATAGGTACTAAAAATGTGTATTATTATTATTTTAATAATTAAGCTATACAAGGGATTGTAAAATAATAGGTTCCTAAATCAAATTTCCATAACTTTACAAAGTTTCTTACAAAGTCATAACTCTAGCGGCAATTTATTTGTACTACGTTGTGATAGGCACAACTTAAACATTAAACTGGTTCAATCTAACAATAGATGGCACTATTTGGGAATTCCGATTCTGACCATACCTACATTTTGTTGATATATTTTACTTATTTTTCGACAAGAAGTAAGAGTGACATGAAGTTGTAGTAAATTACAACTAGAGATAAAAGAATTGGAGGCTTTTAAACCCCATAAAAGAACTAGACTCCTGTTCCATTGCCCATCATGTTCTGGGGGGAGGGGGTAACACCGGTCAAGAGTGAGTTAGTTCACGCGATGTGGCGAGGGGGGAGGGAGGGGGTTAATAAGTACATAATCATACACTTCCCCTCAACGCCTGTGGCAGGACCCGCTATTGAATGTGTATTTTTACCCGACTACGGAGGGTAATGTGTTTGACGTGTATGTATGTATGTATGTGATTTTGATCAATTTTGATGATTCATACGTTGATCGATTCGTATTAATCTTGTAAAGACATGACAGCAATCTAAATTCAAAATGGCGACAGCCAGACGCCATATTGTGATAAAGAAAAAAAATAAAGTCAACCAACTACTAAAAAAAGACTCAAGACTGACTCGTTGGTCTTGCGCCTAGTCGCTCGTCGGTGGTGTCGGTTTTGATGGGTTTCTGCCCTATGACTCCATTAACTTCTATTGGGCTATAACTAGGGACAAGACTACTCGTCGATCCTGCGCCTTGTCCCACTCAAATTTTATGATTTATGACACATTGATCCTGCGTCAAATCCTTCTTCAAATTACCAAAACCAACCGGACAGCCGAAGTCCATGTTTTTGCGAACGAAAAAAAATATTTCAAATAAAAATGCATTTTAAAAATAATAATCAAGGTCAGGTTATAAATAGGTACGTACCAGCGGTGTTTTCAAAGGCGCCGGCTTCCGATCAAATGTACCGACCGATGTCACAAAATGCCGAGAATAGAGAAAGTTAGCTCATAATAATGTATTTCATTATTTATACCTACAGTAGACGCGCACAGTTAGCGCGACCGCCCGCGCTAAGTCAATAAACTTTGGGTTATACAATAAGTAAAACACACCTTTTTGTAGTTTGTTTTAGATATGGTTGCTAAAGCTAATAATGAATTAATTTATATTGAATGCCATACCTATATTACAAAGTAACCGAAAATAACTTAGACGAATGCACGGTTAGCCAATTATTTAATAATATTCCAAAAAAAAGCAATGCCCGTGAACGATGTCTATGCAGTCTAAAGTACGTAAAGCATGCATTGTATGAAGCATGCCTTCTGTAGTGTCGTTATTTTATGTCGGTAGGGCCTGTCGGGCGGTCGGGCGGTCGGGCGCTTAAACCTGGTAATGCCGACGCATTGCTACACTACCCTAACGGTTATACGACACAATTTAAAATTTGTTTCTTTTTGAATGAGCCTACTAAAAACGTGATTGTTAAGTAATAATGTTGTTTTAATAGACATTATTTTTTTATTATTTTTCGTATTGTTTACCCGAGGAACTAACTTTCGGATCGGTCAAGGTTATCTTACAAATAGTAAATACGTAAATATACTAAATAAAATGGGACTAGACTATATTGTTTTTTATATTTGAGTTGATAGCAAGATTGCTATATATTGCTAGAAACTCGTAGGTTGGGTAGATACCCAACCTACGAGTTTATGCCATTTTCGGTCCAACAGTGTGGTTCGTTTCCGAGTTATGTGCAAATTTATAAAAAAGGACATAATGCGAAAAATCGAAAAATACTTGCATCAAAGCTGAACAATGTATTAACTTTTATTATTTTTTTGATTGAAAGCACTGTTTTCGAGATATGAGCAAATTCATAAAAATACAGTGTCCCTTTTTATAAATTCGCTCAAACAGCGATTTTATACTTTGTCCCATACATTATCTAGTATTGGTGCAAGTGCAAGTATGTGCATCTAAAAGACAGACAGACTGCGCCTAGTACCACAGTCCTACTCAGCTCGAGACGAAAATCCATCAAAATCGACATGACCGAAGAGGGACTAGTCGATTGTAATGCATTTTCGTTTTGTAGGACTGTTCCTACAAAACGAAAATGCATTACAATCGACATGTCCTGCGCCTAGTCACAGTCCTGGAGTACGAAAATGCATTACAATCGACATGACCGAAGAGGGAATAGGCGCATGATCGACCAATCGGACCTGCACCTAATCACAGTCCTACAGTACCTACGAAAATGCATAAAAATCGACATGACCGCAGAGGGAATAGGCGCAGGATCGCCCCAATTGGTCCTGCGCCTAATCACAGTCCTGAAGAACTCAGGACTAAAATCCATCAAAATCGAAATGACCGAAAAGAACTCGATCGACCAGTCGGTCTTGCGCCAAGATAATATTCGATATTTACAAATCAATGCATCAAAGAGGCCCCGCGAGACGTGCAGTACGGTGCTTCAACACGGGATCACGGGGACAAAATAATGTTGAGTTGTGTCATTTTTACCCGACTGTAAAGAAGGGTTATGTTTTACGCGCGTATCTTGTATGTATGTATGTAATATTCTTTATTACCTGATATCTCACAATCCACTGAACGGATTTATACAATTCACACGTCGTTAGATTCGTAATAATTGCCCAAGTGTTCTTAGATAGATGACGTTTTTAAAAAACAAACATGGCGGCTATGAGATGTCAAAATAAAGAGGTGTGAAAAAAAAAATTGTTTCGAATACTGTAATATGCGTATCAAATTAAAAAGCTCATCTTAAGCATTTCAAAAAGGTATAATATGATTATGACTGTAATACTAAAAAAGTTAGTTAGCAACCATTGATTTTTCAATTTTCAATACTTGACAATAGCTGTGATAAAAGTAAGTTGCTACATCAGTTACATCCTACAACAACTAAAAAGTATTAAATAAAAAAATAAATTATAAAAATAAAAAAACCCGCCTGCACAAAAAAGATGGAAACAAGATCCCCTACATAATTATACTATTTCATGCATACGGAGGCATTAATGAATCTCGACAAACTTAGTAAAGTGCCTCCGACTTTATTTTTTTATTTATTAAACGTGTATATCTTACGAAGTATGGGGCGCAGACCTACCTACCTTTTTGTTCTCAAATTTCTGGTTTCTACAAGATCAATGTGATCACAGGGTCAAAACTTTGAACTCCTATATCACATGAACTATGGGGCGCAGATCTACTTTGATTCTCTCTCACACTTTGTTACTCGTTCAAACGAGTTTGATTACAAATAAGGTTGGTTTGGTTGGTTGGTACAAATAACCTATAGTTTGTGTGAAATAGGCGTTCAAAGTTTTGGCCCTGCGATCACGTAGATCTCGTCAAAACAAGAAGTTTAAACACAAACAAGGTGGGTCTGCGCCCCATAGTTAGTAAGATGTAGGCGTTTAAAGTTTTGACACCGTGATCACATAGATCTCATCAAAATAAGAAGTTTGAGTACAAACAAGATGGGATTACGACTTATAGTTCGTGTGATATAGGCGTTCTAAGTTTTGACCCCGCGATCACGTAGATCTCGTCAAAACAAGAAGTTAGAATACAAACAAGGTGGGTCTACGCCCCATAGTTCATAAGATGTAGGCGTTTAAAGTTTTGACCCCGTGATCAAATAGATCTCATCAAAACATCAAGTTTGAGTACAAACATGGTGGGTCTACGACTTATAGTTCGTGAGGTATAGGCGTTCAAAGTTTTGACCTAGCGATCACGTAGATGTCGTCAAAACAAGAAGTTTAAGTAGACACAAGATGGGTCTGCGCCCCATAGTTCGTAAGATATAAGCGTTTAAAGTTTTGACCCCGTGATCACATAGATCTCATCAAAACATCAAGTTTGAGTACAAACATGGTGGGTCTAAGACCTATAGTTCGTGAGATATAGGCGTTCAAAGTTTTGACCCCGCCATCACGTAGATCACGTCAAAACAAGAAGTTTCAGTACAAACAAGATGGGTCTGCGCCCCATAGTTCGTAAGATATAAGCGTTTAAAGTTTTGATCCCGTGATCACATAGATCTCATCAAAACATCAAGTTTGAGTGCAAACATGGTGGGTCTACGACTTATAGTTCGTGAGATATAGGCGTTCAAAGTTTTGACCCCGCCATCACGTAGATCTCGTCAAAACAAGAAGTTTCAGTACAAACAAGATGGGTCTGCGCCCCATAGTTCGTAAGATATAAGCATTTAAAGTTTTGACCCCGTGATCACATAGATCTCATCAAAACATCAAGTTTGAGTACAAACATGGTGGGTCTACGACTTATAGTTCGTGAGATATAGGCGTTCAAAGTTTTGACCCCGCGATCACGTAGATCTCGTCAAAACAAGACGTTTAAGTAGAAACAAGATGGGTCTGCGCCCCATAGTTCGTAAAATATAGCCGTTTAAAGTTTTGACCCCGTGGTCACGTAGATCTCGTCAAAACAAGAAGTTTAAGTAGAAACAAGATGGGTCTGCGCCTTATAGTTAATAATAATAATAATAATAATTCGTAATATATAGGCGGTAAAGTTTTGACACAAAGATCTTAACAAACCGGAACGACGAGGAAATCTTAAGAAGGGTTCCTCGTCCTTAGGTAAGTAAGTAATTGAAATGAAGTAGAAAATCCGGATTTTCATAAATTTTAGCTAAGAACACTCGATCAAGTCAACTTTCAATAAAAAAAACTAGATCAAAATCGGTTCATCCGTTTGGAAGCTACGTTGCTACAGACAGGCACACAGATACATAATTAAGCAGATACGCGTTAAATTTATAACACTCGTCATTTTTGTCGAGGGTTAAAAAAAGAGTTAAATACCTACTCCCGATGTGGTCGTTAATGAATATTTACAATAAAATTATTCAAGGACTCTGACAGTTACACTCTCAAGGCCCGTATTATTAAAACGATCTCAAACGTAAGATCGACCTTGAACACGAGTTCGAGACTCAGTTCTATTCAATAGATAAGTCATAATACAGAAAAATTATGGCAAAAAAATAATATTTTTGCCATTGATATCGTCACAGATAATATAATACTATAAAATCGTCGTTGATTAAGTCAATTTTAATCCTAAATTGTGGATTTTGTGAAATTATGCATAATCTTTTCACGATTACATTTAAATAAGTATAAAAAAATGTTCTCTCACAATAAACCAAGACCAAAAAGATGATTGATGTAAGTATAACATTTTAGACAAGGGTCACCCATCTATGCACCGACTGTGGTAAAGTTATTTAACTTACGCAAACATTCTATCATAATAGAAGTAGGTTCAACTTTGAGGTGTACACTGACGAGTTACTTTAGCAATAACAAATTCGTTTAATGTAATTATGTAGTGTCGTCGCCTATTAGGGTCTAATTACTATATTTTTGAGGTCTGCACTCGAATGACGTCATTTAAAGCGATTTTCTGCGTTATTTGTACGGGCGCGATATAAGCTATCAATACATGTTTATTAATTAGTGCCGTTTAGTAAGACGCTAACCGCACTTAGAAGGGAACTCAGATGATATCGTTCTTTAGAACGAATCTGAGCTTCATCTATTAATACGGACCTAAGCACGGCCGATGACCGCGTAGTAGCAAATAGCAACCAACTTTATTTCCAAGTAAACGCACGACCTAGATCAAACCAAGCGGAGGCCTCAATTTTCATCCCTCGATGTTTTTACCGCCATCTTTTGGCGACTTTAGTAAAGAGGGCCATTAAAATCAATCAGCTGTAGCCTGAATCACTAGATGTCGCTTGCTATGCACCACTGCTAATGCCATCTAACGTCTCCGTAAACGAGCCCGAGTTAGGACGATCGCATTTCTTTGTATGGGATGAGGTATCTGTACTAGTATAGTATTATATTATCTGTGCTAATACTGCTAATGATATGAAACAAAAAAATATAACAAAATTTGAATTGTGAATAAGTACCTGGTAAAACAACATGTTTTTTTAGTTAAAATAGTGTATAACGTAAAAAAAAAACGCCAAAATGTTAGAAACTGCACTTTTTTTTTTCATAAATATACGTACTAACTATACGAAATTAAAAGAAAAAATAAGAAAGTATCTTGCAATCGAAATAAATAATCAAAATACTCTATGAAAGCTAAATAAATTAATACCACGTTGTCATAGTTCATTTGATATTTGTGAAGGAAGCAAAAATTAATTCTTTAGTCCTTGGAATACCTAATATGTTTAGGTTAACAGTACTTATGTTAATGGGTATACCGAAGAAAAATTGATAGGCAGCAAAATTTGAAGGAAAACCGTTTAGAACCATAACAAACAATAACGGTAACGTACCTAAGTACGCTTTATAAGTCCGCTTTTGTCACGTCGCGTCGCGTCGGACAAGTTTTTTTTACGAAGCATACCTACATAATGATAATCAATAAAATGGTTGACCATTTATTAAGGTTATTAATTTAAACAAATTGCAAAAATCATTATAAATAAATAATTTCTCAATCCATTATGTTTCAATCCAAATTATCACTTCACGGCCACTCTGCAGCGAAACACGACAGAGACCGAAACATTCCCCATCATGCTCATACATTTGTCATCCCGCTCTATTTAATAGATAAGCGATAACCGCGTCTCTCTTTGTTTACGTCCATGAAACGCTGACTGTGTAGTATACGCGTGAATTAAAGAACATCGTCAGCCGAAAAATAATATTTAATGCCATTACAGACAAATTGTATATTATTACATAATCACATAAAATCTAGTTTTACTTAAATGATGATACAAAAAGTCATAGGCATATAAACTGAAAGTATCGATTCATCGATTTGTCTGCACATTTTGTATGTACTATGTGGCCTCGTAAATTGTAAATGGTGGGGGGAGCGCACTGCTCGCACACCGTCGCACGGTTTCTATTTTGCGTTTCTCGAATTCAGTTACTTTAGCGCGCTGAGTGAGTCCGCATCTCATTCGCGCCAGCATTTTATAATTTATTTATATAGTGTATAGAATTGTTTTGTAGAAAAAGACGATTTATACGTAGTGTTAGTGAAATAAAACAATATATCGAACTGTTTTAGTGCGTTATGAAGTGTGCTGACAGTGTAGTGAAAATTTTATACGAGTTGTAAAGAGTACCTGGATTGTTGTGAATGTGGAATCCCATGTAATTGGACGACGAAGAAGTTGTGATTTTGTTGTAAAGGACTAATTTAACTGAAATAAAGGGAAGTCAAAACTGCATTTTTTGACATTTCAATAGTGTGAACTCAGTTACAAGTAGAAGTTGTATCGACCAATCGCATTGACATATCGTAGTGCGGACCCTGCGTACTGTTGGGGGACTCTCGGATTCGGGCGGGTTATAGCATATTGCAGCGCCATCTGCGACTAGAGCACCGTGTGAAGTTGTCGCGGACTGCGGCAACTACTTCGCGAAATGCTTTACGTGTCGCTTGTACTGATGTACTTTCGCTGAAAGTTGAAGGAATAGTTGCAATATAATTTATTTGCGTTTTCAAAATCATTTGCGGCGGCCGAACTGTCGGATCGCGGTGTTTACGTGTGAACTATACTTCAGTGTTGAAAAATTGATGAGCTGTTGAAGTTGTGGTGTTGACGTCTACATGGTTTTGGTCAACGGCTAAGCCATGGCGACCGCGGAGATGAGCCTGCCTGACAAGAAGCCTGAGCACGAATCGGGTTATTACGAAGGCAGCGACCAGGAGGGCAGTATGGAGTGCGGGTGTCCGTCTCCTGTTAGTTCTCGAAACTCGTCGCATTCTACCAAGTTAAAGCGTCGCCACAGCACTCAGAAGCACAAGAAGGTGCCGTGTAAAAAGGCGAAGACGGAGCCTCCTACGAACGGACACTGCAGTGTTAGTAACAATGGACATGTGGACAAAAGTGTGGAGATTATTGAATGCTCAAGTGTGTCTTCAGTGAAGGACTACAAAAAGCCGGAGGAGCTCCCTCCAGTGCCAGGTCCCAGCTCTAAGAGGAGCAGCTCTGTGGAGCTCATTGGTGGCACTGTGCCTGCTCCTGCTCGGGACTCTGTTGACTGGAATCTTGTTGATGCCAGCAAAATTAGGAAAAGATGCAAAGGTATGTTTCATTTATCTATGTATTTATTCATGAAGCTTGATAACAAGCTGTTAAAATGTTTCATGTTATTTGATTGTAAATTTTACTGGTTTTGCAACATTTTTCTTTGCTGTTCCGCTTCTATTGGTCATAGTGTGATGTTGTAGAGCCTCTCGATAAATGGGCTATCCAACAGTAAAAGAATTTTTCAATTCGTACCAGTAGTTTCTGAGATTATTGCATTCAAACAAACTTTTCAGCTTTATAATATTAGTTTTAATATATGTATTTTTTTTTTAAATTTGTTATTTGCTGTCTTTTACTTCTCTAGATATTGGAGCTTCTATGTTTCTATAGATAAATGCCATGTATAATTTATTTCATGTGCCTATAAACTAATAGTTTCAAGTAAGTTTAAAATTTGAGGTAGTTTTACAAACAAAAACGAATAAATTACTATTTGTGCCCAAGGCAACATAAAATATCTACCACTTTCCTACTTTTTAGGTTCTTTATACTTTCAATTAAAAAACTGATCTTTGTCCTAGACTTGGACTTATTAGAATAATTCTAGAACTTTTTTAATCAATGTAAGATGTTACTAGAAGGATTCAGTCTAGATGTATATATATTAGAAGTTATCAAATAACCTGTTTATTGCAGAAACCATTATCTGTATAGGAATAGGAAGATTAGGAATTGGGTCAACTTTCTGGTATATCCATACCAGTTTAAATGTTTATTTAAGTATAGTTTACCAGCAGTAGACAGCGACTTTGCCCCTTGGAAGTACTTTAAAACCCTTAGGGGAAATATAATAAAGAAAGGGGAATCAAAATTTCATGTTTTTAGGTTTAATTCATGGCTAAGGCATCAGACTCGAAGGTGAGAATCCTACCCAATGGGTAGGATTTCGAACCTTCGAGTCTGAACCTTTGAGTATAATGGGTAGTACCCATTATACTACAGACGTGAACCCACTCCTAACACAAGCCATTGACCTTAGCTGAAAGGGTTAACAGGATTGCTAGTAATGTAGGACCCACAATCCTATATTGCTAATTATCTTTAAAAAAATATATATTTCATAGATAACTTATATATTTTATAGATAAATAAATAAATAATGGTAAAACAGCCATTTTTATACATTTGAAAATGGTCTCAAAAATTATTATTCAGTTTACTCGCTAAAAAGTATCTTGAGGTAATATGCAAATGTTTTTATATAATTACAACCACAAGCACTTAAAAATGTGGTTCAAGGTACTTCAGGTATGGTGAAGTTTGCCACATTGTCAGTAAGGCCACAACATGTGCTTGTACTTGCTTTTCTACTGATCGTATAACAACCAATCAAATGCAGATCCAGGGGGAGGTAATTCTTTTATTATTAATATATAGGTAATCTATACTAATATTATAAAGCGGAAGAGTTTGTTTGTTTGTTTGTTTAAACGCGCTAATCTCAGGAACTACTGGTCTGATTTGAAAAATTCTTTTTTTGTTGGATAGCCCATTTATCGAGAAAAGCTATATAACATCGCGCTACGACTAATAAGAGCGGAGTAGCGACGTGAAATGTTGCAAAAACGGGGAAAATTTACGCATACGAAGTTGCGCGGGACAGCTAGTAGTAATAATATAGGTAATAGTAATAATATAGGTAATTAGTCTTGGTCTAACCCCCCGTTCCCCCTCTTCCCTCAAAAGTATCTTAAGTCCTCCCATGACAAGTCCTAAATGAAATTAGCTAAAAGTTGATTAACAAGCCTCATTGACTCTTCTCACCATTGTCTTAAGAGGGTTTCCTAAACTTTTGACAAATTGTAACACCTACCATTATTGCTTGGAACCCCAAGCTGGTAAGTACATACCCACCAGCTTGTCTATTAACACTTGATAATTCAAAACATTGCCGTCTTGACTCTAAATGAGTCTAGGGTGCTAGCCGTTCTAAAAAAGCTTTTGAATCAGTTTATGAACTACTCTAATGAAATATAAAATCATACTGTAGTTCTTTTTTTTTTTAAATTTCTGACAATATTTTGACATGTTGAAAGACCTATTATTCTAAGGAGACTTTTTTGACCATTGTCCTCATGAGGCATGAAGTGACTTTATCTTTTTGGAGTATCAATACTTTAAATAGTAGATGTCAGTTATCAATATCATGATAACAACTATCCTATGTGCTTTCCTGGAACTCAAACTATTCCCATACTAAATTTCATCTAAATCAGATAGAGGTTTAAGAGTAAAAATGTAACAGACAGACAGAGTTACTTTTACATTTATAATATTAGTTTAAAGAGAGTTAATCTTTTTATTTTTGAATTGTTATCAACCAAACTCTTCACGCTGATTATTCTGATTTATGAGACTTTGTCTTTTTTGAAAATAAGTTCTTTATATAACTTAATACTTGGTTGCATCAAAAGATGTAAAAACAGAGACAGTTCATTCTGCCACAATTTCCACAATTCAATTATATTATATTTTTATCAATACTATTATAATATTCCTCATGCATGCATAATTTATGTAACAGCCATGGGAACAAAGTTGATGGTTATCATTATCACGAGTCCTTGGCATATACTGCGATAAGTATATATTTCTTATCACCACAAGTCTCCCAAGTGCCTCTTGTTTTTTATTGTATTTAAATGTATTATTTTCTTCTGAAGTAATCCCATTTTTCATTGTATCGATGTTCTTTTTACTGCATGTTGCTGATTGAATGAATGAGTAAGAATTTTCATTTTAATAATTTTTAGAAATTAGTAATAGTTAATTCAGAATGTTTGTTACACTTTCATACTAACAGTACTGGGGGTCAATTCACATATTTAAAGCAGTGCAGTTGTAGTTAAACTTAACTGCAACTGCACTTAAAATATGTGAATTGACCCACTGGATGGATTATGAAAATGTTCCAAACATTCTGAATGAATGTTTGATACCTTTACCAATTTTTACATCTTATTAAAATGGAAATTCTCACTTATTTGTTCACTTATCAACACACAGAACCCCAGAGCTGAAATGCTGTTTTTTCTGTGAGCTTTTTTTTGCTTATTTAACCTGTACTGTCCCTCTGCTGGGTAAAGGTTTCCTGTTCTTCCTGTCTAAAAGCTCTGCCTTCCCATTTCTTCTAAAAAGCTTTTAGAATGTTGCCTTGCCCCAACAGCAATCCCATCATGTTATGATTAGATTTGGATTAAAAAAGAGTAATAAAGTAAGCTAATATAATCAAAATGGTTCCTAGCTTTATTTGTTTAAAGTCTGTTTGCAGTTTTGAAGAATATTATCAACATTATTTCTTACATTTTGTTCTTTTAACAAAATATATTGTGAGTTTAATTATCCCACCTACGGCTGACTTGTGTTCTACATTAATTGAAAGTGTAAGCTTCTGAAACCTGCTCAGTAATATCAATTAAAAGGGAGAGATGTGAGTTACAGAGTTGTTTTGAACTAAATAAAGCCTTTCCAAGTATTTGACAAATTACTCTTACGAGGGTGGATCGAAATATTCGCGGCCTACCACATAAATACTTGACTTATTTTAATGTAACTGACCTCATTCGATTTGTTTACTCTCTGGTTGTCACATTGTAAAATTCTGTCACAATAGCATTATCTGTTTTTAAATTAGACTGAATTTTGTGAGCCTAAGTGCAGCGTTTTTAAAGAATGGAGAAAATTGAGCAACGTGCGGTCATCAAATACCTGTTTAAAAAAAAACTGACTCCAAAAGAGATTCACGAAGATATGTCAACAACATTGGGGGAATCTGCTCCATCGTATACGACTGTGAAAAAGTGGGTTGCAGAATTTAAACGCGGACGAGAGAGTATTGAAGATGACCCTCGCTCCGGCCGGCCTACGACGTCTACGACTGAGGAAAACATTGAGAAAATCTGTGATCTGATATTGGCAGATCGGAGATTGACCATCAGGGAGATTGCTGACACTATTGGCATCTCATATGAACGAACACAAAACATCATAGTCAATGAACTTGGATTTTCTAAGGTTTCTGCGCGGTGGGTCCCCAGATTGCTTTCAGTTGAACAAAAACGAATACGGCTCACGATTTCTCGCGACAGTTTGGAAATGTTTGAGACTGATCCACAAGATTTTTTGGACAGATTTGTTACAATGGATGAAACCTGGGTACACCACTACACCCCAGAGTCAAAACAGCAATCCAAGCAGTGGAAAAAACCTGATGAACCGACTCCAAAAAAAGCCAAAACAATTTTGTCAGCTGGCAAGGTGATGGCGTCAGTTTTTTGGGATGCTAAGGGTGTCATCATGGTGGACTACCTTGCAAAAGGTGAGACTATAAACTCTGCTTATTACTGCACCCTTTTACGTCATTTGCGTGAAACGATCAAAGAGAAAAGGCCAGGACTACTCAGCAAGAAAGTGTTGTTCCATCAGGATAATGCACGCGTTCACACGTCTGTTGAATCAATGGCTCAAATTCGTGATTGTGGCTTTGAATTACTGCCCCATCCCGCCTATTCCCCTGATTTGGCACCTTCGGACTTTCATTTATTCCCAAACCTTAAAAAACACCTTGGAGGTCAAAAATTTTCATCAAATGAGGAGGTTGAAACCGCGGTGGGTGACTTTTTTGAAGGCCTTGAAGAAACTTTTTTTATGACCGGCATACAGGCGTTGGAAACCAGATGGAAGAAGTGCATTGAGTTAAGTGGAGATTACGTGGAAAAATAAAATTACTTTTGTTTATATTTTATATTGTTTTCTTGCTGAGGCCGCGAACTTTTCAATCCACCCTCGTATTAACATATAACTAAGCCAAATGAAACCAAGGTCATTAGAAGTCAAAGAAAATTCTTCGAAACACTAATTAAACAACTATGTTATAATTGGAACCGTTTCACGTAAATATACTAAAAAATACCAGAGTCTTAAAAATAACTAGCAAGCGTATTGGCTTCGAGAACTATTGGACTATTTTTATGTTAAAATATGCTATCGTGACGTCATTATAACCCATATATACGTCCTCCAGATGGTGGATACAAGGTTTCTGCATGATATTCCATAATTGTTTAAATTGAAGGATTGCTTACATAGTTTTTTAATACTTAATCCTAAATTGAAATTGGAATTCGAGCGTACAAGGCACCTACGAAGAAAGTTATCAATACATTGGCAAAATTAAAAACCTTTTTGGCGAAACCACGATCTCCCACATCTTTCCCGGGCGTTACTCATCAACAAGAAAATTTAATTTCAATGTACAGAAACGCCTTTATTTTCAATCACTATTACGGCTATTATATATCCTTTTCCACCAAGTAGATAAGAGAATAGCGCGGAAAACCAACGTTATCACTTTCTGGACAATATATTAAAAAAAAGTCACATCTTTGGATGTTTAAGAGACCACTTTATGGCGTCAGTCCTGCGCCTAAACTTACTCCGATCTCCTCGTATTTATGACTAGCTGTCCTGCGCAACTTCGTCTGCGTAATTTTCCCCGTTTTTGCAACATTTCTCATTGCTGCTCCGCTCCTCTTGGTAGTAGCGTGATATTATATAGCCTATAGCCTTCCTCGATAAATTGGCTATCCAACAGTGAAAGAATTTTTCATTTCGGATCAGTAGTTCCCAAGATTACATCGTTCAAATAAACTCTTCAGCTTTATAATAGTATAGGTGAGGAATAGATATCATATTTGTGATTGCTGGAACACAGTTGGTAGTTTGTGGAAACATACCCTAAATCGGTGAGCTATTGTGATCAAGATTAATGAGCAGGTGCTCAGTAACTACCATTTCAACCTTTGAGAAAATAATATGAATTAGTAAAAATATTAGGTCAACGCACCGTTGACTTTGCCGATGACTGCAATTCGTCTGCCACGGTTGATATAGCTGTGTTTTCGTTTGTACTAAGGCTTTTGTCTTAACGATAGCGAATAAGTAATGTGTATAATGAGACGAGAGAGCTATTAGAGCTGTAATTGATATACAAAGTTACAGACATAATGATATGAAAATATAAGTCCTTAATTACTCATTATTTCACCGAACAACATAATATTGCTGAGTAGTTTCTTTTGTGATTTAGACTTGGGATATCAAAGAATTTCGGAGAACTTGAGCTCTAAGGGGGTCTCGCCGGCTGAAGTTAGAAATCTAATATAAAAAAATCAATGCATTTTTGTACCTACGGCCAAAATCGACGTTGCCGTCCTACAGATTTGTTCCGGACAATGCCTTTTATCTGTGTCGGTTCTTAGATCTCTTTGCAAAGGTTATTTTTCTCTATATTCATACCTTTATGTTTGGGCCAGGTAAAGAAAGAGAGCTCGATACCTCTCGCTCTTATTGTCAATGAAACATTGAACGAATTTAACCATTTTGCCAAGATTGTTGTAGGTTTTGGTAGCTCATGCAACTGTTACTTCTTGTATAACTGGGGTTTATATCATAGGCTACGTTTTTAGGCAGTTTTTTTTATTAGGACAAAATACCGAGAGTACAGCTTAAAAGCTGTATACGTACTTCGCTCGAGAACGCACACAGACATAGCATCTCAGGCCATTTTGTTTTGATGTGATAACGTCTTATGAATCGATGACCGGCTGTGCTCACGAAAAAAATGTCACGTTATTGACTGGTTACTAAGCAACGCGAATGGCAATGTGTCATCAATGTTTTGTTATGACGTTATCACGTAAAATTATCGTCCGTAAACCGACTTTACAGGCAGACAAAATGGCGTACCGTAACCATTTTTTTAAACACAAATGTGTGTACGTTGCTCGAAGGCGTCTTTATAAAGCTTACTTTCTTTACTCTTGATATGTTGTGTTATTAGGCGGGCTGTATGCATATTTATCTAGCGGTAAAAGGATTATAGTTATTCTAGTTAGTACTATAAAAAATACTTGCATTTTAAATAAGGCAATGTTTCTTTTTTTCTACCTTGTGATGTTTGTGTGACCACCAAGGTTCACTAGTTGCTAGTAGGAAATATGTGTATTGAGGCGTAGCTAGTCTCGTTTTATAATGGCAAAGTTAACTTGCGCAACTTTGTCTGCGTAAATTTTCCCCATTTTTGCAACATTTTTCATTGCTGCTCCGCTCCTATTGGTCGTAGCGTAATGTTATACAGCCTTTAGCCTTCCTCGATAAATGGGCTATCCAACAGAAAAATATTTTTTCAATTCGGCCATCGCGTTCAAACAAACAAACTCTTTGGCTTTATATTAGTATAGATTATATTCTGACGCCGACAGTGGGACCATTGCCCTAGTAACAGGTGGCCAATTCCATTATATTGTTAGTTTTAGTTCGTTTAACCGTTTAATTAAAGAGTTATAGTTATTGGAAAAGTATCGATAAAGGATAACAGTTATTTAAGTTGTCGTTTATGCAATGCGCTCGATTTTATTCGATACCGTTATTGATCGATAAAAAATAATAAAACTAGCAGTGGCTGCCTCCTTCTGTGACCTCGTTCTCGAAATAAGTAATCAAAAATATTCTGTGATTACTCTGATAAATCTAGATTGAATGAACAGCACTTCGGAACCATTTTAAAGTATGTCCGCCACTGTAACAGCACTATTATATTTTCGCGCCAATGTCACAGATTAAATAATTACAGTATGGTGTCAATGAACTTTTGACTTTGTGGTGTGAAAACATTGCCACTGTGGTTTGTTTATCGTAAATTCTTATGTAAATTGTTATCTATAAAACATTTATATACGATAAGAGAATCAGTCATCATAGAAGTAAACGAATTTCATGTTTTTTTGTTTGAATATATTTACGAATTGATAGGCCGATTTTGCATGATATTTGGTAACACCAGAATTTAGAAGTCATTGTATTTGTACATTTAAACGGCTTCACTGAGGAATGCCTGAAGTACTTTGAACCCTTAAGCGAAACTAATAAACCCCCTTCACCCCCGTCGTCGTAAGCTATTGCCTTTTGTGCCCTCACCCCCTCTCCCAGAATAAAATCCTGGGTCCGCCTATGCTCATATACACATATTTTTACTCAAACTACTTTCTTCTTAAGATAAATCTATACTAATATTATAAAGCTGAAGAGTTTGATTGTTTGAACGCGGTAATCTCAGGGAGTACTGATCCGAATTGAAAAAATATTTTACTGTTGGATAGCCCATTTATCGAGGAAGGCTACAGGCTATATAACATCCCGCTACGACCAATAGGACCGGAGCAGCAATGAAAAATGTTGCAAAAACGGGGAAAATTAACGAAGTTGCGCTAGGCAGCTAGTAGTTTGTAAATTGTGACCCCCAGTACGATAACTTCTAACTACGCCTACGTTACTAAATACCCAAATTCATACACCATTATCAATCAGTTTAGGTGCAAAGTTGTTTATAAAATAGCAATGTACTCGAAACATTGATATTCGTAAACCGTCATTGAAAATTCAGTATTGATCGTTTAATCTGTATTTGCGCATTCCGTACAAATCGGTTCGTATGTATTCTGCATCCGTAAAACCGTAGGATGTGATGCTTTCTCGCGGATCTGAGAGTAAAGTATTGATTGTGTTTTTCGCAGACATTTTTTTAAATTATATAGTATTAACTGTATTATGAATTTGCTGACCCGCGAAATTTCATTTGCGTCTTTTTTTATTTATGCTCCGCTCCTATGGGTCGTAGCGTGATGTTATATAGCCTATGAAACTCACAAATAACGTGGCTTTCTATTGGTAAAAGAATTTTCAAAATTGGTTCAGTAGATCCAGAGATTAAACCATACAACCTCTCAAACTCTACCTCTTTAGAATATGTATTAGTACAGATTACTAGTGACTCGCCCCCCAGGCAGCTAACGTCTCATAGAGAGGCTTAATAAGTTTAATTTTTTTACTACCAAATATTAAAAAAAAAAAACCGAAAATGTATATGTATACGTGCTCCATTTTCACGGTGGGCATGTTTTGTGCTGCTGACTATATGCTGAGTCCAGGACATTTTTGTCTTTTATTTTTATTTATTGTTTGTGTACAAAATGTCACATTTAATTGTTTAAATAGGACAAATAAATGCTTATTATTATTATTATTTTACAAGATTAGTAGGTCTTTAATAAAATTATGGACTTTTGATACAGGCCTGTTAAATGCGGTCCTTGTTTTTTAAAAATAAAATTTGTATATGCCTACCTAGGTTTTGAGTTCATCCATTAAATGTGAAATAATCAGGGACATTACCCATTTGCAAACAATTCTTCTTACCCAGCCTACCCTGAGCCTGCCTGCAATTTCCTGAAGAATAAAGCGTCCATCTATCTGTATTTGTAGGCCCTAAATCGTTACACTAGAATACATATCTGAATGAAACAATAAGATTCCCTAAACCTGATTCTAAGTCATTTAAATAACGGAACACTGTAAAGCCGTAAACCATATTACACAAGAATCGAATTCAAGTTCCAAAAACCAGATACCTTACCTTAAATTATGTGAGCACATAAAATTAAAAGCAAGTTGTTTGAATTAACTGTATGCAGTTATATATACAGTTATGTAAAGAGTATATGCATCAGAGTAATTTCACTTTTATTAATGGCTATTTGACTTTATATTTAAAAAAAAAGAGTGATGTATGCGAGAAGTTGAAGATAGAACAAAGTGGCGTGCAATTGGAGAGGCCTATGTCCAGCAGTGGACTGCGATAGGCTGATGATGTTGGAAATTGGTGAAAGAAATATTACAAGCTGTAGTGTTTTAGTACATTTACGAGTAGTCTAATAGGTCTACTGAACAAGATTATACAATACTAGCTGTCCCGCACAACTAAGTCTGCGTAAATCTTTCCCGTTTTTGCAACATTCCTCATTGCTGCTCCGCTGCTATTGGTCGTAGCGTGATGTTATACAGCCTATAGCCTACCTCGATAAATGAGCTATCCAACAGTGAAAGAATTTCTCAATTCGGATCAGTAGTTACTGAGATTACCGCGTTCAAACAAACAAACTCTTCAGCTTTATAATATTAGTATAGATGTTACTACAAAATGAAATATCACATAAGGAATCTCGGACCACTGTGTTCCGAGATTTTCTGAACAGAATACCGAGAGTACAGGTGGTAGGTCTAGGCCATAGGCTGTCTTGATAGATACTACAACAGTTTCAGTTATTTTTCTGTGAAATCGTGATGTTAAACATCACTGTTTCCGTTAAAGGGCTCTGTAGCAAGTGTAATTAGACAAATGAGATTTACGAGCTAATGTCTCAAATGAGGAGCGCGGTGCGGCAACATTCAGATCTTTGCCAAACAATGATTTGGGTGGCATTTTAACTTTGTTTATTGCCCGACGTTTCGACCGTACGTTGCAATACGGTCGAAACGTCGGGCATCGGTATTTCATAATTCAAAGAGGCTTTAAAACCATAGTACAACAATAATCGTTTACTTTGATGATGTCATATGCTTAGAATCAAACATTACTATGTATATTAATTCAGTATGTTAATTTTGTTACAGTTAATCTCAACGGCGCATCCAAAGTGGACATATCACATTTTGACTTGCTCAAAGTACTGGGCACTGGTGGTAAGTACATATTTTTTAAAAAATTTTAATCTTGATTGTGGCAAACATAAATCGTTAAAATACACAAACTCTTTAGCTTTATTATTTACTAGCTGTCCCGCGCAACTTCGTATGCGTAATTTTTCCCCGTTTTTGAAACATTTCTCGTCGCTTCTCCGCTCCTATTAGTCGTAGCGCGATGTTATATAGCCTATAGCCTTCCTCGATAAATGGGCTATCCAACACTAAAATATTTTTTTAATTCGAACCAGTACTTTCTGAAATTATCGCGTTCAACTACACAAACTCTTTAGCTTTATAATATTAGTATAGACACCGTTTTTTTTTAACATTTTAGAACGGCTTTAAATCAAAAATTATGACCATAAAAATTTTTTTTCTATGACTTTCTATATTAAAATTCCAAGATTAGATACATACTGTGACAAATAATAGTAATTTCTGACCTTACGACTCACTGAGTCATACCAGTCATACTCAAACTTAATGAGCTGTTCCAATGGCTCTTAAGAATTTCGTTAATAGTTCACTTCCTTTTGCTCGTAGAACATTAAGAGACAGATCAAATACAACCATCTATTGTTATCTTGTTATTACCTGCGGCTCTGTCCGCATAAGTTTTACAGCGCGATTAAATTGGTTGCAAAAGCAAAAATAATAAAATATAAAAAAAAAAAATCGGCCAAGTGAGACTCGCGCACGAAGGATTCCGTACAAATCATGTCTGTTGTATGGGAGTCCCCTTGAATGATTATTTTATGCTGTTTTTGAGTATTTGTCCTTATATCGGCAACAGAAATACCTTATCTGAAAATTTAAACTGTCCAACTATCACGGTTTATGAGATACTGCATGGCGACAGACAGACGGACAGACAGTGGAAAAGACTTAGTAATAGGGTCCTTTTTTACCCTTTGGGTATGGAACCCTAAAAAAACGGTATCGCGATAAAATGTTGCCTAAATATTATTTCGATATAATCTTTTGCTTTAAATTTCGTTTAGTAGTTCTTATAATAAATGGACCCTGTTATGCGGAATAGATCCAACTGAAAATCTAATAAATCAGAATTAACCTCTAATAAAACAAATAAAATTAATTAATTATCACTCAATCACTTTTATCACAAAATACGAACAACACAGAAGGGAAACTTTCATACGCTATGTAGTCATCGCTTACAGACACGGAATCTCGGAACGCCTTTCCAACATAGTGGTCCGAAGTGGTCTAAGATTTTAAAAACGATGTCTTTTTTGTGGTACTGGCTGAAGAATAGTGCCACCCCATCTCTTCCCGTGGGTGTCGTCAAGGCGACTAAGGGATTTCACCCCGGAGGACGGGCAGTAGCTTCCTCTGCGTAGTTTAAAGCCTTACGCTATCGCCAGGCGTGGCGATTATGGCAATTACCCTCAGGATCTAATAAGTACGTTCTACTAGGAAGACCCGTGCCCAGCAGTGGGATATCATATGTGTTGATATGATGTATTTAAGTGCGTTGCGCGAGCGACCATTTATACTCCCGACATTTGGCTTATATTTTAATTGTTTAACAATAGAAATTGTTACATAAATCTGATACAATAAATGCTAACGGGCTCAACAGAAACAGATGCGATATTAAACAATTAACCAATCATCGTACACCGTGAACTGGGGTCGTTGACCTTGCAGTTACCGGACAGGAGCCGCTTAGGAATGTAGGATAGCGGTATATTCACGAATTTTTACATTAGAAGTGTTTTGTTTTAAATATAATTAGGTAAATAAATAAAATAATTTGTTTATGGTGATATTTTATGTCACGTAAATCTCATTGAAAAAAAAAAAATGGTTTCACTTGTTCATCTATACTTATGTACTAATATTTTTCAATGACACGAATAAACTTAAAATCTACTGGACCTATTTCAAAAATTATTTCATCATTATAAAGCTACATTATCGGGGAGTAACATAAGCTATATTTTATTGTCAAACAATTAGAGATTTTTACGGAAATTGCAATAATGTAACTCAAGGTATAAAAACTACGATAAGAACCCCTGCGAAGCCGGGGCAGGCAGCTACTACTTTCATAACTTTATTAGACCATTCATATGTCTAGATTCTTAGTCAGCATCAAATTTGGTGTGGGTTTAGACAGGTTCGAATGTCAAATTTACAAGTCTTTTCAAAACCTTGGTTCTGTCCCTACCCTTTGGGTATGGAATGGACTTTAAAAAAAAAAATCTCAGAATTTTTTTTTAAAGAAAATGGTGTCCCGTTTGATCCACAAGTTGTTCCGAGTTCCCCTCGACACACTAAACATTCCCAGAATTATCATAAAAAAAAATAGCCATGAACTCTCAAAAACGACCTATATCAAGTTCACTCCAATTTTAGCAATACCAAGGCAAGTTTCGCGTATTATCATTGCAAGGGTCATTGGCCTTATGCTTTAAAAAAAACGAATTGACACAAACAGGAAACATTTAAGTAACAGGTATTTGAGGTAATACGACTTATTGAAAAGGACAATGTACTGACATATTTTGATTAATGGTGGAACGTGGCATAATATTTTGAAGTAGTTATGTATTTTGGAGTAGGGCGATGGGAGCTCATTGAGGGATTAGTCATCATTGCAGCAACTGGCAATTCTTGATAGTAGAATTGCTCGTTGCTGCAAGACTGACTAATAATAATAAAATCTTGGGACACACAACACAGAATAAACCATCGTGCTGATAACACAAAAAAATATCCAGGGTGGAAATCGAAGCCACGACCTCTGGCTCAGCAATCTAGTCATCTACTTCAGATAAAGCTGTACAAATCTTCACTCGTCCATAAAATCAAGCTCGATTAAAAAAAAATAAAAAAATGCCGTACGATTTCCGCAAGTATCCATGCGTTTTAATGCAACCGTTATGTAACACCACATAACATCGAGAATACAGAAGAAAAGCTTCATATATCGCGCGTTTGAGCAACACACACACATCCGTTCAAGGACAAGAATAACAAAATTAGATCACATTGTTGTTGCACTACTATACACTATAGCAGTACGAATACAAGGGCACGTGTGCCCCCCCCCCCCTCCCTCCAGAAGGCTGTTACCAAATTTCTTTGCCCATTTGCCTCTGTGTACAACCATCGTGCCATAAGCATGAGATCTTAGCCTCGGCTTCCACCCGAAAATGATTTCACAATGAACGGATCCATTAATAGCTGTAAGCTATGTCAATGTGTAGTGTCCTCATTTGAGACATTAGTTCTTAAGTCTCATTTGTCCAGTAATTACCCTTGCTACAGTGCCCTTCAACCGAAACACAGTGATGTGTCAACATCACTATTTGACATAAAAATAACTGATACTGTTGTAGTAGGGGAGCCAGGGGCTTGTTTTAACGGGGGCATGTATTAACAGGTCGATTGCCGCCAAATTGTACATGAACGAGTGAAATACGTACGATCATAGGCATCACGGAATGACCACAGACACGTTGCGACCTGTCAGTCGCCGCCCGCTTGCCGCGGAACAAAGTTGTTTGTGAGGTGTGAATTTTGTCAGGTAAATCATCATTTTTTTACTCGTTATTTTTTGATTTGTTGAATAGTTATATACATAAACGAATTAATTTTTTTTTATATAGTAGTTCATTTCATCTTGTATAGTATTTAGTTGCCATCTAACCACATTATCGGTGTGGTTTTCTTAAACATATATTTTTTTAAAACATCTACCTCTGGGGCAAGTCTTAACAAAGCACGTGGGGTAAGTATTAACATGTTAATATTTACCCCGTAAGTACTTTATGCAACAAAGACATTGTTCGAAACTTTCTTAGGGTGCGTACAGATTAAGTAACATTAACACATTTTGTACTGAAACATATAATATAACAATGTTTTATTACATGTTATGTTACTAAATCTGTACGTACCTTTACAAAAAAAACTTGGCATGATTTAGCATTCAGTTGTTTTTCTTTTCAGTATGAGGACTTACAAAAGAAAAACCCGACGGGGCTCCACTTCTCAGGAAGTATATGATTTGGCTTCAAAAGAAATATTAGATAATAATCGAAAATATAGAGAAGTAGCGGAGGAGTTCAATATTTGCCATGTGACACTTTATAAATATGTCAAAAATATTAAGGAAGGAAAGGAGCCACAAATTGGATATAAAAAGCCCCGACTAGTTTTCTCTCAAGTCCAGGAATCTGCCATCACAGACTATCTTATAAAATGTGCCAGTATTTTCTTCGAACTTCTTCCTGAACAAGTCAGAAAATTAGCATATGACGCAGCTGTATATCACAGAATAGAAAAAATCCCAGAAAGTTGGCATAGGAATAAAATGGCTGGCACTGATTGGTTCACATCTTTCATGAAAAGAAATCCAAACTTGTCAATTCGAAGTCCTGAAGCCACGAGTTTGAGCCGAGCCACCTCATTCAACCGCACAAACGTTCAGGAGTTTTTTGAAAAGTACAGGGAAGTTCTTCAGCGGTATAACTTCCCTCCAAGTAGGATTTGGAATGTTGACGAAACTGGAGTCACAACTGTACAGAAACCAAAAAAGATCCGACCATTAAAAAAGATCGGACCACATATTGCCTAAAGTGTTAATTAGTTTTCATTTAAAGTGTTATTGTTGATTACTTTTTGATAATAAAAATGTTAAATAAGATACACTTTGTTTGGTTTTATACCCATATTTATGAAATATTATCACAATCTTACCAAGGTACTACTGTTAATACTTACCCCAAGGGCGTTAAAACTTACCCCCAAAGTGGGGCAAGTATTAACTAGTACATTTTTTAAAAAAACGTTGGTTTACGGAAAGGCTGTTAGGCCTTTGTAGGTTTTATTAATCAAAAATCATAGAGGGGTAGTTGACGCTTCATAAAGTTTAAAAAATATATGCCTAACTAGTATAAACTACGCTCAATTCATAAAAAAGTAAAATCTGTTAGTACATGCCCCTGGCTCCCCTACCAAGCAGCCTATGGCTTAGACCTACCACCTATACTCTCGTTATTCTGTTCAGAAAATCTCGGAACACAGTGGTCCGAGATTCTGTGTCCATGTGCGCGTTACTCGATCGAGCGTTGTATGATTGTTACCTTCTGTGATCTCTTTATTTTGTAGTAAAACATTGTATAATCATGTTCAGTAGAATGAACACCCTTGCATTTCCTGTGTCAGTGTCCAACAGTTTTTTAAGTGTTACTATGTTTAAGGTTAATTAGTAGATACTTAATGGGTGTTAATGAGAGCGGGATATTGTTTTATCTCCTGTTATTTGATCTGGTAACTCTCTGGTTGTTTCCGAGATACATTAGCCCAAAGACAATATAATATTATAGACCACCATCGCTAGCTGACCCGCGCAACTTCGTCTGCGTAAATTTTCCCCGTTTTTGCAACATTTCTCATTGCTGCTCCGCTCCTATTGGTCGTAGCGTGTTATATAGCTTATAGCCTTCCTCGATAAATGGGCTATCCAAATATGAGAGATTTTTTCAATTCGGATCATTAGTTCCTGAGATTACCGCGTTCAAACAAACTCTTCAGAAGAAATGTTTTAATGAACGGCGAACATCACATTGCCGTAATCCCCCCGTACCTTCCTTGTAACATCTTGTCACACACAGCAAGACACCCCCCCCCCCTTGTTTGCAAACGGCCCCTAAAATAAAAGTGACAATCTCAAAAATTTAAAAATATTATAATCATAATCATTCACCTTAACCCTTCAAATGTTCGATGTCGAAATACCCGGATACGGCCACACGGGAACATTTTGTTCGGACGGACGTACTAAGGACGGGTGTACAAACGTGACTCCGGCCATGCCAACGGAGCACGGAGGCCGAAGCCCGCACGTGTTGCGATCCACTTTCGAACGGACACGTTGTATGTTACATGTTTCCGATAACTACATTTGTTTTTATATTCTGGTGAAATACATCGTTAATAATTGTATAGGTTGTAATAATTATAGGAAAAAATATATATGTTTACATATAAAAAGTTCTCGATGTAAGGTAGAAATGTCGCTTGAGATTTTACAAAATACAATAAATTCAAATGTCAGCGATCAAATATTAATATCTGTATCGCTTTTGTTTGCATGGGATTTACATAAGTATATACGTTTCTTGAGCGATTAAATCGCTTCTCGCTTTCTCGTCGTTTGTGGGACAAGAGCCTTAACAGTTTAAAAACTACACGGATGGTTGATTAAAAAAATATGTTTCTTATTGTTGCTTAATAACAATTTCAATAGAAGGATCTATGTAGGTATGTGGTAATTATTAAATAATAAGAGTAGGAAAGGCTAGATTGTGGTCAGATTTGTTACTTTAAAACGTGAAGGTTGTTGGTACTGCGATGGTCGTAGCGCGATGTTATATAGCCTATAGCCTTCCTCGATAAATGGGCTATCCAATAGTAAAATAATTTTTAATACGAATCCGTAGTTCCCAAGATAATCGCTTTCAAACACAAACAAACGAACTCTTCATCTTTATATTAGTATAGATTAAGAGGTTATGAAAATATATATTCGTATTGACCACGACCGTTGCAATACGGTCGAAACGTCGAGCAATAAACAAGGTATTTTACCTTAAATTATTCACGCGATAAAGACCCGTAATATATATATTTTCATAATATGTACAAATCGCGAAAGTTTATCAAGATTATAGGTTAGTCCAAATCGGATTGTGAGCAATCACTACTAACGTTATAAGAATTTCGGACCACCTATTGAGAATATTGTTAAAACAACTATTATTAACGATAAGCTACAGGGACCTGACAACAATTTATAAAAGATCACATTACTGAGGCACCAGTGAAATAACAAAAATAATCGCAAAAAGGCAAAACGACCACAATAGCGCTATCTGATTCCCTGAACATTATCTTCCCCTATTGAACCACATGGTCAACAAAACCACTAACTGCCAACATTGTACACGAAATATTAAAACCATAAGTCAAACAATCTTATCGGTTAAAACCTCATTTCTAATCGCATTCCTAGAATTATTGTTGTGTATTTTTTTTTAGCCGATTTGAGTGAAAAACCGTTGTTGTTTCACCGGGCTTATCGGCGGCTAGTTGGGGGTTAAACAATAACCGGATATTATTGTTAAATTGCAGATTGTTTTTTAACCTGACTGTGCTCAAAGGAGGGTATAATCCTTATACTAATATTCAGACTTTCGTTGTTGCACGATGATCGGTGTGATGTCATTTAGGGTGAACTCAAATGCTATGTTAACATAGACTTACCCCGGGATTCTGGAATTTTTAATTTATTAGAATCGTCTATTATAAATAGTATTACGTAAGTGGCGTTGGCGAGAAGCCGAAGATAGAACAAAGTGGCGTGCAATTGGAGAGGCCTATGTCCAGCAGTGGACTGCGATAGGCTGATGATGATGATGATGATGATGAAGTGGCGTTGGGGCCAACGTGTGGAGCAGGTATAAGATGAATGTCTTATCAACCCATATGATGGCCCACTGCTGGGCACGGGTCTCCCCAGTAGATCCTGGGGGTAATTGCTATAATCGCCACGCTTGGCGAGCGGGTTGGCGATCGCAGTAAGGCTTTAAGTACGCAGAGGACGCTGCTGCCCGTCCTCCGGAGTGAAATCCCTTAGTCGCCTTGACGACACCCACGGGAAGAGATGGGGTGGTACTATTCTTAAGCCGGCACCACACGGCATAAGATGAATGTAATATCACAAAAGTTTAAAAATAATGTTTGTGTAAAAGTATTTACTATTGAATCGTAACGCGTAACGTTTTTTGGAACAGTTCCTTTGTAAATATAGCTCCAAATCGTTAGCTAAAGTATGAATACTTATAGGGCACGAGTTTGTTAATTATATATTGACGTCATTAGACGAAGGTGAATCTTAAAATAATAATAATATCTTGGGACAACTCACACAACGCTATCTAATCTCAAATTAAGGAGAACTTGTACTAACCGACTCATTCAATAAAATTCAAGTCTGTTTTCTTTAGTGCTGAATTTCAGTAGCAATACTGGCGGTACAGCACAATGCTGAGTGAGATCCAAAATTTTTACACATATGTGTTTTTTTAACTTTGTAAATAAGATTTTCCTAAAAATACTCTGTAAAAAAACGGTTTTCTTTCTTAAAACTTTATTTGTGTCTTGTGAATAAACAAGTACAATGAAATGCAAAATAAGCAACAAAAACACACAATGACTAGACATTTTTTAATTTTTATCAATTAACATTTACAAGATGGAAAAAAAACAATTAGTTATGTAAATATTTGAGTTGTACCGGTTCTCTGACCTTTATTTAAAACATTGGACAAAAGAAAAGTACATAATGTACTTCTAAATACTAATTAAAGCAAGCATGGTGATAATAGGCGAATGCACGCTATTGTAATATGTGTATGTATACATAGAGTTGTAAAAATGGCGGCAATCTACGATACAGCTCCGCGTTTCATGTTAAATTACCGAAGAAATATACTCTACGAGTGCAAATGCAGTGTTTTGTAAAATAAAATAACACGTGACTTAAAGGTCCAAGCAACCAGCGGGTCTAGACATTCACATTCGAAAATCGATTTGACGTTTGCGGTGGAGACCATAGACTAGTTTTTGTATTTTTGCGAACGATTTGTACGACGTTTTCGAATTCGCCACGGAAAGAACCTTGTCTTAACCCCCAGGTCATTAAAATCCAAAATCAAAACCGGAGGAGGATCCTAGAATACCAAAGGACGACACCTCGTTTTATGCATTTTTCCGTAACTTCAAGCTTTTTTTACGGGTAATATTAAAACATATCTATAAATTTCTTTATTTCATCTGCTAGAAGAACTCTTTAGCTAATGACATATTTTTATTTGTGTCCTAATATTTAAGTTGTCTATATAAATTATCAAAAGAGCCAAACCCTGTTTGGCGTAATGCCCCTTAACCTCTAACGTTTTAATGAGTTAGGAAATCCAGAATAATACATACTCCTTACAACAATATGACAAATACGACTGCCTCTGGTACGCAAGAGGGTTCGATCCCCACCCTGGATAAAACTTTGTGTGATCAGCACGATGGTTTATTCTGTGTCTGGGTGTTATTTATCTATAATATGTATGTATTTAGAAATGTTTATCAGTTGTCTGGTTTCCATCAAGCTCTGCTTAGTTATCAGATAGCGTTGTGTGAGTTGTCCCAAAATATTATTATTATTAAATATTTATGCTACCCACTAAGTGAGATTTCAAACTTCTATAGAAGTTATTGTTAACCTATGGACTTAACCCTTTGGCCAACGCTGCCTGATTTATCGTAAACAAACAAAACTCGAATAAGTACGACAAAAACAACATATTTTATTTTCGTTTGATAAATCCAACCCAAACGTCAATAGACGTCTGTCCACCACAAAGTACATGCTTCACACTCACATGGCTCGTTTTACTACGACGTAGTCTTAAGTTGTCATAACGTTGAAAATAGTAGCCGCTAATACATACATGCTCATGGTATGTTGTTTTTATGATAAGCAAAGAAAACTGATTGGGTACGGTCACAGCGTTTATGTAATATCTACGTTCATTTTCATCATTTTATTCGTCGCAAATTACTTAAAAGGCTATTATATATATATTAGTATGACGCAAATTTTAAGAAGCTTTTAGATGGTTAGAAACCCATTTTTGTTTCCAACTATCGTACATAGGCTATGGTAATTGGGTATTTGACTACTATCAAATAAAATATTTTATACTAACCGTGTAAAAATGTGTCAATGAGTGTTCTAAAAAAATTGTTTGATCTGTAATTAAACGTGCTTATTAATTTTTAAACATAAAAAGAAACACTAAAAGTAAATGATTTGACCATAGAAAACGTGACGTCACATGCTAGCATTTCATACAAATTTGTACCGAGCGGATCGTTTTTGACGTTTCTTAAAAAGAGGCTGATTTGACTTCAGTCAAATACCCTATTCAATACTATCAAATTGTACGTCTTATGACGTTCACGCTGCATAGTCACAAGCATCCTCTCTGGAGGGTACAAACAATAAACATAATCCACTAAGTTGGCCCAGTGGATTAGTGGACATGGCTCCGATTTTTTTTTCTTAATCCAACGTAATACCCGTTTCCTAGTAAGATTAAGAAGTCTTTATGGTTTCCAATTTTTGATTCTTGGACATGCCATTTGTGTTTTTAAGTTACAAAAAATGGGTATCTGTCGTCGTACATTGTTACTAGGTACTTATGAATGTTAAAAGAGCTCTTCAATGAAATGTATTTACTTTCTCAGTCTTATTGTCTTGAAACTTATTAGACAAAAAAAAAAACAAAATTCTTTATTCACTTATGATGCAAAAAAACTCTTGTGATTCTACATGTACATGTAATGCCAAGTTCGCAAACAATAGGTAAAGACGGAGAAAAGACCTAGCAATATAAACTCGCGGCTATTCTTTTCAAATTGCCAATTTTATGTGTGAATGTTTATAAACTTGATATGGGGGTAAGGTGCTGCGACTAATATAGGTACTATACACCATGTTAAAGGACTGATGGAAATTGTATTATCAAAAAGTTGAAACATGAGATAAACTAAAATCAGCATTAGTGGGTACAATATAGTAGGAGCATCTACTTACAACAAAGGTAAAAACTATATGTGCTTAAATATTGGCCAAAGTACTTGTAACGAATGATTATATATAAAATTTAAATTCTAATAGCAAAAGGAAGGAAGTTGAGCGAAATAAATCCTTTAAAAGACCATCAAATAATGTTGTACAAAATAACGTCAATACCACGTCATGAAATTCGCCATATGACGTACATAATATACATATATTATGTAACATACCAATAGGAGAAATAGCAATTGTATATTAGTCGTGTAATTCACTTCAATAGTATCGTATTGGTGTAAAACGTCATGTTTTTGCATTGCGTTTGCGCACTGTGTTACGTCTAATGACGTTGTATCCATTAATGATCATGTAATGACGTTGTATAGATAAATGTATAGTTAAAAACATCTTTATTATCATCAGCCTGAAAACGTCCACTGCTAAACATAGGCCTCCCTGAAGGACTTCCATAGCGACCGATTTTGAGTGGTCTGTATCCAACGGCTACCTGCTACCTTAATCAGGTCATCAGCTAGTTCTAACCATAGTTTTTGTAGAAAGTTTTAGTTAATCAAATAAGTAGTTTTAAATTTAACAAGATCAGACCATTCTCTTTTTAATAACTAGTTATTAGGCACTAGTTAACGCTATAATTTTATACTTATCAGTTTGGATTTGTTATTAAAAAAAATGACTTTAGGGTTTTTGTAATAAAGTAGACTATATAATAAAGTTGTCTTTAAGATTTCTGTAAAGCTGTTATACCAAATAATATTTTAAAAATCAAAAACCCCTCCAGCTTAAAATTTTTGAATCATGCAATCGGAGGCATTCATGAATAGAAGTCCATCAGAATCATCAATCCAAGAGAATCCCAGTGAACTTACTAAAATGCTTCCGACTGCATAATTTAAGGTTATCTTGTTTCAATCTTTGTTTAAGCAGACGGTTTTTTTTTAATTCTTTTTAGTGCTTACTTGTAAGAGTTGTAAGATGAACGTAAAATTTAAGTGAAAATAGTTGGTAACAAACTTTAAATCGCTATATATCCTAAACGGTTATTTTAAGTGAAAAATGATTTAAGAAACCTCATCATGATTTTAAAATACTTACACAATGATACCCCACATGACATAGTTTGTTGACTTTTTTTCTTTTTTAATCACAATATGGCATCTGCCAATCGCCATGTTGAATTTTCATTGCTGACACTCGCAAGATTGATACGAATCAATTGACGTTAGAATCATCAAAATCGGCCTACACGTTTGGTCTATATAGTGCCACAAAAGGACACATACATACACATCAAACACAACCTTCGTCCGCAGTCGGGTAAGAAGTCTAGCACCAATGAATAATTATGTTAATAAGAATTTGTCCCAAAGTTTTATAACGCGCAAATTTCTTAGTTCATACCTTGTCTAGACTGTTTCATTTTATCCTAACTTTGTTCAACATGGCGTGCAGACGGATTGTTTCATTAAACTTTTTTATTTCTTTATTGCCCTTCAGTATTACTGCTTATGGGGTTCATGAATCGTAATGCTTCGGTGTGAAGTGGTTAGTCTTGTTACTTCAATTTCGACTGCGAAATGGCGTTTTTGTTTCGTTAGTTTATTGATTAAAAAAAAATTAAATAGGGCGTAATTATAGACGTGACGTATAGACCTGGACCGTGCCATCCCTTTCAATTAAAAAGTAAATACTGACTGCTAAGCGTGAAAGAGAGAAAAAAATAGTGCGGCCTTTGACAGGTATTGTCCACAAAGTAGCGTTCTCTTTCTAGATAATGGAATCTTGTGAGGTTATGGCGCAGTCCTGGAGATCAATTCACGTATTTAATGCATTGCAGTTGCAGTTAAGTTTCGAATAAATGGGCATTTTTGTATTCTTGTAACTTTGGGATCGATTTTAAAAGCTTGCGTCAAGTATGCGTCTCGAGAGCGCAATAACCACATTCTAGTACGCGTTTTTGAGATCGATCCCAATGTTACAAGAATACGAAAATGGTAGTTTTAATCGAAACTTAACTGCACTGCAACTGTACTGCTTTTAATACGTGAATTGGCCTCCTGGTCTCTACGTCAATGAGTGTAACAATCTTGGCTCTATTTGAGGCTGCTCAAACCAATCTCAAACTTACAATTCTCCTTACTCATATGCAGTATGTAATTCGTGTGATAGTCAGTGGTTTCTTTTTTTTTTATGACAATGTAGCCAATGTGTCGGCTAATTCTGCCAATGTCAAGTATCAGTAATTGTTATCAATAAATCAATGTCAGAATAGTGTCGATTCCATCAACGATTCTGATTGTACACATTAAAAATTGTGACAAATTCAAGAAGATTGTTTAATAAAATCTTGTATTTAAGTAACTCCATTCAGAAGACAGGAATAAAACAATTTGTCGTTTTCTGCATCAGGGTAGTCCCAATTCCAATTGTGGTTATATTTCTCTGACGACAATGTTTTTTTTGTCTATGTCTAAAATATTGGGAGTGTGTATCAGACAGGCATGTGTAGAAGTGATTGGAAAGTTGACTGCACTATTTTTCCACTAAAACATAATATAGGCTTTCTGTCGGCATTGCACGATATGGGCGGGTTACTAAAATCTGTTGTCCTATGGCATCAAAGGGTGCTAACTGTGCAATTTCGCCTTAACATTATGTTGAAACGTAATACGCATTCTTCTATGGTTGAGAAAGCAAATAAAAATTCAAATTTCTGGGACGTTGAATGTACACACGTACCTATATTGTATTTATACATGACGACAGAGCTAAACGATCTTACCCTTCTTTTAAAAGGGAGATATAACTACCCGCTTGGGGTGTGATTCTGTAGTATAGGGGTGCATTGTCTCAATGCGCCGCATACTGCCAATGCAATTTGAAAGTAATCGCCATGGTTTCGATTTGAATCGATTTTTACGCTGGTTATTTGTATTTGTATCGATTATTTTGGTATAGTAAATATCCCCATGCCCATTTGTCTAGTGATTAGATCAATTGTATCCAAACAGCTGAAAGAGTATAGAATGTTGATAAACTTTCGCGATTTGTACACATTATGAAAATATATATATTACGGGTCTTAATCGCGTGAATAATTTAAGGTAAAATACCAACGGCGTAGTAACGGGTAGACTACCCGTGACCACGGCCTTTGCAATACGATCGAAACGTCGGGCAATAAACAAGGTATTTTAGCTTAAATAGAATAGAAGAGTATAGGATACTTATTTGTTTGTTTAGTTGAACGCTATAATCTCAGTAACTACTGATTCGAATTGAAAAAATCGTTTAGTGTTAGATAGCCCAATCGAGGAGACATCACGCTACAACTATGATATCGGCGGTAGCCTAATGGCTAAGGCATCGCAATTGTGAGGTCGCGGTTTCGAATCCTACCCATTATACTAACGACGTGAACCCACTCCTAACACAAGCCTTTGAACTTAGCTGGAGGGGTTAACAAGATTGCTAGTAATGTGGGACTCGATCCCACATGGCTAGTCATCTTAATTAAAAAAAAAAAAAAAAAAATGTTGCAAAAACGAGGAAAATTGACGCAAACGAAGCTGCGCGGGTCTGTTAATATTGTATATTTAACATTTAAAAAGACTTAGTAGGAGATAAATCGGAATATCAATATCAACCATTTCCATCTCTAACGGTTGTAGGTTAAACTCGGCATCTCGCTCTAGACATGAACAAATTACTTTATCGAAGAGTTTTCGGTGATTAACTTTTGATTGTCGAAATACTTTATCTCTTAATTAGATAATATAACCTAATTAAATCTAAATCAAAGTATTTCCAACGTGAATTTCAAACGGCAAGTACCAGGCTAACATGTCGTCGTAGAGGCCGTCTCAGGACGTCGTCCGCAACGGGTCGACGACCCCCGAAACTGGCGCGTAGCGGTGCCCGGTCGTTACCCGCCCGACGCCCGTCCTTATAAGCTCTCGCGACCTATACCCACCTGGTACTTGAGAAAACTTTCTGCGCAATTTTTATTACGTTTTAGATGGATTTCATTGTTTGTTTAATCGAGAATACGCTTTTTGGAGTAGCAGTGAAAGTTATAACTTTGAATTGTCTTCTGAATTTTTAATCTCTGATCATTCATTGAAGACTTTGTCAGAGTATATAACTAGCTGTCCCGCGCAACTTCGTCTGCATAAATTTTCCCCGTTTTTTGCAACATTTCTCATTGCTGCTCCGCTACTATTGGTCGTAGCGTGATGTTATATAGCTTATAGCCTTCCTTGATAAATGGGCTATCCAACAGTGAAAGAATTTTTCAATTCGGATTAGTAGTTCCTGAGATTACCGCGTTCAAACAAACAAACTCTTAAGCTTTATAATATTAGTATAGATATGAAGTTTTATCAAATAACACTAACTAACTTTTGTCTATTACCCCGCGCACGTGGATGACATTGTGATAAATGTAGCCTATGTGTTACTTCACTACATAATATAAAACAAGTCGCTTTCTCTGTCCCTATATCCCTATGTATGCTTAAATCTTTAAAACTACGCAACGGATTTTGATGCGGTTTTTTTTAATAGATAGAGTGATTGAAGAGGAAGGTTTATATGTATAAGAACATCCATTAAATAGTGGAGAAATAAGGAGCGCAGCAGCAATAAGAAATGTTGCAAAAACGGGGAAAACTTACGCAGACGAAGTTGCGCGGGTCAGCTAGTTGCTGATATAAAACAGTATTTTTGTAAGACTAACGATGTGACATCCATCGTCACAAATTTTCACGTTTATAATAATTAGTAAATAATTCGATTTCACTTATTTTCTAATGTAACTGACCTTCATGCGAAATGTCTATGTTCGGCAGCGATCCGATAACACCCGACTCGGCGGTTATTAACCTCATAACCTATTTGATCCCAACATAAAGTTCAATCAAATAATTAGCGACCTCGGTCAAAATTCAAATATAAAAAGCTTTTTTTCTAGGGTTTGTTGCCCTTGTCCCTGTAATGTTTTCCAATTTCGGTCACAGTGGTTAATCTCAATGGAGACTAGCCAACTAGAGCTATGCACAGACACAAGTGGACTCTCTAAATTCCTAATTATTATAGACCTTGTGGGTGCCTGCAAGGAATTAGGCCCTCTCTCCGAATGGGAATGGCATTTTTAGAAAATGATCATTTATTTATTTAACAGTGGTAACATTGCATAGCCCAATGTATTCTGTCCAGTCCTCACTGATTAGATTGTCGAAATTACTCAATGTATTGTGTATGTCATCGTTACGATCATTATCATAATAAACCATTTATTTATTTAGCTTATCTGTCAATCTGCAACTATATAGCCGAGTATCTGGTACTGATACGGGAAAACTTGCTATTGTTATGTTTGGATTCTGATAAAAATATTGTTTTTGTTAGTAAATCTGTTTGTTAACGAACTAACGCCCTCTCCCCCCCCCCTCCCCTGCCCGACTTTTTAGGGGTTTCCGGCTTAGTTAATCTATTGAAATGCAGTGTGTCTGATTGTGCACTTCGTTCATTTAATCTACGCGATAAATTTTATTATGGTTTTCGTTAACATGTAGAGAATGCGTATGAAACCAGAGCTGCCATATTATTATTGTTTCTAAATTAATCTTTCGTCAACTTTCAACTATTTGAAAGGCTTAAAAACTTTCTCACAATATATCCATATCGGGGGCGTAGATCATTGACACCGGTGTCAGCCCACCCATATGCCAGATAAGAGTCACCCCAAGCGAAGCTTTCCAATGTATTTGTTTTGAGTTGTAGCTATGCCCCCACTAACTCCTTATCTTTCATTTTTGTTCTATAAATATCCTTACACCTTCTGTTGTCCTGGTACCTAAAAGCTATTGAAGTTGTATTCAGTCGCACTTTTTGAATATTGACTGTTTCAATGGTATTAACCAGGTCAATATTTCTAAATACCTCAATCGTAATATAGCATCATTGGAACGATACAAACATGCCTCTATTGTGTTACTGTGTATTAATATTTCATTATTCATTCCTTCCTTGCTTGTTTAATAATATAACAGTTTATCTTCTATTTTGTCATTTCCGTTTACCTCGATGACATTATGATAGTCACTCAATATTTAAAATTATAGACCGTTACAAAAATCAGAAAATATAAATGAAGCTATAAAAAAATCGATTGCAGATCTTTGTAAATAATCTAATATGTTAAAACCCTATGAATATAAATTAGCAATGTGTTATGCTAATCAGTTGAAACGACAGGATGCACGCGATGTAACCGTATTGAAAGGCGGACTTGGATTTTTTAAAGTTTGACTTTTGACCGACTTCTGAAGCATTACGTTTAGTTTCGGTTTATTTGTTGTTAAACGATTTTGAACTTTATTTTCATTGACTGAAGTCTCTGATCAATGCAATAGTGCATAGACATGTACGTTTTTGACAACGAAACTTGCAGATACAATAGTATATATATTAATGGCCTCCGCTACGCAGCTTACTTCAAATATAATTAAGCAATTAATCTTTCAAGTGTTCCCTGTATAGGCATTGGCATTCTAGAAATCTCAATATCTTGATTTATGGTTCTCGGTATATTATTTAAAAAAAAAAAGTTATGACAGCAAGTATGATGAATTAAAACCATAATTTGTTTCATAAAAAAAAGTATCCAAAGTGTAACACGAGGTGAAAGGCACATTTTAAATTAGATGTATAAGATTTATTTAGGATATAAAGAGAAATGCATAAAAAATGGCGTTAGCTACCATTTCGTGATTATAAAGCCATATGGGATATTAGTGCAAAATCGTCTCCGGCCGACCATATTCACACATCCGCCGGGTTGCGTGTTCGAGTCGGGAATGCACGCAACGGGCGGTTGCTGAGGCACCACCTGTGCGCATGCGCATCCATTGTATCTTGACCTACCATAATGTTCTAGCCTTCATACTGTCACATTTGAAATTTTGAATAGAGAACTGCGAAATATGCTTTATATTTGGAATCTTGTGTTCGAATTTCGAAACTTTTTAAATTTAGTTTTCAGGTTACGCTTGGAATTCTTGTCATGCTACTTGATTGGTTGTTTTTTTTATAAACTGACCTGTAATTTGTCGGAGTAGCTCCGGTTGCTAAGATAAATGGTGTTCCAAATACGCTTCGTTAGTAAGATTGACTGCTTGTTGAGAATTGAGTTGACTAATAGTCCAATGAAAATAAATCTTTCTAAACTATTTTACACCTTTCATCAAGGTGTTAATTGGCAGTAGTGAAGTATTTTGTAAGATGTTCTCAATATAATTTCTCATGGAAACGTAAATATACACACTGAATTGCCCTTTTTGTTTTCCACCTTTGTATTTGATGAGAAAAAAGAGTATTTTTATAAACAAAATCTATAGCTAATATCATCAAAAGCCGAGTTTATTAACCTCGGCAACCACTTACCCATCAGAGAGATGAATTAATTTGGATTTTGGTTAGGCATTTGAGTCAATAACTCACAAAGCTTACTTATAAACATAGTTACTTTTCATTAGTTGTTCAGTAGTATTCAACAGAAGACATTAGGAGCTGTGCTTTAAATTAGGAGACGTTTATAAGTAAAGCCATATTCCAAGAAACGTGGCAATTGAAGATGAAATACAAAACATGGCATCACCGTTTAAAAATCATAAGTGAGACACGTCACACAGGTCTGTTTCCAATGGGCGCGCACACCCGCAGCCAGGTGGCGTATTTTTTATCCCTCGCCAAGCAGATGTTCACCTTTTGGGGCCATTTACCTCACTAGACTACTCAAATCGTTTCTGAACATTTTAATTAAATATTTGAATGCTTTTTGGACCTAAGTTCGGAGTCCCTATCGTGTCGTCTAGGTCGCGCGGTCGTTTATATTGAAATGAACTTAGAAGAACTTTGAGACTGTTTCGTCTTGTTACTTTTTTGTATGCTATTGTGTGAATTTTGGACGGACTTTTCCTGTTAGTGGTAAATTGATCTTCTGTAATATCAAGATTGTTGTCATTGGATTGTTATTGAAAACGACAAGATAAATAATATGAAACATTGTTAAGCATATTCGCAGACCGTTAGTTTGGAAGTCTAGATTCTAGAACATTTTTTATTTTTCCTTTCCTACTGATCTGAATTAAACTAGTTTATTATCCAAACATTTTAAAATGTAACTTTTTAAAATTGTTGTCCTCATTAGTGCGTAATAAATGTATGTAATGAAAATCGCTATTTGAAGATTTAGTTAACTTCTATAATAATTATTTATATTTACAGGCTATGTTTATGTTACATTGATATTTATAATCAATATTAAAGTCCTTCAAGAAAAAAAAATTGAATTGTTAATCTGAGATAGATACTGTTACTATTATAATATTAATACATATTACCAAAGACTTGAAAATTAACTTTATGACTGATCAATCTGGTCATGCAAATGAGCCTTCGGATATTACTTCAAAACAAGGGCGCATGAATAAAATTCGCTTATTCAATTCACCTTATCATAACACGTCACATCATTTCGTATGTATTTAATAATATTATGTTGTTGTCTCCAAGCAGTTTTCATTGTTCTTTTCTATAACGTCACTGGGTTCGATAACCCTGTGTAATATACGTCAAATTTGCATTTTATCAACTATGTGAGTCGCCTATATTGTTACTCATGCTTAAACGATTAGAAAATTCTTCAATTTCGGTTTTTAGTCAAGCGTTTGAGTCTGTAGCACATGTTGCTAATCGCAACAGATTTAATACTGCTTTTTTCTTGTTATGGAAAATCGCGATGTCTCTGTTAATTACATATACAATGCAAACAGATAAAAATAATTTGTCACAATATTTTTCAGATGTGTTTTTATTCAAATTGGTACAATGTTTTTATTAAGTGCTAATGATATCATTTCACTACAAATTTAGCTTAAATTAGTTGTTAAATTTATATTAGTTTCATACAGTATCTGTCTATATTGTTTCGTATAATGATCTTTCGGTGTGATGTTACAAAGTTTTATATCTCGTCGTGACTTTAGAGGTCAAGGTCAATTGGTGTCAACTAAGATACCAATGTTATGTTCTTGCCGATTAGGATAACTGTTATTTTATTTATATTAACTGGTTTGTGAGTTATAAAACGTTATACTTATAATTATATTTTCTTGATCCGTGATTATAGATTTTTATCTGTATCAATAAATATATGTATTTAATCTGAAGCTGTTATCCAACTTCTTTCTTTCTTATTTCGTTGCTTCGCTGGCAAGATAATCGAGATTGAATAAAGTGAAAATCATATCTCTACACAATAATTTCAATGACTCACCGCATATTGTTCCTAGATAAATTCATAAATAGAGATCATTTAGATTTATTTGATAACATGTTTGTTAAAGCTCCATTTTTGAAATGGGTAAATATTACCCCTTTTGCTTTTCATGTTGTTATTGAACATACCTTAAATCAATAAGAGATAACACGAAGTCGTAAACTGCAAAAGTAACCGTGTGAATTCTTAGGAATACCTTTAGCCTCTGAATTAATACAGCTATTTCTATTTTCCTTCAATTCCGACACGGGATTAAACAAAAATATCAGAAGTATTATTCGTAGCTGGAGCACGTAGAGAATCAATGAACCATTTTATTCGCTTCTAAGCGATTGACATGGGTCTGTGAACTCTAGAAGTAGCGTTATGAACAGTATAAGCGATAGTTCTAACTAAATTTTATATATTTTGAATATTATTCGTTACACTGTTTTTATTCAGGCATATACAATTCGAAACTAACACAGTTATTGTGTCGTTCAATCAAAAATAAAGTAATGCACAGGCCACCCATGTGATTGATTTTTGGTTTGCACTCATGGTTGAAGTACAAGTTATAATCTAAATAGCTTTAATTTGTTCCGTTGGTATCAATGACTAACACATTGATGCAATTTTGATTATTTTAGTCTTAGTGGCTAACCTTGTATTTAGTCTTTCGTAATGCCTTTGATTTGCTAAGCGATTGTTTCTAAAATACTATACATCTAAACTGTTATGCGTGCTCTGTGAAACTAGAAATGGTAACTTCTTTACACTCGCTATTTGTTAAAATACATTTTATTAAATTCTTAAAAGAACGTACAAAAATTGTAATATAAATTTAATGGTGAATTCATTTAATTTTGCGCAAATTATTCGCATCGTAGAGCAAACGATTACGTGATTAATTTCCCCGGCGACAATGAAAATTTTCAAGCAAAATTCTTCGAAAGTTATTATCGAACAATGACTCCATATTTTCAATATCAGCCTTTAGAGTTCAATGAATTAAGTTATATCGGAAAGTTCCATTATGGATTTCTATAAAACGCTACGTATGGCCTCTTACAATATTTTGTTTAGGTCACTGGGCACAGTAATTGCTTCCCGAGTGTGCAATTTGTGACAAATATTTTACGTTTTAACATTGCCCTATCATATTAAAGTCTTTTAAGGTTACGGAAAATTATTGGTTATCATCAATTTGAATATCAAACATGAAAAGTCTTCTGTCTGGAAATAAATCTCTTCAAATCCGGTATCTGCAAGACGGTGTTCCAAGTGATACTTGAAAGCTAGTGCAAATACGATGAGGTCGAAAGTTGACATCTTGCCAGACCCATTGCCTATCTACTGGCACTGGAACACCATTTCCTTTGCCTCTGCGAAATCATTCTACGTTGATCCATTCTATTCTATGAATAAATTTGTCCAACACATTGACTTTTTGTATTAGAACACCACTAAATGCTAATCAGTAATCTTTATTATACCGTTGGACGGTATATTAATGTCGACATTCTCATTGAATGAATGATTCAATCGTATCTGAGATCTCAAGCCTTTATTTACTGAACCATTGGCTTGTTAGGCTTCAAACACAATAACCTTTTTAAAAACACGGGTTTTGATTGCAAGAAGAGCGTTTGTGGTTATAATTTTGCCTAAAATAATACTTTGGTTTTCATTTTCATTTTAATTTCCATATCGATCGGTATCGTCTGATTCAGTCATACGAACTTGACCTCAGTATTTTGCTCTATGGTCTAATAATAAATTTACTTTGAAACAAATCGAACCGGCCGTTGTTCGTCAGCATTAACACACCCGTTTAACAAGTTCAACGATCTTAAAGGACGTCTACGATAACGTGGGCTTTGCACACATTTTTTCTTGAGAATTGTAAAGATTATATTTGTGACTGGCCGATTTGATTTTAGGAAAAAACTTTTATTGACAAATATTTGTGAATGAATATTGGTTCACGGACACATCCTCCGGCAATGAACAACTGGAAAGGGATAATAATATATATTATGTTTTTATACTTTTAATAACTTCATTTTGAAATACCTGGGGCATTTTTCCAACAGTATATTTAAAAAAAAATGTAATACCATTCAAAAAATACATGCTCAATTCATTTATGAATTTAAATTTCAGCAGAAACGCTAATTGATTGTGTATAATATGTTTAACTGGGTATACTGGATCGTTCGCTTCGTTAACTGAGTTTATAAAAATAGCCTTTTTGGTGCGACCGATATTTCGATCCACTCATTAATAGCTATCGTTGTCGTCATCTATATTATGTGTATTACTGTTTGGCCTATTCTTTATTCTATTTACGTTAGCTCAATTTGTACGGTTCCTTTACATTTAACAATGTCCACCCAGACACTCATTAGCTCACTTGAATAAAACTATTTTTTTTCACTGTCTGCTACTAACTAGGACATCGTAAGTCACCGTGTTGTTTTGTCATTATTTCCAGTTGTATATCCGTAGGTGTCAATCAGATTAGAACGAAAATAGACTAACACATTTCGCTAATCCTATTAACTCTTGTGATTTTTTTCGTATCTCCCTATATCAAAGCTAACTAAGCCTTTGAAGTGATTGTTGGCGTTGTAATCAAGTCTATCCTATTATTATTAACGTGTTACGAGTACAAAGTATGTGTACAAATAACAGGGAAATATATTTTTGGAGTAATGCCTCTATTTACTTCAATAATATCGAGGGCATTGACCGGTCTTGGTCGTTTCTGCATTAAGATCTGGAATGTTTGAAAACGCGTCTGATTTCAGAATGTTTACTATATTTTTCTTTAGGTGTTAACTCTATATAATCGTTTTTAGATGGATATGTTAAACTTTCGCTATTGTTATTTATTATTATATGATCTGTTATATTTGCTGTCTCCTCGCTTGTTATTGCTGTTTCCTTGTTTTCATTGATATTGCAAATTGATGAACAGCAAATATTAAATAAATTATCACCTTGCACAAGTTGTTGCTAAGTAAATAAATATTTATATGCCTCATACGTAATACGGACTACTACTCAACGGATACAGAGTCGTCATAAAAATTAAAGTTTGATGGAATTATTAATGTAAGCTTTTCGTTGATGTTTGTCTTTTTTAATAATGCATTCGTTTTACTTTTACCTCCGGCTATTTTAAAACTTGTGTTATCCTTTAAAAACAAAGAATGGTTAGTGTTTGTTTTTTGAAGTAAGTATGCTTTAAGACATCATGAACTGAAAGTTCATTCCAATTGTAGATCATGTCTCGTCTCTTTAAACGAAACTGGTATTTAAAAGACTAGTGGCATAAAATAATTGTGAAACTAGACCGGGACAGCTGAGTGGTTGACCAACCTTTGAATTGAAACGACTATCAAGCTTCTAGATAAAAATAGTAACTGGCAGATGACAACAAGTACGAACTACTGTTAACTAGTGTGAGTGTGTAAGTAGTTAATGTAATATTTGTAGAGATTACTTTTAAGTTACAGGTAACTGGTTTCATTTTCGCATGGTTCATTTGTCTATTTATCTTTGTATTGATAGATATGATCAAATCTATGCTGTCACTAATTTCGACTAGATAGTAAGCATTGGTGGTGTTGAAGCAGTGGCTTTAGCCACAGCTACCATTAGCTCCATTTTGTGTAGAGATATTGCTGTACCTAGTACCTATTGTAAATAGTATTGCCAATCATTCTCATGTCTTCCTACGATTACATTAGCTCATCAATATCATTATTGTTGATATTAATCGCTTCCATTTTCGTCTTTTGTAAGGTGAAGGCACTTTTAGCCTTACTACTCATTATGAATAAAGATTTTTTTTTCAAAAGTACCCTCAATGTCAATTTCCCACACATGAACTTGTATTAGAAGTTAGTGTCGCCGCTTGGCAGCTGTTCCAGTGTAACTGAATACGTCCGGTGTAGGTTCTGAGTGGCTACCTCAAACAAAAGGCACACCATTATGTAAGGAAACACCTGATCTGGGTTGATGGTTGCGTTGACCCTTAGGGCTCTAGTGACGGGATTAATGTGCTTAGAAACAGATTTTTTGGACTTCCTGTATTTGTTTTTTGTAATTAAAGCTTATTATTAATATTACAACAATGCTGATGCATTGTCAGAGGTTGTGTTCTGGATCCATAGAAATGGGTTCCGAGTCTGAGTAGTGTGTTGCCATAAAGTCTCCTGCGATACAGGGTTTGTGTGGTTGTCACCTATGAAATATCTTTATATAAAGTGGAATAGATTTACCTAAGTTAATATTTAACAAATTGCTTCTGGTCGACTTTTTCTAAAGTCTTTAGTATTTCAAGAAAGTAGTTAAAATCTCACACCTTAAACATAAGTGGAGTCGTATTTTATTTGCCTTTAACTGGTATATAAAAAAACCCTCATAAAATGAAGCAAAATTCGAAAACATTATCAAACAAACATGAAAAGTTAGCTTTCAAAAATACCCAGAATAACTTTATAACTTAGAGCTTATTTTAATCGTTATTTAAACAGCGATATGCTATTTATAGCAGTTTTATAATAACAGTGAATTGAGCTTTCAAACGGGTTGTTATATTCACGCATTATGTTGTAGGCTCCCAGAATGCGTGCATCCACTTCAATACTGGTCCCACGACATTCTAATGGTGTAAACTAACTGAAAATTATACAGCGTTCATGTTTCATGTTAAGTTAAATGTTTTGCATGAAAGTAAGGTGCTCTGCTACACAGGTTTTATCGCTGTTGACGCTTTGGTTATTGCGTGCTGTCTGTCTAGATTATATCGGAATGACGTCAAAGCCCTTAGAACCTTGCTTCTTTATAGATTGTTCATTCGTTTTAGATATACGACTTGCGGAAATCATTACAGTGATAATGTGTCACTGTTATTATTTCTAGTCTACATCTGCAAGTCTAAAAGCCAATCATGTTAAAGGTCGCAGGTATTATTTTTCACAAATGTGCGAAAAGGACAGGCTTTTAGAAGTAAACGATTTTACTGTAGTGGTAATTGTAAGAATAGTTTTTGATGAATTACAACTTTTTGCTGCTATTATTTCCAAAATCGATACAGTTTAACAAAACCAGTCGTTAACGATTATATATTAGCTAATAGTGGCTTATGCCACTAATAGTAATTCATTTAGTAACAATGTCGCGGTCTGTGGAAACAAGTTTGTGTTAATTAGCTTACTAATTAGAGATGGAAACGAAACCATTACTAGGAATGTGAAATTTTATTGTTAAACTAATTTTGTATTACAAACTGCAAATAACAAAACCATTAGTTTGCTATGATAGGAAGAAGAGCCCTTGATTTGAAACACTCCAGATAAAAAGTAGATGGTTAGACGATCATTCAACTCATAATATAAGTTTTTAACTCACAGACAGTTTATAATTTTTAATTTTAACTCACCAGTTTACCTCTAAAAACAAAGACAACAAAAACTCGGTGAACTAACCTAATATCATCATACCGTAACTTAAACATTCAGACGAAGTAATACCACATCAATAAACAGCAAGGTCGCAGTAAGAAACGTTTCATAGAACTAAACTATCATAATAATTTCTTTCTAAGAAAGACCAGTCCTTAAAAATACCCTTATTGTTACCTACTTAATCAAAGATACAACTCCGCTACCTAATCATTGTTTAGCATTGCGTGTATTGTTATCCTAACTTGCCCACTTCCCATAACAACATTGTTAAAAACGGAAAGGAAACTGCTTCGATGTGTTTACGTGTTTTTTTTTAACATTAAACCTCTCGAACAATGGCGTTTGATTCTTGGTAAATCGGAGAAACAAAGTGATCTGCTTTTGTACCAGTTTCATTTGTACTTGCGGTGCTATGGTCAAGTTTGTTGTGAGACATTCTATACATTCTTCCATTGGTATAATTAAAATTATGATTTGTTCAGTAGGAAGCTTCTGAATTGATATTGATGATAACTGTGACGTATCATTGTTTTAAGACAAAATTATGTAATTATTGAAATACATGACCTATTATTCTTACCATGTTACCATTATATTATCTTACCATCTTCTATTTTCTGTTACAACTGGCTCCCTAGCTTTCCCCGTGGCTTTGTTCCATCTATTCTAATGTAAGCGATTGTAAAGTTTTATTTCTCCAATAGTTTTTGCGTAATAGAGTATCAGACATCTACCCATGTTCACAAATTTTCGCGTTTATAATATTAGTAGGATATATAAATATTTCAGCGATGTCTTAAGCATCGTCTAGTATATTTTATGTCTTTATGAAAGTTTAGGCTATTAGCCAAATATCTTCTAACCTTACTCATCTCTTAAATCTTAATTACACGAGAATTCATTGGCAGCTGGAACTGACTTCATTAAACATTTCCTTAGCTTCGAATTTCTCATAAAAGGTCCGTTCACTCACGTTTCTACTAAACAAAGACTTGGTGGAAAGATTAATGGTAACACAAATTGACTATATCTTAAATAGTATAACTATCATTATAATCGTTGCTTTGTTCTAACTCGACCCACTTGTTACATGAGAGTGACCCATAAAATGCTATTGTTCATAATAACCTTTTCTAGTAACATTAGAGTGTACCTTGTTGGTGACGTGATTACCAGTATTTTTTCATGTCAATCGCAGTATAAAAGGAAAATCAAGTATTTGTTATAAACATATATTGCGTTGAACAATAGGGAGTTGTTGATTTAGCACAATTTATATTATTATTGAACGTAACATGACTTGATGGAATAATCATTCTAAAATTAGATTGCTGATTGGATATTAATCTTCGATTTCTCTTTTGTTACAGCTTACGGCAAAGTGTTTCTAGTTAGGAAAAGATGCGGCATCGACGAGGGGAAGTTGTACGCTATGAAGGTATTGAAAAAGGCATCGATAGTGCAGAAACTTAAGACTGCCGAACACACTAGGACTGAAAGACAGGTAAATCAATATTATTTAATACCAAAAGTATATATAAGGATTCTAAGATAATCTGTGCTTCAACAATGAAAAACATTAGTTTTAAGTATAAAATGTGACCTAATTGTGTCTGTCATGATTACCTACAACCTAACAAAGGCTATTGAGACGTAAGACAATACACAGTTGAACAATTTGTCGCTCCCATTTTAATGCTGCGTACTTTTTGTTTACATTTATTGAACTAAAGGTACCCTGTTTGAATTACTAACAGAAAACTCAATACAGCAAATATACATTATGTCTAATACAGATATTTTTATTCAGGCGCTCCCCAGGGATCTACTTTGGTCCCTTTATATTTGAATCCTATTAAGTAGCAAATAGAAATCGTATCAATCTTCCGTATGTTAAATCGATTGAATTCAACAGGTCCTGGAAGCAGTAAGGGCGTGCCCGTTCCTAGTGACACTCCACTACGCTTTCCAGACGGACGCGAAATTACACCTTATACTTGGTAAGTGAGATTCAATTTCCAATGTTTTCTATTTGTCGTCTAGGTTCCGAGGGTAAACATTATGTCACTAGATCTAGTTACATGTGTGCCGGATGCAATCCTACAGTTTTATTTACTTACTAGTAGTTCGCCCTGCTATGTCAGTTTACAGATTGTAGGTAATATATTATAGTTAGTATATATATATTATAGTAGTATATAGTTTATGTATATCTGAATTGCAAACCATTGTATAGTACTTTTACCGGTTCAAATATGGATACAGATTGAAAGCGTTTTGATTTTCGCTTTTACAAATGCCATTTAAATGCCATACATGAACTTATATCAAGTTACGTAACGATTTTGTATGTGAACAAGTATTGGTTCATTATAATAATTGATAGTTCCCTAATTGAACGAGTCTCTTAATTGTGTACTGTAAACTGGATAGTTGACATTCTAGATAACTTTTAAACTTGTTTTCGATTGAGTAGGTTTAATTACATCTAATAATAAAGAGGTTCAATATTATACAAAAGGCATAAGTATCTGATGCTTGATAGTAAATCTAAATATAGTAGGCATTGACCACTTCATGTAGACAAACTTGGTGGACAAAAAAGGAATTATGAATAATAAATAATGAGGTCTTCAGAGACACACAAATGTGTTACTTGTTGTAAGTAGTTCCAGTCAGTGTTTTCTATTACAAATTAAATTGAATGTAGTCTATCCTTAAATGGCAGGTCAATTTACAATAATAATAATAAAGAATTTTTTTTTATTGTAATATACCTATACCAAAAATTATTATTTAACAATAATGTAGATTGATAACTTTATTCGAAGATAACGTAATAGAGGCACATGGCAGAAGGTACTTGAAACACATATATTGTCGACTTATGTTTGAATTGTAATTACTTAATGTTATAGATACAAATACAAATTACCGTGTCCGTATTTTTCTTTCGTGTTACGTGTTTAGGAAAATGTTAAGCGTTCTCTCTTCTTTATTGGGGCTAAAAAGGTGATTTTAACATGAGATAAGGAAGAAAGAGTAATATCGATTGACGGCGCAGAATGTTCTAATGAAGATGAGTTGGCTTAAGTTCACAGTAAAGATAGGTTAGCAGTGCATTGACTGTAACATTTTGAAATATGAGTCATTGACCGAGTGTATAGGACGTTCGTGTCACCTTGAATTTTACGTCTATTAGCATCACATGTTATAAGTATCGTGAAAAATTTTGCATAATAATATGACGATGATGACCTAACAAGTGACGGAAAATTTAATTTTTGATTGGTGCGGTAGGACAAGAACATAATTAGAACGAACACGCTTGTCAATATACTTTCTATTTAATCAAAATAGATACTAGATCAACGAAACCAATTAGCATTTTAATAATTCTCCTATTCTATATATCAAAGTTTTTTTTTCAACGTTTTAATTACTTTGAATTTGGAACGCGTTTATTATTTTTATAAGTGTTTTCCATTTTGCGCCATTTCACATATTTTTTCGTGTCCATTATCAAATTACAATATGGATTCGGATGTTACAGCTCTTGTAACTTGTAACTAAAACATAGACTTACTACAGGTCCAAAGGTAATAAAAGCTCACACTCCTTCCCCCCATGTAAGGTAAACATTACTTTTTCACACGACGAGATGGTTTTCACTTGACTCAACAACTTGACCCGATTCCCCCATGTCATAAAAATAAGCAAACCAACGCCCCCCCCCCCCTTTTTAGTATATACGTCATACTTGAATGGCCCATATCCTATTCTCACCTGTATTTGACATAGATTTCCGATTTGTTTAGATTTTTCCTACCATAAATACCATCAGCACATAGCAATTGAAAGTAATGACGTTATCCCATGGTTATTTAATTACGACGTATTGATTGAATACCGTCAGTAATAGAGTTGACAATAGCATTCTTCTGTAGGAAATCTTGCTCATAATTACTTAGGATACTGTACCTATATCAGGGCCGGACCATCCATATAACAACTCCTTGCAAGTGCTACCTAATTGTTATGTATATACGCTAACTAACATGCCTGTATATTATTTTGATTTACTGGCATGTTTCACACCCAAAATGCCTGGGCAATTCTACGCGTAGCAAAAATCACCACACATTTTCAGCCCCCAATACTTCCTCAAAAGTCCTTGAACTTGAAAAGAGTCAGTAAACTCAGCAGTTATATAAGTCTGCTCTGATGAAGTTCAAACGGGGTTGTAAGGGCATAAGGGTCTTTAACCCTGGCTTGTGTAACAGTTGAAAGACCTTGGGGTGCACACCCCCAGGCCTGAGGTCGTAAGGACTCGGCGGTCACATTGTTTTATCGATTTTGGGCGGCGGGAGTAAGCGTCTGGTGTCTTTTTGAAGTTCCTTTTATAGGCTCTTTATTGTGTTGCTATTAACTGTTTTTGGACGCAAACGATTGTTAACGTATGCACCTATGTAGGTTTTTTTTTTAAGACGTATCCTGCATTAATACAAGCCCTGTGTCGCAGTGGACTTTACAAACATACAAATCACGGACACGAAGTACACTCAGACTTGGAACAACAATTTGTGGATCACACAAAGTGGTGTCCCGTGTGGGAATCGAACCCACGACCTCTTGCGTAGCAGTCGGACACACTCCCACCGCGCCACATCATTTATGCCATCTGACGGTTTTTTTTAAATTATAAAACTAGTTTGTTCTGGATGGTTCTTAGCTATGATGGTTATCCATTAAATCGTAACTTTCGAGTAGTAGCTCCGGTCCGCGGCTTGGTTTGCGATGTGTTAGTTCATTTAGAGCTCAAATTTCTTAAAAACCTCTCGTATTTATCACAAAACTAACCACTCTGAGGTTTGCGTTTGACGTTGATGAGTAAATGAATGAGTTTAATAATAATAATAATAATAATAATAATAATATCTTGGGACAACTCACACAACGCCATCTGATCCCAAACTAAGCAGAGCTTGTACTATGGAAACCAGACAACTGATAAACATACTTATATATTTCTAAATACATACATATTATAGATAAATAACACCCAGACACAGAATAAACCATCGTGCTCATCACACAAAGTTTTATCCTGGGTGGGGATCGAACCCACGACCTCTTGCGTAGCAGTCGGATACACTCCCACCGCGCCACAGAGGCAGTCAGTTTAAACTTATTGTATAGAAGATTGAAGAAGATTTTATTCAAACCTTGGTTCACAAACAGTGCTTACTATATTAAGTCTACCGGGGCAATTCGTTATCAGACGCGCGCATAAATCCTTTTAAAGTAACGTTTCATTTGAATTTTCCATGAACATTTATCACCCTTTACAAACAATATTCCGATGCAATGGAACGCATCGTTTTTAATTGTAAATGGAACGCCATTGCTTATAAACCGTTACTCTAAAGACGCCATATTTGAAATTCTATTAGATGAAGACTCTTGCGGTCGCATCTTCTTACGGTATTGTGGAATTTTGAAAAAGGACGGTTGTTTTTTTTACGGTTGTAGCAGGTACTTTTTCTTTCATGTTTTGGGTCACGACGCCCAGTTCTGTGATGTTAAATTAAAGCCTTCAAGTTTGTGTTTCCTGGGTCCGCAAACTCCCGAAAACTCAAGCAAGAAATTTAAATTTGAGTCGTCCTCAAAAGTATTTCTGTCGCTACTATTCACATATAAGTGAAAGTGACAGTATTAGCGTTAACGGCATTTTAAAACAAATTGACGTTTGACTATTCGGCAGAGTACCAAATAGAACTTTTTACTAGAAAAGGAACTAATTGGGTATTATTACTTCAAATCAGTACTAATATTATAAAGCTGAAGACTTTAATTTGTTTGCTTGAACGTAATAATATCAGGAACTACTGGATCGAATTTAAAAAATCTTTTAGTGTTGGATAGCCCATTATCGAGGAAGGCTTATAGTTGTAGTGATCTATACTTCTATACTAATATTATAATAAAGTAAAGTTTGTGAGGTTAAAGGGAGTATTCTCTAGATCTACTAAACCGATTTTAAAAATAATTTAAATTTCAATGGAAACTAACGCTATTTGTGAGTGTCATAAACTATATAACATCACGCTACGACCAATAGGAGCGGAGCATCAATGACAAATGCAAGAACGGAATTGACGCAAACGAAGTTTCGCGGGGCAGCTCAATATATAAATAAATTATATTACACTGATCAGTTAATAATACGACTTAAAATGATTTTCAAATATACCTATATATTCATTCAAAATTTAACATGTTTTAGTATTTATAATAATCAAAATAAATACTAAAGTAAATGATTTGACACCAGAACATAATGACGTCATAATGTTTAATTGCATACAAATCTCTACAGAATTAAGCGTTTTGACGTCTCATAAAAAGATACTGATTTGACTTGACATTCAAATAACCAATTATATGTAGTTTCAGCAAACAATTAAAACTATCTCGCGTTGCTAACCCTAAGTTAACAGTTAAAAATTGGATTACACGGATTGATTTAGGACATCACTTATCATCGTAGGCGCTCCCCCCCCCCCCCTAAGACCTTTGTTTTGTGTACCTATCTATCACTTGGACGTTGTAAGGTGAAACGAAATGAACCATCCCCCGTCGTCTTCGCTTGTTAGATCCAGCTCTGCCATTAGCCTCTCGTGGGGGGCAATCCCAGAATAAAACCCTAGATCCACCATTTCTGCAGTTCAGAACATCGCTTGTTATATTTTTTAACAAACTACTTACAAAAGAACTATGACTAATTGTCTAGATTCGGTGTACGAATCTAACTCGCACAACTGTGTCAAGGTATATGTTCGCAACTTACGCAATGATACAGTTACTTTCATTCTGTACCTTGTTTATAAAGGCTTAAGGTTTTCTTTTGATTGTTGGAGTTTCGCGAATCGTTCGTATCGATTTATCAATCGAGTGATTTGAGAGGGAGGCTTGTTTTTTATGTAAATACGTTATTTTATACAAATATTATGAAGAAAGGCAAGTAGCGAAAACGTTTTTTTTGCTGCATCAGGCATCAAAATTAGTCCAATCTATATGATGTCCCACTGCTGGGTAGTTCCCACCAGTAAACCTACTTATTATAGGTCCTGGGAGTAATCGCCACGCTTAGTGAGCGGGTTGGCGATGGCAGTAAGGCTTTAAAGTACGCAGAGAAAGCTGCTGCCCGTCTTCTGGTGTGAAATCCCTTATCATCTCGTAACAGTGTATCAATATACAGACACAGAGACATAGGCATGAATTCACTTTCTTAAGGCTATTATGCCCGCGGCTTCGCCCGCTTGTAGATTGTTACCAAAATATTTTAACGGCAAAGTTTCAGACTAACTTTGCACCCCCGTTTTACCCCCCTTCGGGGGTGAATTTTCAAAATTCCTTTCTTAGTGCTCCCCTAACGTTATAAAAGGAACCCCTGTGCAAAATTTCAAGTTTCTAACCCTTATAGTTTAGGCCCTGCGTTGGTATGTCAGTCAGTCAGTGAACTTCTACTTTTATATACCTTTATAGATATGAAAGACTGGGTTTCTAAGTCAATCAGTTCCTACCTAATCTTGGAAACATTTTTCACTAGAAGCCACGGGCTCATACTAGTGTGTATTTATCAAATTTCTTAACACTAACCTGGTATAGACATGTAGCATGTCAAAAATTTAAAACTAGTTCGCGTTGACCTGGTGTCTTTTCGCTCAAAGGTCACGGGAAACTGGCCGGTTGCTTCACAATCCAGTTTAGCTGGCCCTGGTTATGTCCGGCGTGATGTGGATTTAGATTCTAATGTACTAACTATATTGTTGTCCCCGACCTGGAACTTAATGAAAAAAAGTCTGGATACATTTTCAGATTCGCCAAAAAAGGAGTTTTCTTTTCGTGGCACCACTGCTGTCAAAAAGGATTAAGAGCAATCCAAAAAATCTGTTTCCAAAAGTCATTATTCTCATTTCTTCTAGATTAATATTAAATAGCTATAGACGGGCCAATATCAGAAGCAATTAAAAGTACTGTAAAAATATAGTTTTTCGACCAATTAAATGTTTTAATATTATAAAGCTGAAGAGTTTGAACGCGGTAATCTCAGGAACTACTGATCCGAGTTTAAAAATTATTTCACTGTTAGATAGCCCATTTATCGAGGAAGGCTATAGGCTATATAACATCACGATACGACCAATAGGAGCGAAGCAACAATTAGAAATGTTGCAAAAACGGGAAAAAATCACGCAGACGAATTTGCGGGGGACAGCTAGTGATAATATAGTAAGGTACCTACTATATTATCACTAGCTGTCCCGCGACTTACTGATGATTCCAATAATAGAAAAAACGAAAAGAGAATCCATTGTTAAATAAATAGAAGAATGACCACGTTTTAATGAATGTCATAACCATCAGATGAAACAGCAATTTTATAAATATCATTTCATTAATTAACCAATTGACGTTTTAACTGATAACTGTCAGATTCTCATTGATACGTGCTTGTTAATTCATCAGACATGTATCACTTGACCTTATCTCCATTATCAGCTTTCCGTTAAAATTGCCGAATGAGTACATTGTGGGAAAGTTACAACAAAATGTTGCAGGTGACCACATACCTGAGATTGTACGGAAGGGTCTCACAAAAGTCTAGAAAGAGATGGAAATATGCCTCTCAAGAAACTCTAGAAAGAGACATCAATATGCGGAAGGAAATTGCGTTCTAGTATTTTGCTGAGTAATGCTAAATTTGGCAGTCATCTTTTATGTTCATCTGCCAAAACTTTGTTACTTACGGTACGACTTATATAAATGAAATTTCAAGCAAAAAATACAGCTATCATGAAGCTATGACGGGTTACTAATCCATCATGGTTTTGAGGAGTTATTGAAAAAAATAAATAATGATAGCAATCTGTTAAATTTGCCACAGTCCAAGTGCCCCAATTCACGTATTTAAAGCAGTGCAGTTGCAGTTAAGTTTCGATTAAAACGGCCATTTTTGTATTCTTGTAACTTTGAAATCGATTTAAAATACGCTTGCGTCAAGTATGCGTCTCGAGAGCGCAATAACGTCATTCTAGTACGATGCGTAAGCGTTTTTAAGATCGTTCGCAAAGTTACAAGAATACGAAAATGGCCGTTTTAATCGAAACTTAACTGCATCTGTACTACTTTATATACATACGTGAATTGGCCATCTAGGCAGATATTAAACAATATAGAATCTAAAAGAATCTTATTGATACCAATTTTCACACATGTTTAGAAACAAGTCCAATATATATAACAAATTTACGAGGTAAACAAAGAAAATTGAATGAACAGCACATGTAAATAAACGTCCTTGCTGTATAAGACTTCTGCAAAGGTTGATACTTGTCGTGAATCATAAGCAGTTCCTTGCCGTGTTGTTATTCTCACTGAGTGTTTGTTTACGTAACTATAGACGCAATGAGCTGGTTAAAGACAAATGAGGAGAACGTAGTATTTATAGAAATTAAACAAAATTTATAAAAATAGGGTTAACATTTTGGGCAACTGTCTAAGAAAGATTTTGACGAAAGGTGCCATTAATTTATTAAATTATTGTTTATGACAATTTTTAATTTGGGAGTTTTTGACTCGCGCCCTCTCCTATGTAAAAAAAATAAGAATCGTCGCGAAAAATATTAAACAAGGGAGAGGTCTCCCCTGTTTAATATGTATTACTATTTAAAGGAAAGACGAATAGAAATTTGGTTTGTTTTAATTTTTATTTTTTTAAGAAACAATTTTTAGGAACGTTTGTACATACTAATAATTTTTATTTATTGATAATAATCAAATTTGGTTTTCTTTTAAAGGTGTTTTCGCGCTTTTTTAAAGTATAATCTTAGTTTTGCGTATTTTTTTGTGATCTTCTTCTAAGAAAACATAAGACATGGTCCCCTCTAAATCATCCTAATGAATGGCCCCTAAGTTACATCTTCAAAAAAGCTTGAAATTTAACAAAACTCTAGTTACTTAGGACCTAAGAAGTTCAAAACGTAAAGTTCTAACAAACGAGCAAGAATTAAAAGAAAACAAATCTGAAAAACAATTAAATAACAATTTTATTGTAGCGAGAATTGGGAAGGCCCTAATTGATTACAAGACGCAAACACTAAATGTGTGTTTTCGCTAATAGATGTTTGACTAATGGATATAAACGTCCCATCACGTTAATATAGAAAGCCAGTTTACTATTTCAAAGGGCAATTCCCCACCTCTGATTGCTACATCACCCGTAATTTTACGAAGCTACCTAAAATGGCTACATAAAAGTGTCGAAAGATTATTCTCCAATTGAACATGACATTGCAATTAATGTCACGGTCGTTGAAAAATGTATTCACACCAGCGTTACATGTTTTACAAACCGACAATTTGTTACTAAGAAGGCCGTTATAAACATTTTGGCAAGGAAATCATTCAAAATAAACGTTTTTCTGGCCGAACTAAGGTTATTCAAAACGATATTTAACTTTAACCCTGAGGCAAAATGATAACGTACTCGCAAAATTTGTAGTTTCGTCTTCAAGGTTTTATTTTTCCTTCTTCCTAAGCTAGCTCACTATTGGGCAAAGGTATCCTTTACGTGCTTCTTCTTTTATTTCTAGCATTGCCATGGCTTGTATTCGCCTCCCCCCTCCCCCCAAAACCCTCTGGCTTATAGCCAACAACAGTTATAACAGTGACGACAGTTTTAAAAGTTACATAGAAATTAACCTATTGACCGCCGTGGACGTCTAAGGACGTCAAATTAAAAGTTTCAAAACTAGTGTTTTTTTCGACGTGATATGCAGTCGGTGGCGTCGTAAGCACGTTTTAAATTTGACGTGTATAGACGTCTGTTGCGGTCAAAAGACACATCATTAGTTTTCTGTTGTTCAGATGACTTTACTCTTAGTTTTATTTATTGTCAGTCATCGTATCTACTTTTTAATAAAATGTCTATATCAATACTATGAAAATATATATAAATTACGGGTCTTAATCGCGTGAATAATTTAAGGTAAAATACCTTGTGACCACGGCCGTTGCAATACAGTCGAAACATCGGGCAATAAACAAGGTATTTTACCTTAAATTATTCACGCGATTAAGACCCGTAATATATATATTTTCGTAATGTGTACAAATCGCGAAAGTTTATCAACATTTATATCAATACTGTAATTTTATTAATTTACCTTGTAGTCTAGTAACAATTTAATTTCGTTAAAAGTAATTAGTACTCCATTTCGACCTTCGTTGTCAGTGGCAGCCACCCGGAAAAGTCAATGTAATTTCATAAGCAATGTTTATGTATAAGTAATTTCAATTTACAAATATAAACCATTTTTATGTTTGTTTTCGAACAGAATAATTTTGTATAGTTTTTTTTTTTTTTTTTTTTTTTGTTTTTAAAAAGACGACTCCCGCAGTATGGTACAAGCCCTGTGTCGCGGGGGACTTTACAAACATACAATTCACGGACACAAATTACACCCAGACTCAGAACAACAATTTGTGGATCACACAAAGTGGTGTCCCGTGTGGGAATCGAACCCACGACCTCTTGCGTAGCAGTCGGACACACTCCCACCGCGCCACAGAGGCAGTCGTTATAGTTTATTATTATAAATTAACTTTGTCGCATGTAGTGTTTCCGGTAGATGACTTTAAGTGCCTGCCTTTTATCTTTGGATGTTGGCCTTTGTGTCGGTATTTAATGATCCGAATTTTGAAAAAATTTTGACTGGGATAATTTTGGATTATTCAAATTACCTATTTTGTTACTGCGTTAGCTATAGGTTACGCAGTCATCCTTCATAGCTGACAATGAGATGAGTAGAGATTTGGATTATACTAATAATATCTTGGGACAACTCACACAACGCTACACAGAGCTTGTACTATGGAAACCAGACAACTGATAAACATACTTATATATTTTTAAATACATTAATATAGATAAATTACACCCAGACACAGAATAAACCATCGTGCTCATCACACAAAGTTTGATCCTGGGTGGGGATCGAACCCACGACCTCTTTCTTGCGTAGCAGTCGGAAACACTCCCGCCGCGCCACAGAGGCAGTATGAATTATACCCAGTATAATCGCTATAATTCCCATATTTGTTTATATATATATTACATAATATTTTCGTCATTATGATAGCTCATGTCATATGCAAGCATGTAACAGTCAATACAAGCTGAAGTTACAACCTACAATACAAAATATCACATACATTTATATTTGCATGAACAAAGTTCAAAGTTTAAGTGACGAAATAGAAATGGCGACACACAAACGCTGACACATTCAAAAGTGTTTTCAAATCCGTTCTAACCATGGAGTTGTGTCAAAATTTGAATCACCGTGTACAATACTATAATTACGTGTAGATAATTTTTCTGCACATACAAAATAAAGTATGGCATTTACTTGCGAACATGATTGCTAAACAATATGGAGACCTACTTTTGTATCACCTTGACCGACTGCACCAACAACATAAATATCTAATAGCTCACGCTTGCTCACATTTTAATAATTAACAATTAATATTTTTATCCAGGGTTGCTAAAGTAACCGTCTCTTTATCTAGACTTCATGACGTCCGAAAATAAACTTAAAAAATGTATATATGACGGGTCTTAATCGCGTGAATAATTTAAGTGAATAAAATACCTTGTCCCGTGACCACGGCCGTTGCAATACGGTCGAAACGTCGGGCAATAAACAAGATATTTTACATTAAATTATTCACGCGATTAAGACCCGTAATATATACATTTTCATAAACTTTAAAAAGTCTGTAAAGTTGGTTTAGGGACGATAATTTTACGTGACAACGTCAAAAGAAAACATTGATGACATTGTAATAAATAACCATGCTTGTGACAGCTTTAGTGGACCCGAGCTCTTACGCCCGACGGCTACAATACTTTAGCCTGTCAGCAGGCGGAATCGCCATTCACTTTGCTTAGCAACCAGTCAATAACGTGACTGCTTAGCAACCAAACTAATCAATAACGTGACCGTTGCTACGAGACACTTTTTTGTGCGTGTTATCGATTTATAAGACGTTATCACGTCAAAAGTATTCAAAACAATCGTAGTAGGTAGAGCAATTTTCAGAGCAACATATCTAATTGCTGCTCCGCTCCTATTGGTCGTAGCGTGATGTTATATAGCCTATAGCATTCCTCGATAAATGGACTATCCTACAGTGAAAGAATTTTTCAATTTGGATCAGTAGTTCCTGAGATTACCACGTTCAAACCAACAAACTTTTTAGCTTTATAATATTAGTATAGATACGTTCCTTAAGTTTCTAAAATTCAACATTTTGCAACCTTGTCCAGTTTCTTCGATAGTACAATAAGGACATCCCTAACAATTTATGTTCTATCGAATATCGATTGTATCTTTCACCTTGACACAAAGGCTTACATCTTCATTGTTTTATCACGTTTTAGTTTAATTTATATCGGAGTCTTTATCTAGATTCGATGAAGCTCAAACGCGTTAATCCATTATCTAGTATGTCGTAATATTTCTTGAAAGGTTGTGTGTAATGTATTGGTTATGTGCAATGGCCTGGCACTTTCGAGATCTCAATACAATAGTATATATGTCTTGATACTTGATTTATTACGTCTTCACCTTGAAACGATGTATTAGTATCTTATCGTACTGCGATATCTTTTGCAGTAATCTTTGTCATAATTTAAATTCAGTTAATTGATTTCCTTCCTTTAACTATGAAGTCTAATCCATCAATATAGCTACTTCCATTCAAGTTACGCAATGCGTTTTAATTTCTTTTCTGCACTACTTTGGCGCACTATGTAAACGCGTGGGCCGATTTTGATGCTTTAAACTGCTATTACACTACCTAATCAGGGCCCTAAATCAAGGTGGCCTTGATAATTCGTTAGAGAATTAGGGCCCTTACTCTTATTACACCTCTCTTTTTATGGGTTTAGGGTCCCTGATTCAGTGTAGTGTAATAATCGCAATAAACGTCAATCGATTCGTATTAATCTTGCGAATGTCACTAAAGACATAACAGCAATCAATATTAAAAATGGCGACAGACAGACGCCATATTGTGATAGAGAAAAAAATAAAGTCAACAAATTATGTCATGTGGGGTATCTTCGTGTAGGTATTTTAAAATCATGATGAGGTTTCTTAAATCATTTTTCACTTAAATTAACCGTTTAAGATCTACAGCGGTTTACATTTTGTTACCAACTATTTTTACTCAAATTTTCGGTAGTTACAGTTATAACGCTACGTTACGTCTTACAACTAAGAACTAAAAAATATTAAATAAAAATAAAAAAATAAAATTTAAAAAGCCGTCTGTTTAAAAATGATTGAAACCAGATAAATCAGGCAATCGAAGGCATTTTAGTAAGTTCACTGGGATCCATGAATGCCTTCGACTGCATGATTTGTTTTTTTATTTTTTAAATTTACTTTATTATTTATTCGATTACTATCATGCAATATAGTTCGTTAGATATTCATTGATATTAATTACAACGCCATCGTGGTCTCCTTAATTGATATTTGGCAACTTTCCTGCGACAAATTGGGATCTTTTAATTTTGTTATTGTTGAAAGTGTAAAAGTTTGTGTATAAATTAACTCGTTACATCAATATGATATTTGGGGACCCAATCAAAGTTTTTTAATTGAGTTATAAAATTATGTTTATCGGTCTTCAATTTGCAAGTGGTTTTTGACTTAAGAAATCTTGTGTTACGTGGTGGTTATCTATTTATACAGAAAATTCAATAGCAAAAAATGTTTGTTGTATGTTGCCAGTAGTTTTTGTATATAATATTACTAGCTGTCCCGCGCAACTTCGTTTGCGTAAATTTTCCCCGTTTTTGCAACATTTCTCATTGCTGCTCCTATTGGTCGTAGCGTGATGTTATATAGCCTATACCCTTCTCGATAAATGGGCTATCCAACAGTGAAAGAATTTTTCAATTCGGACCAGTAGTTCCTGAGATTCAATTCAAGAGGAATAAAAAAACAAACTCTTCAGCTTTATAATATTAGTATAGATTCTGGCTTCCTATTTGTTTTTATGTTATTGGATGTTATGAAATCTACTCTTGATCATGATCATGTATTAAAACTTTATTCTTATTATATTCAAATGTATTATTCACTTTAATACAGTGGTTTCGATTAACTTCAAACCTTTAAATTTCGCTGTACCAGAACTATACTATGTTTCATAAGTACACCTTGACCTGTCGGACGTATGCGCTTTTTCCTCGCAGGCCCGTTTATCCATTGTTAAACGCACGTGCAAGCCTCTAGCTACTGTATTAGCAATATTCGCGCTTAATTGTACCACTGCTTGTAGCGTTTTCTTCACATTTTGATTATTACCATTTCTCAGAGGTTCCTGAAACACACCGGCAAGGTCGTCCAGTTCCCGCTGTTTGTTTATTTTAAAATTCCTGAAATGTTTTTATTGATGAGCATCGACTATGATTTATTATTGGAAAGCAAATTATTCATTTGAATCTGGTTTTTAATTTTTAATTCTGTTTATTTCGCTAGACATTTCTCTTTCAGTACTCTTTTGCATAAAAGGCGGTTGACCTAATTTCGTGTTTCGAAATTCTACTGCTTAAATTACCTTCTCTTTTTGGTGTCTTGAGCCTGCAAAGGCTTTTCTTAGTCTCTAAACTCGTAGTCGTATGTGATATAGTTGGTAGAAGGCCTAGTACAGTACTAAACAAAACAGTTTTTATATCCGACACGGTCAGGTTGTCGAGAACATTGTGTTTATAATTACGACTATATGTTGTAGAAATATTTATGTGTTGGTTTGTGTTTATGTATGGGCTTCCGATCCCGGAAGTCGGTGTTACCTGAAACAATTATTGTAAATTGTTTTTTTCCTTAATGGATTTTCCCGAGGCGCAGTCTCATTATGACAACTATGGGCCTCTGAATGACATCTGAAGAGGATTAAGTGCCCTCCAAGGTGGTTGCTTTTAGCTTGGTGACTTACTTGATACCCATAAAATATGTTTATTGCGGTTTCCTTGTCTTTGCGGTTAATTATGTTACTGTTCCTAAAACAGTACCCTGCGGAACTCTTTTTGTAAATCATAATTAATTGAATTCTACCTGCAGATGCACTAACCTTTCAATAATGACGCAGTTCAGCTACGACGTGGTGGCAACGTCACAGTGTGACGTCATGGAATTCCGCCGAAGCCTCCTGACATTTATCAAGGGTCAAGACTTTCACATGTAACTTCATTAACCGCCTACTCGTCTTAATATAGAAAGAGAACTTCGTGAAAAGACTTGTTAAATTACGTTTTGTTTTCTTTGAATTTTATAGGTTACCTTAGGGGGTCTTTGTTTAAAAATAGAAGCGCTTTGTAGATTTTCGTGGGAGTTTGTCTTTTGTACATTTACGGTAGTAAATATATCTTTTTCTTCTGTGAATGTAGTCACTTCATCACTTTCAATTAAGGTCGTAGAAAGTGACAGTATTCATGTGCGTATTGTACATCTTATTGTGCTTTAACACCAAGATAGACTGCCTGATGATAACCGTTACCTATACGCGTTGCCTATCTACAAAAGCCTTGTAACTGTTTTACTTTGATGTTAGTACCTTATACCATAATACGTTAAGTCCGCGACAGCACAATATGGTTGTTTTAGAAATTACTTTTAGTACGAAAATGTAAGCAAAAATGAAAGCGATATTAATATTCCTACCAAAATTGGTGATGACTAGGATAGCACGGCGGCTGTAGAAGCTATACCGTCTTGGTTTTCCCCGTCTAATCTTCTACCTTCTCTAAGGCGCGTACTCCTGGATAGGTACTGTTACAAATATAGCGAAAATGGCAACTTTTGGTGTTTAAATCTTTTTAGAGTATGTTTTTGGTTTAGACTGCCTCTGTGGCGCGGTGGGAGTGTATCCGACTGCTACACAAGAGGTCGTGGATTCGATCCCCACCCAGGATAAAACTTGTGTGATGAGCACGATGGTTTATTCTGTGTCTGGGTGTTATTTATCTATAATATGTATGTATTTAGAAATATATAAGTATGTTTATCAGTTGTCTGGTTTCCATAGTACAAGCTCTGCTTAGTTTGGGATCAGATGCCGTTGTGTGAGTTGTCCCAAGATATTATTATTATTATTATTAGTTCAAAAATGTAATTGATGTTACTGTTGCACACTATGAGTTGATTAATTATATTTTAATAATTTATATACTATTTTTAAAAATCCTTCCTTCTACATTCCAATAAGACAACGATCCGGTAGAATGTAGAATCAGTTGGCGATTTTTGATATTGAGTCTAAGGACTTCAGTTTTTTGGAGTTGGCAATACTGCGTATCCAGAATTATGTTCTATGTGTATGTGTTGCAATTGCCGTGGAATTGGCATAACATTATATTTACCTTTGGTGCTAAATTCACACAGCCTTAAAAGATGACACATCTTAAACAATTCGGTCATGTCACAGGTGTCTATTATTCCACAACAGAGTTCATTTCTCCTATGTACTTGAACTTTGATCGAGGACAATATCATTTATATATTCAGTTTAATACTAGTCTGTCCGTGTGACCCATTATACGACCTTTGAATTTATTAGAACAGATACTTTAAAAATAGACTTGGGTGCGTTTATTTTAATTATACCAGTAGTTATAATTACAACAATCAATAAACTAATTAGACTCGACGATCATGTAGGTGAAATAACATTGAAGTACAGTAACAGCCCTAAATTATATGTTAGGTGGAGTGAACACTGAGTAAGTCGGGTTATAACTTTCTATATAAACATCAAATTCTGTTTAATTGAGACTAGATTCGTTGGTTGGAACAATAATATTTGTTTCTACGCATGTAATTCTGCAAGTTATAGCACATTTTGATTTCATTGCCAAATTCGTAATGTAATAGACTTATTTGTTGCACATTTTATTACATAGACTTATAATCTAATTCAGTGGCCAGCAACATTACAAGCAATACTACCCAGATGAAGCAACATTGCAGTAATGTTCCAGCCATATAGTTAAACATGTTTAGTATTTCTATGTATGGCCGATACTGTTCTGGACGATCGCTGAGCGATCGATTTTAGAACAATTTTGGCAGGCCAGTTTTACTAAGGTTGCTGTGAGTGACGTCGTGATTTATTGCTGTGATCTGTTCTTTGTACTATTGCAGACATATTGCAATACATTGCCATTAGTTGCATTAAAATACTTTACGTTGGCCGGACAATTAGTTGCCAATAGTGCAGCCAAAAATTGCAGTGAAACATGGCTCGCTAGGAAGCCCCTTAACAATTCCTAAATCGAAACAAATACTGAAAACCTTACCGACTGCTTAGGTGGCTTAAAGGAATCCTAAGTGAGAAAGAAAATCGGGTAAACGAAAGTCAATATTTGAACGCCATGCTGGAATTTTCTCTAAATATTTGATAAAATATGATCTAGTCTCTCAAGAAAGTATGTCCAATAGCATAGACGTTTTTATCTAAGTTTGATCTAAAAATCGCAAGCACGATTGTAGTTTTTTATCGACCTGCAAATCCAGTTTGGCCTGTGAAATAAAATGAAGTGGCTTAAACCATTTGAAGTACACATTAAGAAACTTTCACTTTACTTGATAGGTATCTCTAAATTTCGAGAGCCACTTGAGAGACATGAAAAGCATTGTGCTGATTCTGATGTACAATGTATGTAGACTATTTTTTGAAAGAATAACGCTCATTCAAATTCATCAGATTAGGTAGCTTTGTCAAATAAATTCATGTTTATCGTTTCTTGGATTTCTTTTTCGTATTTTTGACAACGATTAACTAGGTGTGTAGTTAATCGTTGACATATTAAACAGGTCATCATTGTTAGGTCCAAGGAGAAGTGTTTTGTGGTTCCCGCCGAGTATGATATTTTATGTTTTCTTATTTATCGTTATTTGTTCTAGCTTATTTACCCATGCTATCTATCATCACGAAGTGTGAGTGGGACTCTTGTTCAGTATTACTGTCTTGCCAATTTATGCACATATTTTGAAATTCCAGTATTTTTTACGTGCCGTTAAATTATTCATGAATAACTTAAAAGTGCACTTCCTACATTTCAAACGTAGGAATCTCTATCAAAGCCCACTTAATCATAATTACAGCGCTTTAAATGGTTGTTCTTGTGATATAGTTACGAGTTGGCAACCAGCCACTAAATTTAGCGTAGCTACTGCAGTTCCAACATTTCGAAATTGTTTTACATTAATTGATAGCAAATAACATAATATATTAATCAGTCTTTATAACGTTCTCACTGCTGAGATCTCTCTGAGAAAGAAATCAGAATATCCTTAAGAATCTAGGCCCGCCTTAAGACCCCATGGTCTTAAGGTGGACCTATTGGGTATTGCTCAGCAAATACTTAAGGTTTCAGCCTGAAGATGACTTTATTATAAAATTCCTTACTCCAGCATGTATTAATAAAAAACTTCGCAGTGCTTCTTCCTTTACAGTCCTTAAACATATAATTATTCTCTTTATTCTTATTTGTAAGATGATGGCAACCTAGCCAATTTTTTAACAACTTTCTTGTCCTGAGAACCTTTATATGCTAAATAAAAAACCGAATTTATGCTAAATATCTTTGTTTCATTACATCTTGTATTTTATCCGTCACGGTTTATTACCCAACATAATTCCTTCATGAGAACAGTCTAGTATTCATCTCTAGTACTTTTATTATCGTGGGCCGCAATAAGTGGGTCAAAGACTTGATATTTCGACCTAGATATACAGAATCATGCGCCCTGTTGTTTCAGAACTGTTTCAAGTTCAAATATTTACTCTGTGTTTGAATCTTTTTGTGTCATCTTTGAATATTCTCAGCCTTACAGTGTCCTGATGAAGTTGATAATATTTAAATATGACATTGATTTGTACTTCTGTATTTTAATTGAAGTTTATTCTCTAAAACGTTTTTATTCACACGCCATTGACAGGATCCTTGTTAGTTTCCAGTTTACATGGTCATTCTTTATATTTGAGATCATTATCGATGTCATTACAATTGGCAAACTCTCCACTGGTTCTTATCTTATACTTAAGATTAATAGCTGGACTTAATCATATTCATAACCCTTTTTCTTTATTACGTAACAAAAGTGGATGATTCGTTCGTTATATCGTTTTCGTCATTGAGTTCCATGAAAAACTCTAACAAGTTCAGTCTGCATACGTTTTTTAAAAAGTGAGTTCTAAAAACTCTCTTTTTAATATGAAGCAACATAGGCTATTCACTACGAAACACTAACGTTTTAGAAACTTCACCAGTAAGAAATTACACAACATTAGTAAAGATCACTTTTGTATTTTGAAAAAGAAACTATAAATTTTACCCTCAATTTCGTTTGTGTATCCTTATATTCATACGCTGCTTTTTGAGCACAAGTCGTATTTAATGCTACTTAATGACTATTGCGCGGTTACAAATGAACTCCTACGCATCATGAAGTATTATTACTGACACACTTATTATTATGAATAATAACTGCGAATAGGTGAAATTGCTAATGTCTGAATTTCGTGGCACTAATTTCAAATACTTGATCGTGTTGATGGAAATTTGATGGCTAATTAAGGTGATTGCGACCTATACTTCTTCACCATTACAATTTCTGAATATTTGTTTAGCTTTGTCTTGCTAGGTTTAATAGGTCACTACCGTTAGTTAGTTAGTAGCCTAGTGTGGGTAGACTTAGACTAAATTGTATGTAGGTAGATTCGTATATCATCGCTGCGTATTACATACCGACACGCGACAATCCTCTGTCGCATCTGTCTGTTCGCATATAATTCTAAACCTAGATTTTGTATCACTTCATTTTCAACAGCGTATTTTACGTTTATCTGGACAATCTTTTATCTAAAGACATTTTAGTTAGGGACTCAAATATTTCTTCCAAATTACACCTGTTTTGGTCATTATTACAATCTTTTGCAACTGGTAATGGAGTTTCCTTAAAGTTAGTTTTATATTTTATGTTCAGATGTGTTTTGTTATTGGTCTTTAGTCTTCAAAAGGCTAAAACAGGTGTCATTCTTCAATGGATTTTGTTATGGTGTCATTTTAGTATGCTGTGCCAGTGAGCCGTAGATATATCCTTCGCTATTCGATTCAATGTCTTGGTCTTTAACACAAACCCTCATTGTTGTCTTTCAATAATGTTATTGTTCAATGCGTATTGAATTCTAATGCTTAGCTTTATGATCTATGTATCTACCTTCAAAGGAGTGAATGTATCTTTGGGGGCCTTTATAAAATTGTTATTACTCTTTTATTACTAAAATAACCTTATAATATCTGAGTTTACAGACCTCAGATATTATAAGGTTCCTCTGCATCACGCGTTTTTTTTTACCATCACCTTAACGTCATAAATATTTGAGTCCACACTCTTAACCGATTCTGACTCTACTACTTTGGCTAATCTACCTACAGCCGGCCATCCGAAATATTATTGTGTGTATTCCTCTACAATGTAAATCTTGTTTACGATTTTTTTAACGGTAACTCATGAAATGTTTTTTTTTTTCTAGATTATGTTGCTGGTGGTGAACTCTTCACGCATTTGTACCAACGGGAGCACTTCAATGAGAACGAAGTCAGGATATACATCGCTGAGATAATACTCGCTCTTGAGCAATTGCATAAGGTACGTATTTCTTCTATAAACTGAAGTTTCATACATGCAAATAACTTTTTGGGTTGTACTGTCATTCAATCATCTTTGACTACTGGCCGACTATTTTCGATCAACCTTATCGAAAGGGACTCCAAAATCACTAAAGGTGATTTTAAGTTGATTTTCTGGCACTCCCGGTGTTTCATGTTAACCAATTTTTCAAACAGTTGCATGATTAATCACCCTATTGAAAGTTACAATGAACTTTCGTCGATTGAACTCATTATTACGGTAATAGAATGCACTCGACCCAAACAACCTGAACTGTGCCTAGTGATTCACTCAGACATTTGTCCAGGTGTTTCGCACGTTTCTTTGCACATGTAAACAGACACCCAATGATTTAAAGGACAGCTGGAAATGTGGTAAACTTTGCTTTAATTATAAAAATAATAACAATGGGTTCAATGACTTGTATGCACTCTGTCTAGGACTTGTTGAATAAATATTGCGACTTAGCAAATAGATAAATGAGGTTAAGCACCTATGTCGAGGTCAAAACTTATGGACGATTATTTGTCAAAGAGTTCTTAACTATATGGTTCAGAGAGGATAGCTACACATGAAAATCGATATCGTAAAGTCAGTATCCTCAATGATTTATCTATAGGCAATAGTGCCTGTGAAGATACAGGAGGTGGTTTGATAAAGAGTGATAAAGTTAATGAAGAACAGAATGTGCAGGTACATACAATAGTTAGTGGCAGAAGCTGGAGTGATTACCAAGTTTTTATACTTGTGATAAAAGCAGCTTAGAAAGCCACAACCAGGGTCTGATCTGTTAAAATTAGGGCGAAGAACTGCAGCGACGTCCCTTCCTCCCAGCTCTCAAAGCCTGAAAGACGGTTAATTATTCTGAAGCTCAGGGTCAGACAGCAGTGGCCTCAGGCCACTATAACTGATTAGAAAGAACTCTTTTTTGTTATCTAAAGGGAGATTAACTAGTTTTTCGATTTTGGGCCGTTACGGTTGGTAAACGAAGAAATTCTAATGTTCCTCTTTTTTCCTCCATCAGCTCGGCATCATCTACCGTGACATTAAACTGGAAAACATACTCCTGGACGCTGAGGGCCACATTGTGCTGACCGACTTTGGTCTCTCCAAGGAGTTTTGTGGGGGGGAGAGCAGGGCCTACAGCTTCTGCGGTACCATCGAGTATATGGCTCCTGAGGTCGTCAGGAGTGGCAGTCAGGGGCATGATATTGTAAGTACCTTTTGAATTATTTTTTTTGTTTCTTTTTTCTCGTATTTGGGAGTGTGGTATAAAGGATAGATATGTGATAGAAGATTTAATGTTTAAGGTGGTGTTTTATAACTTTTAAAGGTTTTTTGAAAGAAATTGGGGATATACATATCTATGCTATCATATTGGGAACAAAATTGAGCCTCTGTAACAAGAAAGAGATGGATACTTTACTTCCACATCTTGTCCAGTCCATCTATAAACCAGTAACCATTTCAAATAGATGTGAAATGGTCCTTCTATTTAAAAGGTCCATTCCTGTGAACAATTTCAAATTTAAATCTACCGTCTCTTAATAACAACAATATATATATACACGTACAAATACAGATGGCTAACATAACCATATCTACAATGCATTTGTCAGTACGTTGCTAAATGGTTGCATAATCGTACTCTGCCCTTATTGTGAATATGGTCTTTGTTAGTCAGACTATGCAATACGTTCAAGTCGATTGGTCTTATAACTTCAAGTAGTCAACCATGGCTTCGAACTGAGTTTTCTCCAATATCTGTATACATATGAACCACCCGGAAGAAACGATCTGAATGATTGTGAAAACCACATCGGAATACGTTGCGTAGTTTCGAAGTATATACTACTTCTCAGGTGTGGATTCGATGCCGGAGTTGATAAACGGGTGTAGGGAGGTATTCCCTAGATCGCGCGTTATGGCTGCCGGATCGAAATACATGTCTGGATAATTGAAAATCAAATTTATAAGTAAAGTTTTGGACTTGATACAGATATTTTGACTTGATATAAAGGGGGTGGGTGCATATAATTTCAGCTGATACCGCCTAAGTAATTCGCACGCGATCGGGGGAGGGGAGGTGCAAATCAATTTAGCGCCCTAGGTTCCTGAGGGCTGGAGATGTCGCTCCGTTCGCCCTAAAGACACGATGTCGCGAGGTTTTGTTATTTGTCGGGAACCTAGACCCCGACTATCTGGCAACCTTATCGCGAGTTCTAATCCAGCCTTAGTTATTTTTTTTTCTTTAATATTGTAAATGTATCGTAGTATATCAGCTACATCATAGAGATTCCTCTATCCGTGACAGAGCTATGCGTAATTGTAACCAATAAACCGATTCACACAACACATAACACATCTGCCGTAAAAATCTTACAAACGATTTTAAGCCTTATGTATTGCTGAATAAAGTTTGTTACATATTAGGAATGTGGGCAGGTGTAATTTGCAAAACTTTCTACGGTTCGATTTCATTGAATGCGAGTGTAAACAGCTGACTAAAAGAATTTTTAGTAATAACTTGCTTCTTTCATCGGTTTTGCCTGCATTTTGAATAGAATTTAGAACCTTATTTCACCCCTTTTAGGGTTAAATGTTCGAAAATCTGTATCTTAGGGGATGAATATGTCTTAAACTATCTTCTCTTGTGGTTAGTGACCCTGACTGCTATGCTAAGCCACCCGGGATAAAACTTTGTGTGATGAGCACGATGGTTTATTCTGTCTGGGTGTAATTTATTTATAATAATGTATGTACCTATAAGTATGTTTATCAGTTGTCTGGTTGCCATAGTACAGGCTCTGCCTAGTTTGAGATCAGATGGTGTTGTGTGAGTTGTCCTAAGATATCTGTGTGCCAAATTTTAACTCAATTCGTTCAGAGAGCAACAGGGAAACCAAACGCACAGAAAAAAAAATAAAGTAGTTGTTTTTGTAATTAAATAACTATTTCGAATTAACTTCATTCAATTCTATTTTAGGTCGTACGAAGTTCACTGGGTCAACTGTCTTTACTTACAAATAAAAATTGACATTAAGTCTAAATTAACTGAAGCTATAAACACGAAAATTGGACATTGCCTCCCTTTTCCTCCTGATTTACTTAGTCATCTAAGGAAGAAAGTTTTGATATTCCACCCATATGGGGAATCCCATAAGAGGTTAAAAGTTGGGGGTTTTCCCGACCTCGAACAAAGCCCGAGCCAAGTCTAGTTTTTACATCATCTCAAAGACTATTACAAAACATAATTATATTAATAATCTCGCCAAACTCCTTTAAAACATCAATTATAAAACAGGTAATATTAGCTTGATAGAAACCTGTACGCGGCGTCTTCCGTCCTTGTTGCGCGCGCATGTGACTCCGTATGTTTTGTCTCGTTTACTCTTCAGACCGTGACCTAGATGAAAACGACGGTGTTGCGCTAATTCGGCAGCTATCTCTGTCTGTTTGTGTATTATGTATCTACACTCTATACAAATTAGTAAAATTGGAGTGTCTGTAATGTCAAAATAACAGTTTCTTACTTAATGCATAAGAAAGTATACAGGTTGATTAATATATAATCACCTCAAACTCGTGGCTTCTTATATAACACTAAATAACTTTGTAATATCAGTTTTGGAATATATTTAATATATTAACCCTTAATTACCTAAGTACCACTTGTGTTTGAAGTTATGACCTTAACCATGTGTGTAAATGTTATCATCACGCTAACGTCTGTAGGGAGTGAGCAGCACTGCAACTTCACGCTTTCGAAGTCGCGGTGACAGCTAATATTAAATAATTATGTATTCTACTTTAATTTTAATTCGAAGAATAGGTAATACATATTTTTTCTTTAAGTGAAGACTTGTAATCAAAATGCTGTCAAACCTCTTAGTATGTCATTTTTGGATCCCGGTTTGTCGTTTGGGGGGGAGGGCTTGGATTGTCGTTTGGGGGGCTTGAACCAGATAGGGCCGTTGTTGCACCACTGACACGAATCGTATGGCCTTTTTATTAGGATTTCAAAAACAAATTCACATGTCTCACAAAGGATTCAGATGATTTTGGAGGGGGGCTTGAGGCTTCTAACCCCCTAGATCCGCTACGGGACGGGCCGCTAGTATATAGGTAGATATTTTAGTATGTATGGGGTATCATCTTCATTAGATAACACCATGACAATTACATTAAATCGAAAATTATCTTTTAATGGTCTCTTATCAGTCCTATAAGCATTATCTAGGCTCTAAAGTCCACTAATTTTGGGAGTATTTAGTGACCTATTAATTTGTTATCAGATAAGAGTAGTAGTAGTATGTAGATGCTGTCCTTTTTAATTCAGGCCAAATGAGGAACTACAAACAGACATGCAGTGAAATTGTTGTATTTATACCTTTAGATAACTGGCAAGGCTGGTCACACGTTTTTTTAAAGTACATGACTAACAATCTTGTTACGAAACCGCGACCTCTAAATAAATAAAAAAATATTTTTTTCTTTTTTTTAAATGTTAGGTCATCTCATAAACATATTATGATGTCCCACTGCTGGGCACAGGTCTTCTTAGGAGAACCTACTTATTATGGGACCTGGAGGTAATTTCCATAATCGCCACGCTTGGCGGGCGCGTTAGGCTTTAAAATACGCAGAGGATGCTGCTGCCCTTCAGTCAGGGTCACGAACCTGACCAAGGAGGCAAGCGGGGTGCAACCGGGGCAATCCGCCCCCAAGACTCGACCGAAAGACCCTTTTTGGGAATTTTAACTATAGACCGGTGTATTTTGACAGGCAATTGAAACCCCCCCCCCACTACGTCATCCGAGTGACTCGCATTTGGGCGGTTGTTGCTCCCCCCCTGAATAAAGTTCTAGATCCGCGCCAAAGACCAACGGGTTTTCGATAAATTGTTTACAAATGTCTTTATCTAATAACAATACTTATAATAATTTCCCCAATAGTTCAATACTCCAATGAATACACTTAAAATCTATCAGTATTTAATCACAAAGCAATCTAGCGATCTAATAAACGATTGCAAATGCAAGTATAAAGTTACACAACGATCAATTGTGTATCAAGGTTGTGGCGGCTATGGGAAAATACGGGAATTGTATTACAACTTTGCGATTATCTCCATAAGAGGTTCACCTTTTGAACGCCACTGACGTCTGACGTCAAATTTAAAACGTGCTTACGACGCTACCGACGGCATGGCACGTCGAAAAAACACTTTTTGAGCACTTTTCATTTGACGTCAATAGGTTTAGCACAGCATGGATCGTTTTTCGGTTAGGTTTTTTGTAATTTCAGGCGGGGTTTGGGTGGTAATTTTTACCTACTTACATAGCCTTATTGCTGTTACCTTTCTTACAATGTTATATGCCTACTTATTACCTAAATTAATTTATTAATATTCTAAACAATATCAAATATGTTGTCTACCTCTGTGGCGCGGTTGTGTGTCGGACTGCTACACAAGAGGTCGTGGGTTTGATTCCCATACAGGACACCACTTTATGTGATCAACAAATTGTCGTTCCTAGTCTGAGTGTACTTTGTGTCAGTGACTTGTATGTTTGTAAAGTTCCCGCGACACAAGGCTTGTACCCTAATGCGGGAGTCGATTTTTTTATAAAAAAAAAATATCGGCTACTGGATGTTTGTGTGTATGCATTCTGCGTAGTTTGCTAGTCTTGATGATACCAATCGCCGTGTAAATCGATTAGGATATCATTAACAGGAAAGCCTAAAATGGGCTCTTAAAAATATCCTGCACGTGGCTAATAGTGATGATTATATTGAAAATGCCTAAACCAATTATAATAATAATAATAATATCTTGGGACAACTCACACAACGTCATCTGATCCCAAACTAAGCAGAGCTTGTACTATGGCAACCAGACTACTGATATACATACTTATATATTTCTAAATACATACATATTATAGATAAATTACACCCAGACACAGAATAAACCATCGTGCTCATCACACAAAGTTTTATCCTGGGTGGGGATCGAACCCACGACCTCTTGCGTAGTGCAGTCGGATACATTCCCACCGCGCCACAGAGGCAGTCATAGTCATTAGTCATTATAAACAGCTTTCTTATAAAAATGCATTCAAATTCCTCTGTACTATGATGCTACAGATGCGTTTATTAGAAGAACTAACGATACAGATGATTCATTGTGAAATACAATCCAAAAATGCGCGTATGATAAATAATTATGGTATGCATTACACCGTTGTAGGAAACATTGCTGACCGACTGTCCTATGCAAAACAACTTCAAAAACTTACACTCATATTGATGAAGATATAGAGTTCAAAATTGCATAAAAATAAAATACAGTATACGAAAAAAACAGACGCAAAATAAGGTACTGTCCGAAATCTTTGGTCAATTGAAATTAGACTTTTGTTATTGTTTTAAAGGTTAATTGTGACAACGTGCTACATTTTGATAAAAATAGAATTATTAATACTAATGAGTTCTTTGTTTGAGTAAATTAGTGTATTGTACCGCTGTGTATAATTAACTAAAAATAAGGACTTTGACTCTAGCCCTTCCACGTCTTGTTGCCAAATACAAATCATAATGGTTGTGTAAAGAAAATGTGCTAGATAGTTCTGTCAAAATGGTCAGACGATTTTCTCTAATACAGTCACGATCTGTCACGTTCCGCCTGCTTATAGGCTGAAGAATTATGACCGTCGGTCGCGTACGCTCGAGTCCACCAAAGCTGTCACAAGCACGGTTGTTTATTACAATGTCATCAATATTTTGTTATCACGTAATATTATCGTACGTAAACCGAATTTACAGACATTTTTTTTTAATGCATTGTCGCTAGTGTACCTTAGTATACAGCCTTAAAATTAGCTTGCTTTAAGCGTTTATGTTGTACTTTTATGATAATTATACCATTGGCTTTAATAGAATAGAGTATTTCTGTGAAGAAATTAATTTGCTGTTAGTGCTAGGTATATTATGTCTCAAATTGACTATTAAATAGGTAACCCACAACCCACACTCGATCGGTTAATCACCACGAATGAAGTAATAAAAAAACTGCCCTTAATAAAATAATCGAAATAGATTGACAATCCTGAACAAACTATTAACTAATGAACTGAACAAATCTATTAACTAATGGTGTTATTATAGATCAAAACAATGTTATACCAGCGTTTTGTTAGATAGTTTATTTCGTAGGATACTATTAGAGTCTACCCGTGACCACGGCCGTTGCAATACGGTCAAAACGTCGGGAAATAAACAAAGGTATTTAGCCTTAAAATAAAATATTTACGCAACTTAAAATAAAACTCTTTATGGATACTATTACTCAATTATTATATGAAAATCATTCTCATCAATGAGTAGACCTAGTACTACTTACCCACGTAAATTTTCAAGTTTATTAATGTAATGTGTCACCTTCGATACTCGTGCGCATATTAAAATAGAGCGAGATGCTATTATTAGCGCATAACTGTGTGAGGGAGATGGGGATAGTATTATCGCTGTGTCTGCCGGTGTGGCGAGGCTGATTGTTTTCTATTTGTCTTTATTAAGGCCTAGATTAGTTAGTTATATTGGTATTAAAAATGATACTTGTGGTAATTTTGCCCCAGTAGCAGATCCAATTAAGTGGAGTCAGTAAGAGACACACACTCTCTTAAAACAAAGTCTGTGTTTTTGATAATTACTAGCTGACCCGCGCAACTTCGTCTGCGTAAATTTTCCCCTTTTTTGCAACATTTTTCATTGCTGCTCCGCTGCTTTTGGTCGTAGCGTGATGTTGTATAGGCCTTCGTGGATAAATGGGCTATCTAACAGTAAAATATTTTTTCAATTCGGACCCGTAGTTCCTGAGATTATCGCGTTCAAACAAACTCTTCAGCTTAATAATATTAGTATTACTAATTAACATAATAAAATCTACCCTAAGCTTGGTCAAATCAAAGTTCTGGTTTGCTAAACGGGTTAAAGCTCAAAAATTAAAATCTCGAATTGAAAGATAAAAAGTCGTGGTCCATTTTCCTGTAGGTATGCCATTCTCAGCGATTGTAAAAAAAAACAGTCTTCAAAGATACCGGGCCTCCCGTCCCAAGATTTCTTGTCAGTTAGCCATGCCTGTCGTGTGTGTGTGTGTGTGTATTTTTGACACGTTACTGTATCGTATGTACTTAATTAAATGAGGAAGTAATTAATATGTTGATTTTGTCTAGACATCCCACGGTTACAGAAAATTGCAGCTGTAATTTCTTTTTCATTTAATTTTGTTTGCGGCCATCAATTTATTTAATGGCTGAATGATCTGAAAATATATTTTTACGTTTACTATTATTTAACCATACAGTTACATTATTTTTAAAAAAAAAGGAAATGTATATTGTATATTGAAAATGCAATGTGAGTGGGGGACATGATGAAGCTTTTTCGCTTCCATTGCCAAATAAACATATTCGAGTTCTTAAATATTTATTTGCTTTCTTTGTTCTGAAATTCAATTACCCTAATTATAATGAACAACCAAACACTTTCATTATTTTAATTATCAAAGTATTTGGTCTTAAAATTGTTCATCTAGTCAATGGTGTTGCCAGTTCCAAGACCTCGACATTCAGCTATATAACTAAACGTTAATGCTTCGGCTACCTTCGTAAGTTCCGAATTTAACCGAACACTTTCTCAAAACCGCTACGTAATTCAAATTAAACAAGCAACAGCTTCCTTATGTACTACCTGTAATTATTTCTTTAGTACTGAATTATTTATGATTCGAGACTCGAAATTTTGCACTGATTTTGTACTGCCATACTAATTAGAAATGAGAAAGTACATTATTAGTTTACTTTCGTGTATATACACTGACGGACTCATAAACTGCATCAAAGTTCAGGTTTACTCTAAAAGGATTTTTTTATAATAAGTATGCAAACTTTTTAGATTAAATTATATAAATATGGAAAGACTGGCCCTTAATCTTAAAAAAAAATTAAATTTAAAAATAGAACTGCGGTAAAACAAATGAATATAGCCGGGAAAAGAAAATTTACTCGTAGTATCAGATTTGCGTGTTATTTATAGCAAAGTTTTAAATTAATTCTCATTGATTTTTTTTGTTTGGTCAATTGAATTATTGTTACCAGCATAATTGTTGGGTTAGTTTTTTAACACATCGAGAGTTTTTGAACCATAATATGGATACTTCGTCCGAACAAGCGGCACAAATTGTAGCATTGGTGCGGGAGGGCTTGGATCAACGAACGATTGGTAGAAATTTAAATTTAAACCAGTCTACGGTTTGTAGAATATACAGAAGGTTTGTAGAGACAGGTTCTTACAGGAGGAGACGTGGTACAGGCAGAACTCGAGCAACCACAGGTCGTGATGACCGATTTATTGTTACAACTTCCCTGCGAAATCGTTTCCTCACGTCAGTTAACATCAAAACCGAGCTTAATGAAGTGCGTGGAAAAAACGTGTGTGCACGAACAATAAGAAGAAGGTTAAAGGAAGCGGCTATCACCCCTTTTAGACCAGCAAATGGTCCAAAGTTGTCTGCAGCTCACAGACAAGCTCGCTTAAGATTTGCGCGTCATCACCTGAATTGGACAGAAGAGCAGTGGGCCTCTGTATTGTTCACGGACGAGTGTAGGACATGTTTATATGGTGCAGATGGTCGCAGAAGAGTCTATCGTCGACGTGGGGAGCGATATGCTCAAAGTTGCATTGAGGAGCGTGTTCCTTTTGGAGGCGGTTCATGTATGGTCTGGGGTGGCATATCGATGAACGGGCGAACAGAACTTGTGTTCATAGACATGGTCCGTCAAAACGGTAATAGAGGGGGTTTGACAGCACATCGCTACATAACAGAGATATTAGAAGATCACGTGGTGCCTTACATGGAATTCATAGGCGAAAATTTTACTTTAATGCAGGATAATGCCCGGCCGCATGCAGCTGCACAAGTTCAACATTATTGCGAAGAGGTTGGGATACGTACAATGAATTGGCCAGCACGCAGCCCGGATCTTAATCCCATCGAGCATGTTTGGGACAATTTAAAAAGAGCTGTATATGCGAGAAACCCTTCGCCTACGACAGTGGCAGCACTAAGAACAGCACTTTCAGAAGAATGGGACAATATTCCGCAAGATCTTTTAAAAACCCTTATAAAATCTATGCGGAACCGATTAGAATCCGTAATAAGGGCACGTGGGGGTAATACACCTTATTAAAACACAAATAAACCCTTGCATAAAGTTTGTGTCTATTGTTAAAACCAATTTTTTAATTAAACAATTTTTCCTTAAACTTCTGTTTTTTCTTCAAAAAAGGTCTTAAGGTCCTTTCCAGTACATAAACTTAAACTTAAAGATATGATCCTACGCTGTTTTAAAGTTCACGAACCAATCTAGAGGTTTCAATTTAAATCTGTATAGAAAGTTTGCATACTTGGTTAAAATATTTATTTCAAAGTCGTCTATTACTTTGATGCAGTTTATAAGTCCGTCAGTGTATAAATCTGCTAGCAAGGCTGATTTCGGCTGGTTGCGGCGACCGCTTCAATAACCTCGGTAATCAAGCAACTATGCAAAGAGATATTATATTAACCAAATATTCCCTAACAACAATAAATCTCATTGTTTGATAATAATAAAATCTCTCGAGACAACTCACACAACGTCATCTGATCCCAAATTAAGCAGAGCTATGGTAACCAGACAACTGATAAACATACTTTAATCGCCCCGTGACCACGATCGGTGCAATTCGATCGAAACGGCGGGTAAATAAAAGGTTCGTACCTTTAAATAATTCACGCGATTTAGTTCCAAAATATATCTAATACTTATATATTTCTAAATACATACATTTTATATATAAATTACATTCAGACACAGAATAAACCATCGTGCTTTTCACACAAAGGGAAATAGTTTAAGCGCAAGACCAACGGCTAAAGAAAATTGTAACAATTAATCTAACAGTGCTAACGTGAAGTGCAGTCTAAAGTGAAAACCTAAGAGAGATTACGGGCAGGTCCGACAGATATAATACTGATAAACAACAAACTAGACATTGAAATCAAAATTAATTGGAAACGAATGAAATCTGTACTAATATTATAAAGCTGAGGAGTTTGTTTGTTTGAACGCGATAATCTCAGGAACTACGGGTCCGAATTTAAAAATTCTTTTACTGTTGGATAGCCCATTTATCGAGGAAGGCTATAGGCTATATAACATGAGGAGCGGAGCAGCAATGAAAAATGTTGCACAAACGGGAAACATTTACGCTGACGAAGTTGCGATGACAGCTTGTTTCGTATATGAGACGTTACGAGACGCCCTTCATAATTAACCATCAATAGGCTACATGATTTACCATCAATGTATAAATATTGATGAAAGAAACATCAGAATATTGCAAGAATTGATTGATTTACTTAAGACCGAGAAAGCACTCGACATTTCACACGGATTGAAGTAAATATAGGTATAATAACGAATTAGGTTAGTAATATGCATATATGTAGCAATCGGATGAGTTGGAATATCTTCCTGGAATCAATAAAATCTGTTTGATTCGGCGAACCTCGTAAATTAAATAGCAATTGAATATTCGGAGAGATTCGGTGACTAATGGACTGCCATCCATATATGAGTTTTGGAAGTTGCTTTTAGAATCTTGATTGTATCATTGTCTCTCTATTTTGGTGGTCTTATAAAATGTTTATATTCTGATTCTAGCAACTCAATACACAAACGTAGTTGAGGTTGGTAGTTAGTAACTCATTCGCTTTAACACATAGTAAGATTCTATCAAATCTGCAAACATGAACCTTGTACTGTACATATTCACGAATAGACGAGCAGGTCGTGCGCCTGTTGGTAACTCATAACAATATCAGTGCCACCCAAATCCTTGTTTTGCATAGATCTGAATGCCACCGCACCGTGCTCCTCATTTGAGATATTAGTTCATAAGTTTCATTTGCCCAGTAAATTACTCCTTACACCACAATATAGACATTTATACCGTATTGCAACGGCCGGGCAGACTACCCTGTCTACCCGCGACCACGGCTGTTGCAATACGGTCGAAACGTCGGGCAATAAACAAGGTATTTTACCTTGAATTATTCACGCGATTAAGATCCGTAATATATATATTTTCATAATGTGTACAAATAGCGAAAGTTTATCAACATTTATAACCTACCTTTTTTAAATTTTCTTTTCGTTTCGTACAAAATCTTAGGATTACTAACAGATTAACAACAGATGCGATTTATTTTATTATACAGGATGTATTTCAATAGGCAATTTTTACATTATTCTTATGGTAAGTTTAATTTTAGAACTTGCGACATAAATAAGCCTTGATTATGTATGAAATAGCATGGCTCTCGTTATGATTAAAGATGCCTGTCTTGTGTGAGATACGAGTGAGTAGAAAATTAATAGGTATCTTATAGAAGACTTCAGTCTTGATGTTATCATGATTCGAGCAAGGTCAAAGCTAATCGTGAATTACTGACAGCTTGGAGTTCAAATTAGCCGACTGTGTAATTGAGTAATATGTAAATAATTTGTTTTATGGTGGTAAACTGCTATCAGACGATCCATTTTAGTACTCAGTTTGGTATTGTACAACCAGTATAAAAGTTAATTTCAGACCAGGAATCGAACCCGAAACTTTTGATCGACAATATAAATCGGCTTGGACTTTCGGTCGAATGTCTATGGTTCTTTCTATTTTTTTTAATAACTAGCACTGTGAGACTGCCTGTCCCACATTACTAGCAATCTTGTTAACCCCTACAGCTAAGCTAAATGCTTGTGATAAGAGTGGGTTCACATCGTCGGTAGTATAACGGCTAGGATTCGAATCCACGACCTCACGATTGCGAGTCAGATTAACCTGCTATTGCCGCTTCTAATGTATTAAATGTATATAAGTAATAATACTGAAATACCATTAATAAAAAGATAATAACAAGTTGGATCGCCGTTGGCTTTTTTAGGCTCAACGTCAATTAAAACAAATATTATCAACACGTCAGTAAATTGACAAAACAATAGCCGTTACACCCAATTGATTGGATCAATAACAGTTCACTTCAAATTCGCAACATATTGCAATATGCTTGCACAATATTGAGCAGCTCCGACGATTATGACTCAGATTGTTGCCATTATAGATAATATATTTGCTTATTTTGTAATGATAACTATGAAAAATTGGCTTATTCCACTGTAATCCACTGAAGAAATCCATTAATGGATATGTTTCCACTTTTTGTTTCCGACAGTTATGGGACAATTCGAATTAAAACCGATTGAACTGTATATAAACTTTTTTAATTTTGAGCAAAATGAGCCAACTTTAAGTGTTTAATTTTGTAAAAGCAAAGAATTAAAATTGATCAAAGATTATAGATAGATTAGTGGATCTTTTCCTGAACTATTCCAATGTTTCAGTTTATAGCTCTGATTTCTTATAATCTAGGATAATCTAACAAATAAATTATTTGATTTAATTAGCTGCCTAACCAGGTTTCGCACGGGTGACGTAGTTTTTTATACCTTGAGTTACATTATTGCAATTTTATTAGGGATCTCTATTTTTTTGACAACAAAATATAGCCTATGTTACTCCTCGATAATGTAGCTTTCTAATGGTGAAAGAATGTTTCAAATTGGTCCAGTAGTTTCGGAGCCTATTCAATGCTAACAAACAATTAAATCTTTCCTCTTTAGTTTAGTATAGACTACCTGAGCCATATTTCTCTAGCTTTACTTATTCAAAAAAATAAATACAACAATCTACACAATCTGAACAATATTTGAACTTTTCGGTAGCCTGTTATTTTCTCTCCGGATCTGCTGGCTAAATTATGCAAGATGTTAAGAATGCAAGCGGCTATGCAGAGACAAAAAACGTACCATATTATGTATTTATCACAGTAAGAATAGGTATAGGAGTTTCCTATAAGAGCCAATATTTTTGTGGTAACGGTTATGGAACGCAACCTACATTACTTTGTATTGGATCCAGGTCATGCTAGCCATTCAGTATTATAATATTTGTAATGGCACGTAACTAATGGCATAATTTGAACTATCGTTACATTTAATCTAGATTCTATTCGCTTGTAACCTAAATTCAAAGTAATAACCAACAAAGATTTATTAATTTCCCTATTTAAATTTACCACTAAATGGTATTAAAAACTGAAATTACCTCACTTAAATAAACATTCGAAAGAGACCATTAAAATTCGTTAAATAAACAAAAAAAGAAAACACCGACGCAGATAAGCCGGGTATCATGTGAAATGTGCCACCAAAACCAGCGCGCGCGCAGAATATTCAAAATGGCGCCGCTGTAAGTGGGTCACGGCAATTGGTTGCTTGATGCCTGCTCTTACGATTTTTTACACCAAAAACTTCTCTTAAACTTTATTGCAATGTTTTCTATGAATTTATATAAATTTTAATGTTTGCCGGCTTGATTGGCATGAGAAGGACAGAATATACTAACGGTGGATTGAATTATAACCGCTTCTAAGAATTATAATTAACAAAAATGTGTTAATATAGGCGAACCGTTTGATTCTATTATATTTTTTGTAACAGATCCTTACGTAAAGATACTTAGCCTTGACATTTGACGTACAAAAAAAGTTAACGCGACATTTGAATGGAATCTAGGTGAGGAAAAAAGAGGCCGTGCGTTCTTGAAAGAACTATGCAGGCATGAAAAATGACACGAGTGTATAACAGCTTTGTGTCAAGAAAGCCTATTCATTATTATTAGGATATCCTTCCATATGAATCGATGCTTGCCCCAGATTACTTTTTGAAGACAATTGAAACATATTTGATGTTGTAATTATTGCTTTGTTTGATGTAATTATTGCTAACTCTTTACCTACTATGATGTTAAAGCATGTACTAATGTGTTATATTTCAGTATACTTCTGTTCGATCTAATTTATTACTGATTACACATACATTTGTCTTATTTGTCGTTTTGAATTATTTGTCGATGTTAGATGTATGATTTTTGGTAAGATTTAATTTCATTTTGTTTTTGTTATTGAAAGCCACAGTGTTATTTTCTCCGGGTGTCTAAAAATCATAATCTTCCATATCGATGTTTATGGCAAAACAGTCCGCAACCGTAAAGGCTGCTTTTGACCAGCATTGATAGATTTATAAGGATAACTATTTTGGTCATATCTTCATCATTGTGTGTGACATTAATTCCAAATATAATGTTTTCCTCTGCCAGAAATTCCAGAAATTCAACATTAAATTTATCCTCTTCAGTAGAACACACAACTACATGGTAATTTGTCTTGCTAACATACATACATACAACTATTAATGTAAGTCCAATCACCTTGGTCGTGTGTAAACAAAACTATAAAATGAAATATTGTGCACGAGTCAACATGTTTGTATGCATGCACCTTTCTTTTGCTGTTTTATGTCTTTACCTACATCTAACTGGCATATGATGACTAAATATTCATTCATCATGAATGAATATTTTGTTATTATTTCTATGTATTTCGTGTGCTAGGTGTTTGTGTACAATGTTAATTTTTATCAGTCTTATCTGAAGTGTTTACATTATGCACTGCTTATTGGTCCCACGGTCTGGCCTAACCTTTAAAGTCGAAATTTGTCGCCTGTTTTTATCATTTTTGCTGTTTTATTTTTGTATGCATTTGTAGATTTTTCATCATAAAAAAAAAACTCATGGATTGCATAATACACATGATATCTTTTAGATTAGATGAACTGTGATTGTAGCAAGCGGTTATGACAAAAACGACATTGATTTCTTATTTAACTGATGATCCTGAGGTCAATTCTTCTAAAAACACATTTTTTTTAAATGCACAGCAGTGCGCCAATATGCGGCAAGTTTTTCTGAATTTGTTATTTAGGTCATTGCAGTAAAAACTTGCCAAGTTAACCTCTTTAAAGTATTGCTTCAAGTATTATTGTCTTACTTGAATAAATATCGTTATTGGTTTCAAATGTAAGTCCTTGGTTGAACTTTGTTCATTATATCTGCGATGAACCACCTGTTCTATAGCATAAAAAAGAAATGTGGACTTTGTTTTTCAAATATTTTTTAACTTCGTTTTGTCAGAATGGCTTATATTTTTTCGTTGATTCGTAAGTCTTTTCTTTGTGTGTTTCGTCTTAGTTTATTAGTGTATTAAAACGGAGATCTGACATTCACATTGCAATTAGTCAGCATGATGAGCAAAATTTGAGCTTCAAAGACGTCTGTATATTTCTAGATTGCTGTAATTGTTGTAGTTGTGACATTGTTACACCGGCATAAACTTTAAAATTGCTATAAACTACACGTACCAGATCTAAAAAGAAACCATGTTGCATTGTGTAATCTGTTCTTATATATTCTTGTTTCTATTGCATTTTCAACCTCATGGTGTTTAAAGACATTCTTGGGTACTTTATTGCAAATGTCGTGGTGAAAACAGTCATTAGTGAATCACCACACATATTGTATTTTCACTTTCCTTTCCTAAACATTACATTCTTTTATATCTTTGTGTCCCTTAACCTCATTTTCATCTTAGCAATAAACACATTTTAAATAGGTATCTTTACTCCGATCCCAAATATAAATAATGTTTAGGGCCTTGCGAACATATTTCAATGATTTCGTGGCAGAGATAAACAGTGAACGAATATTTTTTTATGTAGATGATGTGTTGTTTATTTTGTGTGGAAATGGTTCATTTCGCATTAAAATGTCATATCATAAATTCTGTTATACGACAAATAGGCTACTTGGTATAGTTCGCGGAATGGAATGATATGAAGTGGTTCCACCAATATGTCCTTGTCAAAGTAAAAACATGTGAATTATAGAATGTTTTAGTCGAATTTTACATACATATTTTTATCTATAATTGGCTTATGATTTCACCTAAATGACTTCTAGATGTTCATAGACGTATTTCGTCTTGTATATATATTTTTAAAATTATCTAATCATCGCCAGATTACAGCATATCATCTGTTTAAAATTGTACAATATCACGTTAAAGAGTAAGTACATTATTTCATATGTTCCGCAATATTGATCTCGGTTCCATCAACTCCGCTTTGTTGACTACATTTTGTTTCCAACTTGTTTGATTGGATTTTTCTCGGATCATCCTGTTTGTTTTTACTTTATGTTTGATGGATGTTCTGTTTGTTTTTCTTTTTACGAACTGGAATTTAATTCATCAGGTTTATTAAAGTGTATATTGGAATCCGTTCATGTCTAGAGATGGTTTAAAACCTGTTGCAATTTCAGTCTAGCGTGTAAATCGTGCTCTTATTCAACATGTTTGACGTAAAACAACTCTTTTTCATGCGCGTGTTTCAAACAGCGAATCAATCATTCACGTTGAATGTCCCAATACGATTTTACCCAACACGGGCTCACGTTTCATACAAATAAAATAATTGCACGTAAACAAGCCATTTGGTACTTCGAATGCATTATTTATCGCTTCATTATATTATTCAGTTGCTCAACGAAAATAGACTAATGATGTATATTTTATATACTGTTACAAAACGAGTCTATTGGTTCTCAACTCACAACGGTTCGCGAATTCCTTTCCAAGAGAAGTGAAAGCCAACCAAATAATACGTTTATCAGAGCGGAACGGTTTTCGTCAATGAAACAAATTGACAAAACGCCTGGTACAGTACAGCTTTCATATCTAAAGATTTAATGAATGAATAAATATTATTAAATGCTGGTGCTAATTTTATAGTGATTTATTTTTGCACTGCCTCCCGCTTGACCGCCCTCTCACGAAGACGCGTGCGGAATGAGGTCGACGTGTTCCAATTTTAAATTTCGATTGTCACTTTGATATCTAGAACTTTCACTTTTTTTTCGCTACGACTAAAGTCTATCTATTGTACAGGCAAAAAGGCCGCTTACAGTTCCGGTTAGGTTGTTATACCATTCGTTGAGCTCCAAAATCGTCTGGCTATCCGTCCAAACATGTTTTTTATTCGTGTTATATATAGTAAGCTCGTTAACCTTATCTTTATTATTGAATTTTAAATCTCCATTTCACTAAAGATGTGTTGCGCAATTATCGAAACAATAATTTCCTTAAATATCATTCTCCCGGCACGTGTTGTTTGTTTTACTTAGTCATTGTTGATTACTATTACACGTACTTGCATATTCCTTTCTGTGTTTCTATATATTTATTGCCAACTACGTTCTGCGTCCATTTCTTCATTTCTTCCATAAAAACCAACTTGTTCACCGTCCAAGCGGTAACCTAAATGACACATTTGCGGTCCTGTTATTACTCCGGTATCGCATCGGACCAATTATAAATAGAGACCGATAAGTTCCGTTACTCCAACATTACCCCTCCCTCTCGCACATGTTAAGAATCACTAAGTTAAAGAATGAGACGGAAATATAAACTAACCTGTCTCGACGGATTCGCGTGCCGCACAGCTCGGGTTTCCCCGTATCATGAGGCCACTTTCCTTCGGCGACATACGAATTGATTAATCCTTAATATTGAAACTTGCCTCTTTAATTTTAAAGTTCAATTTCATTTGGTCGTTTTGAGGGTGTTTATTATACCCTCAGTATCTTGCCAATTTTCAAGACTGATATTTCAGCGAAATCGAATTATTGCAAAGTGGCCATTTTAATGAGAATATAAATCAGTCTGATGATAGTGTTCATAAAAGTATTTCAAAATCAGTTTGATTTTTAACAGCTTTGATTTTATCAATTGAGTGTTAATGTAATTGTCTGTGTTAACAAATAGATAAGTTAATTGCTTCAAATTTTGATGTTTCTTGTTAAATATTGTCATCGTGTTTGTTAAACTCGACCGCAATAATAAATTATCTTCGATTGTTAAGTACATTCCTTTAAAGTTAGTTGTTCAAGTATATGTAGTTTTAATTACCATTTGAGATGTTTGACCAAGATATAGATTCAATGATTTACTTCTAATCAGATATATGGAAAATGGACCATTGCCTAGTTGTAGTTTTACAATGTCTCAGTGTTTTCACTAAAACGTTTTAACATAGACTAATCTTTTGTGTTGTTTTGTTAAAATTATGATAAATGTCGTATGGATATAACGTTTTACAGCTTCACGTCCTTATTGAATACATATGTCACAATTTTAAGTCCTAATTTACCGTCTACTAAAATGTTAGTTTAGCCTTGAAGCGAGCTGAATTCTCCATGATGTCCTAACACATTTCTATGAATAAAAATACATACAAATGTTAATAAAAAATTTAATCATTTAGTTTTAGCAGTATATGCCGTTAGCAGCTGACACATTTATGCCTGTTTACATATCATTCAATAATATTTACTCCTGTGTTGGCCTCCAATAATTCATTACGGTTGTCGTTATTGACTGTCTTATCTTGTTTGCCGTTATAATTACCCACATATTTAGCAATACTGACACTGCTGCACTTATTTATAACTAAAGTATCTGCTACTGGAAGTATGAAATCAATTTCATCAAAAATAGCTTCAATTAAGGAAGCCATCGTGAAATTATATCGGGGTCAACCGGTAATCATTCGCGAAACGTCTTTCCCGTTCACTTGATGTAAAAATATTTACCCAGCCGTGATATAACGCTCTGTAAGCATCAAACACACTAAGGTCGAAACTATTCATGTCATCCAGATCGGTATCGTTTCCGTCTTCAACTGATTTGAATTCAATACCATTTGTTTATTGTTCCAACATAATATTATCTTGACCTGCGGATTACGCATCAATTTCATAACCAGTACCTTCGTTTATAACACCTTCATTAGCTTTATTATCCTCATTTACATGACCCATTTCCCTTTTATTTGCAAACCAACCGAATTAAGAGTAATGCAGAATAATAAATTATGATCTGGATAACCCGTCATCCGCACTCAACAGCGTAACATAGCGGTACACCAACGTAACAAGAGTTTCACCGCTCTGTAACGGATGACACAAGCGGTTACGGTACCCGAGTCGGCGCGGTGGGGCGCATTCGACTTTCAAACTCACGCGCACGAAAGCCATTGCTCCGTAGCTCGGAGTACGCTCGGCTTGTCTTCGGCTAACATCGGATCCTACTTTACAATCACACAAATCTATTTTGATCTTTATTCCTAATCTGCGATGTCTGATTATCCATTGTCATTATATTTATACTAAGAAAAGTATTAAACGCGGAAACTATACATTGAAAATTGTAGACGAACACATAAATACTAGAGTTGGTATTCGCTTGTAATTCAAGCGTGGTACGCTTGTACCGTTCGCCAGTGAAAGTGTTCGGGCAAAAGTGAAACGGATGGTATAGAGTGGCGCAACTGCTCGAGATTGCCGTAAAAAATCACGATTGAGGAAATGTGAGAGGTGACAGTCAGTTAACCATTCGTGGTCTTTTTTTTTAAAATCAGCTTTGTCCAGAACTTTCATTGCATTGGTGTATTTTTGAGGAACCAATTTGGACCTATCAACTTGACATTAATAACCGTTGTGAGTTTATGACTGTTTTAAAGGGTTTTAAACGCCTTTCACACTAATTACTTGACATTGAAGTATAACAACTCATTACGTACTATAACAGCGGAGTAAGAGCTAACCTAATTTCACTTATTGATTGTAGAACTATGTGGCACGGATGTAAGTGCATGGTTTCTTTTTGAATTATCACTCATATGTGTATACTTTCGATGACAACGACATGAGCTCATCCAGAATTTAAAAACACGAAGAAATTTTAACTAATGTTTTAATAAATAAATATACACGAACAGAAGACAATTAAAAATGACGAACAAGAGAAGTTAATCGATTTTAAATTTCAATACATAAAAAGGAAAATCAGAATTCAATCTCAATAGATAGACTAAAGAATTTCAAATGTCCCAAATTTAACTTTTTCCTAAGAGAATATCATTTTAGTTCAGGTATTCAAGACTGTAATAAAAGTACTCGGATTTATTCCAGACATTGATTATTTAGGGTCTGAGGGATAAACGTAGTCTCCATTACAACAAATCTTTGAGCCTTTTCATAACCTTGGCACAATAAAATGGGCTTTCAGGGCAAGAAAATATTTTTTTACCCCAAGAGTTATTATTATAATGATTGATCGAAAAACTAGCGCCTAACTAGGGCCGTGTGAATTCAATTTAATTCCAATAGGCTAGAAAATGACGAAGGAGTGATTTTTAGAGCTATACTGTATGAAATTAACAATTTAGGTTTACGATTAATCAGCATTATATTTAGTGGTTGGACCATTGTAGCAAAAATATGTGTTTGCTCGACTTTTCTAAATTCATCAAAAAGTATATGGAAAACAAAATAATTAAGAAGGAAAAAACATAACGCCCGCACTATTGTTTAATGTACAAGGCCTCTACTGCTGGAGACTGTACAAATACACAAATTTAGTCTGACTGTGTTCGTTTCTTTTAAATATGGTATCTATTGTTAAAGTTAATTAATATGTAATACTTTCACACAAATTTCTTTAACACCGTAACGAGCCGTATCAAATGAAATAAAGGATAAAACAATACTATATGAATCATCAATAAGTGTAATGAGAGCGGTGGCGACAGCACGCGTGCGTATCTGGGTCAGTTGGTCGCAACCTCGCGTGGGGGCCTCCACGTTGGGTTAATCTTGATCGCTGGTTGCTTGTATTAACCTGTTGTCTGTTCACACTGGATCTATAGGTCCTGGTTTTGGTGGTAGATGTACCTGAATGTCATTTTGAAATTTAACATTGTCACCCCTGTACCTATATTTTTTGCGAATTTAAAAAAAAAAATAGGATATTTCATTGTGTTTGCATTATTAAACCTTATTTATTATTGTTGTATTAAAAATCTTTTTTTTTTTAATGTGTACTTGAAAGTTAATAGTATTTTTCTTTATCAGCCCTGGTCTGAATATGATATAAATTAACAGTATTCCTCGATCAATGAGAGTAAGTCCTCAAAATAATCGAAAAATTATCTATGTCATTAAACGAATTAACTTCATTATTAGCACGTCTATTACTGGGCTTTCGACAATATTTATTTGATGTAAGCATCAGCTATTTTTGTGACCCGCTTTAATTCACTTAACCTTTGCTCCTAAAACCTAAAAAAGCCAAACCAATTAATTAAACAGAAACAATTTCACATTTCTCAACATCAGTCTTTGTAGTTGTTTTCAAGGAAATGTCAACATCAAGGAAAACATTCTAAATATATATATTTTCCTGAGACATAACGAGAAAGGGCAACAAGTAAATGCTGCAACATAATACTTTGGAAGGTCCCCAATGACCTCAGTGGTTAATAAAGGTCGTATGTGTTTAACGTGGCTGCAGTATTGTAGGGACATTACGTTTGCTGATATTTATCATAATCTGTTTCATTTAAGACTGCATCTATTAAATGATTGTTTTTTTTTTGTTGATATTTATATCTTGGATAAGGGTTAATAAAAATATTATCAAATTTACTTCTGCGCGTACAATTGTGGTGACTAGTCCGTAATCACTACATAGTATAAAACAAAGTCGCATTCTCTGTCCCTATATCCCTATGTATGTTTAAATCTTTAAAACTACGCAACGGATTTTGATGCGGTTTTTTTTAATAGAGAGAGTGATTGAAGAGGAAGGTTTATATGTATAATAACATCCATATATTTTATACCCGTGCATAGCCGGAGCAGGCCGCTAGTTATCTATAAAACCATCTTTGTGCAAGTGTCCTTGGTCAATGAAGTGGTTGATTTTGTCAACAATTTTCCAGTATTTTCTACCAATTTTGTTTGGTTTACTAATGTTTGTCATAATTTAAAATGCCATAATTTCACATGCCAAACCGGTATTTGCCATAATTTCATTAGAAATAACGCTTCAGTTGCCATAATCGTGAAATGACATAAAATGACTTTCACTAATTCCGTTGGTCATAATCGATCAAGTGTCATAATAATTTAAATCCATAAATGTATTTGCTATAATTTTCGTTTTCAATAATACCATTTTCCATAACTTTTATTTACCATAATATAAATAAAGATAATATAGTATAAGCGCCTGCAATTTTTATGTTAATGAGTAAGTTAATATATTTTTTGCTATTAACATATTCACAGTTAAAGTTATATAATGAGGGTAAAACAAAATAAGTCTGACGTAAATAGACAATCCATTAGTCGTCAGTTATTAACAATATCATAATAAATAAAAATAATTACAGTGAAGAAGAGTTTTTGAGAGCTTTGGCCTCCAACTTAAATTTAAAATAATGTTACTTTCAGAATTTTTTTTTTATTACTTATCTATACTTGAATTATGTTGATTAATAAATGATTATACGACACAGATTTTTTATTTACAATTAAACCTGAAACTAAACCTCATATGGCGCCTACTTACTAAACTCGACGGAGCCCCGCTTCGCGGGGCTCCTACTTTTGGGTGGTTTAAAAAAAAAACCTAACACGAAGACTAATGCCCGGTTCCTATAATCAACGAGTCGTTATTGTACTAAAGCTACCATTCGTTTTTGAGTTACGGATTACGAGCCGTAAGTGGCGTTCCTATAACATTTTGCGTCATCTACCTGCGACGAACGGTTGTTGGTTACTTGCTTACCGAAGCCCTCCGTTCGGCACTCATTGCGTTTTGAAATTGCATGCAAGCACATTTAACATTAAAATAAAATTGAAGAGATTATTGTTATTTCAAGCATAATTATTATACTTTAATACAGAAAACTTACTTTTTCTTCATTTTATAATTTTAGCGTCAGCGAAATTTTTTATTTAAGAAATAATTTTGGTTTTTAATTCATGTTGCTGAGAACGAAACGAAACGTCAAGATTGCGCGCCGCGCCAAAACAATAGCGTTGGGTTTGATTGTACTTTGTGTTTGAGACTTTTGAGAGTTAGCAAAACACAAAATAAATTCAAAAATTACCTAAAATGGATATTAGTAACATGACTTGTGTAAGTACCTATTCAAGTTTATAACATTTACAGTGTTATTTATCAAATAAAGAAGTCTTGGGTAGTATGGTCTGAATAACGTTTTGTGTTACAGAAAACAAAGAAGCCGATGACCAAGGATGAAGTGTCTCTGTTATTGGATTTAATTCAAAGTAAGCCGATAATCACGAGCAAGGAGACGAATGCTGCGTCTAATAAGCTGAAAGAAGAGGCGTGGCTTTCAATAACATCGCATTTTAATGCAAAAAATGGTCAAATTCCGCGGCATACAGACCAATTAAAGGCGAAGTGGGACAACTTAAAAAAAGCAGCACGGAAGAGGTGCCAACAAATAAGGCTAAATAATTTTAAGGTAAGTAACATATCTATAATCTAAAGCAACTATTAGCTGGTTGTGTAAGTGTATGTGTGAACTTATAATGGCAAACCGAAAGCTATATAAGTACTTATTATAAATAATATAATTTTCCAACAGACAGGTGGTGGGAAACCTGATGTCATACCCCATGACGACATTTTGGAAAGAGTAGCAGGTCAGATGGGATCAACATGCACTGGATTTGAAGTGCCATTTGGTGGTGATGGAGTTAGTTTTATTGAAGAGGTGGTAATAGTTGATGGTGTTGGTATCAATGAGCATGCTTCCTCCCCTATACTAAATCCCAAAGCTGATGTAGTAGAACATTCAACATTCACTACACCAGAACCTAAATACATCTCGTTGCCAATAAGTGAAGGTATATATTTTTTAAGTTTTTGTTTTAGTAGATAATATTTATTTGGAGCTATGTGACGGTGTGTGTAGGACAGTTATCTGTACTAACTTGGTGCGGGTAGGTGTGGTGTAGGTATATCAATTTTGGTATTTGCTTGGTTGCATGTACAACTGTTCCCTATGCTAACATATCTAGCAGGGCAAGTAGGCCAATTTTCTTCCATTTATTTATCGAGAAGGCCCGTGTTTAGCAGTGGGACATGTTGTATGGGCTGCATTCATAAAACTTTAATTACTTATCTATGGCTGTAGCATACACATAAAAGGGGTCATTTGTTTATTTAGAAATTGAATTCAATAGGGCTGACTTACTGCACTTGCAACTATACACTAATGGTATATAAACTATTTTTATATTTTACAGCAAAAAAGAGAAAAGTAGATGGTTCAATGAAACCCAGATGCTTATATGGAATGAGAGGCATGTCAAAAGAATTACAAACCAGCAAAGGTACCTACTTACTTCCTCAATTTCAATTATCTAAGCTTGAAACATATTTATAACTTTAAACTAATTGTACATTTTTTTTTTATTTACACAGAAAGAAAACAGAAATATGATGATGTGCGACGTGAACGAGACTTGGCAATTACTAGATATTATGAAGCTAAAAAAATAAAAATTGATTTAGAAATTGAAATTTTAAAAGCAGATCAGGCCAAGAAAGCCAGCCAGCATGTTAACTTAACACAACCTGAATGAATAAATATCATTTTTATAGTATTTAATTATTATTTAGATTTAAGTAAATAAAACATGTAATTTTTAAAAAGGGATTGATTTTATTTATAAAACAAATAATAAATATGCAAGTATTCTCACTAAATAATGTAATATAATGTTCATTTGTGCTCTTCTTCAACCAGTCTGTTGTTGAATTATTCCAAACTAAAAACAAACAATTTAATTAATTGATATAGAAACTTTCTTTTTTTGTTGTACTGCCATATATTATTAATATGTCAGTAGATAATTTCAAAAACATTGTATACACACATAACACATACTTATTAAAATAGTTAACAATCAAACTTGCTCGTTCTGTATTGAGAACGTTTTCATGGTCATTGATAGTTGGATCTCTGTTTTCCAGGGGTTCGTCTGTATCCTCTGGTGATATCTCCACCTCAGGAGGAACGTCACTGATGCAGCGCATCCTGCATATATTGTGAAGTACAGCAGTTGCAATTATAACTGCATGTGCATTTAACAGGCTTAACCGCATAGTTAATGAAATTACTGGAAATCTTCTTTTCCAAACTCCAAAACACCTAGAACAAATAATAATTTGTGCACAATAAAAGAAAGATTCCACAGTAGCAATAGGATGAAGCTGCAGCTATGACAAAAACTTTAAAAATAAGTACCTTTCAATACAGTTTCTAGTTCTAATCTGAGCTTCATTGTACAGCACTTGTCCTCTGCCTTCTGGGTTTAGTAGAGGTGTTAAAAGGTATGATTTCAATGGGTATGCACTGTCTCCAAGTAACCACCTATTACCAAACATACCACTTTCACACTGAGCTAAATAAAAATAAAAGTATAATCATCATCTCAGCCCATAAATCTTACTGCTGCTGGGCGCAGGCCTCCTCCAGACCATTACTGGCCAATTATATAACACTGGTCAGACGGATTGGTATAGTAAATAAACAAACAATTATTGTATTTAATGGAACTCGTGCATTATCAATTAAAGTAATAAGTTGATGTTGGATTACCTCTTAATTCTGAATTATTGAAAATTGTTGCATCATGAGCTGAACCTGGCCAACGAGCCACTACATTCATCAATAATAAATTGGCATCACAAACAGCTTGCACATTGATGGAGAAGTATCCTTTGCGGTTTCTAAATTCCTCTCCTATCTGAGAATCTGAAACAGCAAAAGAACAACTAGTAGGTACCTAGTTATTGAAAATAATGAAACCAAAAATGTTCAATAATACTACTGTAAAGTATAGTATGCTATTACATGAATCCTCCTTTAAATATGTTAAACTGATGAAGAATGAAGAGACTTGTTTAGGTAGGTACTGTGTTAACTTGTAAGTACCTATTTATAAAAACACACAAAATACTCACTGGGAGATTGTATTTTAACATGTGTACCATCAATTGCTCCTAGGACACGCGGAAAACGAGCTATTTGATAGAATGCCTGGTCTGTGTCACTTCTAATTTTAATATAATTATTGTACAGCTGCGCTATTGCAAAACTAACATCGCGCACGATTCGACTAGCCGATGATTTTGAGACACCAGTGAAATCTGCAACTGACAGCAACATTGTGCCCAAAGCATAAAATCGTAATGCTAGTAGCAGTTGATGCAATGGAGTTATTCCATGATTTCTGAAACAAATAGGTACTCGTAGGTTAGATAGTTCGTTAAAATAAATACATACAAATGATCACCATTTATTTTGATGATTAATAAATAAAATACCTAGGGAGGTACTTACCTGGCTCCTGTTACTCGTAAATGAGGATGAATTTCGATCAGCAGCTGTTCGACAGCCGGCTTATCAAGCCGAAACCGCAGCTGAAACTCGTACGCATCTAAAATATTTATATGGTTCACTCTCTCTGTGTAAACTCTCCGAGTTACTTCTTCGTCGGAATCAGATCCTGAAGTCCAGTCCGACAACATATTTAACATTTCTCTGTCACTTTCAGAACTCGACATTTTTAAAAATATTACAGTATTTGTAAAACCAACTTGAAAATAACCGACCGAAATCCAACGGTAGCAAAATGACGTACGGATGGTAACTGTGACAGCTCACTGACGTTTACATTTTTTTATAGGAACACCCTAATGTAAGATCTTCATACAAATCGCTTACGGATCGTAGTTGGTAACCCTCCCATCCGTTAGTTACAAACCTTCGGTAGTTTGCCCTACGAGTCGTTTAATATAGGAACAGTTTGTGGTTACGGCTAGTTAAAAATGTTACTGTTCGTTATTAAAACGAGGCGTTTCATAGTTATAGGAACCGGGCATAAGGCGGGAGCTCCGCTTCGCTTCGCTCCCGCCTTAGTCTTCTAACCTAACCTATCCGAGTCGGATTGCTCTGAGTCGGGGTGTTAAAGATAATTAATTTCGACCTAACAATATTATGTATTATTTTCATAATTATATCAAATTTTGATTATGTCAAGAGTCGATTATGAGACGTGTTACTTATGGAAACTAATTATTATGATATATGTTGCTATGGAAAGTCATTTTATGGCAAATAAAAGTTATTACTGTTGAGTTGTTAAGGCAAACGTTATTAGTATAAATGATAATAGTGCAAGTAAATATTATGATCGGGGACGATTATGGCAAACAATATTAGTGCAAATTAATTTATGGCAAACGAGAGAATACCCATTTTGTTTGACTAGCAGCTATTTAGTTATAATGTTTTTAAAACTATGTAAATGAAAAGCTATTTAATATATATACCCTTGAGAATTGTAAATAAACACAAGTATATCATCAAAAGACACGAAACGTACGTCAGAACATTTAAAACAATGTGTAAAAAAAAATATTTTTCATATTTACGAAATAAGTATTTTTAAACAACATGGTAATTTTCTGTCGGTGAAACGGTGCGTGGGTGGTTGGGTTTAAAACGGTTTTATTTTTAGTTCTATCGTGTTTGTGACAACCCTATGCTGTACCCGTTTGACGTCACTGTTAGCCTTTAGAGACTCTGTAGACTTGGTCCTAGATACCCTATGCTCTATTTTAGTTTGTATAATGTATTTAGCGTCGCGTAGTCGATACGTTGTTAAGTTAACTTGTGTTTTCTGTATTTCTTGTTGGTAGAGCACGTTCCATTTCACTTTATATTGTAAGGCTAGCCAGCTAGCTTTATATTTTCATTGGATTTTGGAACATCAGTTTATTTTTTAATTTGTTTTCAATTACTAAAGTCAAGGGTTTAAAATTTTATGCTAAGGGGTGAATTTTAGGCTTGAATTTTTAAAAATCCGTTCTTAGCGGATGCCTAAGTCAATATCTACTATCTATGTGCCAAATTTCAACCCATCGATTGATATATCCGGCAGTCACTGTTTCCGGTGTTTCTTTTATCTTCTGTGTTGTGAGACATTTGAAAAATATTACTTTAAATGTTGATTGCGAGGAGTAAATAAACTATGTAACTATTAAGCAATAGTTTAATATAAAATGAATCATGTCTACGTATATTACGAAACTTAATAAACCTTAATATCAACAAAATAAATAAAATTAACTTCAATCAAAATCAAGAACGCGTCTAAAATATTTCAACGCGTTATCCTCACTTTACGTTTAATATAAAATATACTTTACTCCTTTTGTAATAAAGGTGGTATTTGTATGTTTGTATGTATCATAGAGTTCGAGAGATTCAAAGGAGAATATGCTTTAATGCTTTTGTAATAAAGGTGGTGTTTGTATGTATGTTTGTGTAGAGGCCGAGTCGATCCGGGTTAGTAGGCCGGCAGAAAGTATGCCTCGCGGATCCGACCGGTCATGTAGCCCTGAACTTGGTCTGGGATTTGCTATGTTATGTCATATATGTATGGCATAATGCAAATGTTTCTTTTGAAGGATTAAGGATTTTTTTTTGTCTGTGGGCAATATTTTTGATTTTTTTGTTGCTGGCCCTTTTTCGATCACAAGTTGCTTTTGAAGGGTTAATAAAAATAATATTTGTTCTAAGGTCATTTTTTTCATTTAGGTACTATTTCATTCATATTCTTTTTTTCAAGGTTAAATATACTAATTGTTTTTGGGGACTATAATACAAAAAAATATTTTGAATATAACACTATTTTTCTACATGAACTCATTTCTTTTTTTATGGTCAAAAATCTCATGTTGTTAAAGCCATCATACAGTGTCTTTTAGTACATGTATGGAAACTAACATCACCTGATAATCATAGGTTACCTTGTTAAAACCTTATCTAGAACATTCTTAAAGTAAATCAGGCCACATTTAGTAGTTATTAAGTTTAAATGATGTAAAAAACCCATCTATTCTTTATACCAGTAACTCTTTGTCTACCAAACAAAGTCAACAAAAATTAATCTAATCTACAAAACACAACTCATTTTTTATCTCGTTCTCCATCGACTTTTTAATCTTCCCTCCTTTTCTTTCACCAATTAATCAACAACAAAAGACTCAAATCACTTTCTCTTAACACCGTTATCAGTTTTATCACTAAGATTGACATTAGTATATTTGCCATTAACACATTGCAAAATGCTGTAACTTTCACTATTGTCATGACAAGTAATCGATTTGCAACCGAATCTTGTAGCTGTGTCGTAACTTATCGATTCGAGTAGTTCTCAAACTTTTGTTTCGTTGGACCCCCTGAAAAGAGTTGTTTAATCTTTTTACTATTATAAATGCGAAAGTTTGGTTGGTTACGCAATCACTCCAGAACCTATCTGGATGGAATTTAACACAGAGTCAGATTATAGTCTAGAATAGCTCATGGGCTGCTCTTTTATCTCAGAAAAATTTAAAATTGCTGCGCTAAGTTGCAGTTAACGGTTAGTTGACACACATACATTATTTAAACGGTAGACAGATGAAGGTTGCTTATCAATTTATGAATTGATATCGCTTAGAATTAAATTTCATTCAATACAATACATTAATAAGTGTTGTCATTTTATTAGGATTAATCACAAATCTTTTTTACTTCAACCCCGTTAAATGTAAAGTGACACTTTAATATATCATTATAAAGGGTCATGAAAATCCACCACATGAAAACCACATTAGTTCTTGCGTTAAAAAGTAACACACATCTATTCATCTTCATAAACTTTTCCCTTTTTAATATTTGTAGGATATTAAATATTTAATATCACATATATAGCCTCTTAAAGCACAGGCTTATAAATAGCGCACTAAAAATTATTTTTAATTTTAAAGGAAATACGACCCCTAATGTTGAGAAACAATGCCTTATCGACAAGTAAAATCAATACTAGTTTTGACTAGAGCCAGTCACGAAGCTAAACGTTTAGTGAATGCTGGCATCAATCATGAGGAACAGAAGATTGCATGTTATTTAACATTATCTCTTGTTCAAACTTGTTTGACTTGCACAAATTGCAATCGCCCTTTTCCTTTCATTAAAATGATACAGTGTTTTTTAGTTGGAGCTTCGCTTTTACCGTTCTCCGGGCGCGGTGTCAGTACAATAACTTCACTTGTTGAAATCAGGGTCTATTAGTTAAGTTTCATTATCTTAAAACGCTAATTCGGAAATAGAGATAGTGTATTAAATATGAAACTGTCCGAGAAAGCAAGCCTTGGACTTGGAATCTTCTAACTTGGATGTTCGTCGTCAACAACTACTTGAAAACTACTTTTAAAAATCGGCGGTAGCCTAATGGCTAAGGTCTCGCAATCGTGAGGTCGTGGCTTACCCATTATACTACGGACGTGAACCCATTCCTAACAAAAGCCATTGAGCTTAGCGGGTGGGGATAACAGGACGAAAATTCTACAATGCTAGTTATTTTTAACAGAAAAAAAAAAGCCAATAAATTACTTCACAACCCAGAACCGTAGCGAATAACAAAGAATGACGAGGAAAGAGACCCCAAGTTTTATTTGAAAACGCTAAGCTAAGAGAAAGATTTAGAATCTTAAATAAATGTTTATTTTTCTTTTCTCATATATTCTTTGTAGTTATTGTTTAAACTGCTAGCACCAGTAAATGCGTTATATTTTATATCAAGTAAGAGTACAACCCACTTGTACCAAAGTAAATGTAATTAGATTAATGTAAATCCAGCCAGACTGCTATCGTTTACAGTTTAATATTAAATATTCATTGAATCCTTAAGGACCGTCTCAAGTCTCTAGGTTTCGCTAGCTCAAGTTAGCTTATATTTACCTATTTTTATTTCACTAGTTGCTTCTCTTCTATGGGTTTACAATAACCTTGGTAAATCCTGGTCCTTTGGTACCTAAGCTTACATCTGGCCTAGAGCCTGACCTGGCCCCTAAAGCGTGAGCTTTCCGAGTCTTGAGCTCATTAAGGGTTCAGCTTTATTAGCAGCATTAGAAGCTCGAATCGCGAATCAAGCCTCATCGCCAAGGCTTCGCTTAAAACTAAAAGAGAACGAAGCTAGACCTTTGACTTGAGCCTTCTTTTTAGGACTCGTGAAATCGTTCTCTCATTACAATTTTGACAAAACTCATCCAAAACAAAGTCGTATGCTTCTGCTAGATTATAACAAAATAATTAACAAACAAACACTATTTATAACAACTATGTAAACATTGTTTCGTTTTATTTTTTAACTCAGTGATAACACTTGGTATGCCCAAGGACGATATAATAGCTATATTATTACGGTATAATTTGTATGTATGTTTTTAGTCCACATCAATCCAGTGCTGGAAAATATAGCTTTTTTATATTAGCATAGATATAGATACTGATTAACAGGCATAATGCTAAGTGTGTTAAACAAATCAATAACAATCAAGAATTTAGACCGAACACCAACACAATACCTAATATGCTTCAAAAACATTTCACTGTAGAAAAACAAAACAATTCAATGTGTATGTGTGTTTGTGTGTGTGTGTATGTCTTGCGCATACTTCACGTGTTCCCTCAATGATCACGTGAACTCTGTAAACAATATCGGATAAGTAGGGTTACCATATCGACGTTTAATTTATGAGGGAAGTTCCATATTTTCAAAAATGAATATATTTTTTTACTGCTGCAACACTTCTTGATGATGGGATTCTAGCTCATTAACCATCGTCAGTATTCATTGTACACGGCACTGCACTCGGTTTTTCTACGTATTTCCCGTAATTTTAACAATTTTAATGCAGAGCTGTGTAAATGATGACATTTCAGTTTGCCCTTCCTGTTCACAAATCCACTGCAGCACTTGTATTGTTGATACAATTGATATAATATAGTGATGTTTGATAGCCTCGGTGGCTCGGTGGGATTGTGTTCGTCTGGTATGCAAGAGGGTTTGATTCCCACACGGGACACCACTTTGTGTGATCCACAAATTGTTGTTCTGAGGCTGTGTGTCCGCAATCCCCCTGCGACACAGGGCATGAAGCCTAATGGGGAGTCCTCTTTAAAAAAAATATGACTTTAATTTAACTTTGTTCGTGTACTAAGTTAAGCGAAAGATGAGACTGTTATGAAAGATTTGTTTTTTAATTATACTAATATTATTAACATTAACATTTGCCGAATAACGGTTCGCTTAATAGATTCATTTTGTAATATAACTTTGATTTTAAAAGAGTGACCCATGAGTTTCTTGGCTGCTTCCTCTCATGAGCTTTTACACTTGGAACTGCCGCCTAACTTTTTTTTTTTTTTTTCAAACTACCATTTTTGATTTATTTTGTTGTTATGTATTAATTTGACGTTTTCATAAAGTCGGAATAAAGCAATACATTTTTGTGTAATAAATTCTATTTAACAATTTAAGCAAACGCACAAGAACATGGACATATCTGCCATTATTCGGGACGTATGGTAACCCTACATAGTGTGTGTTCTATAGGCTATATGTTTGTGGGAACATTTGTCCTGGATTAATTTATTACATAATGTTCTACTAGAGTGTTTACTTTAACTGTAATATGCACGGTTTAGGTTGGATACTTGATATAGAGCAGCCCAACTATGAAACATCTAACAAAAAAGGTACAGTAAAACAACATAACCCCTTAAACAGAATTTTGACTACCTACTGAAGGTTTTTTTTTTTAAGAAAATAAGCTCATAGCTCACATTACTAGCAATCCTGTTAACCCCTCCAGCTAAACTCAATTTCTTGTGTTAGGAGTGGGTTCACGTCGGTAGTATAATGTGTAGGATTTGAACCCACGATTGCGAGACCGATGCCTTAGCCATTAGGCTACTCCCGCTTCGAGCTTTTATTGAAAGACGATTTTATCGAATAACGTAAAATGAATAATGGCGTTTGTGTACTGATACCTGTATTGGTCTTGAGGACAGATTACAGTAAAGATGAGCTCACAAATCATGCACAGTGTAGTTATAATCAAATAGATACTTAACAATCATGTAAATCATCAACATGTCGCTCTGCTCTTAAATCCAAAAGGGCCAATAACTTTTATGCTCATTATTCGTGCCGGTAAATAATATACATAAAATGTTACATATCTATGTAATCATATAACAAACATTCTTTTAAATTATTACTGTGTAGAAAATCATCTTCCGCGTTCGATAAAAAACTAATTTAAACACGAGTTCAATAGAAACTATTAATATAACAAGTGTTTTTACATCAAGAGTGATCCATTGCTGCCCTAAATAGATTTCAAATACAACGGTATGTAGCAATGGGTCTTTGGAAAGGAAATGGACGCGTGTTTTGCTTTTTTTTTTGTTGTTTAGATACGACGATGTTCAACACGTTGAGATTAAACGTGTTTGTAGTTTTTCCTGTATGTTTTGATTATTATGATGTTGAAAATACGCAATTGGAAATATATACAAGGTGCTTTACGTAACTGGTTCCTGTCACGAAGCCCTATCTTGTCAAAGACTGACTAGCTATGCAGGAGGTAGAGAGATAATGTGCTCTCCAACTATGCAGGAGATAGTATGTACACGTGATATACCTACCTTATCATGCTGGCGAATCTATACTTAATATTATAAAGCTGAAGAGTTTGTTTGTTTGAACGCGATTATCTCAGGAAGTACTTGTTCGAATTGAAAAAATATATAAAATATTTTTGTGTTGGATAGCTTATTTATCGAGGAAGCCTATAAGCTATATAATATCACGCTACGACAAATAGAAGCGGAGCAGCAATGAAAAACGTTGCAAAAACAGGGAAAATTTACGCCAGACGAAGTTGCGCTGGTAAGCTAGCATAGAATAAGTTGACTGCTTATCATCAGGGAGATAGGGAGGACTAACTGCGAATGCGACGAAGTCAGTTAAATTGCGTTTTATCCTTCCAACTTATGGTCTTTCCACACATGTCCGCGTCGTGTTCCGTCGGTGAAGCATACGGAAGCTTTGCCGCCAGTCCAGGCCCGGACGTGTGAACGAATTCATCTATTTAAAACGTAGGTACGCAGTGATATTTTCGACGGTTTGCCACATCCCATACATATCCCGGATGTGCCTTTATCAGGCGCACTCATCATCATCATCAACCAGTAAACGTCCACTGCTGAACATAGGGCTCCCAGATTTCCACAACGACCGATTTTGAGCGGTCTGCATCTCGTCAGTCCATCTTGTGGGGAGGCGTTCTGCATCCTAGGTTAAAATGCGACACATCTTAAGACGTATTGCGAAGAATTGCGCATAACTCATTTTGAGGCCTTCTTTGCTACCTTAGTAAATTAAATTTAATAGCTATATTAATGCCAACCATTTATAAGTACAACGAATCCAGTTCAAGCAAACCGATTCGACCTACTTACGATATCCGATCTAAATTAAATTTTAATTATCGTTATGTAGGTTTGTGTGACACTTCTAAAATCAGACAATGAGTGTTCACGCAGTGGATTTTTCTGGCAACTTGTTATCATAATATTTGTTATAGATATTTTTTTCCAATTACTTCATAAATACAATAATTGCATTTTTGAAGTGTAGACCCAGGAATCGAACCCGAGATTTCCGTACGCCAAACCGGGGCCGGAATCGAACCACCTATCTGCACTTACTTTTACTAGTTATACTACTTACTTTTACTGGTTATTACTTTCTCTGGCATATAGACTTTTGCGCGTAGATAAATAAAATCAATGTTATTCTTCGCTTTGAAAAGGTCCAACCCGTTAAATATATACCAAAGAATATCCTAAATTCGTGTCATACAATACATCGCCAAGTCCAGACGGTACACACGACATACCCAGACAATTCGCGCATAAATTATAATCGTTACACCAACATCTTCAATTCGAGGAGGCGTAGTAACAAATCGACCTTGCCGCCGCGATATTCGTGAAACGTTTCAATGTCAACCAAAACTTTGTTAGGACACACCCACAAACTTTGCTAACGGTACGACGTATGCCGTAGAATACGCGATACGTCGGTACGCCAAACTTGGACACTTCACCGTTGCCGTTGTTCGAATACTCAAACGTGGCTTAGTTTTGAGACCCCGTTAACTCTCATAGCTGACTAAAATAAGCTATTATTAAGCTAAAGAGTTTGTTTGTTAAACGCGATAATCTCAGGATCTAGTAGTCCGAATTTAAAAATTATTTTACTGTTGGATAGCCCATTTATCGAGGAAAGCTATAGGCTATATAACATCACGCTACGACCGATAGGAGCCGAGCAGCAATGTCAGCTATTGCTTTGTAAGGTTGAGTACTTGTTATATGCTGCAATCTATGTAATAATACGCCTGATTGATTCTGCAGGGCCAACAATACGAAGTATTTAAATAAATTTCGTGTCATAGTCATTACCAATACAAAGGTCTCCGTTGGGTAATCATTTCGAGTAACGAAATAAACCTCTATTTTGAAACAATTATAAATGTTTATGCAATAACATTTGTGTGTTATTTTTTGTATATAATTACAGTAATTATATTTATTAGGGTTGACAATTATGTGTCAATTTACTTTAAAATTACGAATGGATTGAATTATTATTTTGTAGATTACTAGTACTGTATCGCCATGATTATGGTTTTGAAATCGGCTAATACAATTGGCAAGGTTCTGATGAGTAACATCCTCTTTAAAATAGATAGACTAGCTCGTACTTAGTTCTAGAATTAGTAACTATATCTTTTATACTGTGTCTACTTATGGCAAACCTAATCTTCGTATGTGTAAATTTTCCCCGGTTTTGCAACATTTCTTTGAGCTGCTCCGCTCCTATTGGTCGTAGCGTGATGTTATATAGCCTATAGCCTTCCTCGATAAATGAGCTATTCCACAGTAAAATATTTTTTCAATTCGGACCAGTAGGTTCTTAGATTATCGCGTTCAAACAAACAAACTCTTCAGCTTTATAACAAACTAAAGGACTTATTACAGGTTGTAAAAATCGATATTTGTCTCATTAATTTGTCCAGAAATTTACTTCTTCTTAGCCTGTAACCAGTCTAAAACATTTTACGTAGTACGCCAAGTGTACACGTATGTATATTAACATAGCCTAAGCAATCCTTGCGGAGTGATATTTTCATGTGCGGAGCTTGGCATTCAGTTGAGAACGGACGTTGCCAAACTGTTTACATAAATTACTGCGAAATATACTTTTTAAATCGCTTATAATGCTCGTTTTGCTGGGCTTTATGTTTATTTATAATTTTATTCTTGTAACGATGGGTAGTTAGTTTTCGGGCGTTTGTTTTCCGGGAATCGTCAGGAATAAAAATCCTTCCTTTAAATTGAAAATTCTACTTAAAGGGATGTCGAAATGTAGTGTGCCTAAATTTGAAGAGGCCTATGTCCACTAGTGGATCGAAAATTTGTTGTTCATATAAGTTTTGTGCTTCCAAATCTCACGCTAGCGCACGTGACAAGGGCTGTCCTTCATTAGCCTCAAATATAAATTATGATTTTTCTCGCCTCAACTATACAATATGACTTCGTAATAACCAACAGTTACCGAGGAAGTTAGTTTAATTTGAAAGGCAAATACGTATTGTCGCGGTAAACGTACATACTTGTATTTAATTATACATATACATGTGTATGTTTGTGTGCATGTTATTGTTCATTAACCCTGTTTGAAACTGCGAATGGTAAGTAAAACATAACTTTACTGTTTAAATACTTCACTGAGAGTGTAGAAGGTAAGATTCATTGGCGTACCTAGAGAAGAGATTTGGAGGTTGAACTTCCCCCCCACCCCCTTTCGAAATTGCAAAAAGGCAGTTACATAGTACTCGTTTGGCCGATACGGCCCCTCCTCTGCCCATGTACAGCGATGGTAAGATTCATATAAACGGTCTTGAGCAACGCACACAGGCATCTTTCATGAACACGCAATCTCGGACCACTATGTTCCCAGATTTTTAAAGATTACCCTATGTATCTACTCTTGGTATTTTGAAGTATAAAAGTTATATTTTATTTGCCAACAAGCTAAATGCGCGTTATGCTCACACGTGAGATAACTAGGTGATTATCTACAAAACGGCTCAACAGATGCTCATCAAACGACGTTAAGGACCATCACAATAAACTAGCTATTTAATTAAAATGACCACATCGAAATCCGTCCATCCGTTGGGATCACGCTAGGATGTCGTAATATATCATCAAACGTTAAGTGTTCATTGATTTGATCAGGCCACATCATGATGTAGCCAGCCATTTCATGATATGGCCGGCCACATGATAAAGTAATCAATACTATCTGGCATTGACAAATACATAATGTTAGTTAATTGTATTGTATATAAAGTCTCCAGCTACACAGGGCTTGCACTCTATTGCGGGAGTTTTTAAACTCTGCCTTGGATATCGTGACGACCTCGTTTCTGAAAGGAAGATTCTTCATGTTGAGTACCTATTTTGTATAATATAAATATTATATTGAAGGATGGAATACTAATTCGTACCAAGTACCGAATAATATTGAATGGAGCCATGTCAAAATGTTGCAGTATAATTGTTGCAGCACTATTCTCATATTATAAAGAGGAAAGATTTGTATTTTTGTATGTAACGAATAAACTTAAAAACTACTGGACCGATTTCAGAAATTCTTTCACCGTTGGAAAGCTACATTATCCCCCGATGACATAGGCTAGTTTTTATCGATGTATTCCCACGGTAACGGAAACTACGCGGGTGATTCCGCGAGGCGTCCGCTAGTTGTTAATAGTTTTTTGTAGCGGATCTGCCCTTGTAGAAGTCACTTATCCCGATCAATTTGATTAATAGTAAGTTCATCATCAATATTAGTGCCCAAACAGGATCCATCATGACACCTACATTATTTATGCTGTAAGATCTAATATACGCTGTGGAATGCAAATAAAAATATGAATTTTCAAATAAATAGTAAAATATTCCCTTCTCCAAGCTTCTACCTCTAAACCAATATTTTATTGTAATCTGTTTATCAGTAAAACCCAAAATTTTTTAGGTCCATATTGTGGACTGACTATTGATGTTGATTATTACAATTGAACTAAGCAAAAAAAAAACACTTCAGCATTTAGCCATAACTTTGTACAGTAGTGGGTAAATTTACCACGTTACTACCCAAATGGGCTGCCAAAATCTCGCTCGGAGCGACCCAGATCTATTACCTTGACAAGACAATCCACTTTAAACTTTATTGTCTTAGAAATTCGATATAAATTGTCTTAAAACATAAAGAACGTAAAAATTTGAACAGAGAAATGTAGACTTTATTAACAAATTCCATAAAGTTTAATATCGATAGCATTGTTGAGATAACCTTCCGCTAGACTGCCGCTGTGGCCTCGCTCCTGACATGTTCAAGGTTCGATTCCTATTAGCTGCATGCAAACCAATTTCAGTTCTAGTTTGATGCAATAACATTTATTTTACAAATGTATTCAAAATCTTGGTGAAAACTCTTATATTGTCTTCTTAACGGTCTAAAAATTAGGCTTTAAAAGAAAAAATAGAATTTCGTTGGTCTTGGAAAGAAATTTATATTAATTTCCTTGTTTTAAAAGCCTGTTTCGCCTTTTATTTCATACTAATTACATTTTTTATAACATGTTTGTTTAATTAGTTGATTTTGCAAGCGACTCAGTCTGCGTGAAATTATAAAAAAATAGCTTGTTTTTGGTTAAGACCTAAGTCTATGCCAAATATCATTAACACCTGACTAGTGATTTAGCTTGAAATGCACACCAAATAACCTCTTATTAAGACAAAAGAGCCGTTTAACTATTCGACGTTTAAACACCACATTTTTGGTGTCATCCACGAAGATATCCTTCTGACAAAACCTGGTGTTTTAAAGACGCAGGTTAACATTGTATTTAACTACATGCAACATCAGAGCCAAATGGTCAGCGTAAAATTAATTCTTATCCACACACATCCGGGTTGTGTCCGGGTCGTTTAACAACCATGCTCCATCAGTGACTCAAGAAATATCACCCGTTTTATATAATCCCGTTGAAACACGTCCTCTTCAGAACCGGCAAAGCTTCCTTTCGTTCATTCTACTGGATGGAGCACCCAGGGACGGTGTAGGGACTGCTCTAGGCGCTACGTGGCAGGAGGTACCAAAAAGCCAAATGCGAAGAACAATCTAGTAGAAAATTGAAGCTCTTTTCGAGAGGTTTTATGTTGAAACAGGCGCTGAAAAACAATCTAGCTTTACCTTGATCCGGGGCAGGAGCTAGGAACACGGTACATTCACGGTCCGTCCACGCTGCCAATGTGTGTCGGTAGAGCTTTAGTCTATCCTTACCTAACATAACAAACGTGAGTGCAACTTCAGATAGCGCGCTAGAGCGAGATAGTGTGATAACATTACTACTCTTCGTTTGATTGCGTCGAGTACGCTTGCACTCAGCTACCACGAAGGTCGAGTCTCTTGACACATCTAGAATTATCTTCCATTTATTTTCCAGTTTTGGTTAATGGGGAATTTTTGTTCCTGGGTTTTACATCTACATAGTAATGCCATTCGGTTGGGCCCTTTAGCAATCTCTTACCTTCTCCAATGCATCGGAGTCCTCCCATGATATGTATGTATAAAATAAATATGTCATATTACAAAGAAGTATGAAAATTACCCTTGGCAGAGTCAAGCCAAACCGAAGTCCTGGATTGCAACAATCAAGCTTTCCTTCTCAAAAATCCACCGCTCCAGATCAAAATGGGCCCATATTGATCATCTGCAGCGGCGGATTTTTGGACTTTGGATACTTAATCCAGGATAATAAATTTAATTCTCCGTTAACCAAAAGTCATAGTCTGCAAGCTTATACCTTGTCAACAGCTATACTAGATCGTTAAATGGACATTTGAGGAACCCTCAAGGTCATGGCTTTACGCATCTAGTAGGTATTATAGCTTCCATTCATGCCTGCTGTTGGTTAAACTAACTGCTGGGAATTCCTTGGATTCATAGATCCCAGGAAGAAGGTTGAACCCCAAATCTGTCCCCTGGGCACCCCCATGCATACAATTTTGAAAAACAGAAAGATTTCCAATCACAAAGCCACTTTTATGGACCCGAACCTCTACGCCTCCGCGCTAGTTAAAATTCCCAGTCTTTCATGATTTTCCAAAAAAAAGCCTAAAATTAGACCCAGGAAGATGTAAAAAGATTATTATTTAGCTCATGTAATTAATAAGCTCATACATACTTGCTGGTAACGTTTAAGATACGTTATCAACTCGGTTTTCATGACTTCCGGCAAGCAACACTTAAAACAACAATAGTGAAATAACGTAAAATGTTTCTCATAGAATTTCGCTTTTTGACTGTGAGAGTTTGGTCTTAATAGTACATTCTTTATTCTTAAAGTTTATTTAGGTCTTGAATTCTTTAAGCGTCTTCTAGACGGTTGGAAACAAGGCTTCCCGCCAAGGTGACCTTGCTGGTTTCCAACAGAATATGTATGTAAATTGGTTTGCAACAGCCGTCTACACTGTTGCAAACCAGCAAGGTCACCTTGGCGGGAAGCCTTGTTTCCAACCGTCTGGAACATGCTTTAGAATAAAAGTGATATATTCTTAAGAGTTTATTATAACTTATTTCGATTAGACATTGGCATTTTGTGTTCACGATTTCCTGAGAAATGCCTGCCCTTGGTAATAGGGCAGTCATTTATGGGCATACATTCAAATTGGTCATCGCTAATTATTTTATTGATATTATATTATAGACTAGCTGTCCCGCGCAACTTCGTCTGCGTAATTTTTCCTCCGCTCCTATTGGTCGTAGCGATGTTATATAGCCTATAGTCTTCGTCGATAAATGGACTATCCAACAGTAAAATAATTTTTGAATTCGGATCTGTAGTTCCTGAGATTACCGAGTTCAAACAAACAAACAAACTCTTCAGCTTCATAATATTATTATAGATTTATATCCACGCATTGCCTTATGCCTAAGTTTCAAGGGATAGTAACAATACGACTAGAGAACCGCCTTCCTTTTAATTAACACCCTGAATTTCATCAGTACTTGCTGTTCATTAGCACTTCAATATTTCACAGCTTTATATACCTACATTTATCTAATATTACCGGTGTATTTACACGTCTATATATAACCCACGGTCTTATCATAAAGGACACAGCGCAGAAAGGTCATATAGATACTGTGAAGTTAAGAAAAGTAGGCAATTAACTGTTTTTTTTTTAAATTTAAATTTGCACTGTTCTAGCTTTGTTTGAATTTAGTCATCGTTACATATTTTTAGCTCCATTTTATGAGAATTCCACATTGTAAAGTTCAGCTCCTAAATTGAGAGAGATGAATATAATATAATAATAATAATATCTTGAGACAATCATACAACGCTATCTGATCCCAAGCTAAGCTGAGCTTGAACTATGGAAACCAGACAACTGAAACATACAACATACTTATATATTTCTAAATAAATACATATTATAGATAAATAACACCCAGACACAGAATAAACCATCACCAACCCACGACCTCTTGCGTAGCAGTCGTACAAATTCCCACCGCGCCACAGAGTGACAGTTTTCCAAGGTCATAACTATTTATCAAGGTCTTTTTAGCACAGAAAACTCATTTTTTCCTATTTTGGGACTTCACAGAAAGTCGGACAGAAAAATAATACTTCACCAAATCTAATTGTTCGTTTGTTTTGTCGTAAACTCCATAATTATCAAGATTTTACACATATCTATCTAAATAAGGAAATATTAATTAAATGATATAGTCTAAACAAATGCACAGTGTGATTTACAACATTCAAAGTATCAATATTGTTTACAATACTGTCGTAATATACCGGGCGCTAATATCGGTCGCCAAGGTTAGGTTTCTCCCGCGGAAGCCAGCGCGAGCGCATGATCGGAAACGCTCGGCAAACTTCGTATAAACTCGGGTGGACTCGGTCGTAACGTAAAAAGAGGACATTTGTCTTAGGAAAATATATTTTCTACGTTGTTTTTCACGTGTTTGTATGTATGTATATTTAGTTTTTTCGTTGGAACGTGATTAAGCCGTCTTATAGCAAGCTGATAAGTTGTATATATCTTCGATAGTTGTATGCAATGCTCGATGATTTGTTGTTTATTAGATAGTCGAGAACGTGCGCTGTGGAATTTTATTCTCGATTCGGCACGTGTTGTGTTATCTATAGTAAATGTTGGTATTATAACTATATTACTAGTTGTTGCTGGTAGATTTTAAGAGTACAATATACAGGCTGTTTATTTAGGTACCTATCAAGGGTACACTGTAATCTCTGGCTCGAGATTCTAATTCTGTCGCGTTGATTTATAACTGGGAGGCACCATTTCCTATTTGCGTAAGATACGTGTCAACACTGTCATTTGTCTGTTTTAACTAAAACTCTTTCTCTTTCCGACAATTTATCCCACATGGTGGTGGGGTTAGCCCTCCTAGTGTTTATCTCCACTTCGCCGTCGTTGATATTGTCTTTAGAAAACCTTGTATGTCTTCATATCCCGGAGCATTATTTCTGTCCAGGTGGTGTTGGGTCTTCTCCTAGATTCTCTTTTTGACTAAAACGACGCCTGTAATATTCTCTTATGGGTACACTCACTGCTACACTCTTCAATATGATTCTCTCTCTAAGCTCTCGTGGAAAAAGGAAAGCATGAACTCGAAAAGGCTTTAAACTGGACTTTTAACTTATTTTCACAAAGCTACAGGAACATTACTATTGGATAGTCATTTTTGATCATTTTTTCGACTGGCCTGTTCGTCTAGTGGTTAGTGACCCTGACTGCTAAGCCGTAGGGTTCGACAAAGTTTTATCCTGAGTAGGGACCCTAAAACATTGTGTGATGAGCACGATGGTTTATTCTGTGTCTGGGTGTAATTTATCTATAATATATAAGTATGTTTAGTCAGTTGTCTGGTTGCCATTATACATGCTCTGCTTAGTGTCAGATTTCTCAAGATATTATACTATTAATATTATTATTTTAAAAAGACATTTAAGAAAGTAGTAATTAAAAAAAAAACTCTAACAGCATGTACTTATCAAGATTAACAATCGTGAAACTACAAAGATCCTTGTTTTTTTTAATATAAAACTTCAATGACCTTTAAACAAGGTCGACAGTTAAATGCAGTTAAAACTTCTTATCCATTATTTTTTTAAAGGATGATTTTCAATGTCATTCCAAGTAGCACATAGGCTAGTAAAGCCTCCCCACTACCCCCTTTTATTTTAAAAGTTTTTGTAATCTTTCATTGCATATAGTTTTTTTTTAAATATAACTAGCAATGTGGGTTTGAGATCACATTACAAGCAATCTTGTTAACTCCTCCAGCTAAGCTCAAAGGCTTGTGTTAGGAGTGGGTTCACGTCGATAATATAATGGGTAGGATTCGAACCCGCAACCTCACGATTGCGAGACCGATGCCTTAGCCATTAGGATACCTGAGTTATGTTTCTTACGTTCACAATTATATAAAACCCATAAATACCATTAACTCAGCACCATAGTAACAGTGTTGTATCGATAAAACCATCAAATGACCTTGGATGTTGTTAATGAGAAACACCGGTCCATTTCCTATCGATAATTGGGAATGAACTATCAACTAAACATCACATTCCGCGAACGTGCTAGAAGTCTTAAATAAACTACATTATTATTTTCATACATTTGTTGAACTAAACTTGTACTGGCCATTATACTACCGACGTGAACCCACTCCTAACACAAGCCATAGAGCTTAGCTGGAGGGGTTAACAGGATTGCTAGTAATGTGGAACCACAAGCTCACATTCTTCCCGTGGCAAAGCGACTAAGGGATTTCACTCCGGAGGACTTACAGCAGCGCGTCCTCTGCCGCCAACCGTGGCGATTATGGCAATTACCCCCAAGATCTACATACCAGTAGGTTCTACTGGGGAGACCCGTGCCCAGCAGTGGGCCATCATAAGGGTTGATATGTATATTTCTCTTTAACGTGGATACTAAATTATGTTTTCTCTTGTTCCAGGCCGTTGACTGGTGGTCAGTAGGAGTCCTAACCTATGAGCTCTTAACTGGAGCCTCCCCGTTCACCGTTGAAGGAGAGAAGAATACTCAGCAAGAGATCACGAAGCGTATCGTCAGATGCAGTTACCCAGTACCGCCGGATGTCAGTCCTGAAGTTCAGGACTTCATTAGGAAGTAAGTGGAAGAATCCTTATCATCTATACTAATATTATAAAGCTGAAGAGTTTGTTTGAACGCGGTAATCTCAGGAACTACTGATCTGAATTGAAAAATTCTCTCACTGTTGGATAGCCCATTTAGACCAATAAATATGATTGTTGATAAACTTTCGCTATTTGTACACATTATAAAATTATATATACTACGGGCCTTAATCGCGTGAATAATTGAAGGTAAAATACCTTGTTTATTGCCCGACGTTTCGACCGTATTGCAACGGCCGTGGTCACGAGTAGACCGAAAAATATGGTCTAAAAATCATAATGCTCTCTAAACACTGGAAACTTCAAAGATCATGAGATTGTAGCAAATTAATCACGGTGATCTCATACTGCAACTTTTAACAGGAAAACATTATGTAATCGTTTTTCCTGTGATTAATTCCTCTTATCATTAAATACAATATCTTGTAAGAAAATAAATGAGTACGTGACTATTGTCTTCCAATTATATAAATAACTAGCTGTCCTGCGAAACTTCGTCTGCATAAATTTTCCCCGTTTTTGCAACATTTCTCATTGCTGCTCCGCTCCTGTTGGTCGTAGCGTGATTTTTATATAGCCTATAGCCTTCCTCGATAAATGGGCTATCCAACAATGAAATATTTTTTAATTCGGATCAGCAGTTTCTGAGATTACCACGTTCAAACAAACAAACAAACTCTTTAGCTTTATTATATTAGTATAGTTATGGAAACAATATAGACTGGTTTACGTTTAGTCCTAGTGGTTAGTGAAACTGGCTGCTAAGCCGAAGGTCGTACTTTCAATCCCACACAGGATAACACTGTGTGATGAGCAAGATTGTTTATTGTGTGTCTGGGTGTTATATAACTATAATATGTACGTATTTAGAAATATATCAGTTGTCTGGTTGCCATAGTACAGGCTCTTGCCTAGTTGAAGATCAGATGGCGTTGTGTGAGTTGTCCCAAGAAATTATTATTATAAATAATTATAATTTTATTGATTTTAGAAAACTGCCGTTAATTTAGATGTTACAAATGGTAGCTAATCTAAGCATGTATTTATATGACTTTCTTGTTTTGCAGATTATTGGTGAAAGATCCACGTCGCCGACTTGGTGGTGGGGATGGAGACGCCGACGAACTGAAAAGGCATTCGTTCTTCCAGGTTAGATATTGCGTACAAATACAGAAAAGAAAGAAAAGAAAAAGCGCAGATTCATAGCCCGTGGCTCCGCCCGCGTTGATGTCGCTTATCGCGATAAAAACTATCCTATGTCCTTCACCGGGACTTAAACTATCTCCATACCAAATTTCATCTAAATCGGTTTAGCTGTTTGAGCGAGAAAGCGTAACAAACAGTTACTTCACATGTATAATATTAGTATGGATTGTAATAAATAAATATAAAAGAGGTACCCATCTCTCCCCCCCTAGGAACTAGACTGGGAGTCAGTAGCCCGGCGCGAGGTTCGCGCCCCCTTCGTCCCCGCACTCTCGCACGCGGCCGACACTTGCAACTTCGCGGACGAGTTCACTCGTATGCCGCCAACCGACTCACCAGCTCAAGCGCCTAAACATCACGACAAGTTGTTCCTTGGTGAGTTAACATATTATGTACTAGCTACCTGCCAGTAGCGAAGGGTTAAAAGAATCTGAAGTAACCCTGTACAAATATATATATTGCTAGACATGGTTCTTCATACCTATAATACTAAGTAACTAAACTAAAAGGGAAACCGAAAGAAATGGTATTTTAAGAACCCTCCGCTACTGCTACCTGCTACGGCTCCGCACGGATGTCATATCAATATCATAGATTTTTTATACCTTGAGTAACATTATTGCTATTTTCGTAGGGAAGTGTAATTTTTTTGACAGTTAAATATAGCCTATGTTACACCCAGATAATGTGGCTTTCTAACGGCAAAAGGTTTTTTTGAAATCGGTCTAGTATTTTTTCAAATTTATTGGTTACATACAAAATTATAAATCTTTCCTCTTTATAATATTAGTGTAGATTTGTTTAAAAATCTGGTTGTACTTTGTGTCCGTGACTTGTACGTTTGTAAAGTCCCCCGCGACACATGGCTTGTACGCTACTGCGAGACTCATCTTTAAAAAAAATCTAGCTTTTTTTCTCTTCCATAGGATTCAATGTAAATGACAATAACACACCACAAAAAATATTTATCCAATTTGATACAGTCGTTCCGAAGATATTCGCGTACCTTCGTATACATTTCAGACTTTAAAAATTCCTAGCATGTGATCATAAAATAGTTTGTTAATTAGTTATGTATTTATTTTTTCAGGGTATTCATATGTGGCTCCCAGCATCCTGTTCTCAGAGAACGTCATATCAGATCAGATATGGATGCAGGCCACAGGACAGAAACATGACAAACTGAAAGGATGGGTTGCTAAGGTAAATAACATTAGTCAAACGTTTTATGTACCATCTTAATATCCCAGCACCTGGATGACCGAGCTTTGCTCAGCTTTTTAAACGACCTTTTTTTAAAAATTTAACATTGTTAGATTTATCGCCCCGAAACCGTTTGAGCCGTATTGCAACGGCCGTGGTCACGGGTAGTCACTACCGGTGACCACGGCCGTTGCAATACGGTCGAAACGTCGGCCAATAAAACAAAGGTATTTTGTCTTAAAATAAAACATTTACGCGATTAAGACCCGTAGCTTACGAAATTCTGAGGCATAACTATAGCCATTTAACATCAATCCAGGCTTACTAGTTAACGTTTAAAATTATGAACTAACTCATAGGCTTGCTCAGGGGGGGGGGACTACCCAAAATTGCAAAAAGGTACATTTGAAAGATGTTTAGTCAATGGGATGATGCTAATTTCAGTCATTATCCCCATTGTACCAAGTAACCCCCCCCCCACCTCTCGAAAATGAACCTGGGTACCCCATGCTAACAATACAATACATGTTTTCAGGATTCACCTTTCTTCCAAAAGTATGCAGTGGAACTTAGCACTCCATTGCTTGGCGATGGATCTTACTCTGTATGTAGAAAGTGCATACACAGACAAACTGGCAAGGAGTATGCCGTAAAGGTACGTATGATTAATATTATTATTTTATATATTTTTATGAGTAGATGCCCTTTATAGTGACTATTTAGTTTGAGCTCTTTATAGTATGGTGCGGCAGTGCAGTTGCAGTTTACTTTCTTTCTTTTTTAATTAATTAATTGTAGCTGGCGTAGCATTTTTTTAGATTCTGAATTATGTAATGAGAATGCTTAAAAAGTTTTAATAAAAGTATTTAAATTATAATAATCGCTTTAGGAAATCTCGACAAACGTTTCGATATAAAATATAAATGTACAAAATTAAATATGTTGCTATATCATTTATATTCTCGATCTTTTTTGGTATTTATTAATTATTCTATGTTATAATTGTGATTGTTTTGTCCAACAGATAATATCAACTCAGAAGAAAGACATAAAACAAGAGATAGAATTGCTGAAGGCGTGTCAAGGGTGTCCCTACATCATCACTCTACACGAAGTATTTCACGATTCTGTAAGTATACTTGTTCATAAATAGCTTATCCCACTGCTGATAGTAAATAGTGAAAAAATAAAATATTAAATGTATAAAGGAAAAGTTTTATACGTAACATATGAAGGATATATTTGAGAGCTTCGGGTGGGAGCTGCCGAATAGGCGCGTATCTGCAGACTGGCGATTATACGCCGTTTTGTACATTATTTTATCATGTACAAAATGGCGTGAAAAGCTCATGGTCGCCAATCGCATCTTAAAACTGGCGATCATACGCCGTTTTGTAAATAATGTAACGAAATTTGTTAATAATTCATTTAGTAAAAACTTAAAATATCTTTATTTCATGAAACCAAATTAATGATAGTTTGAAAATATGAAATTAATATAATTATACTAAAAAATAATAACGTTATGATTTGTTTAAAAAAAACATGAAGTCAGTCACCAGTATAAGAAGAAGCCGCCAAGAACTAGTGATCTGCTCTTCTTGTAGCATTCGTTTGGGCGGCGTATATATAATTTTAAAATGATGTAATAATGTTTGACGTTTGTCCGCAGGCCTTCACGTACATAGTGACGGAGCTGGCGGCGGGCGGCGAGCTGTCGGCGCCCCTCGGCGCGGCGGCGGGGGGGCGCGCGCTCGACGAGCGCGTGGCGCGCCGCCTGCTCGCGCAGCTCGCGCTCGCGCTGCGACACATGCACGCGCGCCGGGTGGTGCACCGGGACCTCAAACCTGAGGTGAGCGCCGTTAGGCGACTGCGCGCTGATCGGCGATTGCGCGCCGATCGGCGACTGCGCGCCGAAAACTGTATTATGAATAAGGCGCGTCCTTATTCATAATACGTTTTTAACTAACGAATGTTGTATCTTCTTCATCTATACTAATATTATAAAACTGAAGAGTTTGTTTGTTTGAATGCGAAAAATTTTAGTGTTAAATAGCCATCATAGCTGCGTCCAATAGGAGCGGAGCGGCAATGAAAAATGTTGCAAAAACGAGAAAAAAATTACGCAAACGAATTTGCGCGGGTCAGCTAGTTAATGATAAAGACGAAACGTTCGCTAGTTAACATGCTGTTAAAAATTGAGTTATTTTAAATTGCATCTTTGTAAATAATTTTCAGAATTTAAATTTTGCTTAAAATTAAAGCACAAGTTATTACGCCTGCTCACGCTGAATTACATGCACACGAGACGTTGAGTGATCGGCGATAACGCGCCGAATGACAAAAGTCACAATTTACACGTATTTTCACACATTAAATTATGTAAATTATATATAACATTATTTCATTAACACTTAATATTATTATCCCCAGAACATTCTCCTAACAAGTCATCGTTTGAGTGAAGCCAAAGTAAAAGTGGTAGACTTCGGTTTCGCTCGCCGAGCTCCGGACTGTTGTGATGATCGTCCTAGGATGATGACTCCGTGCTTCAGGTATTTATGTGTTATTTTATTAATTTTAAACAGTTTTAGTTACTTCAATCATATTCATGTACGAAGAAAAATTGCCAATTTGCCTTAAAATCGTCAAATATAAATAATAAATTAGTTATTTTTTTGTTGAAGCTCATAATTAATAATCAAAATATAATAATGTTCTCTTCTAGTTTACCATACGCAGCGCCAGAAGTAGTATCTCGCGCTCGAAGTGCGGCCGCGCCGGGCTACGGGCCTCAGTGCGATCTGTGGAGCTTGGGAGTTGTTTATGTAAGTCTTGTTATGTTATTGTGTTGTTGAGAAGATTCGGCGCCTCATCGCTGTCGGCGGCGTGACGCCATCGGCGGCTAGACATTTTTTTAGACATTTTAATCAATAAAATTTTCAATCATAAATTATATGCTTTTATATAAATCTATACAGAGTGATTTGTAATATCAGTTTTGTAAAATCTATAATAATGTTATAAAGCTGAAGAGTTTGTTTGAACGCGGTAATCTCAGGAACTACTGATCCAAATTGAAAAAATATTTTGCTCATGGATAGCCCATTTATCGAGGAAGGCTATAGGCTATATAACATCACGCTACGACCAATAAGAGCGTAGCAGCAATGAGTTTTTGTTGGATAGCCCATTTATCGAGAAAGGCTATATAACATCACGCTACGACCAATAAGAGCGTAGCAGCAATGAGAATTGTTGCAAAAACGGGAAAAATTTACGCAGACGAAGCTAGTAATTAACATGTACCTATTTTTTGCGAAATCTCTCGTTTATATTTGAATTAATTTTAACGATAACTAGCATTACTCTTAATATCGTCTAAACAATGATACAGTTTATATAATTCGTGTAAATAATAAACATTTTTCCTTCCACAGTACTACATGTTATCGGGCAAGGCGCCTTTCCAACCGATGTCAAAGAAAGAGCCAATCACTGCATTCATGGATAGAATCAGGACCGGCTATTTCACTATGGAAGGTTTGTTTATAGTCATTTTAATCAATTACTTTAATAATACAATAATTTTTAAAAGATAGAAATATTTGATTTTGGATGACAATGCATGCTTAGCTATTTGACGTCATTCTAATTCCAAATTTCCAAGAGGTAGCCTAATGGCTAAGGCATCGGTCTCGCAATCGTGAAATTGTGGTTCGAATTCTACCCATTATACTACCGACGTGAACTCACTCCTAACACAAGCCATAGAGCTTAGCTGGAGGGGTTAACAGGATTGCCAGTAATGTGGACCCATAATCCCACATAACTAGTTATCGTTAAAAAAAAATATATGGCTGATTAACTAAGATGGCGGACTAGTTATTTTATATATTACCACAGTTTTGGTATCAAATGAAAGGGCTTGTTGAGGAGAACTTGAAATCTAATACAATGTCACATTAAATCCATATAGTATTTCCAATCATAACTAAAAAATAAAATTAATGTACACAAAATAATCTTTAATATCATTTAATAAATTGTGTAAAACATGTACTAAATTGATTGGTTTGATTTAATTTAAGGTTTATTTTGATCTTATTATAGCAATTAGCTTGTTTTTGAAAGTTTTTTTTAACCATTTATACCATTATATATTTACTAAGTAGTTTTACTAGTCTCGCTCAGTTGTTAAGCTTCAACTATGTCATATAGACCAGGACTGTGCCATCCCTTTCAGAAAGAACTTGCGGCCTTTGATAGGACAGGTATTGTCCACAAAGTAGCGTTGTCTCTTACTAGAGAGTGATCAATTTTGTGAGGTTAAGGCGCAGTCCAGGTTTCTACAGCAATGGCTTCAAGCTACTTCCATTGTGTTATTTTTTTTTTAATTTGTGTGTTTGTAAAATTGTACCAAGCGGGAGATATCTTAAAAAAGCCAATAATAACATAAGGATGTGATATTCCAGGTCCGACCTGGGACAAGGTGTCGATGGAGAGCAAGCGCATAGTGCAGGGGCTGCTGGCCGTGGACCCGCTGCGGCGCTTCGGCACGGACGAGCTGCTCGCGGCGCTCAGGGTCAACCTGGAGGAGGTCAACAGCTTCAAACTTGCTGTGAGTTACTTTATTCACTTAAATAATCGTCTGCGGGGGGGGGGGGGCTTCCTCACGATTGTTTTATCATTAAACATGTTAGATCAGGCACTGCCATTTATCCCTCGTGCCTCTCACCAGAATGAAATCCTGAATCCGCCTGTGGCCGTCTTCAATAATCTATTGATGGATTTGACTACTAGATATACCATTCTGTCAATTTTGTATGGAGCTGATGTCGAATATATATATCTAGTGGCCAAATCGATAGATAGATATAATTTTGATAGCTTTTTTCACAAAAATTAACCAAAAAAGAATTTTCATTTTTATTTTCCTGAAACGTAGTCCTATAAAACACCAAAGATATAGACTAAAACATTTGGTGATGTGCTTGATTTTTTTTTTCTTTGAAGGCGGTACATTATATACATCTTAAAATTTTATATACAGTGTAAAGATGTTACTAAACTCGTTTGTGAACGTTTACAAAATTAGGACTAGAGTGATGGTAATTTAATGGCAAGTTCACAAAAAGTTCAACTAGTGACAAAAGAAATATAACATATTTTTAATGATAACTTGCTAAATTATGTTCTTTTTGAAAAAAGGAAACAATAACCAACTCATTTACTCTCTCATTTTTTCTTTTATTGAACATAACTTTTTCCCACATCCATTTGAGATTGTTCACTAAAGACTTAAGTTGTTTTCAAAAACAAAATGGCCTCTGACCATTCATATACACCGTGGTGTATAAGACCAGGTACTCACGGGATCAGGTTCTAATAAGCAATTTGACTGCCTCTGTGGCGCGGTGGGAAAGTGTCCGACTGCTACGCAAGAGGTCGTGGGTTCGATCCCCACTCTGTGTGATGAGCACAATGGTTTATTCTGTGTCTAGGTGTTATTTATCTATAATATGTATGTATTTAGAAATATATAAGTATGTTTATCAGTTGTCTGGTTTCCATAGTACAAGCTCTGCTTAGTTTGGGATCAGATAGCGTTGTGTGAGTTGTCCCAAGATATTAACTATTTCCCATAATTCAAATATATTTTTAACTAAACCCACTTTTCTTTCAACAGGATATGACTAAAGCCGACCTATATAAACGCCGGTACAAAAACAAACAAAGAAAATCAAGCGCCTCAGAACCAGGCACATCAACCTCAGAAATAATCGAACCTGACGAAATCAAAGACAATTCATTACTAGAAACAATAAACAATCTCAAAAATAGAATGAACAAAAACTCTATAGAAAATGACGTAGAAATTATAAAGGCTAATACACAAGATACGCCTATCTCTGAAACACCAGAACCCACTTTCACAGACGATGAAGACGTACCTTCAGTAAAACCCGTAGAAAGAACTTACGCTAAACTGAGATCGAAATTAGACGATTTTGTTTATTTAGAAAGCAGTCAAGCTTTAGAGGGAACTGAAGTTGCATTCCCAAAAACTAGTCGAGCTAAGAAATCTAAATCTCCTGTGCCCAGAAAACGCAGAAAAGTTGAGACTAGACAAACGAAGAAAGAGATAAATGGAGAGAGAGAATTGCGTAGCAAAGTAGATAATAAAAAAGTTAAGAAGACTAAGGAAGTTGTTAAACGCGTGCTAAGAACTAAAAGCGTTACTGAAAAGACAAGAGCCACTAAAGAATCTATTGAAAATGAGAAGACAGTCGCAAGAGTTACTAGAAAGAGGAAATTCGAGGAGATTACAAAACCTGTTCTAAGAGAAAAAGGACAAAATGGACGTTCTTCTAGAAAGAATAGTAACGAACAAGAAGTTCCTGAAAGGAAGATTGTTAGAGCTAAAAAGACAAAAGCATTGAAACTTGAAGTGGAAGACCAGAATGTTAGAATGACAAGATCTCGTAGACGGCGGTTGGAGATAAGTCTATCTCCTTCTGAAGTGAAAAATGTGGTTCCAGCGTTTTCGTTCGAATCGGATCGTCGCGTGAATTCAATTGAAAGCAATCGTTCGGTTAAATCCGCGAATACCAAAGCTAAAAACACCAAAGCGAGTAAAGGGAAGCGGGTTAAAACGCGCGTCACACGCACGACTCGCGCGCGTGCTAATCGCAGGTGAAAACGTGAACAATCGCTATCGTAGACAATTCATAGACTGTTGCGCCTATAGGCAACTATAAATGTAGTTTTAAATTTTCCCTAAAATGGCGTTTGCTAACCTCAAATTCCAAATGAGACAAAATAGTGATGCAATAAGGGACGCTTGCTCACGCTCGGTGAAGAAAATAAATTATTTATTCATGTGCAAAAAAAGGAGTAAGTTGTATTTCTTTTTTTTTAAGTAAGTAGTTAGCTTCTGATCTAGTTCGTGAAAAATTAACTTTAAAAAACCTGTTTTTATTTTTTAATCCTTTTATTTAATGTTACTATTAATTTTTAGGATACTTTTTCCCCTATTATTACCATTAGTAGTAATTCTTTGAAGTTGGTTATTATGTATTTTTTTTTATTAGAAATAAATTAATAATTAAATTAAAAATAGGTAATTTGGTGTATTGAACACTTTTCCGTAGTTGAGAGTAAAATTGTTTTGTCAATTTAATTTATTCTTCTGTAATACTACTATTGTTGTTCATAAAGGCGCATTTGTTAATCGCTCTATATTGTTATAGAGTTATAATCGCGATTGAGCAATAGCGCTCGTTCGTACGATCGCGCCAATCGCAATCGCAAACCGCCGCTATGATCAAATCAAAAAACTGAAACACTCAGTTTCATACATATGCGAAAACATTAAAATCCTTAAGAGATCTCTTTCCGTACATTAAAAAAAATTTTTTTTTCGTTCGTGTGTGTATATTTGTTTGACTAGAATAATAGGTTAAATTTGTAAATGTTCCCTTCAATATAATAGGAACATAAAACACCTATAATATAAAAGTAAAGCCTTATACATTCTTCGATCAACATGCACATATCCTCGGTTATTGAAACCGAATTTCGGAACACCTTATTTCGAAGTTGTGAAAGACACATCCAGAACTTTGTTCAGGGAGGGGGGGGGACATTTGACTCTACCGTCCATTGTGAGTTAATCGCATGATGGGGGTGCATTAGATTCAACTCCGCTAGCCACCACAGCCGTGGTTGGTGCAACTATTTGTCAAAAGTAGGTGTTTGGGTCAACACTAAGGGAAGGGGGGGGGGGGGTAATGGGGATGCCTTGAATGTTTGTGTGTGCGTTCGACTGAAGTACGTATGAACTTTACCTTTTGTTCTATGGGTTTTTTGTGATAGGAGTTTGTATTGCTATTATTTCTTCCACTTGGCAAAAAAAATGTAAAAAAAAAAATCTATATATATTTGTTTGTATGTATGGTGATAAGTGCCAAAGCATGTTCGAAAATTCCCGCTTCTAACATTGCGCGTTTGAAATTGTTTGTAATGTTTCATTTCACTTGTTTATATTATATATTTTTATATACGGGTTGTTTAAAATCAAATTAAATTAAGATCTGTCTAAAAATTTACGAAAACCCTTTTTTTTTTCTTATTTTACCTAATACGACTATTTTATGAGTTCCTAACTATCTATGAGCTTATTCTGCATTATTTCCTTAATCATTACATTAATAACAACATTTTAGCTAGACAATGTTTTGTCTCCTTCTATTCTATTATGATAATAGAATGAAATACAATAACAAAAAATGCTAGTTAATATTATTTTAAGGAGTTCTAGTAATTATTATTGAAAAATCAACTCATTTGAATTGTTGAGCTTTAATCAAACGATAAGCAATGTTTACATACAAATTCGTTTTACGTTAAATTGTTAGATATCATTTTTGCAATGTTCTTGCACTACCTTAAAATTTTATTAAGCCTCTTCTATCTAAAGCTATGTATACTAGGCATAGACTATATGTTTTCTAAACTATGATTATTTATGATCACTATATTATTAACGCTCTTAAACTATGAAACTAGTATCTATATGGGATCCAAGCTAACTAGATTTCTACCTAAATCGCGATAAAAACTATCCATTTCCTTGAAATTTAGAGTTACTTTTTTTGGTTTAATGTTCTTTGGAAGTCCATTTCTTTCCAAAGAAACAAGTAGGTATCACTATTTGATATTTTTATTTTAACATAGGTATTATTAGGATTGATATCTATAACTGCCAGTCTCAATAATCTATCTATCGATAGATTTGACTATTAGAGGTAGAATTTTGACATATTTTGTATGAAGCTCATGTCAAATATATACCTCTAGTAGCCTAATCTATCTATAGATTATTGAGACCAGACGTAAATGATCTTAATTTTAAACAACCAGTATATAAACAATCTTTCGTCGTTTTAAGCGCTTTTACCAAATAAATGTATGTTATTTTCAATTCATTTCCGTGTAAATATACTATTATAGTATTTAGTACAAAATCGGTGGAAGAGTTATATAAATATATATATAATTTATAATTATTGAAAATTAGTATCAATTGTCAAAGTTTCATGTTATCTCTATTGAATCGTGACACCATTAGGCACTGTATCATCTCAACATTGTTTAAAATGTAGGTACCAGTCAGCTACGGAAGTCGCTTATCATTTCAAAATTTTCAAACATTTCAGCTCAATTATATTCACTAAAATTTAGATAAGAACAAAATAGACGCCTTAAAATCAAGCTAAAGTTAAATCATTATGGATAGTCGCATAATTTTTGGAGTTATATTGGTTTAAATATTTGCAAATGTTAAGCAATTTATGTAGCTGACTGTACAATAAATTGTAATTTAAAAATCAATCAGTATGCATGTTTTTAATAAAAATGTATTCTTATAAACATCAATTATTATTACAAATCAGTAACGCTTCAATGAGAGAAAGGGACAATGTATGTTTCTGTCTTAGTCACGCTTCGTGTGCGAACACTTCGGGTTTTTCCGTCAAAAACGAAAACTCCCGAAGCATTAGACGTTAAGTTTGAAATGATTTGCATGTTATTGACAAACAATAGTTAATAGTTGATTATAACGTGACTCCGATTATTTGTTATATATAGAAAAAGTATAAAATCCAAATAGACAATTTTATATTAATATTTTCAAAAATATAGTTCGTAAATACTTTCACATACAGTACACATCACTTGATAATATCAAATGTTTTTGTGAAGGTATTTCACCTATAAAGTATATATTAATTGTTAAACCAACTAGATAACTGTGTATTTTAGACAAAAATCAACGACTAATGTATGTACTGCCTTATTTCCTAATGAAATGTATTAATTACGCAACCAAGCAATAGAGCAGGACATTTCAAATATCACATTTGATACAGCCAACCCATAGACTACATTAATTCTTTTCTAGCATTGTTTATAACGTAGTGCCGATGCGTATTACGATATTTTCTTTTTCGGAAATTAAAAATTTCCCTGAATGCTTAACTCGAGTAGCCTTTACGTCACTATATGTGGTAAAGTTTGTAAAAGTGCACTTAAAATGGATTGTACCAAAAGATTATATAATTTTATAAATAAAGTGTTAGAAGTTATTATGATGTCGGCGTAAAACAAATTTTGTAAGACGTTACATGGATGCCGGCCGGAGATATTGGATTGTAATAAATATACCATTTTAACATTATTTTGTTTGTTTTATTACTATTTAATATCTATAATAATAATATATCTTGGTACAACTCACACAACGTCATCCGATCCCAAACTAAGCAGAGCTTGTACTATGGAAACCAGACAACTGATAAACATACTTATATATTTCTAAATACATACATATTATAGATAAATAACCCCCAGACACAGAATAAACCATCGTGCTTAGCACACATAGTTTTATCCTGGGTGGGGATCGAACCCACGACCTCCTGCGTAGCAGTCTGATACACTCCCACCGCGCTACAGAGGCAGTCAAAATTCCAACCATTCCACCACAACGTACCAATGCTATCATCAAACCAGCCAACATCAAATCGAATCTAAAATCGTTATGACTGCCTCTGTGGTGCGGTGGGAGTGTGTCCGACTGCTACGCAAGAGGTTCGATTCCCACACGGGACACCACTTTGTGTGATCCACAAATTGTTGTTCAGAGTCTGAGTATCTCCTCCGCGATACAGGGCTTGTAATCTACTGCGGTAGTCGTCTTTAAAAAAACGTACAAGATTATTTCAAGAGTGAGACATTGACCTCTTTAGTATGCCGTATGCTGGCCTGGCTATCACCGACAACAGTGGCGGATCAAAGAGTAAACTATGTGGAGGATCCAGGGATTGTCGTTTGGGGTCTTGGATCTGGGGGTCAATTCACGTATTTAAAGCAGTGCAGTTGCGGTTAAGTTTCGATTAAGACGGCCATTTTTGTATTCTGGTAACTTTGGGATCGATCTTAAATACGCTTGCGTCAAGGGCCAAGGCCATTAATCGAAACTTAACTGCAACTGCACTGATTTAAATACGTAAATTAGCCTCTAGATAGGGCCGTTGTTGCACCATTTATACGAAAATATTGGGGCATTGGCATTTTTTTTGTTTATGGATAGTCGTTTCGTTATTCGCACTGCTGCGAATATTCTGGGGGCCTTTTTTTTATTATACTGAAATTATTGGGGGCGATCATGTGGCTGTGATCTTGGCATCCTTATTAATAACAAGAAACTGGTGCAGACAATTAGGCCCATTGAGTTAGGATAAATCCTAGGCCTCATTACGAAACGACAGCGCCGCGGCGAGCATTTTCAGTGTGAAAGAATTTTATATTTTATTTACCCTGTCATAGGTACCAATATCGTTTGAAAAACTCGAAATGGTCGCCCGGCCATTGCCATTCCATTGAGCCTTAGCTTTGAGTTCAATGTACTTCTCAAATCGAATGAAAATACTAAATCACTTTAGTATTTAAGAGAGGCTTCGATCAATGTTGTTCGAAGGAGAGAAGGTTTGACTCACAGGGGCTACCGCCGCGCTATCAATACGGGCCTCCAGGCTGCTGGGGCCTCAAACAATGCCAGCGTACCTGCCGGGATGATGTTCTTACGAGATTGTGTGACTGTTGTCATAAATCGGACTAAGCCAATAAATCGGGTGAGTTTTAGGGTTCCGTAGCCAAAAATGCCAAAACCGGAACCCTTATAGTTTCGTCGTGTCCGGTTTTCTGTCCGTCTGTATGTCACAGGCATTTTACTCAATTAATATAGATGAAATTTGGTGGAAAAGTGTCTTGTAGTAGCCGCTACTTAGTTTGATAGCTAAATAAAAATTGAATATTTTTAGGGGGGGCACTCCACACAAGTATCAGAAGCTGTTTTTTTTTCAGCAAACATCAACGTGTGGCACATCATTCGATAGGTCTTTCAAAAATATTTTAAGGTTTCTAATAAACTTTTTTGATTGTGTGGGTATTTTTGGAAATAATCACTCCGAAAGTTGCATAAATTGCCCCACCCCCCTTAACTTTTGAACCGTGTGACCAAAAAATATGAAAAAATCACAAAGGTAGCGCTTAATCAAATTATTTCGGACATGATCGGATATACCGTCATTGAGTTATTGCCGAAAAACTGCTGCTGTTTCTTAACAAAAACATAAGTGCCATGAACATACGGTCTTCTGCTGATGCAAGTATTCAAGGCTGCGGAACCCTTCACTGAGCATGGTCCGACATGCTCTTGCCCGGTTTTTATTATTATATTAATAACCTCCAGCTGGTGGCTTCTTTACATATCATTAAATAACTTGGTAATATCAGTTTTGGAAAATCCATACTTCCATACTTACTTAATATTATAAATGTGAAACTAACTCTGTCTGTCTGTTACGCTTTCACGCTCAAACAGCAAAACCGATTTAGATGAAATTTGGTATGGAGTGGTAGTTTGAGTTCCGGGGAAGGACATAGGATAGTTTTATCGCGATAACCGACATCCACGAGGGCGGCGGGAGGTTTTAGCCCTCAGGCTGACATTTTACTCCAGGGTCTCTCAGATGTGTGGTAAACAAAAGTGGGTTGTGTAATTTAATTATATCTGTGGTGTAAGCGTCTGTTGTGCCTCAAAGCAGTTGGGCAGTGCTGCCAGATTACTATGGGAATTTCTCCCTCTCCTTTAAATACCAATTTGCTGATTTTCCTCTCAATCTGTCAATATAATGCTGGCTTTCTCAGAGTTCCAAAGTTCTGCCCGTAAGTTCAGTAATCAAACACAATTTAGTACTCGAAGGACAAATTACCATTGGCTGACGAACCAATCACAGCATAACACATCAACGTGCCACATTACGCTCAAAACCATCCAACCAGGATCAATTACGTCTATTCGGTAAACGTAATTGGTATACGACAAGAGAAGCACACAACAAGGAGCCAGCTAAAGCGCCAAGTAGGCGCGGATCCAGAACTTGTCTCAACCGGTCAAATGTGAGTCACTCGCATAACTGGGTGCATTTAATTCAACACCGGTACACCATATCCACCAACACCGAGGAGGGGGAAGAACCCCCCGAGGGGGGTTGCCTGCCGATCTCCGATCTAGTGTAAAAACTTTGAAATTCTCCAAAAAAAGGTAATTCAGTCGAATCTGATAATAAATAAAACTGCCCTTGTTTCCCCCCCTCTCTCCTTGTATCCAGGAAAACTTAGCGCGATCGAGCCTTCCCTTAAACCAAGATCCTGGATTATTATCTTTTTTTATTCTTAAAAAAGACAACTCCCAAGCTTTGTGTCGCGGAGGACTTGACTCGGAACAACAATAATTTGTAGAATACACGAAGTGGTGTTACGTGTGGGAATCGAATCTACAACTTATTGCGCAGCACTTAGTCAGATTCCATAAACAAACTGAGACTCATGAATTTTTTCACCTCACGGCCTATATTAATAACTAGCTGTCCCGCGCAACTTCGTCTGCGTAAATTTTCCCCGTTTTTGAAACATTTCTCATTGCTGCTCCGCTCGTATTAGTCGTAGCGCGATGTTATATAGTCTATAGCCTTCCTCGATAAATGGGCTATCCAATAAAAAAAGAATTTTTCAAATCAGACCAGTAGTTCCTGAGATTAGCGCGTTTAAACAAACAAACAAACTGTTCCGCTTTATAATATTAGTATAGATTAAGTGGGCCTTATTTTGACAACCAACTTGGGGAAACCTGCTGTTAGTCGATAACCTTACTTACCTGTCTCGGTAGCATAGCGAATATAAGATACAACTGTTGTGCAAAAGGTTGGGATTCGACTCCTAGTACGCAGGGCTAAACTTCGTATGATCTAGGAAAAGGTGTTTTTACCAAATCTGGGCCAAATGTCAAGTGCTATGTTGTCGGGCATAGAACTTAAAAGACGGGTGCTCTAATGACTGCTATTCAGGAAAAAAGGCTAGAGAGGCTATGGTAATCCATAGATCATAGCAGATTGACAGAACTGCCCAAAAGTTGCCAATAGCTTCAGTCTAATTTGTTTAGCTTTGATCTATTTTCTTTATCCATTGTTCTCTTGTCATTAGTTGTTGTTTATTAAATAACTAATATAAAAATTAACAGTATATTCCAGTAATATGAAAAAATCTGTAGTAAACTTAGGTTGTACGCCACTACAAAAAAAGAAAAACACTTGTTTTTTATTTTACTACCAATTGGTAGTTAGTTATTCAGTAATATCATGGCAACACCAGGAATGGCACTGTGGCAAACGTCAGACGATGTCGAGTGTTAGAAAAATTAATTTGACGACGTTTTGTGTTAATAATTATGTGAATGATGAGATGAAAGTGTAGATAAATGTTAGTATAGTGTTCAATAGTGATTATGGCGCATAGTGGTGGTGTTTTAAGTTCGGATATATCACGAAGGAACCCCCAAGATGAGTATGAGCTCATACAGAGAATCGGATCGGGCACCTACGGCGATGTATACAAGGTATGGAGCCTTTCTAACACCAATTATCTTCTTTTACATGTACACTAACCGTAAAAAACAGCAGTCGGGTACTTCTTTGGGCGTTTTCCTCTAGAAAACGACAATCAAAATCTTGTTCGGATCACGAAGTAATTTTCGCGATGAAAAATTGTACTGACGACAAGATTTTCGTTTTAAAAAGGAATATTTAAAGTGTTCTTTTGTTTATAACGGATAAAACACGTGTTTGAAATGACCTTGGACACAGGACAAGCCTGGTTTACTAATTAGTACTGTGGTATGAACACACCCAGTGTTATTATTCTAAACACATAACCATGTCTTTGTCTGGCCATTGTACTATTGTTTTTAATTACTATAAAAGATTAGAAGCGATTATATTAACAAATATAAGCTTATACTTATGTAAAATGACAATTTGTACCTGTAATTAATTTGCCATTTGTCTTTAGATTACACATATTGTCTGTAGGTATAAGTTAAAGAATTTTGTACTGTTGCATCTTACACACATATGCCATTACTCTCATTTATTCATATTTAGAAAACTACAATCTAAAGAAAAAACAACTCAATAAAACATTAGTTGCAAAGTGACCAATTATGTTTACTTTGCACTAAAATAGCATACACCTTAAAAAACAATTCCTCCTATTATTAGTTTAATAAACACGTACATAAAATGTTAAATTGGCTTGTGTACGCTTGAAGAACTCAAAACGTACGGCACCAATTCAGCTCAAATTTTGACATGATAACCTAGAACCTGCTTGAAATATTGTTTTTATATTTATATCTTATTTGCATATAAAAAAACCAATTGTAATTCTAGAAACGAATAACTTTATTGGTCTATAAACCCTTTGCTTTGTAGTGGGTTTTAAAAAAACTACAAAACTTTAGCAGTAAATAGTGCTTTATAAGTATTTGTACGAGGAACTAATAGTAATAATATACCTTTGCACTGCTCTGTCTGATAATATAAGATAAAAAAAATATTGACAAAAAATTATGACATCATTATTTTAATATCAGCTGAATGGTATTAAAAATAACTAAGAGTTTTAGAAATTGGCATCACTTTCACAGCTAGCAAATGTGTTAATTTGTAAAATCTATAAGACCAAGCTTTTGTGCAATTAAAATCTGTACTAATATTATAAATATGAATGATTGGATGTATGGACGTTTGTTATTCAATCATGCAATATATAATTAATAACAATGGGTGATTGGGTCTGGATGAAAATTGGAACAGAGATAGATTATAGTCAAAATAACACATAGTTATACTTACATTTATAACACGATAATAATGGCTAAGGCATCGGTTTCGCAATCGTGAGGTTGCGGGTGTGAATCCTACCCATTGTACTACTGACGTGAACCCACTCCTAACACAAGCCTTTGAGCTTAGCTGGAGGGGTTAATAAGATTGCCAGGATGAGAGACTCAATCCCACATTGCTAGTTATCTTGAAACAAAAAATATAGGATTTGGCATAGTAGAGTATTGAAAGCTAAAATTTTAAAATAATATGCATTAGAAATATACAATGTATATTACTTTAATCATCATCATCATCATCGCCTATCGGAGTCCACTACTGGACATAGGCCTCTCCAATTGCACGCCACTTTGTTCTAACTTCGGCTTCTCGCATCCAGCTCCTGCCTGCCGTAAATATTTATAATTACTTAATAAATTTAAAAAAATATTGACTGGTTACGTTACTGACAATGGCAATTTGTTTTTCAAACTTATTTCATGGAGGAAGTTTTTGGCAACACCTGGGGTGTAATAATAAAAACCGTACTGAGCCTTGTGATATTGTGCGTGTTCTACTTATCCTTTCTGTCACTCTAGCTAGCTGATGCACTCCTAAAACCCCTTCCTAAAGGAATGTTGGTACACTGCCACACTCTGTGAGCATGTGTATTGGTGTTTCATCTGCCTCCATACAGGGAGCCTAACATATGGCAATAGATTTTTATTTATATGTATAGATGAATTGGAATGCAGATTACTACACATCCTATATTATTTTTGCAACTTTCCTGTTGTACGTGTTAGTTTGAAACACAATTAGATTTTATTGATTTATGTTTATATGTATAATCTCTGATTATAATTTATTAGTTAAATAAGGAAATCATTGTTTGCTATTTATGCAAGTAATAGGTGCAGGCAAATAAAAATGTACTTAATGGGTAATGGGATTTAACTGACTTACATTTTTTAACAAAATATTTACATACAAATAATACTATCTCAAAAAGCTGATTATTGCTGAGGTTTTAAGTTTGGATGTGCAAGGTAATCTTCTAAACTGCTGGACTTATTTTGACAATGTGAACATAGACTTTCTCATGACATTGTTGGCTCAATGTGTTACATTTTCTCAATAATCTAATACTTCCCCATTTAAAATAATCTAATATTTGCGTATATTCAATTAGTAAATAATTATGCATTACACTAGAAACACAACTATCTTCAATTTATTTAACAAAATGTTTACGTTTTCAAATAATAATATTGATATAATTTTACAAAATTAAAATAATTTTGTTTACTCAGTAGTAGAATAGGTATAGCTTTGGGATACAGCTGCTATTAAATTATTAAAAACCAAAAATATAATCTACTTCTAGTCACTTTGCTAAAGTAAGTAATCAATTTTTACTTTTAAATTTTATTAGTGTAATTATCATAAATAATTGTTGTTCATTACGGTAATGTCTTGCCTAACATTTAATATAATATGTGTAGCAAACAAGGTCACTGTTAATTTTTTGTTTGTTGTGTAATTTTTGTTTCATAATAGTTTTTATTCAAGTGTGTCAGAGTAATTGGGCTCTATATAATTTTTCACTTTACCTAATATGAATAGCTTAAATTTTATACCCCTTTTTCAAAAATATTGTGGGCACATAGGAATAATTCTGAGACCTCACAATTATTCCTATATGCCCACAATATTTTTTTGCGAGTTTGAATCCTACCCATTATATTACCGATATGAACCCACTCCTAACACAAGCCTTTGAGCAACAAGATTGTCAAAGATTGTGTTGAATTTTTGTTTAAAAGAAAAGAAAAAAAATATAGAATTTGGTATAGTTACAAGTTTACATGCAGAAGGAGTATTGAAAACATTAGAAATATGTATATTACTCAAATAAATTTAAATAAATATTCACTGTTTACGTTACTGACAATGTAAATACAGAATTAACTGTACATATTGACTGTTTTGTGAAGGGATTTTTTTTTTTTTCCTTGATAATTCTCCCCAATATACTTGTTATATGCAATTGGATTTCCATCAATCTGATCAGATATATCAAGTATCTACAATTAATATAATTATAATTTTTAAAAATATAGATTTATGCTCTGATTAACTCAATAATTTAAAAGGTATATTTGACAAAATATGTCAAAATTCTACTGCAACAGCCAATTATTTTTAAGCAGTCAGGTTTTTTCATGTTTATTACTCTATTAAATCAACCGTTCTGTCTCTTACTCCCTTTCAGAGTCACAAACAATTGAAATTGCATTGAATAGTAATCTATTCTATACAATGGCAATCGGTATAGTGTCTGTTTTCAATTAACTACGATGATTTATCAAGGACAGGTTTATAAATCAGGTGGACAGACAATATAAAGAAATAAATCAGTAGTCATTAGGCGCCATTGAAGTATTACGTAAACACCAAAGGGGGGGGGGGGTTTATGGTTTGCTCATTTTTGATGACATGGGGAGGGGGGTGGATGATGATTACGGCAACAATATTAGTGTTAAATGTTGTAGATTAAGTGAAATGCTCCCCTATCTCAGTAATGCGAGCAAAAATGAATGTTTATGTTACATCTTTCCTATATAATGAGTTCTTTTACTCAACTAAGCCAGAAGGTAGGGATTTTTCGAGTGTTTTTTTTTTAAGATTACTAGCAATGTGGGATTGGGTTACAATACTAGCAATCTTGTTAACCCCTCCAACTGAGCTCCGACTTATGTTTGGACTGGGTTCACGCCGGTAGTTTGTTAGTTTGAAATTTCTTTGGCTGTAGTCAGCTACAGCCAAAGAAATTTCAAACTATCAAATTAATTTGTGAGGGGCTGTAGCCTGTAGTAAATTTTTGACATGGTAAATCTTATGAAAGACTAGCTGACCCATGCAACTTCGTATGCGTTAATTTTGCCCGTTATTGCAACATTTTTCATTGCTGATCTGCTCCTATTTGTCGTAGCATGATGTTATAAAGCCTATAGCCTTCCTCGATAAATAGGCTATCCAACAGTAAAACAATTTTTCAATTCGGACCTGTAGTTCCCGAGATTGTCGCGTTCAAACAAACTAACTCTTCAGCTTTATAATATTAGTACATATTAGCAAACTATGCGGAAGGTGCACCAGTGTATACAGACTCAAGCTCAAGTACACTTCTTATTCTGTCATTTTCATAGTCCAATGGCTAGCTGAGACAACCAGAGAGAGATCAGGCACAGGACCGATTGCTTAACTGGATCCGTGGCCTTTAAGGAAATCAGATTTATAATAATAAAAAAGCCTTTTATTCTGACATCAGAGATGATGTATGCGTTTGTATCATTCATCTATACTAATATTAAAAAACTGACGAGTTTGTTTGTTTGTTTGAACGCGGTAATCTCAAGAGCTACTGATCCGATTTGAAAAGATCTTTCACTGTTGGATAATTCATTTATCGAGGAAGGTAATAGGCTATATAACATCACGCTAAGACCAATAGGAGCGGAGTAGCAATGAGAAATGTTGCTAAAACGGGGAAAGTTTACGCATAAGAAGTTGCGCGGGACAGCTAGTATCTTATAAAATGTCTCTAGTCTCAATGTGCCTCCTGGCCTTCTCCAACAATTTCCACTGTGGTCTTTCCTGAGTTACCCATCTCCACCTTGGGCCAGCAGTCATTTTGTTCTTGTTCGGTGCCACAACAGTGTCAGTTATTGTAGGGCACTGTAACAAGTGTAAATACAGTAGGCCTACTCTCTTTTTTTAAATCGAAATTCATGAATTTTCGTATACTTAAATTTTTTGAGTTTACGGGGACTATTCTAATTAATTTTTGAATAAGCACAAGAAGTCAGAAATCATGGACAATTTTCTGGAACGACTGAATTAAATAGATGTTCCTGCCTTTGTATATCACCACCTCATTTTTGATCGAAACTTCGTTTTCATTGAATTAGAGTAGGCCTCCAGGGCAAAAGTTTGTGATCAGAGCTAATGTTTCAAATGAGAAGCGCGGTGCGGTGACATTCAGATTTTTAGCTAGCGATACCATCAGGCGCACGACCATGGGGTCAATTCACGTATTTAAAGCAGTGCAGTTGCAGTTAAGTTTCGATTAAAACAGCCATTATTAAAATATATATATATATTACGGGTCTTAATCGCGTGAATAATTTAACGGCAAAAATCAAGCGAGAGTAGTTTCCGAAACCCGCGCTTCACGGAGGCGACGCTGAGCTCAACTAGTCTTCCCGTGACCACGGCCGTTGCAATACGGTCGAAACGTCGGGCAATAAACAAGGTATTTTACCTTAAATTATTCACGCGATTAAGACCCGTAATATATATATATGTGTACAAATCGCGAAAGTTTATCAACATTTATAGTAAAACAGCCATTTTTGTATTCTTGTAACTTTGGGATCGATCTCAAATACGCTTGCGTCAAGTATGCGTCTCGAGAGCGCAATGACGACATTCTAGTACGGTGCGCAAGCGTTTTTAAGATCGATCCCAAAGTTACAAGAATACGAAAATGGCCGTTTTAATCGAAACTTAACTGCAGAACTGTACTGCTTTAAATACGTGAATTGGACTCTTGCTCGTCTTCTCATTACGTCGTATAAAAAAAAACTGCATTCGAATAAATTCACATACCTATTAGTCCGGTCAATTTAGACATTCTCATTTTTTGGTCTAAATTGACCGGACTATATATTGTTTAGTTACATCACTCATTTTATTAACACCCGTTTTTTTGCGTCGTAGGTTGAATATTCATCTGTTTATCAACTATAAGTATTTAAGTAGGTATATTAAGGTTAATGCTCACTGAACTGTGCCTGAAAGCTGGCCTTGAGGTAAAATGTGTAAACACTGAGTTATTTTTAAACCTATTAGCATATCATAACATTATTAAGCCTTTTAAAGTTCCCACTTCTTCTAGGGTTGCGGCAATATTTCGGCAGGATATAGGTAGTGCCTTTTAAAAATATAGTCTAATGCTAGTTAATCGCAATAAAATGTAGCCCTTATTTTTCCCTAAGCTTTAAGCTACATTAATTCTAAATTTCATCAAAATCGACCTAGTAGTTTCAGAGATTATCAAAACAAACACAAGACAAATATTTTCTCTTCACAATAAGTGCAGTGTAGATATTCACACCACACTTTTATAAAGAGAAGTAAACATAAATGTGAAAGTTAAGCGTTCCTTAATAGCGCCCGAAATGCTGAACAGATTTGCGTCAATCATAGCACACCGATAGATTTCAAAACGTTTGTAATTGACATGATGACAAAACCGAAACTCACGCGAACCAAGGGAGATGAACTGGTTTATAATAGCAGGCGCAGGCGAAAGCTAGTTTAAGCCTAATGGCTAAGGCATCGGTCTCGCAATCGTGAGTTCGCGGATTCGAATCCTACCCATTATATTATCGACGTGAACCCACTCCTAACACAAGCGGGTTAACAAGATTGCTAGTAATGTGGGAATCATTCCCACATTGCTAGTTATCTTTAAAAAAAACAACAACAAACATAACATTATAACGTGGGCAAAGCAACGCTTGTTAATAATAAAATGTTTGATCAAGATGTCATCATAAAACATTACACAGCAGAAACGATCACTATGATTCAGCTCGTGAGTCAGACGTGTCTCGTTGGTCTCGGTTCGATTCTCGTGCGATGACCGCTCGCGCAGGTGTCGCGGCCTTGTCATTACACGTCATTGTCATTGGTGACCACAAAATGCTTATAGCAGCGTTTCCCAAAGTGAGTTCCGCTTCCGTAGAAAAGGTGCCAGGGTTCCGCGAAATATTGAAAAAGATTAATTGTTATTGCTTGCGTAAAAAGAACAAGAAACACGTTGGATTAATTACAATGTGTCTAATTATGATAGTTATCGTTATATTTGGGCTACCAACAGCCACGTTTAGCGAGAGAATTATATGAAACTAGCTGTCCCGGCGAACTTCGTCTCGACTCTTTTTTTTTTGTAAATCGGGTTCAATTGTGAATCTAAACCATCCTCGAATCCCCTTGAACTCACACAAAAAAAATCATCAAAATCGGTCCAGCGGTCTAGGAGGAGTTGAATGACATACACACGCACACAAGAAATATATATATAAAGATGAGAACTATTATAATTGGACTTTTGGTAAATCTACCGAGATCTTTGCTAGACTCATTGCATTCCGTGTTCGTAAGTGATGTCTTTGTGCTCAGTATATAGTTATTTGGTGGTGTTACTCCATTTTTTTGCAATCGTTGTGTCATAAGGTCAAATCGCATTTTGTACTTCGATAACTATTATTGATTGTGTTCGGTCAATTAACAGTAAAAATACCAAATTGTGCTTCAGTTGATAACCAGTTCCAAAGACTAAAGTTTATCTTTGTATTTTGAGGTGATGGTAATCTAGCCTATTACCCAGCTGGCTTTAACTGCACAAAGAGCTAGTCTTACGATCTTCCCATCATCATCAGCCTATCGCAGTCCACTGCTGGACATAGGCCTCTCCATTTGCACGCCACTTTGTTTTTATTTTCTTTTTTAAAAATATACCTAGCAATGTGGAATTGAATCCCACATTACTAGCAATCTTGTTAACCCCTCCAGCTAAGCTCAAAGGCTTTTGTTAGGAGTGGGTTCACGTCGGTAGTATAATGGGTAGGATGTTCTATTTTTGGCTTCTCGCATCCAGCTCCTCGCATCGCTTCTATGTATTTTCACACGTGTGGTATCGGTTTAAGAATAATACCACCCCATCTCTTCCCGTGGGTGTCGTCAAGGCGACTAAGGGATGTCACACCGGAGGACGGGCAGCAGCGTCCTTTGCGTACTTTAAAGCCATACAGCGATTACCAAGAGTGGCGATTATGGCAATTACACCAGGATCTATATAACGTAGGTTTTACTGGGGAGATCCGTGCCCAACAGTGAGACATCATATGGGTTGATATAATGCAAAGCTGTGAAAATAACTGGCCTTTTGGTCTAGTGGTTAGTGACCCCGACTGCTAAGCCGGAGGTTGTGGGTTCGATCTCCACCCAGGGTAAAACTTTGTGTGATGAACACGATGGTTTATTCTGTGTCTGGGTGTTATTTATCTATAATATGTATGTATTTAGAAATATTTATGTATGTTTATCAGTTGTCTGGTTTCCATAGTACATGCTCAGCTTAGTTTGGGTTCACATAGCGTTGTGTGAGTTGTCCCAAGATATTATATTATATTAATACTCGTGAGTGTGTCGTTTTTGTGTGACGCCCGTCGCTGCGAACAAAAACGAAAAAATAATGATGTATTGGTTGGCTGCTAATGAAATTAATGTGCTTGCTTTTCTAAGCATAGCTTCTTAAAGGGCATTACACCGAGCGAATTATTAATTTAGCGCTACGCATTCAGCGACACAGCCGCGCGCCTGACGCTTCGCACACAATCATTATTTCACAGTGCGTAGGAGCGTAAAAAAAATTAAACTCGAATATTCGTTCGTACATATGGTACATTACGAATGCAATAACTATGACAATACGAAAATCATCGTTTATGCATTTTTCTGTAACTTTAAGATTTTTTTACGGGTTTATATTAAGACATGTCCTTGAATTTACTGACCTGTTGGTTTAGTGGTTAGTGACCCTGACTGCTAAGCCGGAGGTTGTGGGTGCGATCCCCACCCGTGTTAAAATTTTGTGTGATGAGCACGATGGTTAATTCTGTGTCGGGGTGTAATTTATCTATAATATGTATGCATTTAGAAATATATAATTCTAAATCGCCATAAGAATCATACCAATAAAACTAGGTTTCTATTAAAAAAATACTGCACCAATGCCACAGACCCTTCGTATCGAAAGGACCTAAAAGCAAATTGTCTCACTAGCACAATGGCCTGAAAGCAAAACGACCAGTTAGCAAAATGACCTAAAAGCAAATCGTCCTATTATCAGATCGCCCTTTTAGCAAAATGTCCCGAATGCCAAATGCCATGAAATCAAAATGACCTAACAGCAAATCGGCATATAAGCAGAACGTCCCATGGTGTACAGACAGTAGGTAAATACCTACTATAATTAAAAATTACATGTAAACCAAATTTTGAACTTGGACCGATTTGACCCTCGTATCCGTGTTTCGTGATTGCTCGGATCCTCAGATATCTATTTGAAAACGATCGCCCCAAGAACCACAAAGTTCAAAATGGCGTGTATATCTAATTTTCGTTACTTTTGCCATAAACATAATAGTCTTGGCTGAAATATATTTATAAAAAAAAATTAAAGCCAAGGTAACAAAAAAATGAACAATAAAAATGCAATATTAAAATATATTTTTTTTATTAACAGAAACTGAAATCCTTTCTTTCTTTAATCTAACATAACAACTTGTTGAAACAACTGAGTGTCATATGTCATTTTAATAATCGTCAAATAAAATTCTTTTGATTTGCGTTATCTTTCTCAAGAACTCATAAGACGTCATTTCATCTTGTCGTAGTTGTTGCATTTCTTTTTTATATTTATTTTCAAATAACATTATATTTTTACGACGTTTCTCTACTTTAAAATAAACTTGTGTAATTTTATAATCGTGCCACATTGCTTCTTTACGAAGGGCATGGATATAAGCAGGTAGCGTGGGTTTGGGTCTGATTTTTTTATTAAAGCGACCATTCCAACCTTCTAGCGCATTATTGGTCCTGTGTCGCTCACCTGCACAGCTAATCATTTCAGGGTCCATTTTCATCCATTGCTTTTCGAAATATTTAATAAATTTTAGACTTTCTTCCGAATGTTCCACATTTTCTTTTAATTGGTTCCAGGTTTCATTAATGTATTCTGCTGGCACAAGAGGTAAATTTGCAGAAAAACTTACCAATCTTCTGCCTTCAACAGTACCAGTTACCTTTATTTTTTTGGCATTACGCCAGACAGATTTATTGAAGTGGTAATAACATCCCGATACTTTTGAGAATGGGAAGACTGATTTGAATGCATTTATTTGGGCCATTTCGTAATCACACTTAAAGTTTTTAATTTCAATGCCAAATCGGGTTAATACCAAATTAAATAATCTTTTGTATGTGTCTTCTGTTTTATTGGGAAGAAGTGCGTATATCATTGGCACGATACTTGTTGTTTCTTCATCGCTGTTTATATCCGCGTGAATTGAGTACAGTTGGTAAAACGGCCGAGGGACATGAAAGGTGCCGTCGCCAAAAAATATTGAAGATGATGACAAATTTTTCAAACTTTTCATGCTTAATGTTGTTGCAAATAATAAAATTTTATTGTTGTCTGTCCCATCGCTGCATTTCAGAAAATTGTGGGCTAAGATTTGGGGTACTTCCACTTCGTTAAGGTTATTAAACTCAGTTTTCTGCATTTGTAGAAATTTTCTACGAGCACGGTATAATGTGTCTTTTTTTGAAACATACCCTGGTATTCTTCCTATATCTGTTTCTTTCGAAAACTCCTTTTCGTAAATTTGTTGCACTGGGGTATATTTTTCGCACACCATCTTTTTACACACATCCATAACCATATCAATTCGGTTTTTAGTAAAATTTGCTCTACATGTGTGCGGCGTCTTCCCTGATAAAACTTCTGAGCGGTCCTTATTTAAGCTAACACTGGCACTACAATAGTCTCGGTTTGCACACCTCCAATTTGTGCCGCTTTTACAAGCATATTTATAATTGTACCGGTGGCCGGCATAAAGTAGTACATCCTTACCTTTTTGTGACTTAATAAAGGTAATTTTACTGTCGTCTTTTGCTGACAAGCTACTTGATCCCAACCCGTTATCCATATTATTTTTAATTCTTAATAAAATATTTTACACCAATTTTATACGTCAAATGAAATTATGAAATTAAAGTGACAATAACGATATTTATATTTTTCCTAAGTGGCCAGTAACAGATAATATATCTATAAGAGGTTTGCCCATGTCATGAGTATTAAATATCTAAATGTAATTTTTAATTATAGTAGGTATTTACTGTCTGTACACCATGGGACGTTCTGCTTATATGCCGATTTGCTGTTAGGTCATTTTGATTTCATGGCATTTGGCATTCGGGACATTTTGCTAAAAGGGCGATCTGATAATAGGACGATTTGCTTTTAGGTCATTTTGCTAACTGGTCGTTTTGCTTTCAGGCCATTGTGCTAGTGAGACAATTTGCTTTTAGGTCCTTTCGATACGAAGGGGCCACAGACAACACAAATAAAGAAGATAAAATTATAACACTCCTCTTTAGGCATGTATGGTTGAAAATATGGACGCAACTCACACATTATATGTAAAAGAAGTAAAAACAAGTAGTATAATGTTTGCCCGCTTATCCCTGGATTACGATAATACCAGTTATCTGATAAAGTTGTATTGCATCATATTATGCATGGTGGCATTGACATATTTTGTGTTTTGCAAAATATTTACTGCATCTCTATAACAATTGGAATGGGTAAAAAAAAGTTTAAATGAATCCGCCGGCAAAAAGAGGGAAATAGATATACCTTCACATGAATTATCATGCAGTCGGAGACATTAATGAATTCTATTGAATTTTAAAATTGTGCCTCCGACTGCATGGTATTAATGTGAAAGATTTTTTGCGTCTTTTTGCAGGCAGGTGTTTTTTATTTATTTTTTATTTAAGTTGTTTTTTTAATGCATTTCTAATTCCAAATTACATTTAAATATATAAGTTATGTATATGTATATTTCTTATTAGCCTTTAAAATCCTTAATTTCGAGACCCTACTCGATAGGTATTAAAGATTTAAAAAAAAAAAGTATATATTGGCGCCAAAATTACATCATTTTAATTTTAAGTACCCAGTGTCACAAACTAAGACGAATCTTACGACACCCCTCAAGCTAAAATCCATCAAGCCGTTTAGGCTCTAGGACGTACCAAATAAATAAATACATACAATCCAAAAAACTTTTTTACAAAAAAATATTACCAACTCCAAAATTAAATACAAGGCAACTAAAAAGCAAAAAATAATATACCTAGAATAACAAAAACAAATTAATTGCTTTTTAGTTGCCTTGTATTTAATTTTGAAGTAAGTAATATATTTTTGTAAAAAAGTTTTTTATTTCTCACTTTTTGGTTGGTTTGTATGTAATTCACTTAAGTTACAATAGGCTTATGTCAACTGCTCAAATCCTTTTACGCTCCTTTTTCCGGAGTTAGCTGACACCCTGAATTAACACATAGGCTAATAAACTTCGGGTAACACCGCGGGGCACAGCTAATATTATATATTAGGTACATAGCAAACACTTTCCTCGATACAATTTTCCCAATTTTTCTCCTATTTCCCTATTGCGAATCCCTTAGGGTATCTACTATCTATATATCTATAGATAGGTAGATAGCCTCGTTACTTCCCCATCTATCGTGAGTTGCCAAGAATAGTAACCGTTGCGTCCCACATTGCTCATAAAATCCGAAGGGGTTGCACTAACATAAATGAGAATATACGATACATAAATTGATTTATAAGAGACACTTTTCTGTAGATTTAGTATCTGTTCTTTACATATACTGTATAATAATATAATATTTTGGGACAACTCACACAACGTTATCTAAACCTAAACTAAGCAGAGCTTGTACTATGGAAACCAGACAACTGATAAACATACTTATATATTTCTAAATACATACATATTATAGATAAATAACACCCAGACGCAGAATAAACCATCGTGCTCATCACACAAAGTTTTATCCTGGGTGGGGATCGAACCCACGACCTCTTGCGTAGCAGTCGGATACACTCCCACCGCGCCACAGAGGCAGTCAATTTTATTATATTATATTATATTATATTATACTGTATAGATTGTGTATCTAGACCTTTTTGAGCGACTTCAAAAAGGTTTTTAATTCGATACGTATTAAATCTAGCTGATCCGCGCAACTTCGTATACGTTAATTTTTCCCGTTTCGGCAACATTTTTCATTGCTGCTCCGCTCCTATTGGTCGTAGCGTGATGTTATATAGCCTATAGTCTTCCTCAATAAATGGACTATCCAACAGTAAAAGATTTTTTCAATTCGGAGCTGTTGCTCCTGAGATTATCGCGTTCAAACAAACAAACTCTTCAGCTTTATAATATTAGTGTAGATTGTAGGTTTAACGATTGATGATTATTAAGGAGGTGATGAAATAGTAGATTACTAATAGGTACTGTAAATAGGTGTATAACTTCTTTGTCTATATATTCGTGATTTATGTACTAAACTAAGATTGTTTATTTTATCAATCAATGAGAAACATGCAGATTGTACATTCTAAGAAATAGCAAAAGATCCTTAATTGGTATAGAGTATAACTATAATAAACTAGTTTCCTGGGTTAAAAATAATAATTAAAATACCAATTAGTAAAATAAAACTAGCATTATAACTACCAACGATTAAATCCTGGTAAAATTTTGTGTTAAGTAGGATTTTTTATCATTAATCCACACTTCTATACTAATATTATAAAGTTGGAAGAGTTTGTTTGTTTGAACGCGGTAATCTCAGGAACTGCTGGTCCGAATTCAAAAATTATTTTATTGTTGGATAGCCCATGTATTGAGGAAGGCTATAGGCTATATAACGTCACACTACGACCTATAGGAGCGGAGCAGCAATGAAAAATGTTGCAAAAACGGGAAAAATTAACGCATACGAAGTTGCGCGGGTCAGCTAGTAATATTTTATTTGTTTTTTTTTTTTATTATAATGTTTGCTGTCGAAATGCTAAGAAGAAGAAGATTAATATACATTTTGAGTTATTAGGATTTTTTATCATTAATCGTATCATAAAAATCAATGATTTGACTAAAAATAATAGTGACGTCATAGTTATGGTATTTGTATAAGATCTCCATATAGAATCTGCGTTCTAAACATTTCTTAAAGAATTGTTTAAACTAGTTGTGTTACAGTCGTCGATAAACCCAATACTTTCATATTTCGTTGCCTACACCAATATTTCACATCAAATCGTTTCACAAATACGAACCGAGTTATTAGTACAATTAGTTTGGTTCCGACCTTGCCTGCTGCATTTAATCAGCACTGTTAGTATCCTTGTTACATCGAGTTGCGATCATTCTATGATTGGTCACCATGTGGCGTAATATTATAGGTATTTGTTACTACTTAGGTTGTTGAAGTAATTTTTATATGCATTTCTTGCCAATTACTTTACAAATACAATAATTGCATTTTTGAAAGATAGAAAAATTACTTCAATATTCGGCCTGCGACATCATAATCATATGTTAAAATGCCTAGCGAAGCAATAACAAAAGCCGTCTACCGACTAGATGGCGCATGCGAGGGCCCAACTCGCGAGCATCAAGGGATAGAAAAATTTGAGGTCTAGTAACATAGTCCAGATAGGTGGTTCGCCTCTGGCCCCGGTTTGGCTAAGGAAGTTTCGGGTTCGATTCCTGAGTCTGGACTTCAAATTTTTCTATCTTTCAAAAATGCAATTATTTTACTTAGGTTGCTGTTCTTACGTTGTTTTGTACTGCTTTCTCTCACAGTCTATTCAAATGTACTTTAAGATTATATGTATAACTATACTAATATTACAAAGCTAAAGAGTTTTTTTGTTTGAACGCGGTAATCTCAGGAGCTAATGATCCGGATTGGAAAAATCTTTTACTGTTGGATAGCCCATTTATCGAGGAAGGCTATAGGCTATATAACATCACGCTACGACCAATAGGAGCGGAGCAGCAATGAGAAATGTTGCAAAAACGGGGAAATTTACGCGGGACAGCTCTAGTGTGTAATATGTGTAAACATCGCGAAAGTTTAAAAACAATTATGTTATAGTTTGTTTGTTTGTGTAGACTAAACGCGTTTTTAATGATTCATACGTCTATCAGTATGTCTTAATCTTGCGATTATCATTAAAGATATAGACAATCATCAAAATTTGATAAATGATTCTCAGTTCTGTTTGATTATTTTTGAAACTTAAAACCTCTTCTGTTCTTTTTCTCATTCCAGCTCAATCGTTTTACTAGACATTACATTAGAGAGCTCAATTACTCTGCTCATAATAACAAGCATTCATACGGTGATTTGCAATATCTAGCAAATAAATAAAATACATAGAATATAAAACTAAAGAACAAATGTAATGCAGTATATTGAACTCAGTAAAAACACACCCACTCTTTGTGAAGTTATTTTTTTATTACAGTACATGTTATAAATAAAATCCATTTGGTGTAAAATTTATGTGAAATATTTGCGTATACTGTGTATTGCTATGAAACTAAATGCTTTATTTATCTATACTAATATTATAAAGCTGAAGAGTTTGTTTGTTTGTTTGAACGCGGTAATCTCAGGAACTACTGGTCCGAATTGAAAAAATCTTTTTCTGTTGGGTAGCCCATTTATCGAGGAAGGGTATAGGCTATATAACATCAAATTCCATTGAAAATTATTATTAAGTTAGGTACTTGTAACATCGTAAGTATGAAACAAAAACAACTCAAAAACCACTTCTTAAGCCAAATTATTCGGATGGAGGGGAGGGGCGTGATACTACGGTTTTTACTTTGTTTAATCAAAATCTGTTCAGACGTTTTGATAAAACACTTTTAGTCTCACGTATCGAGGTTTTAAAAGTTCACAAATAACGCGGAAGAACCCTCGAGGAAAAGCTATAAGTAACATACAGTTCAAGTTAATAAAAACGTGTACAGTATATAAATCATTCTAATAATTGTAACCTATCATAAAAAAAAAACTAATCAACTTAAAATATAGTAAAAATATTAAAAAAATAATAAGACCGTGACTATAAGTAGTTTGTCGTGAACATAAAATACAATATTACCAGTAACAATAACTATGTATAAAACCTCTCGGAACAGTGTTAATGCACGCAAACAAGTATTTAATATTGTATAACAACAGCTCACGGACGTTGAAATAGCTCGATTTACTTTTAATGAGTATTCGGCACTCGATTAGTTAAGACATCGACCACGCAATTTAATATTGTTATTCCACCTGTTACGTTAGAATTGTGGATCTATTGAAACGGGTTTATTTATTTTTGAGATTTTTACTATTTTTAAGGTTCACTAACCCATAAGGAATAACCCTTATAGAATTACTTTTTTGTCCGTCCGTCCGTTCGGCCGTCTGTCTGTCAGGACACTTTATCCCGGGAACGCATGGAGATATCGAGTTCAAATTAAAACCATATACTCAGGTTTCCAGTCCCTTGAGGCGAGAAAAGAGAAAAAAACCAAACATTCTAAGTTAACGTAAAAAAACATACGCCCGTTTATGCAGCAAAAACGTACATTTCAACAGTCAAGGAATCTAAATTTATACGGTAGGTACTAGCTGACCCGAGCAACTTCGTCTAAGTAAATTCTCCCGTTTTTCAACATTTTTCATTGCTGCTCCGCTCCTTTTGTTCGTAGCGTGATGTTATAGAGCCTATAGCCTTCCTCGATAAATGGGCTATCCAACAGTGAAATAATTTTTCAATTCGGACCCGTAGTTCCTAAGATTACCGCGTTGAAACAAACAAACTCTTTAGCTTTTTTTTTTTTTAATTAATTAATTGTTTATTTGTCTCAAAACAGTTACATAAATTCTGATATAACTGAGACATCCCCAGTAAGTAATTATAAATTATAAATATAGATTTTTTTGACCTAGAACTATGAAATTTGGCAAGTAATACCGTCTTATACAACAAGTATAGGGAAAAGTCCGAAAACTACATTTGTAATTAAATCATAAAATATATATCGCCAATGAGTTTTAATTGCCAAGTTCTTTTCTCACGGCTTTACTCTTGCGAACTTGGCATTAAATGTAGAATCATTCTATTCCAAATTTTCTCTGACGTTCATAAGCGTTGCATTTGTAACCTAAGTGAATAAAGTATTCCTGGGACTCGATTCCTGAACTATTTATAACATGTACCTGCATTTTTTTACGGAATCCTCGCACTTATCCTGTTTTCATCGAAACGTATATATGTACTTTAAATAGTATAAAACAAAGTCACTTCCCGCAGTCTGTCCCTATTTACGCTTAGATCTTCTAAACTCTGTAACGGATTTTAATGCGGTATACACTATCATTCAGTTGGTTTCTTACAGATGGTTTTACACACTAGCTGTCCTGCCCACATTCGTATGCGTAAATTTTCCCGTTTTTCCAACGTCGTAGCGTGATGTTATAGAGCCTATAGCCTTCCTCGATAAATGGGCTATCCAACGATGACTCATAGATGAACGAATGACCCGTAGTTCCCGAGATTATCGCGTCCAAACAAACTAACTCTTCAGCTCTATAAAATTAGTATAGATTTTTTTGACGTTTATTCGTTCGGGTTAGTACTATAATATTATTGTTCTATAAGTGTACACAATGTCTATCACTTGTTAGTGGAATGTATCAAGACTAGGACTGAAAGGCAGTCTTTAATGGATAAGTTAAATATAAATTTGATAAATGTTGGCATCATTCAAAGCATACTGTATACACCCTTATCGGCAGCTGCCGTTTTATTTTATAAAATAGTTGAATAAGTGTAGATATTCATGTTTAGGTTACGATGGGGCTGACATGGTCGTATATGTGACCCCAAATAAATATAGAGAAAAAAAAATGTGTGGCACTCGGGGACTGCCGCGGTAAAGCTATTGCATAGCATTTTTATCAAATTAAGCAATTAAAAAAAATATATATATTTTTTAGTTTTTTTTTAATTATAAAAAACAATGGTTTTAATTTTTTGTTTCTTTAAATTTTTTTTTTTTTTAAATTTGAATAAAAGTCATTAAAAGTTCTGCTATTCATCGATAGATGGCAAAACTAAAAAGTATCACCGCTCTGTGCCGGTCGGAGTGGGGGGTGTTAGGTTATTTTCGTTACGGAATTTCTGGATTCGGTCTCCACGCTCGAGGCCCGCGATAGAAGCTATGCGATAGCTTAAAAAGTGTACACAATAGCGTCAAGAGTTAATCACATCCGGTTAGTGTAACAGTAAGTGGATGATGAACTGACAGTCTTAGACAATGATTCATCACTACCTATTCTGAATTTTTGACCAAACTAGGTATTAATAGAAATAAATGATTCATTCTAACTGTAATCATGCGATTTGATTTGATGATACCGGTTCACTTTATAATCAGTGGCGATCGGATAGAAAGATTATCTATACTAATATTATAAAGCTGAAGAATTTGTTTGTTTGTACGCGGTAATCTTAGGAACTACTGGTTCAAATTGAAAAATTCTTTATCACAGTTGGATAGCCCATTTATCAAGGAAGGCTATAGGCTATATAACATCACGCTACGACTAATAGGAGCGGAGCAGCAATGAGAAATGTTGCAAAAACGGGTAAAATTTACGCAGACGAAGTTGCGCGGGACAGCTAGTAATGAATAAAAAAAATCCTTTATTTCGATATTTATACATCAGCTTAGGTAAACCCGTTTATTTGTTCTTATTTGCTTTAACGAATATTAAAATAATAAAAAAAAAAAAATAAATAAAAAAAAAAATAAAAAAAAAAAAAAATGTTTTATTTTCGAACATCTAAGGCTCATAGGGTGTTAGTACAATTGCTTAATAACTATGTTAGTATACATACTAAAATACTAAAATACTAAAATACCTACTACCTACATATATTAAGCAAATAATAAGAAAATATAAACGGGTAAGAGTATGTCAGACCATGCTCAGTTTAGGTTTCCGCAGTCTTGAATAATTGCATCAGCAGAAGAGCGTATGTTCATGGCACTTACGCCCTTTTGTTGAGAAACGCAGTTTTTCAGCAATAACTTAATAACGGTAAATCCGATCATGTCCGTAATAATTTTAGTTAAGTGCTTATTAAGCGCTACCTTTGTGTTTTTTTTTAATATTTTTTGGTCACATGGTTCAAAAGTTAAGGAATACGTAGGGTAAATATATGCATACGAAGTTGCGCGGGACAGCTAGTGATAGTATAATTATATTCGAGTTTGAACTACTGTCGCTCTTTTTAATTAAAACTGACACAGAAAGAGCGCTCTCAGGCCAGTGAAAGTAAAAAACAAAACCAGTCATTAAATAATTTGTGAATTAAACAAACAATTTGTACATATCCGGTCTCTTGTTATTTATTCTGTCCAAATATAATAATAATAATAATAAATAATATCTTGGGACAACTCACACAACGCTATCTGATCCCAAACTAAGCAGAGCTTGTACTATGGAAACCAGACAACTGATAAACATACTTATATATTTCTAAATACATACATATTATAGATAAATAACACCCAGACACAGAATAAACCATCGTGCTCATCACACAAAGTTTTATCCTGGGTGGGGATCGAACCCACGACCTCTTGCGTAGCAGTCGGATACACTCCCACCGCGCCACAGAGGCAGTCAACATATAGATACATTGCTATTATTTTGTTGTACTAGCTTTTGCCTGCGGCTCCTTCCCTATATTCAGACTTATATATTTAAATATTAAATATATATCAAGTATAAACATCGTCTTAGGGGTACGGTCCCTAAGCCGTTAACCAACTCTGGCACCGAGAGATGGATGAGAGCTAGGGATGTTACGGAGGTGGTGAGTAAACAATTAAGTTAAGAATATGAGACAAAATTAACGAAAATAATCACTCAATTCTTTGTTATACAATGAATCCGAGCGAATTAGTCCCTAATACATAGACATAGTATCTATACTAATATTAAAAAGCTGAAGAGTTTGTTTGTTTGAACAAACAAATATCTATTTAACTGCCTCTATGGCGCGGTAGGAGTGTATCCGACTGCTACGCAAGAGGTCGTGGGTTCGATCCCCACCCAGGATAAAACTTTGTGTGATGAGCACGATGGTTTATTCTGTGTCGGGGTGTTATTTATCTATAATATGTATGTATTTAGAAATACATAAGTATGTTTATCGGTTGTCTGGTTTTCATAGTACAAGCTCTGCTTAGGATCAGATAGCATTGTGTGAGTTGTCCCCAGATATTATTATTATATTTTTGAATAAATTAAATATAGCCTTCCTCTATAAATGGGCTATCCAACAATAACAATTTTTTTCAATTCGACCCAGTAGTTCCTGAGATTATCCCTTTCAAACAAACAAAATCTTCATTACCTAAAGATTTGTATTTTGGGTATAACAAATTTCACGTTTATGATTGCTTAGCTTAAATCTTACACAATAAAAGAAGCTATGTAAGATAAACACATTTTTTTAAATCTGACTTGCAGTTTCAGAGATATAAGCGTTAAAACCAGGGATGTTACGGAGCTTCGACTCCGACTCTGAAAGGTCGGATCTTCCGATTGGAACTCCGACTTCGGCTCAGATAGGTACTTTTAAATCTAACGTTTTAATCGGAGGTAGTTACCTAGCGTGCAGCGGCCGCATTAAGCTAATTTATATGTACCTATAATAAAAGTATGAAGGAAAAATTGTCACGGATTCTCTATAATCGCCGGTTTGAGTCCCGCCCGAGCAAATTTTTCCTTCACACATTTACTGACTAATGTTTCTTTTTTATGTTATTATCTTAAGATTTCTCTCAACATATTTCTCTTCGCCCACCACCTCCGACTCCGCTTCAGATTCCTACAAACCAAATTTTATAACTGCGACTTCGACTTCGGTTCCGATAAAACCACCTCTGCAACATCCCTAGTTAAAACATGCATGTAATTACATAAAAGGCTGCATATACTGCGCCAAACATTATTCCAAGTACAATGTCACAATGCACAATGCCTCAGGAGTTTAATCTCGCATCGTTACATAATATACATAATTTAATGGATTGAATAACAATGTACCTACTAATACTTTCTGGTAGAGATACCCATGGAATCTATAGTGGAAAATCTTGTTTACAATAAAAATCAGCCAAATCGGTCAAGCCGCTTTCATTTGATGTCCCGTTATACAATGTGGCATTGATTTTTATTTATTGAGAGAATATAGATTCACTAGCTTTCGCCCGCGGCTCCGCCCGCGTGTATATCGGTTATCGCGATAAAAACTATCCTATGTCCTTCCCCGGGACTCAAACTATCTCCATATCAAATTTCATCTAAATCGGTTTATCTGTTTAAGCGTGAAAGCGTAACAGACAGACAGACAGACAGAGTTACTTTCACATTTATAATATCAGTATGGATTTTTACATAAGTATGTCGAAACGTCAGGGTCGGCCGTAGGAGCTATTAGCGGCTCAATATTCGAGTTATTATGTGTAAATGGTAATCGATCATATGAACACAGATACCTCGAGCAAAGTAAAGTCCGCCAACTGTTCTCATCATTTTGATTACACAAATGCCACTGCATCACTGACCCTATAACCACACTTACACTTTGTACACACGACTATAAAAATAGCGACGACTATCGGTAGACGACGTCTACTAGACGTGTTGTCGCTATGACCGCTCGATTAAGACTGCCGAATTAGACTAACTGCCCCACTACCGGCACTTCAAATGTCAAAGTAAAGTCACGCCATCTTTCGGCGGCCATGTTTAAATGAGTCAATAGACTTGCTTTTTAATCAAAATAGATACTAGGTCAAAGGAAATCAATTAGAGTTTTAATAATTCTGCGACAAGTATATGTCATAGTTCTAAATATCTTCTTTCTATTTCATTCGTTTCATATTATCTTAATGAGCGTTGAATAAAATATGACACATAATATTATTATTTTTATATGAACCCTATAGGATCACTTTGTTATCTGTCCGTCTATCGGGAACGCGTGGAGCTATGGAGTTGAAATTTAAACCATATATATACTCACCTACGGTCGTTAAAGGTGTGAAAAAATCAAACTTCAAAGTTCGAAAAGAGGAAAAAAAAACGGCTGTTTATGCCGCAAAAACATATATTTCGACACTCGCTAGGGAATCAAAATTTATAGGGTAATTCCAGTTGACCTAGGTCAACGGGAACTCTTAGCTATGAAATTTGGCAAGTAATATCGTCTTATACTACATGTATAGGGAAAAGTCTGAAACTACACATTTGAATGTTTATGAATATTAAATGAAAATAAATATAGTCTTAAAAAAACTATAAGACTCGATTTCAGAAGTATTTATAACTAGCGGCCCGTCCCGGCTCCGCACGGGTGGACATAGGGATCCCTATTTTTTCTAGTAATGCCTATGTTACTCAGGAATAATGTAGCAGTCTAATATTGAAAGAATTTTTGAAATCGGTCCAATATTTTTTGAGTTAAATCCTTACAAACATACAAATCTTTCCTCTTTTAAATATTTATTAGTGTATGTAGTGTGTAGTGTAGATATATACCTACAAGTGTATAGGGACCTAATCGCGTAAATTATTTAAAGGTACGAACCTTTAATTTACCCGACGTTTCGATCGAATTGCACCGATCGTGGTCACGGGACTAATATGTATAAAAATCGCGAAAGTTTAAAAATAATAAATGTATAGGGATCCCTATTATTTTCTAGTAATAAATATAGCATATGTTACTCAGAGAAAGAAAGCTATGGACACAGAGGTTTGGAAAAGCTGGAGAGGTGGCCCTTACCCGAGAAGGGGTTCCGAACAATGGCAATAAAGAAAATTCAGATAGTAAATAAAAAAAAGTAAGAGTTTTTTAAATATATAACGTACTAGCTTCAGCCCGCGGCTCCGCCCGCGTGGATGTCGGTTATCGCGATAAAAACTATCCTATGTTTTTCCCCGGAACTCAAACTATATCCATACCAAATTTCATCTAAATCGGTTCAGCTGTTTGAGCGTGAAAGCGTAACAGACAGACAGAGTTACTTTCACATTTATAATATTAGTAAGTAAGTAAGTATAAGTATGGATGTAATAACATTTGTGGATTGGAAATAAACGGGCTTTATTTATATTATCTTTATTTAACCTTAATAACATAAAATTTACATTTTTAATTATAGATAAAAAAAAATACATTTAAAAATATAAAAAATAGGGTCCAATCGGCATTATTATTATATTACTCAGAGATAATTTAGCATTCTAATGGCCCGGTTTTGAGTATAATGGTTACAAATCTTTCCTCTTTATAATATTTGCGTAGATTATAGTATTGATAGGGTCACAAGAAGCGTGTGAATGTATCTCATAAAAACACCAGCGGTTTCGCACGGGGCGTTTAGTTGACTATCTCTACTAATATTATAAATCTGAAGAGTTTGTTTGTTTGAACGCGGTAATCTCAGAAACTGCAGGTCCGAATTGAAAAATACTTTACCGTTTAATAGCCTATTTGTTAAGGAAGGCTATAGGCTATATAACATCACGCTACGACCAATAGGAGTGGAGCAGCAATGAAAAATGTTGCAAAAACGGGGAAAATTAACGCATACGAAGTGGCGCGGGTCAGCTCGTCTATTTATACACATGTATTACATATAAACACGGGGCGTAAAAATGGTTTGTTAGATATCTATCCGTTAGATATCTTTTAATATAAACCAACCAAAACATATTATCTCAATGATATTGAAAACCGTATTGAAATCCGTTGCGTAATTGAGAAGATTCAAGCGTACACCGTGATACCACACGGCTTAAGAATAATACCACCCCAACTCTTCCTGTGCGTGTCGTCAAGGTGACCAAGGGATGTCACACCGGAGGCTGGGCAGCAGCATGCTCTGCGTACTTCAAGTCAAGTCAAAATACTTTATTCATTTAGGTTACAAATGCAACGCTTATGAACGTCAGACAAAATTTGGAATAGAATGATTCTACATTTAATGCCAAGTTCGCAAGAGTAAAGCCGTGAGAAAAGAACTTGGCAATAAAAACTCATGGCCACTTTTTTTACAATATGTTTGTATATATACAGTAAAGCCAGTAAGGTGCTGCAACCATTACACCATGAAATTCACGCAAGCAATAACCATAGTACGTAAACTGGTATAATCAAGTTTTAAATGAATTAGCCTCCTACGGTGTGGATGGGAGCACTTTAAAGCCTTACTGCGATCGCTAACCCGCTCTCCAAGCGTTGCGATTATGGCAATTGCCCCTACGAAGTAGGTTCTACGGGAAGACCCGTGCCCAACAGTGGGACATTATATGGGTTGATATTGACTGCCTCTGTGGCGCGGTGGGAGTGTGTCCGACTGCTACGCAAGAGGTCGTGGGACTCGTGGGTTCGATCCCCACCCAGGATAAAACTTTGTGTGATGAGCACGATGGTTTATTCTGTGTCTGGGTGTTATTTATCTATAATATGTATGTATTTAGAAATATATAAGTATGTTTATCACTGTTGTCTGGTTGCCATAGTACAAGCTCTGCTTAGTTTGGGATCAGGTGACGTTATGTGAGTTGTCCCAAGATATTATTATTATTATAGATATTATATGGAAAGCGAACGTAGGTAGAGACAACGAGAAGCAACTCCGTTTCATTATCACAGCATGACTACTCTGCTGACAATTTTTATATTTATTCAACGCAAGCACCTGTTACAATAACTCGTAATGTATTGAAACAATAATGATCACAATGTAATCAGTTTACTATTTAAATATTATTGAACTGTGATATCATTTCTTTTCTTATGCTATGACGGACGCAGGAAATACGACGAATGGTCGATTGTGGTCGCCTAGTGGTCGAATTTTGTTCCGTAGTACGTTACATTTTAAAAAACTTTTATTTTGACATTACAAACTGGCATTTCAATTTTATTTATTTGTAGATTCAAAATTCTTTATTCACTTGGGATGCAAAACAACTCTTTTTATCACAAGTTACACATAATGCCAAGTTCGCAAACAATAGGTAAAGCCGGAGAAAATAACCTGGCAATAAAAACTCGCGGCCACTCTTTTCAAATTGTCAATTTTACAATGTTTGAATGTTTATAAACTTGATTTGGGGGTAAGGTGCTGCGACTAATACTATACACCATGTTAAAGGACTGATGGAAATTGTATTATCAAAAAGTTGAAACATGAGATAAACTAAAATCAGCATTAGTGGGTACAATATAGTAGGAGCATCTACTTACAACAAAGGTAAAAACTATATGTGCTTAAATATTGGCCAAAGTACTTGTAACGAATGATATAAAATATTAATTCTGATATCAAAAGGAAGAAAATAATGGCTTTTATATATGTATACCTAGAGTATAGATTATTGCAATACATCTATACTTCTATTCTATACCAATATACAGAGGAAAGATTTGATTGTTTGTTTATATGAATAGGCTCCGAAACTACTGGACGGATTTAAAAAAAATCTTTCAGCGTTGTGAAGCTACACTAACCCCGGGTGACATAGGCTATTTTTTATCCCTGTATTCCCACGGGAACGGGAACTACACGGGTGAAACCGCGAGGCGTCCCTAGCAAACGCCTAGAATAAAAACTATTAGAATAAAAACGTTTAACAAACAAACTTGAGATGCCAAAACTGGTTCAAGAGATGACTAACCATTTATCATTCTAAGTTTGTTAAGTCTAGTAGGCCGTCTTTCCTAAAATGCCTAGAATATGTAGCCATTGTTATTTTATAGTCTAACATCTGGTTCGTAATATAGATGCCTATATTTACATGAATATAAACTTAAAACCAGTTTGATTCTTAATTAGGTATGTTGATCTTGATTTAGAATTTTATTTGGATGGGAATGTGGCGTAGTTACATTGTTTTGGTTATTTAGATAGGTAATACGTTTTTGTTCGTTGGTAATAATAATTATTATGCCAGTAATATATGAGAGGACTTGCAAGAAACGAGCCTCTCCGTTGCAGAGTGCCAACTGAGACTCAAATCGGGCATCAAACCCGAAGTATCTGCTCCATAATTCCGCAGCAAAAGATTATGGTATTATGAACCTTCACGTTCGTCCCCAGAACACAGTACCGAAGTTTTAGACAAGCTTCTCGCGTAGTTCTAACTTCTCCATACAAACTTTAGACCCCCTTTTCATTCCAATAGGGGATGAATTTTGGAAAATCCTTTCTTAGCGAATGCTTACGTCAAAATAACTATCTTCGTGTCAAATTTCAGCGCAATCCGTTTATTGGTTTGAGCTTTGAGCGTCAGTAACTGGTGCCTTTTATAAACGAGTTCGCTATCTGTCTAAAACTCATTCGATCGAACACAGACAAACACGGTAGACTATACACAAAGATACGTTATACATCATGCCACTATTCATATCTACATCAGCATCATTCAAGTGCAGAGGGGTAAGCAGCTAGGCAGGCTATTGTGGGAGCAGACTACTTATCCAACAAGTGCATAGCTAAGTGGTGAGATAAGGAACTAGGGAGCTGTGTACAGGTCGATAGTTTGCATTCAAACGAAATGGAGGTGCCATGTTTAATAATAAAAATAATAATAATATCTTGGGACAACTCACACAACGCTATCTGATCCCAAACTAAGCATAGCCTGTACTATGGAAACCAGACAACTAATAAACATATGTACTTATATATTTCTAAATACATACATATTATGGATAAATAACACCCAGACACAGAATAAACTATCGTGCTCATCACACAAAATTTATGCTGGGTGCGGATCGAACCCACGACCTTTTACGTAGCAGTCGGACACACTCTCACCGCGCCACAGAGGCAGTCAAAATAAAGTTGTCTAGCTACCATTCATCGTTAATACTTTTGCTAATAATTGCTTAGTAACATTGTTATTAACATTTAAACAACATCAATTTCGGCTTTAGTATAGTCAAGGCTATTAACGCACTGAAAGTTTTTTAGTTTTTTAGGGTTTCTTACCCAATACTTCGCTGTCCGTCTGTCCGCCTGTCACCAGGTTGTGCGCAAGTCCGACTCGCATTTTTCCGATTTTTTGTTAATAAAAGCTGTTTGTCTTGCGTGATTTTCTTAGTGCTTGTACAAAAATTGTTGATATCTTTCGTATCGAGAGCATTTTTGAAGTAGTAATAACTTTATCTTACAAGTGTGTACCTAAGTGTTACGATAACTAGGGGGCTGTGTACCTGCCTAGGTATAGTTTGCATAGAAACAAGTCAAGTGCGAATACGATAACGAAAATTATAACTATACTTGTTTTAAACGGTTATTACACTACCTTAAATCAGGGTCCTAAATCGAAGTGGATCTAAAAATTTGTTAGAGAATTGGGGCCCTAGCTCTTATAACGCCACCCTTTTTAAGGGTTTAAAACGGCTATTACACTACCCCAAATCGAGGTGGCTTGAAAATTGTTAGAGAATTAGGGCCCTAACTCTTATTACACCTCTCTTTTTAAGGGTTTAGGGTCCCTGATTCAGTGTAGTGTAATAACCGCATTATGGTACCTGATTTGACTGACTGCCTCTGCGGCGCAGTGGGAGTGTATCCGAATGCTACGCAAGAGGTCGTAGGTTCGATCCCCACCCAGAATAAAACTTTGTGTGATGAGCACGATGGTTTATTCTGTGTCTGAGTGTTCTTTATCTATAGCTAACTAACCCACGCAATCTCGTATGCATAATTCTTACCCGTTTAGCAACATTTTTTATTGCTGCTCCGCTCCTATTGGTCGTAGCGTGATGTTTTATAGCCTATAGCCTTCCTCGATAAATGGGCTATCCAACAATGAAGAATTTTTCAATTCAGATCAGCAGTTCCTGAGATTCCAAACAAACTCTTCAGCTGTATAATATTAGTATAGATATGTGTAGGTATACTTATATTTAGAAATATATAAGTATGTTTATCAGTTGTCTGGTTTCCATAGTACAAGCTCTGCTTAGTTTAAGATATATTAATATATATAATATTAATAAGCACATTAATAATGCATAGCTTACATAGTTGTACAGTTTAATTATTGGCTTGAAAATAACCTGCTAGTACCTAATTCTAATTCAAAATTTATCTTTTACCTCGAAAGCAAAAGTAAAGTGAAAGTAAAAGTTAAAGTTTTTACAATAAACATTCGCGGCCATCTTTGGGATCAGTGATATCATAAGAATTTTATTGTAACAAAAAGATCACAGTGTAACAAAACATGATTGTAACATGTGGCGTCCATACTCAACAATTATGTGGCACGTTAAGCATTTGTTTCGTAAATTAATCTATTTTTGTCTTGTAATTATTAAAATGGCGTCTTTTGTATCAGTTGTCTTACTATTATTATATGGGAATGTTTGAGTGGATGTTTGTTACTCAATCATGCCAGAACTGCTGAATGGGTCTAGATCAAATTCGACACTTATAATCATTATAGTTTGGAATAGGATATTGGTTACTTTTTATCACAGAAAATTCAAGATTTCCACGTGAAGCTAGCTTATTAAACACTAGCTGATCCGCGCAACTTTGACTGTGTAAATTTTCCCCGTTTTTGCAACATTTCTCATCGCTGTTCCGCTCCTATTGGTCGTAGCGTGATGTTATATAGCCGATACCCTACCTCGATTAATGGGCTATTCAACAGTAATTTTTTTTTCAATTCGGATCTTTAGTTCTTGACACGTGTTTTTATATATTAGACTAGGTGCCTGCCCCGGCTTCGAACGGGTGTCATATCGTATTTTTTTATACCTTGAGTTATTACATTACATTATTGCATTTTTTGTACGGATCTCTAGTTTTTTTGACAATAAAATATAGCCTATGTTATGGTGAAAGATTTTTTGAAATCGGTCCAGCAGTTTTTAAGTTTATTCGTTACATACAAAAATACAAATCTTTCCTGTTTTTAATATTAGTATAGAAGAAGTAAGCAACAGTACGTCTCAAAATATTCCGAAATACATAATTTTAATCATCACAAATGTACTTTTTAATTTATCTACATAGAAAATTGTGAAAACGGGACCCTTATAGTTTCGTCATATCCGTCTGCCTGTCTGTCTGTCCGTCCGTATGTCACAGGCATTTTAATCAAAGACTACTTCAATGAATATTGATTAAATGTAGTGAAAAAGTGTCCTGTAGTAGCCGCTACTTAGTTTGATAGCTAAATAATAGAAATAAATATTTTTAGGCACTCCATACATGAAACAGAATCTGAAAAAAATATTTTGAGCAAAAATCAACGCGTGCCATCATTCGACAGGTCTCTTAAACATTTTGCGGTTTCTAATATATTTTTTTGATTAAGTAAACATTTTTGGAAGTAATCACTCCTTAAGTTTCATAAATAATGCCCCCCCCCCACCCTTAACTTCTGAACCGTGTGACCAAAAAATATGAAAAAAATCAAAAAGGTTAGCAAATACAGAGTACTAAAATGATTTCGTACATGATCGGATATATCGTCAGTGAGTTATTGCCGAAAAACTGCGTTTCACAACAAAAGGGCGTAAGTGCCATGAACATACGCTCTTTTGCTGATACAATTATTCATATCGGTTTTTTTTAGGTACATAACTAACGCAAACAATGAATAAAAATCTAAAAACCTTAGTTCGTCTACGCGTTTCATCTCGCGACCTCTTTTTCACCTTTATTCTAGTTTTACATAACCTAATAATCTTAATATTATAATATGACACGGTGAGGTTAAAATGGCAGTCAAGTGGCACTGTCAATGGCACCGGTTCGATGCCCAGCCAAGGTCGTATGACAACACTAGTGAAAGTATCTCTAATGTAACAAAACATTGAAAATACAGAAGGCAAGTTTCATACGTGCTTAGTTCCAGCAATGCACACTGTGGTGAGTGGGAGTGCGTGTGACTGCTGTGTCAGAGGTTGTGGGTTCGATTCTCACACGGGACACCAGTTTGTTTAACCAGAAAATGTATTACCTGGTTTGTGTACGTGATAGTTATTTGTTCTTACGCAGGGGACAAACCTGTGTCGCGCAGACTATACTAAAGCAGTTTCATATTAATGTTGATAAACTTTCGCGATTTGTACACATTATGAAAATATATATATTACGCGTCTTAATCGCTTGAATAATTTAAGGTAAAATATCTTGTTTATTGCCTGACGTTTCTGTCGTATTGCAACGGCCGTGGTCACGGGTGAGTCTAGCGGGACGTTTCGGCCGTATTGCAATGGCCGTGGTCACGGGTAGACTCACCTTAAATTATTCACGCGATTAAGACCCGTAATATATTTATTTTCATAGTTACATAAAGCACAAAACGTAAAAATATACAAAACACATTGTTCACGGACGCTGGCGTCTCGAGGCTTAAGCGTCTTCCAGACGGTTGGAAACAAACGTACAAACCAAGGTGACCTTGCTTGTTTCCAACAGTTTAGACGGATGTTGTATACCAAATTATGGTTTGACCTCCAACGTCCTTGGTGGGAGCGTTCTCACCACCACGCGGTTTGCTGTTGGTTTGTCGCCGTGTAGTCGGCGTTTCCAACCGAACAACAAACCAAACCACCACACAGGCACACATACATTGCCGCAGAATTGATATGATATTTATTGAAGTAATTTTTATAGGCATTTCTTGCCAAAGACTTTACAAATACAATAATTGCATTTTTGAAAGATAGAAAAATTTGAATCCAGACTCAGGAATCGAACCCGAGACTTCCGTAGCCAAACCGGGGCCAGAAGCAAACCACCTATCTGGACTATGTTACTAGATATCAAATTCTTCTATCTCTTAATGCTAACGGGTTATCTAATTCTATCTTTCAAAAATGCAATTATTGTAAGATATTTATTGCAATGTACATAAGTACCTACCGTTTTTTATTGTTTAATATTAATTGCCTATTAAAAATATGCAAGTACATAGTGACGAAATAATGTTGTTGGTGTGGTTTGCAACAAACAATTGGTCGGCCCAGCCAAGGTCGCGCGTGTTTGTGTTTGGTTTACAACCCTTTGGACGAAAACACAAAAGGTGAGCCACACAAAGCTCCCGCCAAGGTCACCTTGGTTTGCCCGCTTATTTCCAACAGTCTGGAAGACGCTTTATGCAGACGTTTTAAGAGCATTTTATTAAATTCCATTTTAAAAATTGAATAGACGCTCGATAGATTAAATGCCCTTAAACGTCTGCTAATTTATTTGTTTATTAAGAACTAGTTGACTCGTGACTTCGTTTGCGTAAATTATCCCCGTTTTTGCAACATTTTTCATTGCTGTTCTGCTTCTATTAGTCGTAGCGTGATGTTTATAGCCTATAGCCTTCCTCGTAAATGGGCTATCCAACTGTAAAATAGTTTTTTTATTCGGACTAATGAAATAATGAAATCGGCAAAGTCGTTCTCTAGTTATCTCGTGATCAATAGAAATAAGGATTCATTTATATATATATATATATATATACTAGCTGTCCCGCGCAACTTCGTATGCGTAAATTTTCCCCGTTTTTGCAACATTTCTCGTCGCTACTCTGCTCCTATTAGTCGTAGCGCGATGTTATATAGCCTATAGCCTTCCTCGATAAATGGGCTATCCAACAAAAATAGAATTATTAAATTCGGTCCAGTACTTTTTGAGATTCGTTACATACAAAAATACAAATCTTTCCTCTTTTTAATATTAGTGTAGATATTATAAAGAGGAAAGATTACATGGCAATTTTTAAGATCAGTCAGAATGTCAAAATATTTTAGGAACAAAGTAACCTGGAATGCATTGAGAGTCCGTGTCGATGCATTCCAGGTTACTTTGTACGCGTGGGGTTACTCGTGCACGTGTTGTATGAATCTTACCTTCTGTACTCTCAGTATTTTGTGGTATATCTTTCTGTGCATGTTTCGTCGACACGCTTCGTATATCGCTGTGATCGTTGCGTCTTCGAGATTGTATCGATTTAGAGGGTAGGCAGACGATGTTCTATGTGAATTATGATAGGTGTGATCAAACAAATTGAATCCTAGACCACTTAATCTATCTCTTATATTAAAATATGTAGATACTAGCGGACGCCTCGCGGTTTCACCCGCGTAGTTACCGTTCCTGTGGGAATACAGGGATAAAAAATAGCCTTCGTGACGTGAGGTTAGTGTAGCTTCACAACGATAAAAGAATTTTTCAAATCCGTCCAGTAGTTTTAGAGCCTATTCAATACAAACAAACAATCAAATATTTACTCTTTATAATATTAGTATAGATAAATTTCGGTTTAGACCCCACATATAAACCGTGTACAATTTATTTTTCTACGTATGGCACCGAGGATTTACTTATATTATGTATAATTAATAATATACCTAAACATATTTTAGCTAGTACTGACATCTTTCATTTAAAAAACTAAAGAAACTATTATTAAACAAATCGAATAATTTCTATTTACGACTATTTAATTGACATGTTTAGTGACGGTTCCTAGTTCCAACTTATTTTATCATTGTTATTTGTTCTGAGAGTAAAACAAAAGTTGTCTGTAAAGTCGGTTTTTTTTCTCTCTTTATTTATTTAGGGGCTTTTATCTTAAAAAGTATGCCAGCCCCATATTACCATATTCAATTATCGTAAAGTCATATGAAAACATTGATGACATATCGCCATTCGCGTTGCTTAGCAACCAGTCAATTACATTAGTTCCAATGTTATCGCATGTCGCTGCAATCGCCATTCGCGTTGCCTAACAACGAGTACATAACGTGAGTTTTTTTCGTGTGCACCCAGTCATCCATTTAAAAGACGTTATCACGTCAAAAATGTCTTAAATTATTGATTTAGTGACTTATCAAAAATGTAATTTTATAATTTTACATGGTATTTCATTTGTATGTCCGATGGTGGAACAGTAGAACAATATATAAAAATGTTGTTAAAATATATATTCGCAATTAATAAATAAATTATTTGATATCTACCTTTTCACGTAAAGGTTATCATTAGTGCCATTTTAAAACACCGATAACTATTGTTTCTTAACAAATATTATGTAAACACCGGTCTGGACCTATATTAGCAATAAACATATTGATTTTATTTATTATACAACATCTTTCGTTCGCCAGCGAATGTGTTTTCTTCTCTTCTATTTTGAAAAAAAAACAAAAATATGTTTGTCTGTAAAGTTAGTTAACGGACGATAATTTTACGTGATAACGTCTTAAGAAACATAAGAAAACATTGATGACCTATCGCCCTTCGCGTTGCTTAGCAACCAATCAATAACGTTAGTGCCAATTGTATCGCATATCACGTCGCTGCAATCGGCATTCGCTGTTGCTTAGCAACCAATCAATGATGTGACTTTTTTTAACACTTTCGTGAGTGCAGTCGGTCGTCGATTCATAAGTCGTTATCACATCAAAAAGTCTACTTAAAATGCTGTTATTAATGTACTTATTACGAATATGGGTTTAATTATTTTAATCTGGTATTCTATAATCTAAATACATTTATTACCCGACTGTAAAGAAGGGTTATGTTTTTCGCGCGTATCTTGTATGTATGTATGTATGTATGTAATTATTTTATTTTTATTTATTTATTTATTTATTTAAGGTTCACCAACAATTGCTTACATATACATAAACTGTTATAATAAGAACATGCAAGAATAAAAGTAACAATGTAGTAATCACTTAAAGGTAAACACCACATGTTTTTACAAATAATGAGAAAAAAAAAACAATACACTAATTAAGACTAAGACATAAGTAATTTCACATTCTATTAATAAGGTAAGACCAAGTTAGAGAGAGTTGATAATTGGGTAGTGAGAGAGCCAAAATGATGATATGAAGATATCAGGTACCTAATAAAGTAATATTCTTTATTACCTGATATCTCAGAATCCACTGAACGGATTTATACAATTAAGACGTCGTTATATTCGTCTTGATTGCCCAAGTGTTCTTAGATATGTGACGTTTCAAAAAAACTAGAGGCACTTTACTAAGTTCATCGAGATTCATTAATGCCTCCGACCGCATGAAATTATATAATTATGTAGGGAATCTTGTTTCCATCTTTTTTGTGCAGGCGGGTTTTTTTATTTTTAAATTTTTTTATCATGTTGAACTTCGTTATAAGTAAATATTTACCTGTCAATTTATAGTGGCCTACAATTCAAGTTGGTTGGTATACTCGTATAAGTACAAATTTATTTTTCGCTAGGAGGAAATCGTGAAATTAGGTTACGTTGAGTCGAGTAGAGTAAAATGCTAAAATTAGATTATAGATTTTCGTGAAGGGCATCAGGGCAAAGTGAATTCGCCAAAGTATACCTGACCTACTGTATTTTGAACCGACAGCGCCAGTGGTATGGTTATGATTTTTGGGCGTATGTGGGGGCACGGGGAGAAGTGGCCATTCGGTACACAAAGAAGAGTCTGGAAAGAGCATTGCCCATTTGCCTCTGGTGCCCCCTCTATAAGGTTTTTTTTGACCTCCGTCGTGCGTTCAATTTACACTTAGCGGATGTCGAGTAACCCCCTACTTCGCATCCTGTCGAAAGCATGTTAGATCTGGCACTGCTATTTGCCTCTCTTTTAGACAAATACCCTAGCTTTTGCCCGTGGCTTCGGCAGGGTTAGGTTTCTTCAGCTTCTTAGAGGTCGAGTTTCCTCTTAACAAAATGTCAGTACTCTATCTCCAAGGGTTTAGTCTGCGCTTTCTGCTGCGCATTACTCAATAAATGGACGAGTCAATACTTTCATTTTTACTTATAAGATTAAACCAGCGACATCTTTGCTTATTTTTCTTTTTTTTTACTAGTTGCGTGAGTAGACATGTTTATTTATTAACAAATGAATAACTAAGGCTGTAGAGTTGCAACGGCGACGCGTGCAGCGGAGCGTTCTAGCGTGCTTTTAACGTGATAACGTCTTATAAATCGACGCACGAAAAAGTGTGACGTAGCAAGAGTCACGTTATTGATTGCCTCTGTGGCGCGGTGGAAGTGTATCCGAGTGCTACGCAAGAGGTCGTGGGTTCGATCCCCACCCAGGATAAAACTTTGTGTGATGAGCACGATGGTTTATTCTGTGTCTGGTTGTTATTTATCTATAATATGTATGTATTTAGAAATATATAAGTATGTTTATCAGTTGTCTGGTTTCCATAGTACAAGCTCTGCTTAGTTTGGGATCAGATGACGTTGTGTGAGTTGTCCCAAGAGATATATATATATATATAGATATATTGGTTGCTAAGCAACAGCGAATGTTATTAACTCTAACCCTAAAAATGGTTGTCTATAAACCGACATTACAGGAAACCATTTTTAGGATTCCGTAGCCATAGTTTCGCCATGTCTATTCGTCCGTCCGCAGCTTGGCTCAGAGACTGTTAGTGCCAGAAGGCTCAGTTAGGCGATTTTGCATGAATACACATATTACTTATGCCGACAAAGTTATTTTTTTATTTTTTTTTTTATCTGTGATCAGTCGCTAGACTATAATCAGGTTTTTCAGTGATATCTGACAACTTAACTTTGACGATAACTTAATTTTATTTGCGGTTGGTTAATTAATCGCGGCCTATGTTGGTGTATGGGGATAATAGTTTTCCAACGGCAAAGTTAAGTTTGTCATATTAACACCTGTTTTTTTCACTAACATACCACTATATAAAGTTATCGTATACATCAAGTTGAGCGTCTCGTCAAAACGAAGCTACCATGGCAATTCCAGCTTGATACACGTATCATTTTAAAATTTCTCCTAGGGCACCCGTACTATGTACTATGGCAACCAGACAAGACAACTGATAAAACAAACTTATGCCTATATTCTGTGTATAGATGTAACTTATCCATGTTTTAAGATAGCTTATGTTTACCAGTTGTCTGGTTGCCATACGTCACCACTTTTTGGATCAGATGACCATGTGTAATTTATAAATACAATAATTGCATTTTTGAAAGATAGAAAAATTTTAAGTCTAGACACAGGAATCGAACCCGAGACTTCCGTAAGCCAAATCAGATAGGTGATTCGATTCCGGCCCCGGTTTGGCTTACGGAAGTCTCGGGTCCGATTCCTGGGTCCGGACTTCAAATTTTTAAGTTAAAGTTTGTTTAGTTGCCAAATGCAACCTCTTTTTGGATTTAATGACCATGTGTTATTTGTTGATAAACTTTCGCGATTTGTACACATTATTAAAATATATATATTACGGGTCTTAATCGCGTGAATAATTTAAGGTAAAATACCTTGTTTATTGCCCGACGTTTCGACCGTATTGCAACGGCCGTGGTCACGGGAAGACTACAATACGGTCGAAACGTCGGGCAATAAACAAGGTATTTTACCTTAAATTATTCACGCGATTAAGACCCGTAATATATATATTTTAATAACATGTGTTATTTGTCCCAAAATAAAAAAAACTAGTACCTAATGCTCCGCTTTATATGCGGCGTTTGTCTGAATTCGCTGCCTTACTGAACGTACTCGCAGATTGTCTACGGAGAGCACTCATGCGCACTTACTTAGTATTAATGAATGCTAGTTATGTAAGGCTATAAAATATTGTTTTGTGACTATCACGTGTATAGAAAGTAAAATTGTTGAGAGCCATCTGTGACTCAGTGGTGACCGAGCAAAGAGGGCGTACTAACAGGGGGGGGGGGGGTAAATCTATACAGAAGTATATTATTACCCGGTAGGTAGGTACATCTATATTTATATTATAAAGAGGAAAGATTTGATTGTTTGTTTGTATTGAATAGGCTCCGAAAGTACTGGACGGATTTGAAAAATTCTTTCATCGTTGTGAAGCTACACTAACCCCGGGTGACATAGACTATTTTTATCAATGTATTCCTACGGGAATTGCTCGGGTGAAACCGCGAGGCGCCGGTAGTATATTATAAAGATGAACTTTGTTTGTTTGAACGTGGTGGTAATTAAAAAAAAAATATTTTACTGTTGGATAGCCCGTTTGAGGAAGGCTATAGGCTATATAACGTCACGCTACGACCAATAGGAGTGGAGCAACAATGAAAAATGTTGCAAAAAAGGGGTAACATTTAATAAAACCTCGTAAAGCATTAACAAATTTACGTGTAAATAGGAAGTTTGACCCTTCTGGTCAATTTAAAGGGTTGTCTAAACCGGCAATTTGTGGCGGCAATTCTGTGGCCGGCAACATTGCAGTACTCTCCAATATTGATTTGATGGTTGCCGGACCATCGCTGAGTGATCGATTTTCCGCAATGTTGCCCGGACAATTTTGTTGTAGTTTCAGTCGCTCTTCATTTTATTGTTGCCGGATTGTGTAGCCCGTTTAGAAGACTGGATTATGCGCCATACAATTGTAGACAAATTGCCATTACTGGCCGAACAATTAGTTGCCAATAATTATAATATTATTATGAATTTATTTTTCACTATAGCTTTTAAGAATTATGTATGTAGTACAAAGAATGTTGTGTTCACTCTTTTAGGACATACATATTATGTATATTATATTTATAAGTATCAAAACTATTGTATTTAATAAATGTATTGTCTGGTTTGTGCACAAAAAAAAAAAAAAACATAGTGCCGCCACAAATTGCCGTAAAAAAATGGCCCGTTTAGACGCCGCTTAAAAGAAGTTCGCGGCAACCGTTTTGTGACGCGTCCACACGTTTCTGTGTTTGTAGAGATTTGGAGTTTGTGACAAGAGACAAAAGTGAGGTACCGGCATTACACGGCAAACTCTCGATTAGTTTAAATTGTCAAGTTCAAGTAACTAAAGTGGCCTTTGAAAGCCTCGAGCCAGTAATGCCTAGGTCAAAAATCAAGAGCAAATGTAGCAACAGTGCTGTATTACGTTATTTCACTTTCAAATCACATACTATGTGCTTACAAAGAATACTAATACAAAATTACTGTTTAATGGTTACAACATGCGGTCATTGACTTGTGCGTCAGTAGGTACGTCTTAATTAGATTTGTTTGGGCTACTTCCTAGCTCTTACCACTGACGTTTTAGTCGTAAAAAAAAAACGGAGAGATGTCGGACCTTGCTCAGAGGGTTCCGCAGCCTTAAATAATTGCATGAGCAAAAGAGCGTATGTTCATGGCACTTACGCCCTTTTGTTGAGAAAAGCAGTTTTTCGGCTATAACTCAATGACGGTATATCCGATCACGTCCGAAATAATTTTGGTTTAAAGTATTTATTAAGCGCTACCTTTGTGATTTTTTTCGAAATATTTTGTCACACGGTTCAAAAGTTAAGGGGGGGGGGGGGGACAAATTTATGCAACTTTCGGAGCAATTATTTCTAAAAATATATAATCAATCAAAAAAGTTTATTACAAACCCTAAAATGTTTTTAAAAGACCTGTCGAATGATGTGCCACACATTGATGTTAGGCGAAAAAAAAAAATCTGGTTCTGTTACATGTATGGAGTCACCCCCCTAAAAATATTTATTTTTATTATTTAGCTATCAAACTAAGTAGCGGCCACTATAAGACACCTTTTCACCAAATTTCATCAATATTTGTTGAGAATTCTCTGAGAAAAATGCCTGTGACATACGGATGGACAGACAGACAGACAGACGGACATGACGAAACTATAAGGGTTCCGTTTTTTTGCCATTTTGGTTACGGAACCCTAAAAAAATTTACAGTGAAGTTAAGCAACGATATGACAATAATGGGTGACTGACTATACTAAAGCCGCGCACAATGGGAAGTGTTTACTAGCAAACCCAATTGTAGGGTTGTCCCGTAACTGTACGTGCTGCACAATATCACGCTACGACCAATAGGAGCAGAGCAATTAATGAGAAGTAGAATAAAGAACATTTATTTAAGTACACAATATACATTCAAAATTAATAAATTAAAATAAACAAAATAAAAACAAAAACAAATAAACCATCGATGATGATGACGATTACAAGAGATAACCATGAGGAATCATCGAGATGTTTCAACAATCGTATAAAACATCTAGTTCGGGTTCCCTTAAACAAATTTTAAAATGATACATATCAAGTAGCTTCGTTTCGACGAGACGCCCATCTTTATTTATACGACAACTTTATATAGTGGTACGTTATTGAAAAAAAATTAGGTGTTAAATCTGACAAACTTAACTTTGCCGTAGGAAAACTATTATCTCCATACATCAACATAGGCAGCGATTAATTTACCAGCCGCAAATAAATTTGTAATAAATATTTTTTTTGTGAAGCAACTATTATGCTTGTTGCTACAAGCTACATGGCACTTAGCACAAGTAAAAGCCATGATCGTTTCAATATCAAAGTCCTTTTTTAATAACAATTTTATTTGCGATTGGTAAATTAAAAGCGGCCTATGTTGATGTATGGGGATAATAGAGATAAAATACGTTATTAACTCTAACCCTAAAAATGGTTGTCTATAAACCGACTTTACAGGAAACCATTTTTAGTATTCCGTAGCCATAGTTTCGCCATGTCCATTCGTCCTTCCGCAGCTTAGCTCAGAGACTGTTAGTGCCAGAAGGCTCAGTTAGGCGATTTTGCATGAATACACATATTACTTATGCCGACAAAGTTTTTTTTTTTTTATCTGTGATCAGTCGTTAGACTATAATCAGGTTTTTCAGTGATACCTGACAACTTTACTTTGACGATAACTTAATTTTATTTGCGGTTGCTTAATTAATCGCGGCCTATGTTGGTGTATGGGGATAATAGTTTTCCAACGGCAAAGTTAAGTTTGTCATATTAACACCTGTTTTTTTCACTAACGTTTAACCACTGTATAAAGTTTTCGTACACATAAAGTTGGGCGTCTCGTCAAAACGAAGCTACCATGGCAATTCCAGCTTGATACACGTATCATTTTAAAATTTCTCCTAGGGAACCTGTACTATGTACTATGGCAACCAGGCAAGACAACTGATAAAACAAACTTATGCCTATATTGTGGGTTTTTTTTTTTTTTTTTTTTTATTGTGTTATTTTTAAAAAATAAAGTGTTTTAAAAACAAAACTAATCGTTGTCACTTAAGGGCCTAGTAGTATTTCTTTCTTTCTTTCTTATCCATGTATTATATATCTTATGTTTACCAGTTGTCTGGTTGCCATACGTCACCACTTTTTGGATCAGATGACCATGTGTAATTTATAAATACAATAATTGCATTTTTGAAAGATAGAAAAATTTTAAGTCTAGACCCAGGAATCGAACCCGAGACTTCCGTAAGCCAAACCAGATAGGTGATTCGATTCCGGCCCCGGTTTGGCTTACGGAAGTTTTCGGGTTCGATTCCAGGGTCTGGCCTTCAAATTTTTGAGTTAAAGTTTGTTTAGTTGCCAAATGCCACCTCTTTTTTGGATCAGATGACCATGTGTAATTTGTCCCAAAATAAAAAAAAAATAGTACCTAATGCTCCGCTTTATATGCGGCGTTTGTCTGAATTCGCTGCCTTACTGAACGTACTCGCAGATTGTCTACGGAGAGCACTCATGCGCACTTACTTAGTATTAATGAATGCTAGTTATGTAAGGCTATAAAATATTGTTTTGTGACTATCACGTGTATAGAAAGTAAAATTGTTGAGAGCCATCTGTGACTCAGTGGTGACCGAGCAAAGAGGGCGTACTAACAGGGGGGGGGGGTAAATCTATACAGAAGTATATTATTACCCGGTAGGTAGGTACATCTATATTTATATTATAAAGAGGAAAGATTTGATTGTTTGTTTGTATTGAATAGGCTCCGAAAGTACTGGACGGATTTGAAAAATTCTTTCATCGTTGTGAAGCTACACTAACCCCGGGTGACATAGACTATTTTTATCAATGTATTCCTACGGGAATTGCTCGGGTGAAACCGCGAGGCGCCGGTAGTATATTATAAAGATGAACTTTGTTTGTTTGAACGTGGTGGTAATTAAAAAAAAAATATTTTACTGTTGGATAGCCCGTTTGAGGAAGGCTATAGGCTATATAACGTCACGCTACGACCAATAGGAGTGGAGCAACAATGAAAAATGTTGCAAAAAAGGGGTAACATTTAATAAAACCTCGTAAAGCATTAACAAATTTACGTGTAAATAGGAAGTTTGACCCTTCTGGTCAATTTAAAGGGTTGTCTAAACCGGCAATTTGTGGCGGCAATTCTGTGGCCGGCAACATTGCAGTACTCTCCAATATTGATTTGATGGTTGCCGGACCATCGCTGAGTGATCGATTTTCCGCAATGTTGCCCGGACAATTTTGTTGTAGTTTCAGTCGCTCTTCATTTTATTGTTGCCGGATTGTGTAGCCCGTTTAGAAGACTGGATTATGCGCCATACAATTGTAGACAAATTGCCATTACTGGCCGAACAATTAGTTGCCAATAATTATAATATTATTATGAATTTATTTTTCACTATAGCTTTTAAGAATTATGTATGTAGTACAAAGAATGTTGTGTTCACTCTTTTAGGACATACATATTATGTATATTATATTTATAAGTATCAAAACTATTGTATTTAATAAATGTATTGTCTGGTTTGTGCACAAAAAAAAAAAAAAACATAGTGCCGCCACAAATTGCCGTAAAAAAATGGCCCGTTTAGACGCCGCTTAAAAGAAGTTCGCGGCAACCGTTTTGTGACGCGTCCACACGTTTCTGTGTTTGTAGAGATTTGGAGTTTGTGACAAGAGACAAAAGTGAGGTACCGGCATTACACGGCAAACTCTCGATTAGTTTAAATTGTCAAGTTCAAGTAACTAAAGTGGCCTTTGAAAGCCTCGAGCCAGTAATGCCTAGGTCAAAAATCAAGAGCAAATGTAGCAACAGTGCTGTATTACGTTATTTCACTTTCAAATCACATACTATGTGCTTACAAAGAATACTAATACAAAATTACTGTTTAATGGTTACAACATGCGGTCATTGACTTGTGCGTCAGTAGGTACGTCTTAATTAGATTTGTTTGGGCTACTTCCTAGCTCTTACCACTGACGTTTTAGTCGTAAAAAAAAAACGGAGAGATGTCGGACCTTGCTCAGAGGGTTCCGCAGCCTTAAATAATTGCATGAGCAAAAGAGCGTATGTTCATGGCACTTACGCCCTTTTGTTGAGAAAAGCAGTTTTTCGGCTATAACTCAATGACGGTATATCCGATCACGTCCGAAATAATTTTGGTTTAAAGTATTTATTAAGCGCTACCTTTGTGATTTTTTTCGAAATATTTTGTCACACGGTTCAAAAGTTAAGGGGGGGGGGGGACAAATTTATGCAACTTTCGGAGCAATTATTTCTAAAAATATATAATCAATCAAAAAAGTTTATTACAAACCCTAAAATGTTTTTAAAAGACCTGTCGAATGATGTGCCACACATTGATGTTAGGCGAAAAAAAAAAATCTGGTTCTGTTACATGTATGGAGTCACCCCCCTAAAAATATTTATTTTTATTATTTAGCTATCAAACTAAGTAACGGCCACTATAAGACACCTTTTCACCAAATTTCATCAATATTTGTTGAGAATTCTCTGAGAAAAATGCCTGTGACATACGGATGGACAGACAGACAGACAGACGGACATGACGAAACTATAAGGGTTCCGTTTTTTTGCCATTTTGGTTACGGAACCCTAAAAAAATTTACAGTGAAGTTAAGCAACGATATGACAATAATGGGTGACTGACTATACTAAAGCCGCGCACAATGGGAAGTGTTTACTAGCAAACCCAATTGTAGGGTTGTCCCGTAACTGTACGTGCTGCACAATATCACGCTACGACCAATAGGAGCAGAGCAATTAATGAGAAGTAGAATAAAGAACATTTATTTAAGTACACAATATACATTCAAAATTAATAAATTAAAATAAACAAAATAAAAACAAAAACAAATAAACCATCGATGATGATGACGATTACAAGAGATAACCATGAGGAATCATCGAGATGTTTCAACAATCGTATAAAACATCTAGTTCGGGTTCCCTTAAACAAATTTTAAAATGATACATATCAAGTAGCTTCGTTTCGACGAGACGCCCATCTTTATTTATACGACAACTTTATATAGTGGTACGTTATTGAAAAAAAATTAGGTGTTAAATCTGACAAACTTAACTTTGCCGTAGGAAAACTATTATCTCCATACATCAACATAGGCAGCGATTAATTTACCAGCCGCAAATAAATTTGTAATATATATTTTTTTTGTGAAGCAACTATTATGCTTGTTGCTACAAGCTACATGGCACTTAGCACAAGTAAAAGCCATGATCGTTTCAATATCAAAGTCCTTTTTTAATAACAATTTTATTTGCGATTGGTAAATTAAAAGCGGCCTATGTTGATGTATGGGGATAATAGAGATAAAATACGTTATTAACTCTAACCCTAAAAATGGTTGTCTATAAACCGACTTTACAGGAAACCATTTTTAGTATTCCGTAGCCATAGTTTCGCCATGTCCATTCGTCCTTCCGCAGCTTAGCTCAGAGACTGTTAGTGCCAGAAGGCTCAGTTAGGCGATTTTGCATGAATACACATATTACTTATGCCGACAAAGTTTTTTTTTTTTTATCTGTGATCAGTCGTTAGACTATAATCAGGTTTTTCAGTGATACCTGACAACTTTACTTTGACGATAACTTAATTTTATTTGCGGTTGCTTAATTAATCGCGGCCTATGTTGGTGTATGGGGATAATAGTTTTCCAACGGCAAAGTTAAGTTTGTCATATTAACACCTGTTTTTTTCACTAACGTTTAACCACTGTATAAAGTTTTCGTACACATAAAGTTGGGCGTCTCGTCAAAACGAAGCTACCATGGCAATTCCAGCTTGATACACGTATCATTTTAAAATTTCTCCTAGGGAACCTGTACTATGTACTATGGCAACCAGGCAAGACAACTGATAAAACAAACTTATGCCTATATTGTGGGTTTTTTTTTTTTTTTTTTTTATTGTGTTATTTTTAAAAAATAAAGTGTTTTAAAAACAAAACTAATCGTTGTCACTTAAGGGCCTAGTAGTATTTCTTTCTTTCTTTCTTATCCATGTATTATATATCTTATGTTTACCAGTTGTCTGGTTGCCATACGTCACCACTTTTTGGATCAGATGACCATGTGTAATTTATAAATACAATAATTGCATTTTTGAAAGATAGAAAAATTTTAAGTCTAGACCCAGGAATCGAACCCGAGACTTCCGTAAGCCAAACCAGATAGGTGATTCGATTCCGGCCCCGGTTTGGCTTACGGAAGTTTTCGGGTTCGATTCCAGGGTCTGGCCTTCAAATTTTTGAGTTAAAGTTTGTTTAGTTGCCAAATGCCACCTCTTTTTTGGATCAGATGACCATGTGTAATTTGTCCCAAAATAAAAAAAAAATAGTACCTAATGCTCCGCTTTATATGCGGCGTTTGTCTGAATTCGCTGCCTTACTGAACGTACTCGCAGATTGTCTACGGAGAGCACTCATGCGCACTTACTTAGTATTAATGAATGCTAGTTATGTAAGGCTATAAAATATTGTTTTGTGACTATCACGTGTATAGAAAGTAAAATTGTTGAGAGCCATCTGTGACTCAGTGGTGACCGAGCAAAGAGGGCGTACTAACAGGGGGGGGGGGTAAATCTATACAGAAGTATATTATTACCCGGTAGGTAGGTACATCTATATTTATATTATAAAGAGGAAAGATTTGATTGTTTGTTTGTATTGAATAGGCTCCGAAAGTACTGGACGGATTTGAAAAATTCTTTCATCGTTGTGAAGCTACACTAACCCCGGGTGACATAGACTATTTTTATCAATGTATTCCTACGGGAATTGCTCGGGTGAAACCGCGAGGCGCCGGTAGTATATTATAAAGATGAACTTTGTTTGTTTGAACGTGGTGGTAATTAAAAAAAAAATATTTTACTGTTGGATAGCCCGTTTGAGGAAGGCTATAGGCTATATAACGTCACGCTACGACCAATAGGAGTGGAGCAACAATGAAAAATGTTGCAAAAAAGGGGTAACATTTAATAAAACCTCGTAAAGCATTAACAAATTTACGTGTAAATAGGAAGTTTGACCCTTCTGGTCAATTTAAAGGGTTGTCTAAACCGGCAATTTGTGGCGGCAATTCTGTGGCCGGCAACATTGCAGTACTCTCCAATATTGATTTGATGGTTGCCGGACCATCGCTGAGTGATCGATTTTCCGCAATGTTGCCAGGACAATTTTGTTGTAGTTTCAGTCGCTCTTCATTTTATTGTTGCCGGATTGTGTAGCCCGTTTAGAAGACTGGATTATGCGCCATACAATTGTAGACAAATTGCCATTACTGGCCGAACAATTAGTTGCCAATAATTATAATATTATTATGAATTTATTTTTCACTATAGCTTTTAAGAATTATGTATGTAGTACAAAGAATGTTGTGTTCACTCTTTTAGGACATACATATTATGTATATTATATTTATAAGTATCAAAACTATTGTATTTAATAAATGTATTGTCTGGTTTGTGCACAAAAAAAAAAAAAAACATAGTGCCGCCACAAATTGCCGTAAAAAAATGGCCCGTTTAGACGCCGCTTAAAAGAAGTTCGCGGCAACCGTTTTGTGACGCGTCCACACGTTTCTGTGTTTGTAGAGATTTGGAGTTTGTGACAAGAGACAAAAGTGAGGTACCGGCATTACACGGCAAACTCTCGATTAGTTTAAATTGTCAAGTTCAAGTAACTAAAGTGGCCTTTGAAAGCCTCGAGCCAGTAATGCCTAGGTCAAAAATCAAGAGCAAATGTAGCAACAGTGCTGTATTACGTTATTTCACTTTCAAATCACATACTATGTGCTTACAAAGAATACTAATACAAAATTACTGTTTAATGGTTACAACATGCGGTCATTGACTTGTGCGTCAGTAGGTACGTCTTAATTAGATTTGTTTGGGCTACTTCCTAGCTCTTACCACTGACGTTTTAGTCGTAAAAAAAAAACGGAGAGATGTCGGACCTTGCTCAGAGGGTTCCGCAGCCTTAAATAATTGCATGAGCAAAAGAGCGTATGTTCATGGCACTTACGCCCTTTTGTTGAGAAAAGCAGTTTTTCGGCTATAACTCAATGACGGTATATCCGATCACGTCCGAAATAATTTTGGTTTAAAGTATTTATTAAGCGCTACCTTTGTGATTTTTTTCGAAATATTTTGTCACACGGTTCAAAAGTTAAGGGGGGGGGGGGACAAATTTATGCAACTTTCGGAGCAATTATTTCTAAAAATATATAATCAATCAAAAAAGTTTATTACAAACCCTAAAATGTTTTTAAAAGACCTGTCGAATGATGTGCCACACATTGATGTTAGGCGAAAAAAAAAATCTGGTTCTGTTACATGTATGGAGTGCCCCCCCTAAAAATATTATTTAGCTATCAAACTAAGTAGCGGCCAGGCCACTATAAGACACCTTTTCACCAAATTTCATCAATATTTATTGAGAATTCTCTGAGAAAAATGCTTGTGACATACGGACGGACAGACAGACAGACGGACATGACGAAACTATAAGGGTTCCGTTTTTTGCCATTTTGGTTACGGAACTCTAAAAAAAATTACAGTGACGTTAAGCAACGATATGACAATGATGGGTGACTGACTATACTAAAGCCGCATACAATGGGTGTACATTTTATTTGCGGTTGGTAAACTAAAAGCGGCCTATGTTGATGTATAGGGATAATAGTTTTCCAACGGCAAAGTTAAGTTTGTCATATTTAACACCTGTTTTTTTCACTAACGTACCCCTAAATAAAGATGTCGTATACATAAAGTTGGGCGTCTCGTCAAAACGAAGCTACCATGGAAATTCCAGCTTGATATGTATCATTTTAAAATTTGTTCTAGGGAACCCGTACTAATCTCATAATCGCGCATCACTAGTCCGTGTCTAGATGCAAAATGAAGCTAAAATGGATGTGAAATGTTAACAAAGTTGCTTAGTAACCGTTGACAAATTAATTGTTGTTTATGCAACTTAATTATTAAACACTAGCACACGCTTTGCGGTTTCACCCGCGTAGTTCCCGTTCCCGAGGGAATACAGGGATAAAAAATAGCTTATGTCACCCGGGGATAGTGTAGCTTCCCAACGGTGAAAGAATTTTTGAAATCGGTCCAGTAATTTTAAAAAAATACAAATCTTTCCTCTTTAAAATATTAGTATAGAACTATAGATATAGATTTCACAATTCATTTTGTTAGGCACGTGACTAGTTATTAGCTAAACTCATTCAATTCTATTCTTCCGTTTAGGTGTTACGAAGCATACCATAGACAAATACAGTCTTCAACTCATAACCTCTTTTGCGTCAAATATTCCATACATACAAAATGCAACCTTATTTTATCACGCCTAAGGATAATTTTGCGAAGTCTCAACAAACATACCTATGCAACTTGGACTTTATAAAGAACAATGGCTCACTCCCTACAATCGTATCGCAGACTTAGCAAGTTGCAGTTTCCGCCCGTCTGTCCGTCCGTCCGTCTGAACCCTCCCGCCGTCTACGTACTAAATCAATAAATTGCCAACTTTTATTATGAAAAGGGAGAGTTGGTATTACTTTATATTGTCCTGTAGATAGTTTTAAACAGTTTTAAATTTCTATTCAGAAAAAAAGCTATGTTGATAGAACAATAATGATAATAATGTCTTGGGACAACTCACACAACGCAATCTGATCCCAAACTAAGCAGAGCTTGTACTATGAAAACCAGACAACTGATAATAATGTAAGTTTGTTTGTTACGCTTTCACGCGAAAACTACTCAACCGATCATCATGAAACTTTGTACACATATTATACTTGGAGGTATTAGCAGTAACATAGGATTATTAAAAAAAGGGGAAAATTTACCCAGACGAAGTTGCGCGGGACAGCTAACACCCAGACACAGAATAAACCATCGTGTTCATCACACAAAGTTTTATCCTGGGTGGGGATGGAACCCACGACCTCATGCGTAGCAGCCGGATATTCTCCCACCGCGCCACAGAGGCAGTCAAAGAAAGACTGTCTGTTGGTCTAGTGCAGAGGTGGCGAACAAATGGCGTCCATGAGGTGGGCGAAGATACTTCGACACCGCCGAAAGATAGGATGGAAGGAAGTCTGCCTTTGTATAAATTTGGTGTGCATTAAGTTAAAAAAAAAACTACTGTTCTATTCTACCACGTTTTCACGCTTAACCGTTTTAGATGAAATTTGGTATGGAGTTCCAGGGAAAGGACATAGGATAGTTTTTATCGCGATAACTGGTATCCACGCGGGCGAAGCCGCGGGCGAAGGCTACTAGTGTTATATTTCATACAAATATCTACAGAGTATGTCGTTTTGACATTTCATAAAACTTGATAGTCAGATAGTATTGGGTTACAATAAAAAAAAAAAAAAAATCGAAGATCCGCCCGCTTAAAAAAGATTTAAACAAGATATCCTTAAATTATGCAAGCGGAGGCATTTTAGTAAGTTCACTAGGATTCATGAATACAGTACGATCAACGTATCTTGACCGGATTGAAGTTAGGTTTTATCACTTTCGCGCATGTCATAGAGACGCCACCCTAAAATTACTTTTATATTACAACATTTTAATTCAACAATATAAAACACTATTTAAATCTAATATATAAAATTCTCGTGTCACAGTTTTCGTTGCCATACTCCTCCGAAACGGCTTGACCGATTTTGATGAAATTTTTTTGTGCATATTCAGTAGGTCTGAGAATCGGCCAACATCTATTTTTCATACCCCTAAGAGTTTGTTTGTTTGTTTGAACGCGATAATCTCAGGAACTACTTTGCCGCATTGAAAAAAATATTTTATTGTTGGATAGCCCATTTATTGAGGAAGGGTATGGGTTATAACATCACGCTACGAACAATAGAAGCGGAGCAGCAATGAAAAATGTTGTAAAAAAAAAAAGGAAGAAAAAAGTTAAGAAAGAAGTTGCGCGGGTCAGCTAGTGAGTTCATAAAAGTTTAAATTTAGAACAGTTACAGTAAATAATAAAGAAACTGAAAAACAATTTCTTTACCAAAATAATCACAAAATAACATGAATTAGTAATACTAATTATGACAATGTAATGCGTAATCGCATCTCTAATCCTCTTGGTTTAGTTACTGCCCCCGCCCCCCGCTTCGTGTCACCATTAACTTCCAAAAAATGCATCTGCGCAACCACTTGTCGCCTACTTCAGTCCGGCCTAGTTCGTTGATCCTACTGTAGTTTTTAGTGCTTAGTTTTAAGACGTAACGTAACGACTGTTACGTAACGTACTACCGAAAATTTGAGTGAAAATAGTTGGCAACAAACATTAAATAGCTATATATCCTAAACGGTTATTCTAATTACCCAATCTTCATGATCATAATAAATAAGGCATCTATCTCTGTATGTCGGAGATTTGCACTAGGATATTACTGAGGCCATGTTATTTGATAAATTCTCAACCGCTGGTCTGGTTCTTTCTACACGCGTTTGTCGCAATAAGAAAGTGAAAAATGATTTAAGAAACCTCATCATTATCATCGTCGTCAGCCTATCGCAGTCCACTGCTGGACATAGGCCTCTCCATTTGGACGCCACTTTGTTCTATCTTCGGCTTCTCGCATCCAGCTCCTGCCAGCCGTTTTGCGTAAATCATCACTCCACCTGTCCTGAGGGCGTCCTACACTACATTTGCCGAGCCGCGGTCTCCACTCAAGAACTCGTTTACCCCAACGGTTGTCGGTTCTTCGGCTAATATGGCCAGCCCACTGCCACTTCAGCTTGCTAATCCTAAAAGAAACCTCATCATGGTTTTGAAATACCTACACGATGATACCCCTCATATGTTTTTATCTCTATCAGAATATGGCGTCTGGCTGTCGCCATTTTGAATTTTGATTGCTGTTCATGTCTTTAGTGACATTAGCAAGATTAATACGAATCGATTGACGTATGATTCATCAAAATTGGCCCACGCGTTTCGTCTATATCATTGAAGTAGAGACCATAATCTCACAAAATTGACTACTCTCTAGAAAGAGACAATGCTACTTTGTGTCAAAGGCCGCACGAGTATTTCCTTCTTTCACGCTTTTCAGTCAATATTTACTTTTTAATTGAAAGGGCACGGTCCAGGTCTATACGTCGTGAACGCGGTAATCTCAGGAACTACTGGTCCGAATTGAAAAATTATTTTTTTGTTGGGTAGCTCATTTATTGAGGAAGGCTATAGGCTATATAACATCACGCTACGATAAATAGGAGCGGAGCAGCAATGAAAAATGTTGCAAAAACGGGGAAAATTTTACGCATACGAAGATGCGCGGGACAGCTAGTTATCTATATATTGCCCCAAAGGAACACACATACATATTATACGTCAAACACATAACCCTCCGCAGTCGGGTAATAAAAAGAAGTATACACTTTTTGAACAATTTTTATTGCCAGAAACTATGCCTATATCTAAGGGATTAGTCACTAGTTTAGCAATAAAGGTACCCACACAAATAGCCACCACAAGTATGACAAAACGTTGACCCCAAGATTTATTTGACCTCACTTATACAACGACACTCATACAAATAAACACAGCTGTTTACACAGACAATGATGTACATACATACATACATACATACATGTGTAGTACAGATTACCGAGTTACGGTGATTAAGCTTATAAAAATGTTTTAACTAATTGGTTGTACAGCTATTAATGAGGTATGTGTTTAAATATTTCTCGAATAATACGTATAACTCAAGTAAAATTGCATAAAGTAAAAGTTATTACAACCAGTATTGAATCTACTATTATTTCGAAGTGTTATAGGTACAGCGTTAAGCCATTTTGCAAATTTGACATAATTCTATGGAATGACGTTTGTGCATCGCAATTTATTGAAATTCGGTTGGATTATAATTATGTTTTCAGGTCTGAATAAATGAGATAATCCATACTAATATTATAAATGTGAAAGTAACTCTGTATGTCTGTCTGTCTGTTACGCTTTCACGCTCAAACTACTGAACCGATTTAGATGAAATTTGGTATGGAGATAGTTTGAGTCTCGGGGAAGGACATAGGATAGTTTTTATCGCGATAACCGACATCCACGCGGGCGGAGCCGCGGGCGAAAACTAGTAATATATAAAATACCCGAAAATGATAAGAACCTAACTTCAATCCGGTCGAGATACGTTGATCCAACTGTATGCTATTTTATTTAGATATGCAATCCTAAAATTACTTACGAAAACTATTAATTATGTTTAATCGATTAAAAAATACTAACAAAGTTTTAATTCCACAATATAAAAATACTGTAAAGTTTGAAAAACAATTTCTTTACGAAAATAATCACAAAAAACTTGAGTTAGTAATACTAATTAGGACAATGTAATGCGTTATCGCATCTCTAATTCTCCTGGTTTAGTTACCGCCCCCGCCCCCATTTCCTGTCACCATTTACTACTTAATGCCGGTCTCAATAATCTAACTATCGATGGATTTGGCTACTAGAGGTATGTATCTGACATAAGCTCCATACAAAATATGTCAAAATTCTACGTCTAGTAGCCAAATCCATAGATAGGAAGATTAGATAGGAAGATTATTGAGACCGGCCGTAAGAAATGCATCTGCGCAACCACTTTTCGCAAACTTCAATCCGGTCAAGTTACGTTGATACTACTGTAATTTTATAAGTTGAAGTTCAAAGCGTATTTTGTTATTTCATTTTGTTTGTAAATACGTTTTATTTAATTCAAAAATAAAATATATATAAAATTTACTGCAGTAAATATTATACTTTTTATTTTTTTACAATTTAATGTAATGATGTTTTAAAAACGTACTACATTATGTGTCAACAAATTTACTTATCTGATGTTTCGGTTATTTTTTACAGTCAATTTAAAGAAGTTTAATGAAAGAATTAGCCCTAGGAAAATAGCTATACACGTACTTTCCTTAAAACGGGGTGTGTGAAATTGATCATTACTTTTTGAAATTCTGATTGAATGATAAAAACAATCTAAGATGTGTGTGTGCTCGAACAGTCGTATAAAGGTCACATTCTGTTTTCTCGATATTTTGTGTTTAATTAGAAGGTGTATTCACTCATTTCTTTGAAGGTTTATATCACAGCTCTTAGGTGTAAACTTTCAAGTGGAAGTAACTCCGTCCGTAACGGTTCACTGCTTCTCTAAAGGAACGTTTGACGAATTTTGGGTATTGCTTGTTTGAGTAGGGGGCGACAGTGTCGCCATACTTATAATGTTACTTAGTTATAATGTTAGAATGTCTGTCTAAGGCTGGAATCTATAAAGCGCACTTAGGCTTAGCTCAAGTTTAGCTTAGGTAAAACTTGAAGAAAATTTTGCAAAAGCAAATGCTGACTGTTAAAATTTTTGGTCATTGTGCAATCTTAGCATAATCTCAGATCATTATATCAACAAAGTCAACGGTCAGCACGTGTCTGTCATGTTTTTTTACTATTGCATAGCTTTTATCGCGGGCTTTGAGCGCTGCGACTGAATCAAGAAATTCCGTAACGAAAATAAAACCTAACAGCCCCACTCCGCCTAACATGTAGCTCGGCCGAGCGTTCGCTTAACGTATATGTACAGTAATACCCCGCTTTACACGAGGGATACGTTCCGGAAAAAATCGCGTTAACTGAAATTCGCGTATATCGAGGTTTATGATTAAACATAGTCAAATTTTAGTACAAACAAATACGAATCATTTTAATCAATCACTTTAATTCTAAGAACACTTTATGCAATACATACTATTAATTATTTTTTACGAAAAATACATCTGTTGTCTTTTGGGTAGCGTTTTTTAACGTTCTTGTAAAATACGTTCATAACACTCAACACTGTTTTTAATTGTTTGACACACGGTCAAGACACGGTCATCATTATTGTCTATACTCTGCAATATGTCTAAACTTATTTATATACAATATGTTAAAAAAATCGCGTTATAGTGAAACCGCGCATAACGATATATGGTACGACTGTAAGAAGCTCGCACGAATCAACACAAAAAAAAAAAAATATATATAATTGCATAAGTTGATAAAAAATGCTATGTAATAGCTTTACCGCGGCAGTCCCCGAGTGCCACACATTTTTTTTGTAATGTTTTAACTTAGATCTCAGCCTTAGTGGCATGTGGCAGATCTAGATTAAGCAACGTTCCCACTGTTGGTCGATAGATGGGTGACTGTTTTCGAAAAAAGCCACACCCCTTCATGCCTCGGGGAGCACGTTAAGCCGTCAGTCCTGCGCGTAATCTCTCTCCAGTCGTGTCGGATTTCTGTTCCATCAGACTATGAGAGTGCACTTGTATCTGCGCCTGCGCATACACTTGTGCACTATAATATCTACTGCGTAATTAGCTAGTCTTTGATGAGATTAGCCGCCGTAACCGATATCGGTTAGGACACCATTTATGTTACTGATAGCTGTTTCTATTGGTGTCTATGGCGCAGGAACATTCCATAATTTGCCCGTATGCAGATGGCGTCGTTGATTTACAAAATGACGAAGCCAAATTGTTTTATAATTACATATAATTGTGATAATATTGACTATAAAGCTTAATTATATAGTTGTAAAAAAGGTATGCAACGCTAAAAAGTACTATTATTAGGATATGGATTTCTTACATTAATTTCGACCTAAACAATAAACCCTGCGTTTCAACTACTTTGAATTTCACTCTCGATTTTTTGAACTTTTTCATAACTTTTTTTTTTTTTAAGATAACTAGCAATGTGGTATGGAGTCCCACATTACTAGCAATATTGTTAACCCTTCCAGCTAAGCTCAAAGGCTTGTGTTAGGAGTGGGTTCACGTCGGTAGTATAATGGGTAGGATTCGAACCCACAACCTCACGATTGCGAGACCTATGCCTTAGCCATTAGGCTACCGCCGCTTACGGTATTGATGTCACTTGTAGCTTATTTTTTAAATAAGGTATAAATAAATATATTTTTCATATAATATTAGCCGTGTTGTATCGGCTTAAGAATAGTACCTCCCCATCTCTTTCCATGGGTGTGGTCAAGGCGACTAAAGGATTTCACACCGAAGGACGAGCAGCAGCGTCCTCTGCGTACTTTAAACCTTATTAAAACCTCACGCCAAACGTGGCGATTATGGCAATTACCCCCAGGATCTATAATACGTAGGTTATACTGGGGACACCCGTGCCCAGCAGTGGGACATCCTATGAGTTAATATTTGTGTTTTTTCACCTACCTCTTTTCCCGTCTTTACATATTCACATACATAACTCAAATATTCACTTTGTCTTTATTTTTTTCCAGGCGAAAAGGCTCAACGGCAATGGCGAGCTGGCCGCCATCAAGGTGATCAAGCTGGAGCCAGGAGATGACTTCGCGATCATCCAACAAGAGATCTTGATGATGAAGGACTGCCGGCATCCTAACATCGTCGCGTACTATGGGTCTTATCTAAGAAGAGATAAACTATGGATCTCCATGGAGTATTGTGGTGGTGGGAGTTTGCAGGTTTGTGGGACGTTTTTGCTACCTTTTTACCAACGGGCGAGAGCTATGGCAAGTCCAGGGGGGAGGTTCTAAGGACTCAAGTCGCGTCCAAAAGATTTTTTTACCAACTTTTTCCCCAACTGCCAAAGGACGAGAGCTGTGGAACCAGGTGGGGTTCTTAGGGCTACAGACATCGGCCGGTAGCGTCTGCACGATCAACTTGCCTAGATGATCGCACATTCTTACGTCTGGTGTCCGTTGCACGGAGGCGATCCGTATAAAAACATAAAACAACGGATCGGAATCAGACGGAGATTGGGGTGCAGCATGTGACCCAACCGGCTAAGTGTGAGTCACTCGCATTGACGGGGGGAGGGTGCATTTGATTCAACACCAAGCCTCCACCACCGTTGAGGGTGCAATTGCCTATCAAAACACACCGATACAGTGTCAGTGAGCTAACCTAACGCTCAATACAGCGTTGTGACGTCATAATTAATGGAATATTGACTTCTAGTATGACGCTTTCTGCAAATTTCTGGGTTACATTGACCATGCAACACGCATTATCAATTGGGTAGATGACTACAATAACAATAAATTATTTTACACTATACTGGAAATAACATTTGTGAAAATATTCTGAAAAACAATTTTTCTCTACAATTTTATGTTGTCATAAATTTATAAACATCAAAACAAACATTGAAACTACATGATTTCACCATACAAAAGAATGACGTCATTGTTTTGTATTTCATTTAAATAATAATAATAATAATATCTAGGGACAACTCACACAACGCTATCTGATCCCAAACTAAGCAGCTTGTACTATGTAAACCAGACAACTGATAAACATACTTATATATTTCTATATACATACATATTATAGATAAATAACACCCAGACACAGAATAAACCATCGTGCTCATCACACAAAGTTTTATCCTGGGTGGGGATAGAACCTACGACCTCTTGCATAGCAGTCGGATACACTCCCACCGCGCCACAGAGGTACTCAATTAGTACGGGGCGAATCGATATGACGTTTCTTAAAAAGATACTGATTTGACTTGACAGTCATCTACCCTATTGGTTCTCTAGTCATTTCTTGATGCTGAAAAATTTACGATACGCACGAAAATTTGATGTATGTTCATATGATTCAACATACACATAACAAATAATTTTATTTGTTTTCAGGACATATACCATGTGACGGGGCCGTTGACTGAGCTGCAGATAGCCTACATGTGTCGGGAGACCCTCACAGGATTGTCCTACTTACACAGCATGGGGAAGATGCATCGGTGAGTTGTGTTTATGGTGGAAAGCAGATGGACCTGGTGTAAGGCACCTGTCCCATCAACAACGTTAGCGAGAAGCGAGTAGCGATTTATCGCTCAAGAAACGTACAATGGATGTATATTGTAGATCCCATCCGTGTAAACAAAAGAGATGCAGTATAGAGCGAGTACTCGCCGGCAGTGGGAACGGTCAGCGATTAACTATTGTTATCTGTATCTCTTTTACACGGGATCTACATAAGTATGTACGTTTCTTAGCGATAAAATCGCTACTCGCTACTCGCTTTCTCGCCGTTGGTGGGACAGGTGCCTAATGCAGTTCTTGCGCCCAGTGTGTTGAGAAATCTCATGGTAACCATGGACATACACTGATCGAGATTCGCTTATACGACGGAGCGGGATATTTTTGATTCGACTATCGGCTCTGGAAGACGCATCTTGGTGGTATATAATAATATCTTGGGACAACTCACACAACGCTATCTGATCCCAAACTAAGCAGAGCTTGTACTATGGAAACCAGACAACTGATAAACATACTTATATAATTCTAAATACATACATATTATAGATAAATAACACCCAGACACAATAAACCATCTTGCTCATCACACAAAGTTTTATCCTGGGTGGGGATCGAACCCACGACCTCTTGCGTAGCAGTCGGATGCGTAGCAGTCGGATGCACTCCCACCGCGCCATAGAGGCAGTCGTTATATTGGTGTATGTATGTCCTGATTAGGGCTATAGTTGGCTTACTTAGCTATATCCAGCTGACTTTGTATATTTTATTGTCAGTGTTAAGCACTCTTTGCCACGTTACACCTAGGCTAAGTCTATCCCCACGAAAAGTTTACCTGAATACACCTATGAATCTCCATTCCAGGGTTTTTTTACCCGACTGTAAGGAAGGGTTATGTTTTTCGCGCGTATCTTGAATGTATGTATGTGATATTCTTTATTACCTTATATCTCACAAACCACTGAACGGATTTATACAATTAAGATGTCCTTAGATTCGTCTTGATTGCCTAAGTGTTTTTAGATAGGTGACGTTGAAAAAAAAAATATGGCGGCTGTGAGATGTCAAAATTAAGAGGTGTGTGTGTTGTTTTGCATATTGCAATATGGGTATCAAATTAAAGGGCTCATCTTAAGCATTTCAAAAAGGTATAACATGATTATGACTGTAATACTAAAAAAGTTTTATTTACAAGACAAAAGCTGTGATAAAAATTAGTTGTTACATCATACAACCACTCAAAAGTGTTAAATAAAAAAAATCAATTTTAAAAATAAAAAAACCGCCTGCACCAAAAGATGCAGTCGGAGTATAATTCTGTAGGAGGGGATTTTTTTTTTTCAAAGACGGCTCCCGCAGCAGGTTACAAGCCCTGTGTCGCGGGGGACTTTACAAACATACAAGTCACGGACACAAAGTACACCCAGACTCGGAACAACAATTTGTGGATCACACAAAGTGGTGTCCCCTGTGGAAATCGAACCCACGACCTCTTGCGTAGCAGTCGGACACACTCCCACCGCGCCACAGAGGCAGTTCATCTTGTTTCCATCTTTTTTGTACAGGCTGTTTTTTTTTTTTTGAAATTTATTTTTTATTTAATGATTTTTTTTAATGTTTCAGTGACATAAAAGGAGCAAACATCCTACTGACAGAATGCGGCGACGTGAAACTAGCAGACTTCGGGGTATCAGCACAGATCACAGCCACTATCAACAAACGAAAATCTTTTATTGGCACACCGTATTGGATGGCACCAGAGGTAATTGTAGTGTGACGGAGATAGTAGATACATTCATGTAAGAAAGAAAGAAAGAAAAAATCGCTTATTTGTTGCACCGTTGAAAGAACACAGCCATAAATCTTTTCAATGTAAAAAAAAAACAATATAGAGTAAAAAAATTAAGGCAGAATAAAAATATAACAGTAATAAAATTGAAAGTGGCTGTAGCCTAATGGGTAAGGCATTGGTCTCGCAATCGTAAGGTCTCGCGTTCGAATCCTACCCATTATACTACCGACGTGAACCCACTCCTTTTTTTTTGTTTTGGCGGGAAAAATTCCTGACGAACATCCCCACCATCCGGGGAAGGCGGTGGAGGTAGTGTGGGGTTTGCACCCACTAAAAAACCCGCCGTGTATCTCCCGCCACCTTCGCCGGGCCGCCGGAATTTGTACGTGAACCCACTCCTAACACAAGCCATTCAGCTTGGCTGGAGGGGTGAACAGGATTGCTAGTAATGGGACCCAATCCTACATTGCTAGTTATTTTTTTTTATATATACAATACAACGTTATTCTTGATATAGTGCAAACCTGAAAGTAGTTTGCTCAGAATCAGTAACACAATCCAATAGGGTAGTTTTTGGACCCTGTTATGTTTTTCAATTAATGAATTAATCAATCATTAATTAACTAATAAATCATTCTTCTACAGTCCAAATCCTGTTCACAATGTGATGTGAAATGTCATCATTACTTATTTTTCAATCATAACCATGGATTACGATAACAATGTGGAATTGAGTCCCACATTATTAGCAATCCTGTTAACCCCTCCAGCTAAGCTCAATGGCTTGTGTTAGGAGTGGGTTCACGTCGGTAGTATAATTTGCAGGATTCGAACCCGGTGCCTTAGCCATTAGGCTGCCGCTTTGCAGATTACGTACATACATTCTAAATTGATGCTAATCATCTTGAACACACGGTTTATGTCATCGATCCTGAGCCTAATCTTTCACAGGTGGTACTATGCGTTTCAAATGAGAAAATAATCGCGATCGCGACAACTTCATTCTGTACTTGTCAAAATTGTACCGTTAGCAACAAAAACTATCAAGTCTGGTAAACTACGTATGTGTATGGTAATGGAACGAACGTAATGTATATTTTCTTTGAACTATATAGGTACCTACCTAACATTTTTCTTTATTATAATATTATTAGTATTTTTATTATTTAATATACACGAAACAGAAATAAGTAAATAGGCAAAATATAAGAATATTCTACACTTTAGTGGCCTTTCAGACAGAATATTTTTTTACCTAAAACATAATAAATAGTAAAATATGGTGCTTATAAATAGTTCATTAGAGTAGGTAGGTACTTCTGTGTAATACTAATGACACCTTTTTACAAATCATTTTATTGCTGACCTTACGTTACACAATGAAGTTGCAGTCGTATTGCGAAACAAAATATCATCATGACAGTTATCAACTCATTTGAAACGCATAGTATCTGATGACACATCTTTTAAATGTTCGTGTATGATCATTTCCAGGTGGCCGCAGTAGAACGTAAAGGTGGCTATAATCAGCTGTGTGATATATGGGCTTGTGGGATTACTGCTATTGGTGAGTTGATATAGTTTAAGTCTATATTTTTAACCGCCTTCAAAAAAAGGTGGGTGGTTCGCTGTTTAACCCGTATATATGTATGTATGTTCGCGTTCTTGGAAACTGCTGAACCGATTTTGATGCGGTTCAATTTTCGACTTCTTATTTTTCTGGGAAGGTTTTAGTGTATATAACACCAAAGATCAGTCAGCGAAATTTTTATTTGGTGATGTGCTTGATTTTTTTTTTTAAGAAGGCGGTATTTTTTTCTTAAAAAAGTTATCATATCTACCAAATACCTATACAAAAGGAATATTTTTATTCGAGTCTATCCCATACGTCTGTCTATAAATACAAGTATATAATTTTTTGTTGCACAATTTAATTATTTATTTGAAACATTAAAGTTTACATTAAAAACCAAGCCACTTATATGTTATATTGCTTAGTCTATTGGTCTTGCGTACCTTATAAATACAATACCTTAAGTACATCAGATACATCTATACTAATATTATAAAGCTGAAGAGTATGTTTGTTTGAACGCGATAATCTCAGGAACTACTGATCCAAATTGAAAAATTATTTTACTATTGGATAGCCCATTTATTGAGGACAGCTATAGGCTGTATAACATCACGCTACGACACCTTTCACGTTTGCAAAAACGGGGACAATATACGCGTACGAAGTTGCGCGGGACAGCTAGTAATATATAATTTGAAAATGAAAATTATTATTGTTTTTAAACTTTCGCGATTTTTATACATATTAGTTATATTTCGGGACTTAATCGCGTGAATTATTTAAAGGTACTGTATTTATACGGGTCGGGTCGACCCGTGACCACGATCGGTGCAATTCGATCGAAACGTCGGGTAAATAAAAGGTTCGTACCTTTAAATAATTCACGCGATTAAGTCCCGAAATATAACTAATGACAATTATGTACATGCGTTGAGATACCATAAAACTTTTTCTGCTAATTTACTTTTTCATCAAGACTTGCACTTAAAACTTTATTCTACGCTGATTTTAATCGGGTATTATAGTATTTTTAAAGTTAAATACCCTTGTTTATTATCCAACATTGCCAAGAGTATTTTAACAGCTGTTCATAACATAGTTCACCGATGACTGCAACTATTGCAATATGGCGACGAAAATCGTTTGTATCTCAGAAACTACTGTGCTGATTTTGATCAAATTTGGTATACGACTAGCTGAAGATAGCCAACATACGCTAGTAAAATTATAAACGCAATTATAACACAACCTTTTTTTTAATTTTAGAGCTAGCAGAACTCCAACCGCCAATGTTCGAGCTACATCCAATGCGAGTACTGTTCCTAATGTCCAAGTCTGGCTTCAAACCTCCGCAACTGAAGGAGAGAGAGCGCTGGTCGGCTGTGTTCCACGCCTTCCTGAAGCTCTCTCTCACTAAGAACCCTAAGAAGAGACCCACCGCTGATAAACTGTTACAGGTAATTATTATTTTATTATTATTATAGCTTTATTTATCTATACAATTATTATGGTTACATTCTGAATTATTTATATGTATAGTAACAATTTTATTATATGGCCCCAATAGGGTAAAAAGCCTCCTTCAACTTTTTCCATCTTTGTCTGTTTTGGGCAGTGTTTACCCAATTTTTCCCAGCTGTTTGTACAATATCGTCGACCTATCTTTTCTTTTGTCTTCCTATTCGTCTTTTCCCTGTGGGACCGTTATTACAACAACAAAAAAACACTGAAAAAAAAACTCATCTAAATCGATTCCACCCTCTGAGTGTTTCGGTAACAGACAAACAGATTTTAGAACGCCTTTCAAGGGGGGGGGGGTATTAAGTCACTTGCAATAACCGCTGTTTGAATGTAAACAAACAAAAATAGGACGCCCTCAAGCCAGGTGGAGTGATGATATACGCAAAACGGCTGGCAGGAGCTGGATGCGAGAAGCCGAAGATAGAACAAAGTGGCGTGCAATTGGAGAGGCCTATGTCCAGCAGTGGACTGCGATAGGCTGATGATGAAACAAAAATAACCACATTTTATCCGGTCTGGGTCCCTGCGTTATACCCTTTAGAGCATCAACTGACAATCTATTTATTGAACTATAGCCAGCTGATATGTTTATCTATACTAATTTTAGACTATAAAGACAACCATTTTAAGGTATAAACACTGTTATGGTGCGATTCTGTTAATTATATATTGATGACATAAGATAAAAGTAAATTTTAAAACCCCGGGATTTTTAACATGAAGTGGTATGTCCACGTTATGCCACGGTTGACGAATCCCGAGAAATGACACTTCTTATGCCGATCAACTCATATGATGTCCCACTGCTGGACGGGTCTTCCCAGTAGAACCTATTTATTATAGATCCTGGGGATAATTGCCGTAATCGCCACGCTTGGCGAGCGGATTGGCGATCTCAGTAAGGTTTAAAGTACTCCACGGACGCTGCTGGCTCTTCAAGTGTGATATCCCTTAGTCGCCATCCCGTGGGTGTCGGAATAAAAAAACTTAAATTCAATTCAATTTCTTTATTTGCGAAAAATGGGTACATAGGTTGTTTGTTACAGAAAGGGTATCACCATAGTCCAGCTATAAAGCATGCAAATATTTTAACAATAATTTCATTAGCCAATAATAATATAATCATTAGGTAAGTTTCATCACTTGTAATAAATAAGTAAGTTATATAATCATTATTGGAGTATGTCATGTGTTTGAATTACATAATAAAAATGTCAAGCCAAAAGATAAATTAAAGAATTGGATACACAATTACAGCGTTTTGTCCATTAAATATTCTTTGACAGAATAGTAAGCCTTTTCTTAAAGTAGTTTTCTAAACACTATTCTTAAATATTTTAAAAGTTTCTATTCCCATTATATATTATTCGGTAGATGGTTATAAATGCGTGGGGCCATACAATAAACACTGTTATTCGTTATAGTGGTTTTGTTCTTGGGGATATGAATTCTTATATTATGTTTACGACTACTTAGTTTTTCGTACAGGTTTATATTTCTTCTTACATAAGTTACAATTTCTAGGATATAAATACATGGTAAAGTGAGTAAGTTCAGTTTAAAGAACAAAGGCTTACAGCTATCGGATTGTTTTAGTCTATAAATCGCCCTTACGCACCTCTTCTAAGCTCTAAATACCACTTCCTTGCCGGCGGAATTACCCCAAAACATAATGCCATATCTCAAAAGAGGAGCTACATGACCGTGATATGCTGTTAGAACTACCGATGTGTAAACAGTTTTGGATAACTTGATGATTTTAAAAGAGTGTCTCATGAGTTTCTTGGCAGCTTTTTCTCATGAGCTTTGACACTAGGAACTGCCGCCTAACCTAATTTAGATTTTTTTCTTCAAACAATATATATTTTTTGTAGTATGTGATAATTTAACGTTTTCAAATGATTTTACGAAATAAAGATGTTTGAGTTTGAAGAGATGGGGTGGTATTATACTTAAGCGGTTACACGGCGATGCCGATCATTATTAATAATGTATTATTTATATTCCAGCACGCGTTCTTCCAACAAGACATGAGCAAGCGTCTCGCTATAGAGTTGCTGCACAAGTACTCCAACCCGCCTACACACTGTAACAATCAAGAGGATGATGATGGGGTAACGTTTTATTTGTTCTTCTTCTTCTTCTCTTATTTTTAGTTGATTGCAATTTAGACCGATTTTTCAGCCAAATATTACTACACACAGTACTAGCTAAATTTGCGCTATTCCGTATGCGTAAATTTTCCCTGTTATTGCAACATTTCTCATTGCTGTTGCGCTCCTATTGGTCGTAGCGTGATGTTATATAGCCTATAGCCTTCCTCGATGAATGAGCTATCCAATAGTAAAAGAATTTTTCAATTCGGCGTAGTAGTTCCTGAGATTACCCCTTTCAAACAAACAAACTCTTCAGCTTAAAATATTAGTATAGGTATAACATCTCGCTACGAACAATAGGAGTTAGCAGCAATGAAAAATGTTGCGAAGAAGGGGAAAATTGATGCATACGAAGTTGCACGCGTCAGCTAGTTGTAATATAGTAGCTACGTGGAAAATTGGCGTATGCTGAACTAAGTCCTATTTTTGACATAATTACGTAATATAAGTAAATGTGGTTTTTTTTTAGATTGGTGTTGTGTTGTTATTTTATGATGTACATTCTCTTTTTTTTACTTCTGACTATTTATGTGATGATGTCGATGATATAAACATTGTTATTTACTTTAAATCATATTTTATTTGTTACCTATAAGTATGTACTTACATGTTTTATTTTGATTATTATTGTAAAAAAATATATAAAACTAGCTGTCCCGCGCAACTTCGTATGCGTAAATTTTCCCCGTTTTTGCAACATTTCACGTCGCTACTCCGCTCCTATTAGTCGTAGCGCGATGTTATATAGCCTATAGCCTTCCTCGATAAATGGGCTATCCAACAAAAAAATATTTTTTCAAATCTGACCAGTACTTCCTGAGATTAGCGCGTTTAAACAAACAAACAAAGAAACAAACTCTCCGCTTTATAATATTAGTATAGATAGGTTCTAATAGTTTACTACAAGTGCCCTCAACGCCTGTGGCACAGGTTTACCCTAGTACAGGCACCCTGTTATTATCCCTATATTCATTATTTTTTATGAACTATATACATTTTTAGTTATGTTTATCAGTTGTCTTGTTGCCATAGTACAGGCTCTGCCTAGTTTGGGATCAGATGACCGTGCGTGTCGGCCTAAGATATTATTAATAGACGTTATTATCAGCTGCCTAATTTTATGTATATCTTTATATATATATTTATTGTGTGCGTGTGTGTTACTGAACTCCTCCTAGACGGCTGGACCGATTTTGATGATTTTTTGTGTGAGTTCAAGGGGATTCGAGGATGGTTTAGATTCACAATTGAACCCGATTTACTAAAAAAAAGAGTCGAGACGAAGTTCGCCGGTACAGCTAGTGTTTTTGTAAATCTATACTAATATTTTAAAGCGGAAGAGTTTGTTTGTTTGCTTTGTTTGTTTAAACGCGCTAATCTCAGGAACTACTGGTCCGATTTGAAAAAATCTTTTTTTGTTGGATAGCCCATTTATCGAGGAAGGCTATAGGCTATATAACATCACGCTACGACTAATAGGAGCGGAGTAGCGACGAGAAATGTTGCAAAAACGTGGAAAATTTACGCATACGAAGTTGCTCGGGACAGCTAGTTCATAATAAATTTATTGTCTCAGGCGCTGTCCAACGTCCCGCAGCGCATAGCGTCGAAGCACACAGGGAGGGGGGCCCGGCGCGTGCCCGAGCAGGCCGCGCTCCCGCACTCGCGCTCGTCGCACCACGTGCGCCCGCGCTCGCTGCTCACCGACCACACCACAGGTTTGTGTTCTACTATAACCTAATGTACGTACACGTAACGTTATAACGTAACGTATAACGTAACGTTATAATGTAACGTTATAACGTAACATTATAACGTAACGTTATAATGTAACGTTATAACGTAACGTATAACGTAACGTTATAATGTAACGTTATAACGTAACATTATAACGTAACGTTATAATGTAACGTTATAACGTAACGTTATAATGTAACGTTATAACGTTCTGCGTGAATCTTAGTCTCTAAATTTTCTACAAGTCCTATACCGCAGTAAAATGGCTTGGACGTTTTGTTTTAGTGACGTAGACACTCCTATGGGTTTATAAATAGAAAGTATTAACTAAATAGGTTCGTGACTGCCTCTGTGGCGCGGTGGGAGTGTGTCCGACTGCTACGCATGAGGTCGTGGGTTCGATCCCCACCCAGGATAAAACTTTGTGTGATGAGCACGATGGTTTATTCTGTGTCTGGATGTAATTTATCTATAATATATAAGTATATTTATCAGTTGTCTGGTTACCATAGTACAAGCTCCGCTTAATTTGGAATCAGATGACGTTGTGTGAGTTGTCCCAAGATATTATTATTATTATAATAGCTAAGGCATTAAGGCATCGGTCTTGCTATCGTGAGGTCGCGGGTTCCAATCCATTATACTACCGACGTGAACCCACAAGCCTTTGAGCTTAGCTGGAGGGGTTAACAGGATTGCTATAGGCCGACCGCTTAACTCGTATATCGCCTGCGCGGTGAGAAGGGAGCGCGGGGTGATGTTAACGGGTGGGTGAGCGGGGTGCGCGGGACAGAGAACTCACGTTCTCTGTCCCGCGCACCCCGCTCACCCACCCGTTAACATCACCCCGCGCTCCCTTCTCACCGCGCAGGCGATATACGAGTTAAGCGGTCGGCCTATAGTAATGTGGTACTCGATAACACATTGCTAGTTATCTTTTAAAAAATAATAGTTTAATAAATAAACTGTCATGTTAAACAAGTCGTACGTTATAGAGTTTTATAAGCTACTGGTTTTTTTTTATTAAAAGGCCAAATACCTTTGTTTTATTGCTCGAAGTTTTTTAACGCGTTTAAGTGCAGTAGCTTAAATTATATAATGTGTACAAATTGCGAAAGTTTACGAACATTGCAAGTTATATTACGCCATATAATGAAGTTGCAGTCGTAATGCGAATCAAAATGTCATCATGACATTTATCAACTCATTTGAAACGCATAGTACAATTTGACGTCTAAAAATAAATACTAAAAGTAATGCTTAACAGAGAAATGCTGTTGAAGTGTTTTTTTTAATAGTAATTTTAATAGGCATTTCTTTCCAATTATTTTAATAATACAATAATTGCATTTTTGAAAGATGGAAGGTTTTGAGACCCAGGAATCAAATCATAGACTTCATCTAATTTTTTTCTATACTTTCTTGCATGCGAGTTGGATCTAGAAAGTAACATAGTCTCGATAGATGGTTCGTTCCGGCGCAGGTTAGGCACACGGAAGTCTCTGCTTCGATTCCTGGGTCTGAACTTAACATTTTTCTATTTTTCAAAAACGCAATTAATTTAAATGTTGATAAACTTTCGCGATTTGTACACATTATGAAAATATATATATTACGGGTCTTAATCCCGTGAATAATTTAAGGTAAAATACCTTGTTTATTGTCCGACGTATCGCCGTATTGCAACGGCCGTGGTCACGGGTAGCTACCACGGCCGTTGCAATACGGTCGAAACGTCGGACATACAAGGTATTTTACCTTAAATTATTCATGCAATTAATTTGTTTGTTTTTCATTAATAAATAAATAATCACAAAAAAATATGATTTGACGATCTGAGTTGTGACGTCACACCTCAGTATTTCATTCAGATTTCTACAATACATTTCATAAAAAGATGCTAATTTGACCTAACAGTCATCACCTCCATTTTGTGTATAGTTATAATAAATTTTACTGTTTCTATCTTGCGCAGCGGGTCACAGTTCACAATCGCTACTCACTGAACATATAACAGGTTCGTTTTTATATACACCCTAGCTTTTGCTCGCTGCTCCGCCCGCGTGGATGTCGTTATCGCGGTAAAAACTATCCTATGTCCTTCCCCGGAACTCAAACTATCTCTATATCAAATTTCATCTAAATCGGTTCAGCAGTTTAAGCGTGAGACTAGATTTAATTTTACATTTAAAATTTTAGTGTGGAGTATACTTTGATCAAAATTATATGTTAAAAATTGAGCACACGAATTCACATAGAAATTATTGTTTAATTGAAATTTCCCACTAGCTTTCGCCCGCGGCTCCGCGGATCCTATGTCCTTCCCCAGGACTCAAACTATCTCCATACCATATTTCATCTAAATCGGTTTAGCTGTTTAAGCGTGAAAGCGTAACAGACAAACAGACAGAGTTACTTACACATTTATAATATTGGTACGGATTACTATTTTAATTTTATGTATAGTTAGTAACATTTGCCAAATTTTAGCACATAAAGAACGATCAGAGTATATTCATTAATTAGCAGCAATTTGGCCAATATTAAGCACATATAGTTTTTACATTGTAAGTGGATGCTTCTACTATGTTGTACTCATTGAGGATGATATATCCAATTTATCTCTTTTATTGCATCAGTCCTCTAATATGGTGTATAATATAATGGTGGCAGCACCTTACCTGCATATACAGTTTATAAACAAAGAAACATTGTAAACATTGGCAATTTGAAAAGAGTAGCCGCGAGTTTTTATTACCAGGTTATTTTCTCCGGCTGTACCTATTGTTTATGAACAGGCATTACATATACTTTTCACAATTGTAGTATTTTGCTTCCTAAATGAATGAGCTGTGAAGTCCATTTTACGATTTAAGTTAAGGATTCATTTGTGAAATATTAAGTTTTAAAATGAAATTTTTTTTAGAGTCAAATGCGTTCTCTGCGTGACATGAAACACGAGCCGCCATCTTGTGACGTAATATAGGCAAAACTGTCAGCGGAAAAATGTGCATAGAAAGTGGCGCCATCTAATGTTCTTGGAATATAAATAATGGTTACGTTGCTTTGTTAGGCAGCATAGATGGCACTGCCGACACTGTATTTGACGCGGACGGACACCAATCTGATTGGTCTATGCCGATGTGACGTTATAAACATGACACAAAGCGTTATCGCGGCAATAAAAAATGTTTAAATTTTAATGTAATTTTAGAACAGGAAATCATGTTTCATTTTGCTGAAATATTTGTTTTTGTTTTTTTTTTCAAACTTTGTTATCCCAACGCATTAATGTCAATTTCCCTAGTCGCAATTTAGCTTAGCTCTAGGGATTAACAAGATTGCTAGTAATGTGTGACCTACATTGCTAGTTATCTTTTTTTTTTAATTACATGTTATTCTCCTAGGTCCCCACTCCCTAATGCACCGAGACCCCTTAGGCAGAGAGCCGTCGGACCGTAGATCCGGCGTGTATGATGACTCGCCCATTGTAGACCTGGATGCTGACGATGATCTCAGCGTCAGGTCTATGCCTAAAGTCATCAACTTCAGTGCTGAGGTCAATAGGAGCTGTGATGGGGATACTATTAAGAGGAAATGTGAGTATATTTTGGTTTTATAACTAGCTGTCCCGCGCAACTTCGTATGCGTTAATTTTTTCGTCGCTGCTCCGCTCCTATTAGTCGTAGCGTGATGTTATATAGCCTATAGCCTTCCTCGATAAATGGGCTATCCTATATCCTATAGATTTTTTCAAATCGGACCAGTAGTTCCTGAGATTAACGCGTTTAAACAAACAAACAAACTCTTCCGCTTTATAATATTAGTACCTATAGATAATTTGTTTATTTCAGACTAGCTTTCACCCGCGGCTCCGCCCGCTTGGATGTCGGTTATCGCGATAAAAACTATCCTATGTCCTTCGCCGGGACTCAACTATCTCCATACCAAATTTCATCTCAATCGGTTTAGCTGTTTGAGCGTGAAAGCAGAAAGACGGGCAGATAGATACAGACAGACTGAAAAGACAGACACAGACAGACAGTTAATTTCACATTTATAATATTAGTATGAATATGGATATCAATGGCTCTTACAAATAAACATAGGGAGAAGTTCCAGTCGACTCCACCACCTATCTGGACTATATGTGTTCGTAAACTTTCGTGATTTGTACACATTATAGAAAAATAAATATAAATTTACGCGATTAAGACCCGTAGCTTATAAAATTCTATAATATCTGGACTATGTTACTAGACCTCAATTTTTTTTTATCCTTTACTGCAAGCGAGTTGGGCCCTCGCTTGCGCTATCTAGCCGCTAGTTAAAGAACTATCACGGCTTTTTTTTTGTTTTTTTTAAATTTCTTCATAACAGAGCAGCTTCACAAATTATACGGAATTCTCGGGCCTTGACTTAACATTTTTCTATTTTTAAAAAATGTAATTATTGTACTTATAAATGTTGATCAATTTTCGCGATTTGTACACATTATTAAAATATATATATTACGGGTCTTAATCGCGTGAATAATTTAAGGTAAAATACCTTGTTTTTTGCCCGACGTTTCGACCGTATTGCAACGGCCGTGTCCACGGCCGTTGCAATACGGTCGTGTCCACGGCCGTGTCCACGGCCGTTGCAATACGGTCGAAACGTCGGTATTTTACCTTAAATTAGTCACGCTATTAAGACCCGTAATATATATATTTTAATAATATTGTACTTATGACAAATGGCCATGACTATTGTATGGCTTATAGTTTTCAAGTTTGAAGACTGCAGGTTTTTTAATTGGACCAAAGTCGTAGCAATGAAAACGTTGTCCTTTTATCAAAACCTATCAATATCCAGCAAATATATAACAATCGAAGTCTATGTTAGGTTAGTAAAATTTACAAAATTTAGTACATTTTGACAGTCAATTTTTTTTTCACAGTATACCATAGACAATCCAGTGAAGATTGGAGCGTTGCTTCATTGATGAGCTGTCCCAAACACAACCCTCACACACAAGAAATGTCTACAGATACTATGCCTTCGAGCGAAAAGTATGTAACCAAAAATAATATCACTTTTTTTTCTTTTTTTTTCTCCGCTTTTTTTTATACGTTTATATATTATGTTATAGCAAGTGGTGTCGGGTGATCACTGGTGATGATATATTGAAAATGAGTTTGAGGTATTTTTTTGAAAAAATATTTTTTTCCGGCCAACAAAAAAAAATTTTGAAATTTATTTTCTGTTCTTTTTCTTTTAATTTCTTACTAACAGATAGGATTTTTTCGTGTGCTGATTAATTTTGGTGGGGGTTTATTTTTTTTGAAAAAAAAAAAAGTTTTTTTTTTTCTGATTGTTGTCATATCGTTGTGTGAATGCACAATAAATGATAGTATAGATTCACTTTTGATATTGCGCATGAGTTTGAGCGATGGATTTTGTATGGCTTTTACGATATTTCTATGGGAATCTATTCTCATGGTAAAAACGGTAAGCTGTTGGCGATCAGTCGATGTTTGCCTTCTGTGTGATTTTATATCCAAAGTTCTTGGTATTTAAGTCTAAATTTGCTTGGCAAAGTTACAATTTTATTATACGAGCAACTTCGTCTGCGTAAATTTTCCCCGTTTTTACAACATTTCTCATTGCTGCTCCGCTCCTATTGATCGTAGCGTAATGTTGTATAGTCCATAGTCTTCCTCGATAAGTGGGCTATCCAACAGTGAAAGATTTTTTCAATTCGGACCAGTAGTTCCTGAGATTACCGCGTTCAAGCAAACAAACTCTTCAGCTGATATACATATTTAAATTGTTTTGACTGAGTTTTCGTTAAGCGAATTAAGACTTAAATTCTTAAGAAATAAAGTATTTAATAGGTATAGCAATGGAGATTATCTTGCAAGTATTCACACAGATTTACGTGTTCAGGGAACAATAACGTATTTAAAATTGTAGACAATAGACTGATGATGAGTGGGTTCAATTCCCAACATTGTTTAAATTAAAGACATCTGTGATATAATATTAAATATGTACAAGTTGGTTCATATCGACAGTATAATAGATGAAACTTCAATACTTCCGCTGAGGACACTCTGTATTCTGGAGGGATGATTAATTCCAATAAAGGGGATGATTAAGGAATAGGAAATTTAGTCTCGACGATTAATCTCAATAAAGGAGGAAGATGATTAATAAAAGCGGAGAATTAATCCCAAAATTGGGATGCAGAAGTGCTTAATTAGTATATATTGAGAAGTAATAAAATTCTGAAAAGCGGGGAAATGATTAATGTGGGGGATTTATTAACCCAAAAAATCTGATTCAAAATGAAAAATGATGATCTGTCCAAAATTAAAAAGTGAGGGTTGAAGATGATTAATCCCAAAGTAGGTGATTGATTAATCGGAAAAGGGGGGGGGGATTGATTAATCAGTAAAAAGAGTAAGTATTGGCAGGCTATTATTTGTATGTCTCTCTTGTTTTAGGAGCCTCTTGCAATATATTGACGAAGAATTAATGCTCAGGTAAACACTGAGGTTCTACCAATGCATGATATATTATGTTATATATTATGTGTTTTGTGTATTTATTTTAGCTTTGGTGGTTGTTCGGAATACTACAAATTTGGTTTTAATATTATTTTTGATAATACGGCTATTAGTTTTACGGGTATTTTTGTTATGTTTTATAACGTTACGAATTTTATCTAATTTCCAAAAATATGTTTAATTTTTACGATTTAAAGTAAGTTACACCACTTACCGTATCCTCCAAGGAATTACAAAAATAGTTATAATAACTTTTTATTTAAGAAACAAAAATTCTGATATTAGGTATATATGAGATAAAAGATTGCTGGGAATGTGGGACTCAATCCCAAATTACTGTTTATTTTTGAAACTAAAAAATAAAAATTACGAAAATGTTATCTATATCACCTAAAGAAGAAAAAAACCTTTTAGGACCACAATAGACACTTCCCAAGATGACTATTCTTGTAATGACTGAATGCCATGAAATCGACTTACCAGGATATCCTTGATGTAAATAATAATATAACAAATTTTTAGTAAATGGACATTTTTAAGTGTGTATATATTAGAACAAGACTTTTGGCAAGTGGTCATTGTGATCCTTAAGAGTAAAATCATATAAAAAAACAATATTCTCACAAAAATGTAGTTTTAATCACTCCCTGACTACTTTAGTATATTTAAAAAATTGCGACGTACCAGATGGACAAACAAGCAAACACATATTTGAATTTTTAATATTAGAATACAATGTATTATATTGTACAGCTTAGACACAACACATAATAACAATAATGTATTTAAAAATATTACCAACATTAAATAAAATTAAAATTGATAAAGACAAATATTGGCAACACTGAAATTATATTCCGAACAGCTATTTAGAATTAGTGCAGTTGAAATAAACATATTATTATGTGTGTAGATAATATAAATAAATTGGGGTAAATACTATGACTTTTTACAGTTTTTTTGTAATAATAATAAAGTGTAAAGCAATCAATAGTTTTGATATCTATGTCATTGACTTCTATTGTATTATGTACGCTGGTCTGGCTACGAAATAAAAAATGTGAACTCACAGTGCTTTAGTAATTTGATCTGACGCCGTTGGTTGGTTCCATATGTTGGCCTCAACGTTGGTCCCAACGCAATTCGTCCAACGTGAATGTAGAAAATATTGGCGCCAACATTGGGACGAGCGTTATTCTAGATCCACACGTTGCAGGAGTGGCGTTGAAGCCAACATGTACGTTATTTTGTCACTTAGAAATTGTTGTTATCCTCACAACATAGACTACTATTTAATTTTGATAACTTACCGTCTCCAATGTCAAAAGCTATTGATGGTATAATTGTTTGGGGGGGGGGGTGTCCCAGCGTACTAGTAGTATAGAGGTTAACGGTCACAGTTTATCAATGTGCTAAATTTCATGTAATAGGACAAAAATATTTAAAGAAAACTGTAAAAGTCATATTGGTTAAAAAAAGTTACTTAAATAAAAAAGCAATTGGCGGAATTAGGTTGCTTTTAGAAGTAGTCGTAGCATGAGGCATGTATTTAAAAATATACATAAATGCTGCTTTGCAAAGCTTAAAAGAAAAAAATGTATAAATAAAAAATCGAAAAAATCCATGTCCCTTAAACCATGGTTTGATATTTTAAAAACCTTATAAATATTTTGAATAATTCCCACCAGCACCACTTGTTATTTAACACCATAAATAAAAAACATCGCTTGTCAAAATACTCCTAATTATTACCCTTGTTACCCACATTTGTGTCTAACCGCACTCAAAAGCTTAAAAAAACCCTAACAGCACTGCAAACCAAACAACCAAACAGTAAAAACTACTAAAACTACCAAATAAATCTACCAAAAACTACCAATTTTGTATTTTTTACAGGGCAACACTACCGTTAACAGCTGATACTGCAAATATGGCACAAGCCAGCAATTCTGCGTTATCAATCCACGATCAACACTTATCTCAATGCATACAGCTAAAACAAAATTTCTTAAACAATTCCACTGCGAATATTTATCAAAATTTAGCTTCGAATTTTCAAAGTCCTATCGGTGCTTCACGGATATCTATAGACGATCCATTATGTCGGAAAATAGGCGAAGATATATTATACGTAGATCAGCAAGAAAGCGAACATATTATAGACACACCTCAAAGAAATGCCAACTGCGAATGTGGCTTATGCCCAAAGCCAGAGATAAGGGATAATAATACTCTAAGCGATCTACAAAGATCTGTAGCTCAATGCTCTTGTGACGTATGCAATTCTAACGGTGATATATTAAGCTATTACAGAAACTGTTCAAATCAAAATACAGATTCTGGTATAGTTTACTGTGAAAATTGTAAAAAACAAAAAATATCTGTATCAAATTTTAGAGCTTTACAAATTGCTAACAAATTAAGAATATCTGAAGATGATAAACTACAAAATGGAGGCACTTCAGACGATGATCTTTGTAGGAAAATTGATTTAAGTCTTAATATGGAAGAGAAATTTGAACATAGAAAGAAACACAATAGGCATAATTCTGATTCTGTGACTGCTGGTATAGATTTAAATCAATTCTGTCAGTGCGAGTTGGAAGTTAAAAGGAAAACGTCCTCTGTAGATGAAATTTTCAAAATGGTTGATGAAAATGGACGGGATGTGAAAACGGAGGCGATAGACGAAGAAGCTAAGACTAGCCAGAGACAAAGGAGTTTGTCCGATAGTCAGAGGGATAAAGCCAAAGTTGATAATAAAGGTATGTATATTATTGTTTTTAAACTTTCGCGATTTTTATACATATTAGATATATTTCGGGACTTAATCGCGTGAATTATTTAAAGGTACGAACCTTTTATTTACCCGACGTTTCGATCGAATTGCACCGATCGTGGTCACCGGTCGGTGCAATTCGATCGAAACGTCGGGCAAATAAGAGGTACGAACCTTTAAATAATTCACGCGATTAAGTCCCGAAATATATCTGGTATGTATATTGAAAATGATTTTGGTTTTTGGAGAAAGGGTTATGTTTTTCGCGCGTATTTTGTGGGTATGTAATGAAAAATGGATTTATAAAATTAAGATGTCGTTAGATTGATCTTGACCTGTCAAGTGTTATTAGGTAGGTAGGTTAGGTGACTAACAAAATAGCTTCAAAGAAATATTGCAAATACGAGTAACATTGGTATATTATGCTACTGTTGATGATGATGATGATGATGATGAAATTCAGTGAGAGTGAATGTGAGTGTTGTCAAAGGATTTTGACAAAATTTAAATTTTCAACTGACTTTAGCTTAAAAAAACAGACAAATAAAAAAAAAAATTACAGAACGGACGATAAAAAGGACGAATTTCGTTTTGTTATGAACTTATCGTTCGTTCAATGTGTTATTGACATAGTAATTTAGTTTCTAACATGTCTCAATGTCTACCTCTCAGTGTCAGTGGAGGGCGGTACGCCCCCGGTCCCCCCTCGGCGGTCTCGATCGCGTCGCACACATTCACCAGCCCGGGCAGCCCCCAACGGTCTGCCCCCCACGCCTAAAGTGCACATGGGGGCTTGCTTCTCTAAGGTGAGTCTGGCTAGCATTAGGCGTTCCCCAGAACTTCGATTCCTAAATTAGGTTCCGCAGAACTTAAGGGTCACATAGGAAAGTCTTCAGGGTTCCCCGAAATTATATATTTTTGATTGTTAAATTATTATTTAACAATAATTATGGAATCACAAATCAAATTATTACAAATGTTCACTATCTACCTACTTACCTAACAGTAATGAGCTCTTGTCATCACATATTTTCCGATATTTCAAAAAAAGATTTGTACCTGACTGTGGAATACCACAGTCAGGTAGGTATTTTCCGATATTTCAAAAAAAGATTTGTACCTGACTGTGGAATACCACAGTCGGGAGGCATCGGTCTCGCAATCGTGAGGGTCGTGGGTTAAATTAAATTTATTTTTACTGTAGTCATCACCACAATTTTTTTTTTTTAAAGATAACTAACAATGTAGGATTGTGGTCCAACATTACTAGCAATCCTGTTAACCCCTCCAGCTAAGCTCAATGGCTTGTGTTAGGAGTGGGTTCACGTCGGTAGTATAATGGCCAGGATTCGAACCCACGACCTCACGATTGCCAGACCGATGCCACCCGACTGTGGTATTCCACAGTCAGGTGCAAATCTTTTAAAGGCAATAGTACGTCATAGCGAGATCTGAATAAATGTGTTATTACACAATTCAACGTAAATATTAAAAGTAATGATTTGACGACCATGACTTGTGACGTCACGGCCCAGTGTTCCATAGGAATTTCTAAAGAGGGTATCGTTTTGACATTTCATAAAAAGACACTGATTTGACAGTCGTCATCCCAATTATTTTTTTTATAGATAGATTTTTGCACTCGTCTAGCCGTCAATTCTGCTGAGAATAAAAATCTTTCAAATGTACACACTATGTCCTCAAAACCAAAATTAATAACTTTTCAGGTATTCAATGGGTGTCCACTGAGGATCAATTGTACAGCATCATGGATACATCCTGATACCAGAGATCAACATTTACTTATTGGTAAGTGATTTAAAAACCCACTGCCGCTGTAACACGATGGGAGTGTGTCCGACTGCTACGCCAGAGGTCGTGGGTTCAATTTCCTCACTAGACACCACTTTTTGTGATCCACAAATTGTGGTTCCGAGTCTGGGTGTACTTTGTGTCCGTGATTTGTATGTTTGTAAAGTCCCCTGCGACACAGGGCTCGTACCCTACGGAGGGAGTCGTCTTAAAAAAAAATAGTCTGGGGGAGACTGGAAGTGCCAAGGGGCTCACTCCCCCCCCCACTGTTGCAAACATCATGCAATATAATAATAAATACAGGAACAAAGCGACGTGATAAATTGTTTGAACATTTCGATTTCTTATTTATGATTATAGATATGTTTCAGCTAAAAGAATATAACGTCTGACTAAAAGACCACAAAAGTGCAGAACATTCTTAAGTTTTGCCTATTTACTTATTTCTGTTTTGGTGTTTATTAAATAATTAAGAATACTAATAATATTATAATAAAGAAAAATGTTAGGTACATAGTTCATAGAAAATAAATATTATGTCCGTTCCATTACCATACATATACACTGACGGACTCATAAACTGCATCAAAGTTCAGGTTTACTCTAAAAGGATTTTTTTATAATAAGTATGCAAACTTTTTAGATTAAATTATATAAATATGGAAAGACTGGCTCTTAATCTTAAAAAAAAATTAAATTTAAAAATAGAACTGCGGTAAAACAAATGAATATAGCCGGGAAAAGAAAATTTACTCGTAGTATCAGATTTGCGTGTTATTTATAGCAAAGTTTTAAATTAATTCTCATTGATTTTTTTTGTTTGGTCAATTGAATTATTGTTACCAGCATAATTGTTGGGTTAGTTTTTTAACACATCGAGAGTTTTTGAACCATAATATGGATACTTCGTCCGAACAAGCGGCACAAATTGTAGCATTGGTGCGGGAGGGCTTGGATCAACGAACGATTGGTAGAAATTTAAATTTAAACCAGTCTACGGTTTGTAGAATATACAGAAGGTTTGTAGAGACAGGTTCTTACAGGAGGAGACGTGGTACAGGCAGAACTCGAGCAACCACAGGTCGTGATGACCGATTTATTGTTACAACTTCCCTGCGAAATCGTTTCCTCACGTCAGTTAACATCAAAACCGAGCTTAATGAAGTGCGTGGAAAAAACGTGTGTGCACGAACAATAAGAAGAAGGTTAAAGGAAGCGGCTATCACCCCTTTTAGACCAGCAAATGGTCCAAAGTTGTCTGCAGCTCACAGACAAGCTCGCTTAAGATTTGCGCGTCATCACCTGAATTGGACAGAAGAGCAGTGGGCCTCTGTATTGTTCACGGACGAGTGTAGGACATGTTTATATGGTGCAGATGGTCGCAGAAGAGTCTATCGTCGACGTGGGGAGCGATATGCTCAAAGTTGCATTGAGGAGCGTGTTCCTTTTGGAGGCGGTTCATGTATGGTCTGGGGTGGCATATCGATGAACGGGCGAACAGAACTTGTGTTCATAGACATGGTCCGTCAAAACGGTAATAGAGGGGGTTTGACAGCACATCGCTACATAACAGAGATATTAGAAGATCACGTGGTAGGTACATGGGATTCATAGGCGAAAATTTTACTTTAATGCAGGATAATGCCCGGCCGCATGCAGCTGCACAAGTTCAACATTATTGCGAAGAGGTTGGGATACGTACAATGAATTGGCCAGCACGCAGCCCGGATCTTAATCCCATCGAGCATGTTTGGGACAATTTAAAAAGAGCTGTATATGCGAGAAACCCTTCGCCTACGACAGTGGCAGCACTAAGAACAGCACTTTCAGAAGAATGGGACAATATTCCGCAAGATCTTTTAAAAACCCTTATAAAATCTATGCGGAACCGATTAGAATCCGTAATAAGGGCACGTGGGGGTAATACACCTTATTAAAACACAAATAAACCCTTGCATAAAGTTTGTGTCTATTGTTAAAACCAATTTTTTAATTAAACAATTTTTCCTTAAACTTCTGTTTTTTCTTCAAAAAAGGTCTTAAGGTCCTTTCCAGTACATAAACTTAAACTTAAAGATATGATCCTACGCTGTTTTAAAGTTCACGAACCAATCTAGAGGTTTCAATTTAAATCTGTATAGAAAGTTTGCATACTTGGTTAAAATATTTATTTCAAAGTCGTCTATTACTTTGATGCAGTTTATAAGTCCGTCAGTGTATGTACTTATATAATTTTGACAAATACAGAGTGAAGTTGTAGCGATCGCAAATATCTTCTCATTTGAAACGCATAGCAGATAATTTCATACTATGTACATATTTTCAGACGAGTTGTAAGCTCTTGACTAGAAAGAGAAAGAAAACCGTAGTACCTTCTCTATCTCTTTTTACTTGCGCATGCGCAATAAGTGCTTGTTTTCATTGACAGATTGTTTGATTACCGTTACGAATGATACATGCGCCAAGGTAGATAGTGTGCTGCGGTTTGCTCTCTCTAATTCTATACGTAAGACGTTTTCACTCGCGGGTTGCCATTACCCCCCCCCCCCCCCCCTCTAGCAATAATAACTCTATGGTTGTAACTCAATTTCTAATTATCCTCTTTCCTTATTTCATAACTAAGCTACGAGTACAACTGCTACAACTTATGATATATTTGTTTTTAGGCGCAGAGGAAGGCATCTACACATTAAATTTGAACGAGTTACACGAAACTGCCATGGATCAACTATGTCCACGACGTACTATATGGTTGCACGTCATCAAAGATGTGCTTATGTCACTCTCTGGTAAGTACAACAATTCAATATTATTTCATAAACAAATACACAAAAAACTTTTCTTTAGGCTGTATAAACTACCGTCGTTAAATTAACAACTTAAAAAAACGACTCAAACTCTCTTTTCGTAATATCCTAAACATCCCTCTTCCATTCCACAGAAAACAGTAGTAAGTAATGAACAAAATGACCAAAAATTTTACAGAAGCATTTGATTGAGTAAACTATGTTTGAACTTATTTACTATTTGTATATTTATACTCGTATACAAATTATTCGCAATAGTGTTTAAGAAATTCATTAATACATTGAATAAGAAATTAGCATAAACAACAAAAAACAAAATACAGTTTATTTACCATGGTGTTCCTCAGGGCTCACAATTTGGTCCCCTTATCATTTTTCTTACAATGTACCTAATATTGTAATAAATATAAATATTTTTTGTATTATATTTATTTACTACCGGATAACCGGTACACTTTTTTTTATTGTTTTAGTGGTCTAAAACCATCTTTGCATTATTGCCTTTCTAATGAAACCGGTTTGGGGCATATTTCTATATCGTACATACTCGTAACAAAACATTTTGACGTGATAACGTCTTATAAATCGAAGACCGGTTGTACTCGCGAAAAAGTGTACGTTATTGACTCGTTGCTAAGCAACGGGAATGGCTAATGTCATCATTTTTTTCCCGTAAACCGACTTCACAGATAACAATTTTTTTTTATATATAGGTAGGCTTCCCAGCGAGCGGTGTTATGTCACCTGTCAAAGTTTTGTTTGGAAACCGATTAATCTTGACTGCCTTTGTGGCGCGGTGGGACTGCTTCTGACTGCTACGCAAGAGGTCGTGGGTTCGATTCCCACACGGGACACCACTTTGTGTGATCCACAAATTGTTGCTTCTAGTCTGGGTGTACTTTGTGTCCGTGACCTTAATTATCTAATTTATCTATAATATGTATGTATTTAGAAATATATAAGTATGTTTATCAGTTGTCTGTTTTCAATAATACAAGCCCTGCTTAGTTTGGGTTTAGATAGCGTTGTGAATTGTCCCAAGATGTTATTATTATTAATTAATTGTTTATTGTTATCAGGTAAAACCCCATCGTTATACAGACACGAGCTACTAGCACTAATAGGCAGTGCGAGAGGGGGTCGGTCTCTGAGAGTATTACCTCCTCGTCTGTTACCTCGGAGGTTTGCGCTGACTACACGAGTACCGGATACAAGAGGTGATTATATTTAATATTATACTATAATTACAAATAATTTTAATGTTGGTAAATCTGAAAATGTTTTGAAAATAAGGGACAGGTTAACTTTTTTTGACGTGATAACGTCTTATATATCAACGACCGGGTGCACGCACGGAAATGTGTCACGGTCTGTCACGTTCCGCCTGCTGATAGGCTGAATGTCACGGTTTGTTACGTTCCGCCTGCTGATAGACTGAAGTATTGTGGCTATCGTCGGGTCTACTAAAGCTGTCACAGGCATGGTGGTTTATAACAATGTCATAATTTTTTTGGCAATTGTAGCGATATGCGATACAATTAAAAATAAAAAAGCTTTTACATGCATAGCTGTTTATTACAATATCATCAATGTTTTAGCGATTGTAGCGATATGCGATACAATTGAAAATAATAAAGCTTTCACAGGCATGTTTATTTATTACAATATCATCAATGTTTTATAATGACGTTATCACTTAAAATTATCGTCCGTAAACCGACTTTATAGACGACCATTTTTTAAAATTATTATTAAAACGAATACTAAAAGTGATCATTTATCAAAGAAAGAGAGTTATGACGGTGGAAGTGTATCCGACTGTTACGCAAGAGGTCGTGGGTTCGATCCCCACCGGATCGGATAAAACTTTGTGTGATGAGCACGATGGTTTATTTTTTGTCTGGGTGTTATTTATATGTAATATGTATGTATTTAGAAATATATAAGTATGTTTATCAGTTGTCTGGTTTCCATAGTACAAGCTCTGCTTAGTTTGGGATCAGATAGCGTTGTGTGAGTTGTCCCAAGATATTATTATTATTAGTTATGTGGGTTTTTTTTTTAAATAATGTTTTGTGCAGGTTGCATACGATGTGCTGTAGCCCGTAACCCTTACAACGGCTACAAGTATCTGTGTGGAGCGACCCCCGCAGGACTGTTCCTCATGCAGTGGTACGATCCGCTTAGGAAGTTCATGTTGCTAAAGGTATGTTGTTCATTTCTCCATCTATACTAATATTATAAAGCTGAAGAGTTTGTTTGTTTGAACGCGGTAATCGCAGGAACTACTGGTGCGAATTGAAAAAATATTTTACTGTTGGATAGCCCATTTATCGAGGAAGGCCATAGGCTATATAATATCACGCTACGACTAATAGGAGCAGAGCAGCAATGAAATGAATGAAGCAAAAACGGGGAATATTTACGATATTTTATTATAATTTCAAATATTAAAGGCACACTACAGTGATTTAGGTATATTTTATAGTAATTCGTGAATTTACTCTCAAAAAGCACCAATTGGTTAAGTGGAACTGATGATGAAGACCACCAAAGACGAGCGGAGATATTCAATATTTCACGGATTGCAATTCAATTACTTTAATAGCACTTTACATTACTACACATTACTTTAATACACTTCGTCATACTACTATTTCACAATGTAATAGAGCTGATAGTGAACTATCATGTGAACTCCTCAACAACTAACGGCCCTGCACCGGGGGAAGCAATATTTTGTAAAAGGATTTGAGCGGTTGACATAAGCCTATTGTAACAATTACAAACAAACCCACTAAAAAGTGAGAAATAAAAAACTTTTTTTACAATTTTTTAAGTCGGTAATATAAAGCTATTGCGTAGCTTCTATCGCGAGCCTTGAGCGTGGAGACCGAATCCAGAAATTCCGTAACGAAAATAACCTAACAACCCCCACTCCGACCGGCACAGCGGTGGTACTTTTTAGTTTTTTTTTATTATTTTACTTTTTTTAATATTTTTTTGTTTTTTTAGTTGATAAAAAATGCTATACAATAGCTTTACCGCGACAGTCCCCGGGTATTTTTTTTTTTTTTGTAAAAGTTTTTTTTATTGCTCGTAGTCGTAAAATACACACATCAAAAGTGTCTAGGGATCAAGCATTTTTATGCGGATTTCTTGAGATTGAGATGTGGCTTTGTAATAAATTTATGATTTTATAAATTTATATGGATCCTTTTTGGTGCATTTCATAATTTGAATCAGGAACTGTGAATCAAATTCGAGTAAAAGATGAAAATCAGCTGTCAATATTTTCCCTATAAAAACATACAACGCATTGAAGACATTATTAGTGCTACTGTTTCCCTACTACTGATTAAAACCAACGTTATTATGGAGCGGCGACGTCATTTAAGCAGGGAAGAAATGCTCAGAGCCGTGGGAATGATAGAAGCTGGTTCCCGGCAACGTACTGTGGCTTTAGCTCTGAATACAAGTCAGAGTGTTATCAGTCGACTTTGGACACGTTACCGAAGCACTGGTACCGTGGCTGAGCGCCATGGAGGACGGTATCGCTGCACCACACGGAGACAAGACCGATACATTCAAATCTTAACTCGAAGAGGTCCAACAATAACCGCCATGATGTTAGCCGTGAGGCTTCATCACTCTTCAGGGAACTTAATTAGCGACCAAACAGTCAGAAACCGCTTGCATGAAGTGAACCTTCATTCCCGAAGACCGCTACGGGTACCACCTATAGCAATGCACAATCGTAGGATTCGATATCAATGGGCTCTTGAACACAGAAATTGGGCAGAAGAACAATGGCGTTTCGTGTGCTTTTCTGATGAGTCTCGTTTTGGTATGAGACCGGATACAAGACGTATACGACACTGGAGAACCCCTGGACGCCAACAGCGATTAAAATCCTGCCAGGAAGTCCATCCTTATAGTGGTGGAACCATCATGGTATGGGCGGGTATTTGGATCGGCGGAAGAACTGAGTTGATTTGGATCAGAGGCAACCTCAACGCTCAAATTTATGCTGAGACGATTGTATCAGACGTCATCGTTCATCTACAAGTGCAAATCGGTCCCTTATTTCAGTTAATGCATGATAATGCACGACCGCACACCGCAAGAGTTGTAAGACAGACTCTCGCCGCAGCTAACATCAATGTCCTGCCCTGGCCTGCTCAGTCGCCAGACTTGAACCCGATTGAGCATGCATGGGATATGCTACAGAGAAGAGCTCTGCCGAATATGGAGGGTATCCAGTCGCAAGAAGACCTTTTTTTGTTGTTGCAACGAACATGGGCGGCCATTCCACAGCGTGATTTGGATGAACTCATTTTGAGTATGCCAAACCGATGTTCTTGTGTTGTTAGTGTTCGCGGTAGAAACACGGATTATTAATTGTTTAAGTTACCCAATAAAATTTTAAAGAAAACTGTTATTTCAGTCTTTTTTTCGAACTTTAATGTTAGTGGTTCAAATGTCAAAAATCCCTTTATTAGGAAAATGGCAAATTTCTTTATTAATGCAAAGGTGACTTGGTTTATCGTTACTGTGACACTTTATTTGATGAATCCCTTAAGAAATAAAAAAAAAAAAATCAATCAGGAGAAAAGTTATTGCAAAAATATATGTTGATCCCTAGACACTTTTGATGTGTGTATTTGACATTATTTTTCAGAATATAGAATGCGTGCTACCTTCACCTCTGCTAGTATTCGAGTTGATCATAACTCCTGAACTAGAGTATCCTCTACTATGTGTGGGCGCTACAAGGAAACCTATGAGGCTCAACCTGCTCAACATTAACTCTGGTAAGATTAGAGATAGGCCGACTAACGGCCGGTCTCAATAATCTACCTATCGATGGATTTCCCTACTAGAAGCGCAGTGGCAAGGTGGGAGTGTGTCCGACTGCTACGTAAGAGGTCGTGGATTCGATTTCCACACGGGACACCACTTTGTGTGATCCACAAATTGTTGTTTCGAGTCTGGGTGTGCTTTGTGTTTGTGACTTTTATGTTTGTAAAATCCCCCGCGACACAGGGCTTGTACACTACTGCGGGAGTCGTATTAAAAAAGCAGCTTATTTCAAATATATGTATCCATCGATAGTTATATTATTGGGACCAGACGTAAGACTTTAACCGGCTAGCTAACTGACTAATCGGTTGACGATTTTATGTTAAGATTGAAGTTTTTTAAAGAACTCTGTTTAAAATAATAGTTTAAAAATGTTGATTTCTCTAATAAAACCCATAAAAACAAATGTTACGGCTAAATAAACACGTTTACATTAAAATTTAAACATATATAATGTACCAGCAAAACTAGGTTCCTCTCCTTTCATAAAACAGAGGCCTCATCGCCGGCTATGACAAACTTAGTTATACATAAGTGTGAGCGCATCCAAACAAGCACAAAAGATGACTGTGGATGTGATAAAGTGGAGCGGGCGCGATGCGTAAAATATCTTGGGGTACTGATAGATGACAAATTATCTTTCAAAGATCACATTAATTCACTCGCGGCTAGAGTCAGAAAACTCATATATTTTTTTGGACGACTGAGAGATGTTGCCAACTCAAACATCCTCAGAACGGTTTATAAATCTCTCTGTGAGTCTATTCTAACATATTGCATAGGCACATGGGGTGGTACAGCAACATCTCACTTAATAATTTTGGAAAGAGCACAGAGATCTGTATTAAAAGTTATGCTTAAAAAACCTATAAGATTTTCAACTACAGATCTATACAAGGAAGCTGAATTGTTAAGCATAAGACGATTATACATCTTGCATGCAACCATCTCTATGCATAAAACTGTATTAAACTCACTTGACTACACTAACATGCTGAAACGAAGAGATTTCAAAGTCCCTATTCCTAGAAGCAAAACTTCATTTGCTAAAAGATGTCAAAAACACATGTTCCCTTTTATATACAATAAGATTGTTAAAATATGCGACATAAAATATGACACAATTCATGAAGCCAAATCTAATGTTGCATATCAGCTATCTAATTTCAACTATTATGAAACGGAGCAACTCCTTAGGACAATTTGACTGAAAAAGTCATACACTCTCTCACACACACACCCACACACACACAAACACACACATACACACACAACGCGCAAGAGACAGTGACTGGTAAACAACTGACAAAGGAGGTATTTCTATTACAAATGTTATTTTTATTTGCTATATTATTTTAATTCGTTTTCTTTATTTAGTTAATTTTAGTACCATCATTTTTTTTTTTCTGTTTTATTAGTTTCTATTATATTATCATTTCTATTATTACATTATATACTTTATTGATTTCGATTATATAGACTTTGGTGTAATTGTTTTAAATTTTAATTTAACATTATCTTTTGATTTATTTAATATCTAATGATGTTCTTCTTTTATATAACAAATAATTTCATGTTAAAGAAAAATAGTCCTAAGCTTGGCCAATTGTAAACATGATTGCCTCGACACAGGCTCCGCCTAGTGAGGTTATCATAGGTATGACTTGCTATGTAATTGGGACCTTAAATAAATATATATATATTATTATTATTATATTGCCGCGAAAACGTTGTCTGCCATGTTTATTACGTCATATCGGCATAGACCAATCACATTGGTGCTAGGCAGCGCCATCTATGCTGGATTGTAAAGCAAATTATTTTTATTATTATTTACATTTCGAGAACACTAGGTGGCGCCACTTTCTGTGCTCATTTTCCCGCAACAATTTCAGAGACGGAGTGTGTGAAAATGTGAACTTGTGTAATCATTAATACATTAGTTTAATGTACTTTAATCAGAGTTGTAAAAGACTTGTTATGAAGGATAAGATTACATCTAAATCATCTTATTTTATAGAAATATGAAAAATATCACTGTTCAGATTCTCCAACTAATTGGAGACTTAATAAAAATATATATATTACGGGTCCTAATCGCGTGAATAATTTCAGGTAAAATACCTTGTTTATTGCCCGACATTTTGACCGTATTGCAACGGCAATATGGTCGAAACGTCGGACCGTATTGCCGCGGCAATACGGTTGAGGTGTCGGGCAATAAACAAGGTATTTTACCTTAAATTAAGAACCGTAATATATATATATTTTCATAATGTGGCATATAATGGTGGCAGCACCTTACCTGCATATACAGTTTATAAACAGAGAAACATTGTAAACATTGGCAATTTGAAAAGAGTGGCCACGAGTTTTTATTGCCTGTTCTTTTCTCGGGCTTTACCTATTGTTTGCGAACAGGGATTACCAGTAAATGTAGAATCGACTTTTCACAAGTGTAGTATTTTGCTTCCTAAGTGAATAAATCATTTTTATTATTATTATTATTGTGTACAAATCGCGAAAGTTTGTCAACATTAATTGGAGACTACAACTTTACCCCTAAATCAATTAGGATTTCGAAATATGATTAATTTTATGTTTCTATTGTTGTAAAAAATACTAGATATTGAAAGAAGACAATTGTTGAAAATCAAAGAGATCAATTTCCGGCTAAAACGAGATATTGTGCTAAATTAAATCTTCGTGTTACATTTGCAGGTGCAACTTGGTTCCACTCAGACGAACTAGAGGTCTGCGTCGGTGGGTCTAACACCGTTATACCCAGACCTGAGAGATTGCACACCTTGAGGGCAGTACACCAACTTAACAAAGACTCTGTAAGTATATTAATACTCACACAAACCTATCTGATCACAAACTAAGCATACCTTGTGCTATGGAAACCATACAACTGATAAACATACTTATATATTTCTAAATACATACATATTATAGATAAATAACACCCAGACACAGAATAAACCATCGTACTCATCACATAAAGTGTTATCCTGGGTGGGGATCGAACCCACATACATCCCACCGCGCCACAGAGGCAGTTAATACCTAATAACCCATAACTGGCCTGTTGGTATAGTATCTAGTTAGCGACCCTGACTGCTAAGCCAGAGGTCGTGGGTTCGATTCCCAACCAGGATAAATCTTTGTGTGATGAGAACGATTGTTTATTGTGTGTATGGTTGTAATATATCTACGTGTAGTCGTATATATATCTATGTATATATAAAATATATTTGGATATATTTCAATATATTTATCAGTTGTCTGCTTTCCATAGTACATGCTCCGCCTAGTTTGAGATCATATATATATACAGGATGTAACAGAAAGGTGTGGTCATATTCAAGGGTTGGTATGTGCCCATTATACTGAGTGCACATACCTAATTTTATCAAAATCGGAGTACACTAAAAAATTTTTCTTTCGTTTATTTATGAATGAAAAAGTTATTAATTAAAAAAAGTATGACTTGAAAAGTTCTATGCCATAATAATTTATGCCATCGATTTTTTTAGTAGGAGGGATAATATTCATGCCATACACCTTTCACTACTGAATTTTGACAAAAAGAATACGCTATAACTATGTAATAATAATGCAATCAGCTATGGCACCATGGTAATTGCAAACTATACGCTGTTGAAGTTTGACCACACCTTTCTGTTGCACCCTGTATATAGATAGCTATCAGAGGCGAAGGCTTAAAAACATTCTGAGGTAAACCGATACAAAAATATACGTTATTGAACATGGTTGCTTGTATACTTCATATTTCTAATACTAAGTAACTACAATCCCAAGGGAAGCCGAAATTAATGGTGTTATAAGAAGCCTTCGCCACTGACCGAGGCGAAGGGTTAAATTTTTTCAGAGGTGGTTACCTTGACACAAAAATATAATAATAATAATATCTTAGGGCAACTCACACAACGCTATCTGATCCCAAACTAAGCAAAGCTTGTACTATGGAAACCAGACAACTGATAAACATACTTATATATTTCTAAGTACTTCGCTACTTCATTTGCGTAGAATGCGGTAGTTTCTATGTTGTATTGCTTTAAATACTGCAGACTGCCTCTGTGGCGCGGTGGGAGTGTGTCCGACTGCTACGCAAGAGGTCGTGGGTTCGATTCCCACACGGGACACCACTTTGTGTGATCCACAAATTGTTGTTCCGAGTCTGGGTGTACTTTGTGTCCGTGACTTGTATGTTTGTAAAGTCCCCCGCGACACAGGGCTTGTAAACCACTGCGGGAGTCGTCTTTAAAAAAAAAAAAGTAATATACGACAATAGTTTTAATCTCTTATTCCCCATCCCCCCCCCCCCCCCCAGGTGCTAGTTTGCCACGAGAACGTGGTAGATATAATCCCGGTACTACCGGCGAGCATCGAAGCAAGATGGCGGAGTGAGACAGACAAACGGCGAGGGAAACTACTCAGTAGGATACAGTTCGACTTCAATATTGATAGTATATGTGAGTATATATTGTTTATTTTTTACTAAATATAATCACACTAAAATTATAAAGGCGAAAGTTTGTGAGTATGTGAGTGTGTATGTTTGTTACTTCTTCACGTCTAAACGGCTGGAGTGATTTTAATAAAATTTGGTATGGAGTTAGCTGACACCCTGGATTAACACATAGGCTAATAAACCGCGGGTAACACCGCGGAGCACAGCTAGTATATAATTAGTGTAAGTGTTACTTTCCAGGAACAATAATATAATAATAACTAGCTTTCGCCCGCGGCTCCGACCGCGTGGATTTCGTAAAAAATATTTTTTTTTCTTAATAAAATGTATCCTATGTTACTTCTAATACCTCCAAGAATATGTGTACAAAGTTTCATGAAGATCGGTTGAGTAGTTTTCGCGTGAAAGCGTAACAAACAAACTTACATTCACATTTATATATTAGTAGGGATAATCAAATATTCCTCAATGAGCTATTCTATGTATGCCAGGTGGAAAGCGGTGTAGCCTAATGGCTAAGGCATCGGTCTTGCAATCGTTAGGTCGTGGGTTCGAATCCTGCCCATTATACTACCGACGTGAACCCTAACACAAGCCATTGAGCTTAGCTGGAGGGGTCAACAGTATTGCTAGTAATGTGGGACCACAATCCCACATTGCTAGTTATATTAACAAAAAAAAAAAAAAATTAAAGCAATGAAAACACACATGTTGTAAAATGTTACTTTTTATTACTTTTTCGGACTACTAGACTTTAAATAAAAAAGTTGGTCATAGATGGCTATGGCGTGTAGCCATAGGAATGTAGGAATTGACTTCTACGTGCTTAAATAGATATACAATAAGATTATTTATATACAGTACGATCAACGTAACTTGACCGGATTGAAGTTAGGTTTTTATCACTTTCGCGCATGTCATAGAGATGCGACCCTAAAATTACTAACGAAAACGAATAATCGATTAAAAATACTAACAACATTTTAATTCAAAAATATAAAAACACTATTTAAATGAGTTCATAAAAGTTAAAATTTAGAACAGGGACAATAAATACTAAAGAAACTTTGAAAAACAATTTCTTTACGAAAATAATCACAAAAAAACATGAGTTAGTAATAAGATAATGTGATGCGTAATAGCATCTCTAATCCTCTTGGTTTAGTTACCGCTCCCGCCCCCCGCTTCCTGTCACCATTTACTTCCAAATAATGCATCTGCGCAACCACTTGTCGCCTTCTTCAGTCCGCACTAGTTACGTTGATCGTACTGTAATCAGTGAGTCAATAATCGGCCGTGGTCAGTCTACCCGTGACCACGGCCGTTGCAATACGGTCGAAACGTCGGGCAATAAACAAGGTATTTTACAGTTTTTTCGAATACCGAAATATGGGTATAAAATTAAAGGGCTCATCGTAGCAAATATTTTTTCAAAAAATTATGACATGATTGATGTCCGTAATACTAAAAAAGTCAATTAACAACCATTTTCTTTTTCAATTATAACAATTTTACTAATACTTGGCTATAGCTGTAATAAAAGTTTGTTGATTACAGAACAAAAAATATTAAATAAAAAAATAAATTTTAAAAGGGTTTTTTAAACCCTGAGCAAAAAAGATGAAAACAAGATCCCCTACATATGTAATACCATGCGGTCGGAGGCACTATACTAAGTTCATCGAGATTCATTAATGCCTCCGACAGCATGATGTTACATTATTACTGTTTTAAGCTTTCACACAACATTCCTCCCTTTTTTGTCCGTGGTCCCTGTAATCGTCCCTGGAAGGTACCACGGGAATTATTTTACCCGTGGTCCCTGAATGTTGTATAAGCCAAATAATTTAAAAAGGTATTATAACTTAACTGTATATTATTAAAGACAACAACAAAAAACAAAATTATCTACATATTATACTCTATGCGTTTGTGCTCTATTATAATAACAAAAATAAACACATAAACATACTCCTTTAGTTACCTACTTCCAAATATGCAATCCTTTTTTGGTTCACCGCAGTTTATCAAGTGCATGGCCAATATCTATGTCGCCATTAATGAGCTCTAAAATAACATGTCGAATAACATCGTCATTCATTGTTAGTTTTTTATTTCGTTTTTTTTTGCTTGTCTTAGTTAATTTTAGGTTATTTACGGTGTCCATGTCTCGTAATACATTTAAAAGACGCATCAGGTTAACTGTGTTTTTGTGAACTCTTTTGTTATTTTGGCGTTTAGTCTTTCTGCGACATTATTTGTTCGGTGTCTTTCAGCAAAAACACTTACAAAGTTTATGTATTTCGGTCTTAACCAATTTTTTTTAACATAATGCAGGAATTTCTGCATACCGAAAATTTCCACGGCGGGTTCTGAATTTATGTACTCCCATCCCTTCGAAATCATGTCTTTGGGTAAAAGTGGCAATGCCGCACATAGTGCCACTATTCTTCTTTCCTGTTTGTATCTATCCATTTTCAGGAGTTTCGCATTTCTCCACAAGCACTTTCCCCAATGGTAATAACAGCCCACAATATGTATGTCGGGAAACACTTTTATAATGGCGTTGATAGCGCCAATTTCGTAATCACAATGCATTTTTAATGGGTTCCATTGTTTCAGTTGTGACTGTATCATTTGAAACATTACATAATATGTGTGCTCTTTTTTATCTGGCATTAACACATAAATCAGAGGCTTGACATTTGTTTTTTCTTCCGTACTATCAATCTCTCCTAGAATGATATACAATTGGGAAAATGGTGCTGGGCAGCTTTGGAACGTTGCATCCCCGAAGAATTCATTTATGTTTCCAATCAATTGCCTAGAATCTGGACTACAAAATATGATGATACGTTCACCTTCATCACTACTGTAATCAGCTAAAATGAAGTCCTCAAACTTTTTCGGGACTTCAACTTCAACGTGTAATTTATAACTTATAATAGTCTCGGCGAACCTTGATCCCTATGACACTGACAGTTATTCCCACGACACAACCTTGTAGTAGCGTCACCGCTATATTATAATCGAATTGGCGGTGTCTAAAAATGATATTTATTAATTTTAGGCAGATATATGCAATTACAATAATATCCCGTTAGAATTATAATAATTATTAACACTTACAAGAAATTATCTCAATCAGACTTTACGTTGACGTCCTGCAAAAGTTACTCCGTTTGGAAGATATCGACTAGTGCGGAAAAGTATCGATAAACAAATATCGAAAATGGAAACGAGTGTACAAAATACATCAATAGAGTACCTACGCTCTTAGTGTCAGATTTATAATCATTTAAGTTGTTTGCGATAATAAAATAAAGGAGATTTAACAAATTTATTGTATATACCTACTCAAATAAAACAAAAGCGGTTTATTTATGATTTTTTAATATACATTAATTTGAATCTGACAATGATGTCACCGATTGCGTCTCAGACTCGGAATCCGAACTGCAGCTGCTTTCTCCTATGTTTATTAAAAACGGCTGGTCTACTATATTGTCGTATCGCACGTCTCGATTCCAATCATCTAAGCATAGTTTTTTCGTCTTTTCAACCACTTTCCTCCAATTGTCCGGAGTCACTTGACTACATGCCTCTTGTAGCAACGTAAGCATTTTATTAGCTGTGAATGGCGGAGTGGTGTTGAGCCTGGCTGCACAACCTGAAACAATAATGGTTTAGATTGAAAATGATGCAAAGTCAAAGAGCGAGATCGGGGTAAGTACATTTACTTTAAATAGTACTAGCCGACTAGACAGTCACCAGTGACCTAAATAAAAACATGTTAAAATAAATACAAATCAACCCACCTTTGATCTGCGCCCATATCATTTCGATTGCATTATATTGGCAGTGGTAGGGCGGTAGCCGAATCACGGTGTGCCCTTTTGATTTTGCCATCTCATCCAAGAAATATTTCTTCTTTGTTTGCTGTTTATGAAGGTTCAACAATCTAACTAATTCCTTTTTCAGCATTTGAGTATTAGCTGCCACACCATTGTTTTGCAGCCACTCTATTATTTCGCCTTTATTGTTGTTCGCGGTAGGCGCTTTATTAATTTGCACAGAGTGGTATGGGGCGTTGTCCATTAAAATGTAGTGGGGCTCGTTTAAATTGTCTAATAGTTTTGTGAACCATTTCTTGAAATTCTCAAAATTCATCTCTTCGTGATAATCACTTGTTTTCACGGATTTGAAGGCCCACAAGCAGTTAGGTACAAAACCTTTGGCTGTGCCAGCGTGGCAGATAATCAAACGCTGGCCCTTGCCTTCTGGTGCTTTGGTACAGGATTTCTCTGTGTCGTCTGTCCATGTTTTGGAGACTGAGTGATTGGCGTTGAGCCACGTTTCGTCCAGATAAACCACCTTGTCCCAGTTCTCGATGTTTTTTATTTGTCGTAGAAAATCACACCTCATCAATCCAATGTCCTTCCGCTCCATTATCACTTTTCTTTTGTCACACTTCCCATAACGAAATCCACATTTTTTTATAACCTGTCTGAGAGAAGTGAATCCACCTTTAAATAAATCAACCGATTTCAGCGACGCTAATAATTTTGTGCAAGTCGGCAGTTCACCTCGAAAATAATAGCCGTAAATATGGTTTCGTATCGCTGCCATGTCGAAATCATCGGGGTTAGTTACGGGTCGTGCCCTATTATGTTTTTTCTTCTTTGGAGTTGATAGTTTGTTCTCCTCCATCGACGATTCGCCGAACTTCTCCTTTGTAATTCGGGAAACGGTAGCTTTGCCAATTCCCAAAGCATCAGCAACACGGTCGCGTACGTTGTCAAGTGGCAACAAAGGTCCGCCATTTTGTAGTTCGCGAGCAAAATAGTCACGCAAGCGTACAACAAACTCCCGCGTTTCACTGTTGAGTACAGTTTTTCTCAGTCTTTTCGGCATTTTGAAACACCAACAAAAACAAAACAGCAACAATAACAAAAACAGAAAACAACAATAGTAACAAACAAAGGATTCCGATGACACAACAAAACACGTGGCGCATACAAGACTCGTACTGGCGTAGCGAACTGACAGTACTAGCGTAGTGACAGATCAGATAGTGTTGCTATAACTAAAATTTTAATTCACATTAAAATTATACAGTCCGACCATGTTACCTCTGCATCGGAATATTGGCAACCAGATATACAAATACACGGATACTTGTAAATATAACAAGCATTATAATTATAGTAATGTAGATTATATTTTAAAAACATGTTTATCGATGTGGCTGAATGCAAGTCACGCCTTTGCCTATAAAAAGTTGCGATATATCGACACGACCCGTCACTAGTATGAACTGTCATAGGGATCAAGGTTCGCCGAGCTGATTATAACTTACGAACTCCAGCTTCTTTATTTCTGTCGCTATATAACGAATGTTGTACACTTGACAACTCTGGAAAGTGTTCCGCCACGTCATTTTTTCCATCATTCAATATTTTTTTAAGAGTACAGTCGTACAATTTTGGTATGGGTTCATCAGAGATCTTCACAACCTTTCGAAGACATGCAATATTTCTATCTTTTTCATTTCTAAGAGGATCCGCTGTACATATGTGCTTTGTTTTTTTTATTACACTGCTCCCCTAAAATTATTAGTTACATGTACGTTATATAGATATGATACTATTTTGCTTGTATGTTCTTTTTTAAACAACGTATGTGTTATTTGTACTAATTGAACCGCTATGAAACTAACGAGCTCTTTCAAATAAAAAAAATTGAAAATCGGTCCACAATTGACGGAGTAATAGAGTTAGACTTAAAAAAAACATACAGTGAAACATAGAACCGCCTCCTTTTTAAAGTCGGTTCAAAATGGTAAACATAAACTTACCTCTACAGTTACAGATCCAGAGCATTTAATCGATTTAAAATTACTACATCTCCATTTCATTGTACCACTTTTATTTTTTGTGTGTTTATAAAATTGATAGTTATCGTAAAGAAGAACTTGACCGCCCTTTCTAGTAATAATTTCAATTTCAGACATTACAATTTCTATTTCAGCAAACAATAATGATTAATGACAACAATTTATGTGTTAAATTGACGTAACAAGGAAAATAACAAATAGCTCCTTTATATTAAGGGTATCATTGGTGGCCAGCATTACACATTTTGTTGTCTTTAATAATATACAGTTAAGTTATAATACCTTTTTGAATTATTTGGCTTATACAACATTCAGGGACCACGGGTAAAATAATTCCCGTGGTACCTTCCAGGGACGATTACAGGGACCACGGACAAAAAAGGCATTCCTCGAGTAATAAGTGAACTACCAACAAAAATATATAAAATACAATTAAGGACATGGTTGGTGGAGATATGCTTTTATACATTAAATGAATATTTCTCTCATAAACCCAATACTTTATTAGTTTAAGGGAATACTTTATAAATTGTGTTCTGTACCTAACAATCTAGATGTAAGTAATTTATAAATGCATAACAACATAAAATTGTTAATTATTCGCATGTCTCAAAAAGGTAAAAATTATGAACTGCTACATTTTAACACCCTCTGTACCATACTTTAAGCGAATAAATGTCTTTGTCTTTCACTGAATATACTCGTAGTACGGTACAGTGGTAAAGAAGTAACCCGAATCATGTAGGTTCGACTCGTACTTAACCGATTTTTAACTAGTTTTGGTTGCAGTAAACAAATTCCCACTCAATTCGTGTGTTTTTTCCCGATACAGTATGTCTAGCGGACTCAGTGCTGGCATTCCACCGCCACGGCGTGCAAGGTCGCTCTCTGCGCAACGCGGAGATCACGCAGGAGATCACGGACCACTCGCGCGCCTACCGACTGCTGCCTCATGACAAGTTTGTATACTACATTATCTATCACTAAATATACAGGGTATCACTAAATATACATGGTATCACTAAATATACACGGTATCACTAAATATACATGGTATCACTAAATATACACGGTATCACTAAATATACATGGACTAAATATACATTGGATCACTAAATATACACGGTATCATAAATTATACACATTATAACTAAATACGTTATCACATAATATACGTCATGCTGACACAAAATATACACTTTATCTCAAAATATACACATTGTACAATACTTCATACATAACATTGATGAGCAACCCACGTACATATACAACCATCCTTGACAGACACGGAAGTACAAACAACTTCTGGCAAGTTGATCCAGTGGTTTCTGACCCTGACTGCCAAGCCAGAGGTCCTGGGTTCGATTCCCACCTTGGATAAAAGTTTGTTTGATGAACACGATTGTTTATTCTGTGTATAGGTGTGTTTAATATTAGTAGTAATCTGGTTGGTATAGTACAGGTTCTGCTTAGTTTGGGATCAGATGACATTGTGCGAGTTGTCCCAAGATATTTTTATTTAAGTATTATATAGTTTTTACCTTTGTTGTAAGTAGATGTTCCTACTAAGGCTGATTTTATTTTGCCTCATGTCACAACTTTTTAAATATACAATATGCATCAGTCCTTTAACATGGTGTATAGTATATTAGTGGCAGCACCTTACCCCATATCAAGTTTATAAACATTCAAACATTGTAAAAAATATTGATTTGAAAAGAGTGGCTGAGTTTTTATTGCCATGTTCTTGTTGTTCTTTTTTCCGGCTTTACCTATTGTTTAGAATTCTTATTGCGAACTTGGTGTTATACATGTACATGTAGAATCCGTATCACAATAATTGTTTTATATATATATTTTTTAAATTTTTGATTTTGTTTTTATTTTTTCAGAGTTGTCGTCCTAGAATCACACATACTACAGAACAACACATTAACAAGCGAAGATGGCAATGATCTCTACATTTTAGCTGGACACGAAGCGTCGTACTGAATGTGCCACAGCCGGGAATCAAACTGAGGACACACGGTCCTAGTACGATGGTAACAGACTAACAGTCACATTAGATGATTATAAAGTGAATCAATACATGAAAACGAATTGTCATTTCTTATTCTATAATTAAAAACGATTCGATTACTTAATAATCGATAAAAATTGTCTATGGAATGGGATAGTTGACTGGTAACTCAAATCAATTCTTTCTTTATTTTCGAAATGTCAAAACGATGTAGAATAACGTTTGGAATAACTCCTTATCTATACTAATATTATAAAGCTGAAGAGTTTGTTTGTTTGAACGCGGTAATCTAAGGAACTACTGGTCCGAATTGAAAAAATATTTACTTACTTACTGTTGGATAGCCCATTTATCGAGGAAGGCTAAAGGCTATATAATTTCACGCTACGACCAATAGGAGCGGAGCAGCAATGAAAAATGTTGCAAAAACGGGGAAAATTAACGCATACGAAGTTGCGCGGCTCAGCTAGTTGCTATTGTCAAATCATTTAACTTCAGTATTCGTTTTGATAATTATAAAATAAAAAAACATGTTTATGAATAAATATTTTCGAAGATTTGTTTTTAACTATTGCCGGATTTATTATTTCTATAGTCAACTAACCATTTTAAAATTTCGATTATAGAATGCCTGTCTGTGTATATTCGTAATATATTTAAAAATCAAGGTGTATAATGCGGGACACGAATCTTGGACTCAGAAAGTTTTTGTTACATATGAATTTGTACTTTATTTCTAGGGTCTTGGGTCTATATTATAATGCAGTTGAATTGGTTTTTATTGACGAAAATGGACCATAAGGTTATATAATTAAAGCGTTATTTCATCTAGTATAACTTGTAATAGAAAGTTGTTTTTCAATTTCGGTCAAAACTGACAGTTTCAGGGTGCTGTTTTAATCAATCCTTGTAGGGCGACTGGCATAGAGATGCGACCCTAAAATTACTTACGAAAATTAATCATCGATTAATTAAAAAATACTAACAACATTTTAATTCAATTACATAAAAAATACCACTTAAACGAGTTCATAAAAGTTTAAATTTAAAACAGTTACAGTAAATACTAAAGAAAGTTTGGAAAAAAAACTTTATGAAAACAATCACAAAAAACATGAGTTAGTAATACTAATTATGACAATGTGATGCGTAATCGCATCTCTAATTCTCTTGGTTTAGTTACCGCCCCCCCCCCCCCTTCCTGTCACCATTTACTTCCAAAAAAATGCATCTGCGCAACCACTTGTCGCCAAATATAGATTTTTTTAAGCTACGGGGTCTTAATCGCGTAAATTATTTATTTTAAGTACAGTCTAACCGTGACCACGGCCGTTGCAATACGGTCGAAACTTCGGGCAATAAAACAAAGATATTTAGCCTCAAAATAAAATAATTACGCGATTAAGACCCGTAGCTTATAAAACTCTATAATGTGTACAAATCGCGAAAGTTTACGAACATTTATAATTTGTCGCCAAGTTCAATCGGGCCGACTTACATTGAGACCACACCATTTTGTTACAAGTTATAAAAACTCAAATTGAAAATAATGTCCAGTACTATACATTAAAAATCCAACAACCAAGATTTAAAAGCATTTTATACGAAAAACTTAAATTACGATCTGATGCTGAATATTTAACATATTCCATTGAAGTAATTAAAAACAATGTAAGTGATCCACACACGGTCGCATTGAATTATCCAGGGTTATTCTTCGAAATGGGGGGGGGGGCAGTTCAGGATAAAGGTCAAAGCAGACTGCGCACCGTAATAGAATGTCCTTATTGCGCTCTCAAGACGCATACTTGACGCAAGCGTGTTTGAGATATATCCCAAAGTTACAAGAATACAAAAATGGCCGTTTTAATCAAAACTTAACTGCTTTAATCACGCGAACTGACCCCATGGTCTGAATGGGGAGGGGGGGTGAATAAAATGGGTTGTTAAATCCCTTCGAAAATGAATAAGGACCCCAAATTCCTCCATTGGATATGTGGCCCCACTTAAACTAACTGTACTTTATATGATATTGGCAAGAAAATTGGTTTAGTAATACAACGCAAGGGAAATTTTGGGCAATATACGGGGCCATCTATGAATTACGCAACACACGATTCGTGTTTGATTTATTATGCTGCCCCCGATATAGATTTGACCAATACCGTTCCAATACCGTTTGAATTTCGATGCTATCAGTTTTGTCCTTAGCAATCAGCCAACGTGAAAACATCATTTTTTTTTATCCCTTTAATTAAAATCAGAAGAGCCCCTAAAATGTTCACAAATCATTTAATAATCTCCCTAAACGATAACAGCCAACGCAAGCGGCCAAGTTTGACTCGCTCGCGCGACTTTGCTTGGTGTGAAAAGCCCCCTAAAAACGACTATGCCGCTTATTTACTCCTAAATTTAGGGACAAAACCCCTAACTTTGGCAATCGTGTCAGCAACATTAGTTACCAAAAACTGCTATTTAGTGTCATTTGCTTTGTAATAATTAACTAAAAAGGCAAAAAAACATGAGAAGCTTAGCATAAACTATAATTAAAAATACAAGGACAGGTCTTCCGAATTTAGAGCACCATCCTATATTAAGACTATCAAGTTGCTTAAATTAAACAATATATAGTTTTCTTATAGCTAGTGAATACTGCGAGCCGATTGTTAATAGTTAAAATTTAAACATAGCACTGTAAATCACTTTGATCATTTCAATGTCTAATCATTTTTATCATATTTGATTGCATTTTTATAATATATCTAATTTTCGGAAGGAAATCGCAATCCGCGCTAAGTTAACTTATAGCTTGCATTTTCCGATAGAATTTAGACGATTAATCGACTCTAAATGCGAAGATAAACAATCCAACAGGAACAATGGAGGTTTTAAATGACAGATAGCTATTTCACATACTTATGTAGTCCATATTTCTAGCATTTATCAGTTTTAGCCTATAACGGTTGGAAAAACCATTGACCTAGAGACTGGATTGCGCCGTAACCTCACAAAATCATTCTCTAGAAAGAAACGAACGTCTCCTTTCTATAATTTCAAAGTGACATGACATTTTCAAGTAAAACAATGAGCCAACAATTACTGGCCGCACGAGTGTTTTGTCTCTCTCACGCTTTGCAGCCTATACTATAGGAAGGGCGCAGTCCAGTCTTTAAAAAATGTATTTAATATATACTGTCTAGGTTTTGTGAGTACTTGCGAAAAGTCCTTCGTCATTTTAACAGCATCGTCGCATTATTCGATTAATAAAATCGATTTTATTATAATAAGAATCGATTGTTAAATAAAAACGCCCCACATCACTGCCATTTTAGTGTATCATTCCAGAAGCAATAAGTTTGATTAGCAAACGTTAATATTAAATTAATGTAATTTCAAATTGTACTACTTTATTTAGTCGGATAATAATCTGTATTAAAAAAAATACGAAAGAATTTGCTGTGGTAAAAATTACAATTTTATTTGACCACTGATAATGACAGGTGGCAGAACTTGGAACTAAATCGATGAAAAACTTCAAGAATAATTTGTCAAATTGTAAGTCAATACATACACTATGTAACGTTACAGTGTATTGATAAGTATTTTTAAAGACCATTAATTTAAAATTGTTTTTAACATTTAACAAATTTAAATATATTTTTAACAAAGAAATGGTGTCTCGATTTACCAAATAAGATTTTAACTGAAATTTCGACTTTTTTTATAACTGTTACACGAAATTAGAATGAAGCAGTGTTTAGAAAAATTACATTTTGACAGCCGCTTTCTGTGATTTTGACATGTTTTCACAATTCTTTTAAAACGTTATATTTAAATACAAATGTTATTTTAAAAAATCGAATGATAAGTTAAGACCTTATTTGGTGCATCTGTATTATATTTAATTATGGCAATATTACTTGCCTAACGAAAAGGAACTAATAACAGATCTTTTACTCGCTATGTTTTAAATATAAATAGTAAACTTTATTTATTCATTGTTTAATATTTATATCACAAAATGTGATTTTACGTGTAACGAAAAAAATATTAAAAGACAATTTTTTTACAAAATAATTTTAACATTATTGTGAACGGAAGCTTGTGTATTTTTGTTTTTTTTTTTGTAAATATAATTATTCCAGTTAGTTTTAGTGCAACTGTATAATACCGTTAGTCATAGATAATGTAATTAAAATGTTTTTTTTTTTTTTAATTTGTAATGGCGATTTTGACAGTTAAAGATTGTTCCCACTGGGAGCTAAGGAAAAAAAATACGAAATTAAATTCTTAGCTCTTGGTTGATCAAGATCTCTTATTATACGGCGATCATAGTAATTGATCGTTGGACCAGAGATTTCTTATATTTTAGACCATTTTAATGGCAAGTCGGGTTAAAATTGCCAATTTTGCAAATCCATAAATACAGCTTTTATTTATTCATATAATAGTGGACTAAAAGACTTATACAAACTTATTTTAAAGGTCCGCTAACACTTTTAAGAGTAATATTTTATCCCTTACTAAAACTATAGGTAAAACATTCAGTGCTCATCGATATTGACTTGTGAGATTAGTATTATGTTTTTAATATTTCAGAGATCGGTCTGACGGATTACCTACAATTTATTTCATATTGTTTTATAAAAAAAGTTTGTTAAAACCGCCAGACTGATATTAAAGGGTTGGTTTCATTAATTTTAAACTATTAACAGTTTATACAAAAAAGCTGTGAAACTTTTTTATTTTAGACTTTTGAATAGATGTGTATAACTATCTAGCACATGAACTTAAAATTTGTAATTTTTAAATAGGAAATGATTTTTAAGTGCTAGATCGACAAAAACGTTTTATTTCTTCGTTTCCAGTTATCCAGAGTGAGAAAACAATTGCAATGTTTTGCTTTTTATTAATCCTTTTTATTTATACCTCCCAATAAATATTATTTCGTACAATTTTTTGTTTTTTTTTTGTCTTTCTTTCCTATACTTTTTTTTTAGTTAGAAGTTATAACACCTAAAGTCATTTTGTGTAGCAAATTGTATAATTTAATAATTAAATATGTTTAAATGACGCGAATTTTCAGTGACAATTCTTGTATCATTTATAATATTTAGTGGTAATGGACACCAGAGTATTTTTTAATCGTTATTTATATTATACATGAATAGTATTAATCAGATTTACGATAAATACCTCAATTGGGCAATAACAAACTAATGTCTTACTTGTTCGATCAATTCAAGCTGTAGAAATTAGCTAATTATTTGTTATTTTAATATCAACTTTATTAATGTGACTAGAAAGTTGACTTTTAGTTAGAGATTTAAACGCTTTTATCGCGCTTATAATGGGTACAAGACGAGTATGAATAATAACGCTTCGTTTGAGCGTAATATATCAAATTTGATGTATTAAAACAACTAAGCCAATGGTGACGAATTTTCTTATAATAAATGGATTGTAAACAATTTCGGTTTTCGAATACAGGTATAATGTATAGTTACCAGCTTGCGAAATATATAAAAAAATATACATGGAAAATGGACTAATGTTCCATAAATTAGTCGCAAGTCGTTTCATCTCTTTCTGATTTTATGGTTGTTAGTCTATTCTTCATGTCTATGGTTCTACTTCTGTCATTCTATTTCTACGATAAGATCTTATATTAAAAAGTTTATTATTTGATTAAACTACCGAATTAATATATTTCTTCATGATTATCTAATACAATTAAAAATAATAAAATTAACTAATTTAAAATATCTATAGATTTCCCTATATTTAAACTGTATTTTGCTTCAGACATTTGTGTGGGAAAATTATGAAAGTTTCATCAAATAATAAATTTTAAAAAAGACGGACAAAATATGGGAAATGCCAAAACGTTTGGCAGTTAGACTGTGAATGGCTGTAATAAGGCAAATTGGTTAGAATATAAATATTGTGGTCGTATAGTCCTGTTTAGTATTTAGATGTAGTTATACAGTGGATTCCCGGTAATATGGCGCCCCCTGTACATTGTAATGATTGAACAGGTTGTACTACACAGTATACAGCGGGGAGTAGCTACCGCCATGTCAGGCGTATTAATGATACAGGGCCTCGAACATACCTGAGCAATTGCATACCCCACCCCTCGTACCAACGACACACTGAAGAGTCAAGTACAAATTTGTGCGAAAGACATACATTGTCCTTAACTGTTTGGGGTTGGGCCCCTCAACAAATTTTGATATAGGGCCTGTCTAAGGTATGCTACGGTTTATATTTATATGATTCAGATAGAATTTTCTTACTTTGATTTGTCAGATTAAAAAGTACTCTTTAAAAAAAAATCCGTATTATGTCTTAGGGAGCGTCCATAAATTACGTGAGGGGTTTTAGACTCCCTCCTCCCTTTTACTTTAATTTACATTTGACTCAACACTGGTCAAGTGTGATTCGCTTGCATGACGGTGGGGAGGAGGGGAGATTAGCAATGAATGTCAAAATCGGTCAAAAATTAACCAAAAAAATCCAGTTTTAGATGGTTTCTTGCGAATAAAATATTACGTGATATTTGCCAAGACCCCCCCCTCCCCTAAGCACCTCACGTAATTAATGGACGCCCCCTTCTGACACGGACCTGCAAAATGTTTGTTGGATTACCGAGAGTCCTCTGTATTTTGAAATATAGATTTAAAGAAACATTAGAACACCAGTACTGAAGTTAATAGAAGCTTTGATTTGTTAGTTATTGTTAATATCGTTGAGGAATACTGTAGCTGTGGGTGGGTACTTGTCAACCGCTTAGAAATCGTTCTTGCCTGCAGCGTTGCAGGACGGAGACAACAGCTTTTACGATGATAATTAAATAATGGACCTTAGAATATTGTGCATAGGGTTGCAAATAGTATGGGGGATACGAGAAACAGCAGTGTTATACTGTATACTATTTACAACTCTATCTAAATATCCGAAGGTCGATATTTAAGAATCAACGAAAGAACACTGAAGTCGAGCTTTCCTTGGCTTATGTTGACGCGTGGTTGAGAGCCTGATGCGGTAGTAGTCTAATGGTTATGTCATTGGATTCGCTATCGAAAGGCTCCGGATTCGAATCTTACTACCGACTTTAGATTAGCAGTTGGGGTTATTAAGATAGCCAGTAATGTATTCCACATTGTCAGTACTTTTTTTTTTCATGATTAAAAATGGATGGATTTGCCAATCACGTGGCTACATGATATTCATCTTCTTCTTCATACATGATATTAAAACAATAACTATTTTGAACCAGTAGAATGTAACTAACAAATCAAAATCATTGATGATAATAAATTACCTACTGTTTAGAATTAAAAAATAAATATTATAAAACAAAGTCTGGCATTAAAAGTCTATTATAAAACAATAATATTAAAAATGTAGATGTTTAATTAGCATAAAATGCTCTTTTTGAAATTTCAATGTTTCTCTTTTGGTTTAAAATTCTTAATGAATCAATATTATTTTCTGCATGTACCTATTGTATTTAAATATAACGTAAGGGTGATGGTATGAAATGTGAGCAAAAATGTTATTGATTAGTTCATTGAGTAATTGTCGTGGCCTATCAGAGACGTTGTGTAGGTACGCTGCGTATAATTAGACTGTCTCGGTGGCGCGGTGGGAGTGTGTACGGTACGACCGCTGCACAAGAGGTCGTGCTCGATTCCCATACGGGACTTTGTGTGATCCACTAATTGTTGTTCCGAGTCTCGGAGTTTTTAGTGTCCGTGAATTGAATGTTTGTGAAGTCCCCCGCGTTTAGAGCTTAAAAACCCTACTGTGGGAGTTGTCTTTTTGAATAAATAATTAAATTAATTAGTGAGATTGTTCTCACTACTATCATCTTTGCTCACGATTCGTGCCCTTGAGCATACTCTTGTGATCACAATGCAGGAATTTCAGTGATTTTGAAGAAGGAAAATGGTTTAGTGGTATTCATCTGTTTTCGAAATTTTGGATAGTTAGAATTTTATGAATATAACCTGATATGCATGTGATTTATTCTATAATAATAATAAACAAAAACGTAATGTGGCAAAGAAACCTGCAGTGAGATCACACCATAAATTACTGTCAAAATATTAGATAATGTTGACAGATTTTGACAGAATAGTATTGTAAAAAAAAATATTTTCGAATTTCATAAAATTGGTTTTAGCTTTGCTTCTGTAGTTTCTATGGATAGCTCGTACAAATATATTGACAATTTATTTTAGAATAAGATCTTTCCATTTTCTCTAATAAAAATTCATAGTATTAATGATAAAAGTTAAAAAGAATTATAATCAGAGGAAATTATAAATTAGATTATAATAGCATTTGAAAATGATAAATTAGAGATATGAATATTTATTTTCGTTATATCAGATGGTAGGAGCGTCGGTCGATGAATGTAAATAAAAACGTAGGTAGAGGTAGTATCCCAAGGTAAATTGACAGTTCAGTGTTATTTCAAGATTGTTTCTAAACAAATTTTATTCCTGAATAAAGTGATGAACAAAATGGCTCTTTATTTTATTTCCTGTACCTACCTACATATTTTTTACAAATACCAAGCAATGGCCGTACCTGCTGCGAGACTAGATAAAAGTGGGCACAAGGCACTGTGTTCGTTTATTACCTATGTAGTTATTGTTTATCATTATATAGATTAGCTGCCAAGAAGTTTACTGCACATACTTCTATTTTTATCTCTACATCACCCTAAGGTTGACTTGTAGAGAATGCATTTAGCATTAAGTCCGCCTTTGTACAATAACTGTGCTTAAATTTATAAATAATTTACAGTACCATCAACATAACTTGACCGGATTGAAGTTAGGTTTTTATCACTTTCGCGCATGTCATAGAGATGCGACCCTAAAATTACTAACGAAAACGATTAATTATGTTAAATTGATTAAAAATACTAACAACATTTTAATTCAAAAATATAAAAACACTATTCATAAAAGTTTAAAATTAGAACAGTTACAGTAAATACTAAAGAAACTTTGAAAAACAATTTCTTTACGAAAATAATCACAAAAAAACATGAGTTAGTAATACTAATTATGACAATGTGATGCGTAATCGCATCTCTTATTCTCTTGGTTTAGTTACTGCCCCCGCCCCCCGCTTCCTGTCACCATTTACTTCCAAAAAATGCATCTGCACAACCACTTGTCGCCTACTTCAGTCCGGCCTAGTTATGTTGATCATACTGTATGTTTGTAGTCTCTACATACCTACAGTGTGGATTCTAGGATAATTTGAGGCAGGGCTAAAATTTGATAGTGCTCTTCACCTTTGGACAACATGCATACGATGGTGGTGCCCATTATGTTTCATCTAATACCACCATTATGAGTTGCCAGCAGGGAGAGGTAACCTGGCCGGGTATACGGTCCTAAACACATACTCCGCTACATGATGCTGAGCCCAGTGCAATTTCTCTTTAATTAAAATGATGATTCACCATTTTATAAAATAATATGCTTCCTAAATTTTTAAAACCAAACACCCACCAAATGTGTTCTATTTTTGGAAATTGGGTTCCAAAATCAATTCAATGTTGCTATATTGGCAATCCAGTTTTCTTTTCTAACACCATAACAAGAAATTGGTCCTTTCTTCAATAGTAGTATAGTAGCAAGATTATTTATAACTTTTATAGAGCACTTGCTATTTCAATAACCTTAAGGCTGAAATCTGTAGAGCGTACTTTGGCTTAGCTCAAACTTAGGATAAGTCAAACTTGAAGAATGTTATAGCTTAGCATAATCTTGGATGATTACATCTAAAAAGACAATAGTCAGCATGCACTTTGTCAAGTACAGTACGATCAACGTAACTTGACCGGATTGAAGTTAGGTTTTTATCACTTTCACGCATGTCATAGAGATGTTACCCTAAAATTACTTACGAAAATGACTAAATATGTTTAATCAATTAAGAATACTAACATTTTAATTCAACAATATAAAAACACTATTTAAATTAGATTATAAGAGTTTAAATTTAGAACAGTTACAGTAAATACTAAAGAAACTTTGAAAAACAATTTCTTTATGAATATAATCATAAAAAAACATGAGTTAGTAATACTAATTATGACAATGTAATGTATAATCGCATCTCTAATTCTCAGTTTAGTTACCCCCCGCCCCCCGCTTCCCGTCACCATTTACTTCCAAAAAATGCATCTGCGCAACCACTTGTTGCCTACTTCAGTCCAGCCTAGTTACGTTGATCCAACTGTATCTTGTAATGTATAACTTAAGCTAAGCCAACATGCACTATAGATCTCAGCCTATGATTGTCAGTAACACTGGCAATAAATTAAGTATAAAAAAAAAAACTTGGATACTAGCAACGTAGTTCACTGACAATGCCATGGTCACCATTGGGACTTTTATACTAATTTACGAGGTTATAGGTTATGTCAACAGAAAGTTATAATCACAATCATTTTATTAACAAAAACTTAAATAGTACTTAACACTAGTGAGTCAAAATATCACATTAGTCGTCTTCTATCATCTCCACGTCGTCTCCTTCGTCCTTTTTCTTTCCTGAACCAGCTTTTTTAGCCGAAACCATTAATTTGTACTGCTCCAGTGCTTCGCCTAAAGGCTCAACAAATCTGTCGAATTCTATATCCCTCATCGCGTCTAACACATCTTGACCGGTCAAAGCTTTTCTCTTTTTGTTTTTAACAATATTTGTAGCGGCAGAAGTCACGTATAACACAAAAACTGATGCGGCTTTTGCTAGTCCCGTTCGCGCCTCTTTTGATATAGAAACACCCTCTGGTAACGCTTCCTTGACTATCCTGGTGACTACAGTCATAGGGAGATTCAGATCTTCCAGCTTTTCCGCCATTATTAGTACCTATTTATGATTATTAATGTTGGAATAAACAAGACAGTAAAATTTAACGCATCTGCTGCGCGCGAAACTTTTGATTGTTTGACATTGACAATTTTGACAATCCAAGAGTCTACTGTCGTTTGTCAATGTCAAACGACACTGACGACAGTGGTAGAAATTTTCTACTAACCCTCTCCGCAGTCGGGTAAAAAAAGTGTAAAGGCGGGTTATTTTAATGGTGCAGGTGAACGAGTGCTCAGGCGTTGCTTGCAAGACTTGGGGCAATTTTCGCTGTTATTATGAAAAATAATATTGCTGTTTTTAATAAAAAATAATCTTTATTTATTATAAGTGGCGGTAGCCTAATGGCTAAGCCATCGGTCTCGCAATCGTGAGGTCGCGGGTTCGAATCCTGCCTATTATACTACCGACGTAAACCCACTCCTAACACAAGCCATTAGGCTTAGATGGAGGGGTTAACAGGATTGCTTGTAATGTGGGACCAAAATCCCACATTGCTAGTTATCTTTAAAAAAAAAAGCTTATGCTCTTTTAAGTAATGCACGTTGGGCTCTTTCTATTTTATGCATTACGTAAATAATTTTACTTGGGGTAAGTTTATTGAATATAAAGCGTCAATGTATATTAAAAAGAACGTTGGCCCAAGGACACTCCCTTGAGGAACACCGTATAGCACTTCGATTAGATTATAACCTTCTGCACGAGGTACCCCATGATAACCTTTTCCATTCTTTCACTGCGATATGATTTAGTCTTGTGCAACCAGGTATGCCAAGAACCAAAAAGTGTGATTTTTTCCAACAATATTTTTCGGTATACGGTGTCAAACGTTTATGCAAGATCCAGGAAGACGCTTGCCTCTAAGTTATGCGTAATAGTCAACAGCATTTATAACGGTATCCTCCGTGGATCTCGCCTTCTTAAAACCATACTGGTTGTCAGTTATCAACTTATTTTTCTCTAAATAGGCCGGAAGCCTATAGTTGAGTTTCTCAAGATCTTTGGAGAAAGTCGTTAACAAGAATATTGGTGGATAATGACATCCGCTATATCACCACTCTTATAGGCAGGACAAACATTAGCAACTTTTAGATAGTCGGGTTACGATGCCGTTTGACATACTTACATTAAATAAAAGCGCCATTGGCCTAGCTAGGCTTTCCTGACATCTCTTAAAAATGCTGTTATTATTATGTCAATATGTCATCAAGACTAGGCGCTGAGGAGGTTTGAAAATTACCAATAATTTTAGACACTTCAAACTCATCAGTTAGCTTATGAAAGGAGTTACTATTATATTCGTATTGAATAAGTTTACTGTCGCGTTTTTCTCTCTTTCTAGCGTCTAATGCACTGTACCAAATTTTTTGCGATCCATGGCTTTTTGATGGTTCTGAACTTCGAAAAATATATACTTTCGTGTGGTCTTTAATTTTAATGTTAAGAGTGAAGTAGTTTACTGCCTATGCTATATCACTATGAGTATATAGATTTGTCCAGTTAATGGAGTTGATAACATCAGCAGGGTCATCAAGGTTCAAGACAGTTCGTGATTTCGGGGAACATAGCTTCGGCTGTTGTTTGAGGAGGTCAAATACTACCATGTCGTCATCCATAACACCAGTATCACAAACCATAGTAATCGCCGTGCTATTAGATTCGATTAATACGTGGTCTAAACAATTATCACCTCTTGTAGGAAAGTTGTGACTAGGATAATAGCCATAATGGCTGGTTAAGTCTAAGTACTTAGTCAGAAAATTTACGTCACCAATAATAGCACATGTACGCCCTTTGCACATTTTCATAACAGAATCAAGTGATAGAAAAATTTGAAGTCCAGACCCAGGAATCAAACCCGAGACTTCCGTAGCCAAACCGGGGCCAGAAGCGAACCACCTATCTGGACTATGTTACTAACCTCAAATTTTTCCATCCCTTGATGCTCGTGGTTCGCTTCTGGCCCCGGTTTGGCTACGGAAGTCTCGGGTTCGATTCCTGGGTCTAGACTATTGTATTTGTAAAGTAATTGGCAAGAAATGCCTATAAAAATTACTTCAGAATCAAGTGAATTACATAAGTTGGTAATGTTGGTGTAAGATAATATATAATAATAATTTAATATTATGTCTAATATCTTGGGACAGCTTACACAAAGCTATCTGATCCCAAATTAAGCAGAGCTTGTACTATGGAAAACAGACAACCGATATACATACTTATATTTTTCTAAATACATACATATTATAGATAAATAACACCCAGACACAGAATAAATCATCGTGCCCAACATACAAAGTTTTATCCCGGGCCCCACCCGGATCGAACCCACAACCTCTGGCGTAGCAGTCGGATACACTCCCACCCCGCCACAGAGGCAGTCAGTAAGATAGAATCTGTACACTGCTGGAATTGAAAACATTTGAGTTTATGAAAGGCGGTTCTATAATAGTAGCGTGAAGTTCAGGCTTAGTCAGTACGACTATGCCATCATTTTAATTGAAATATGTTTTGAAACACTGATAATTGTGATTACTGATTATAGTACTTGAACTTGTATTAAAATGTTCTTTTAATGATTTCGCATTTCTAAATTTGTTTTGCAGTTTTGCCTTTATCATGATGGTGGTGATGTATAAATAAGTTTCGAGCAATTTCTTTTTCGACATATTTGCCATATGAAAATGTAAGGCGCTAGGTAAAAATGCATAATTGATTTTGTCCCATGCCATTTGGCTATTACTCAGATGGCACCAAATAGATGAAAATTCCCTGGATTTGGAATAGTTTGTAATACCTATAATGTGCCGGATTACAGCGAAGTTGTCTTTAAAATATGCACTAATTAATTCCTTCAAAAACTCGACGACAGTTTGTGAATAATTGGATATAAATTGTTCACTGTTAATTTCACATTTTTTTTCTTATGTGGGTGAAGATGCAAATTAAAAGTACAAATTAAAAAAAAAAATCGTGAACATTAGTGACGTTACAATAGATTTCTCTTAAATCGATAACGTAAGTACTTTTGTGGCTTTGTAATCTAATCATTCGTCAAATTTAATCTGACTGTTCCATAAATACATAACATGCATTATGTAAAGTGCTACTGAATATCTATTGATATTTTATGTAACCGTGTAATTGAAACCCTGACTAACATTTGTGCGTTATTCGAACCGAGACCGAACTCATTTTTTTAACACGCTTTTATTAACTTCATACGTATGATAAGTATGTATGTCAATTGTTAGTATGTAATGGAATATTTGAACGTGTTTTTTACCCACTTTAAAACGTCGGATTTAATTGAAACTTCACACATACTTATAACAAATACCGATCACAATACAATCCGATAACAAAGGGAGTAAAATAGGGGTTGCAACTTTTTATGAAACTCCGTTTATACACTTTTATAGAAAATCATACTAAAAATAGTTTAAAAAAACTTTAAGCACGCTTTTTTAAGTAGCTGTAATAAAAAACAAAAAATAATGGTTTATAAGTTTAAAAAAATTAGTTATTATGAAAAAAAACAATTTATAATAAAAAAGCGTGGGGTGTTATATATCGTCACAAGCACCCCACGCATTTTTACGACAAACTGTTTTTTTTTTAACATAATGAAGATTATTTTTTAGCACAACTATTTACAAAAGCGCATTTTTGTAGTTTTTTAAAGAATTATTTATTAATTGTAATTGACTGTTCTATTCTCTAGCATTCAAATAATTTATACCTGAACTAACTGTACGCGCAACATCGTATGCGTAAATTTTCCCCGTTTTTGCAACATTTCTCATTGCTGCTCCGCTCCTATTGATCGTAGCGTGATGTCATATGCCTATAGCGTTCCTCGATAAATGCGCTATCCAACAGTGAAACAATTTTTCAATTCGTATCGGTAGTTTTTGAGATTACCGCTTTCAAACAAACAAACAAACTCTTCAGCTTTATAATATTAGTATAGATAATGATCTGGCTGGCCTCTTAGTCTAGTGGTTAGTAACCCTGACTGCTGAACCAAAGGTCGTTGGATTGATACCCACCCATGATAATTCTTTGTGCGATGAGTGAGATTGTTTATCTACAGTCTGGGTGTTTTATCCATAATATTTATCAGTTGTCTGGTAACTATTGCATATCTGCCTAGAGAGCCTTAGCTATACCATAACTCTGAGGAGTGGCTGAACACTAAGATGCTAAGTTATTTATTGTTCTCAAAAAGTCAATGTATCAAAAGGACAAAGACGATTTATTTCTACTGTCGTTGTTAATCTTGATATTTATTTATTTAGGTTCCTACCTTACTAAACTAACTCAAATCTACTCACGTAAACAAAAATATATTAAAACCGAAAGTTTAAACAGAGATAAGACCGTGGCATTCCTTCGTTGTTTTAGTGCAAGATCAGCTTTTTAAATATTGTAATCTAGAATATTTATGTATCATTTACACACTAAGAAAGTATTTAACCGCAACATCTTCTCGTTGAGTTCACTGACCTGAAAATACCGCAGCAATACAAAGACAAAATATGTAAATATTGATTTTCAACAACCCCTCTTGACATTATAATAACTGACGGCCTACATAAACTCATTCTAGTAAAAGCAAAGTCCTAATGTAATAGATTAGGGGGACATTTAATCGGAATAAAATATTATTTTAGCTCTATAGTTATGTTGATTCAAACACACATTGCGCAAACTCGAATATCTAAGCTCGCCATTTTGTAACTTAACTAGTATGTCAGTCAGTCAGTGCGGCACCGGCATAGCTCAGGCGGAGACGTTTTTCGCGCGCTCGCGTATCGATTTTATTCGTTCCTGTATGACATAGTGTTATTTTGATGTTTTTTTGACCGAAAACGTGATAAATAATACGTTGTCCCATCTCTAAATTGGGATTAGTTCGCGTGTTTCCGTGGTTACATTTCATTTTTTTTTAATTACAATTTTGTGCTTCACTGAAAACGTTGCTGTTATGTGCGATGATAATGGAATTGTTTTTGGAATTAAAATGAGGTGAGATTTATGAGTTATTCATTAATTTTCATTGAATTTAATCGATTTCATGGTTTTCTCGTGAAAATCGATAACGATGCCGTACTGTGTTCAACACTAGCCCTAATATTATTGGTTACTTTTTCAAATGTTATGTCACACAATATTTTTCGGAAAAAAAATGAAGTAGGTATAAACAATATTCTTATCTTTCTAGTAAAGTATTTCAAATTCGTTCTTATTTTTTTTTAACTAGTATTTTACGGAACGCTGAAATATTTAATGGACCCTGCGTATTCTTTAAAATGATGTCGGTAGGTAATAAGATCCTTTAGATAAATTTGAATTGTATACAAAATACCTATTGATAGAACTGTGGGTCGACGATAAATTTGTAATTAACCTGCTCATTAAATGTTACTGCTCATTAATGTGCCTACTTTGTTTATTAAACACTAGGTATCTGTGATAGTAGGTAGGTATTACGAAAGATAGCGGGTCGAATTCTTACCAAGTGTGTTTTGTATCGAACCGATAAATAAAATATATTTTTTTATTACATAAAAATTCAATTTGAAATAAGCATTTAGTCATCATTTTAACTTGATTCGGCGATCGTTGAGATCGGCGTTGAAACTTTTCGGGGGTTTTGTAACGTCAAATCCCTCCTTGTGGATGCCTGCCTATATGTTTATTTTAATAAGACAGATATCTGATAAACATTATACCAATCTATACTGTATACAAATATTATAAAGAGGAAAGATTTGTATTTATGTATGTAATAAATAAACTTAAAAATTACTAGACCGATTTCAAAAAATCTTTCATCGTTGGGAAGCTACACTATCCCCGGGTGACATAGGCTACTTTTTATCCCTGTATTCCCATAAGAACGGGAACTACGCGGGTGAAACCGCGAGGCGTCCGCTAGTATCTTATAATGAGATACACACGCCCAAACACAGAATAAACAATTGTTCTTACACTTACTGGGTGGGGATCGAACCGACGACCTCTGTCATAGCTTAGCATTCAGGGTCACTGGTTAGTGACCATCTTTTTGACTAAAAAAAAGATTTGTACATTAAATATTACATCTCCATTTATTATAGGAATTATTTAAATACTTAGTACTATAAGTACTTCGTTTTTCTGGTTAAAGTAACCCGAAACTATAGACCTAAACATCAGAATTTAAAAATAAAACTTATGTAGGTAATTTCCCAACAATGATTTGAATTCGTGAGCTCATATGATAAGAATCTGGTAAGGAACTCGCGAATACGGCAACTCTTTTTATATCCGTTGCGAAATTGTTCATAAACATATATATATACATATGTTAAAAACATCCCACCAAACAAAATATTCATAAATAAAGCAAGTTAAATTCTCACAGACGTCTTCTTTTTTTTTAATTGACGTATGTAAGCAAATGAAGCTAATGCATAATGTTCTAGTTCTATTTGTTGTACTGGCCTGTTGATCTAGTTGTTAGTGACCCTGACTGCTAACCCGGAGGTCGTGGGTTCGATCACCACCCAGTATAAAACTTTGTGTGATTAGCACGATGGTTTATTCTGTCTGGGTGTTATTTATCTATAATATGTATGTATTTAGAAATATATAAGTATGTTTATCAGTTGTCTGGTTTCCATAGTACAAGCTCTGCTTAGTTTGGGATCAGTTCAGGCGTTGTGTGAGTTTTTTTTTAAAGACAACTCTTCGGCGGCAGCCTAATGGCATCACGCAATACTACCCAATGTACTACAGACGTGAACCTGTCGTGTGGGGGGGGGGGGGGGGAGTCTAAAAACTCCCCAAATATTACCAAGGGGTAGAGGGGGGTCTAAAAGTGGTTTGTAAAAAATCACGTGATTTATGGGGCGCCCTTACATAACGTTGCATCGAAGCCGGGTGAATCGATTATTAATGAATATTTAAAAATTATAAAGGTATTTCTAGATTAGAAGATCTACCTAATTATACAGACATTGCATCATCGATGACAGATATTGAGATATTATGTATACTTACGTAGTAGTAATTATCTCAATGATGACAGAGCATCGATCATAGGCTTAAAAATGTTTTTTTTTTTGAAAATTTGAATTTTAAAATTAAATTTTCAAGCAACTTGTCGAATGCTTACAAAAGTTATAACGATTTTATCTGCTAGATCTTAAATAACAAAAAAAAAATACTTGGAGTTCCTGCGTTGGGTTTTTCGGAGCCCCTGGGTACAATATTGAAGGATTCTCCAATAAAATATCAAGCAATTTTTCGAATGCCTACAAAAGTTACAACTGATAGACCTGAGATTGCGTAGACTCGACAAAGAAAACAATAAAAAAAATACTTCGAGTTCCTGCGCTGGGTTTTTGGGTTTGGCAGCCCCTGGGTAACATATTGAGGAACTGTCCTATAAATTTTCAAGCCATTTTTCCAATGCTATCAAAAGTTACAACGCTTTAATCATCTAGATCTAAGATTACATGCTCGGCGAAAAAGTCAGCTAGTTTCAGCGACATTGTTGTTCTTCTATCATACTGGTGTGACTTGTAGTAGTCATACCAGTAAGTTGATGTTAAGAAAGGTCGAATAATCGGCAAATTTCTGGCAGGGTCATGGACATATAAAGCATCTTTCAGACTTCCAGACGGTTGGAAACAAACGTACAAACCTTCTGACCAAAGATTCGGCGTGACGAATAAAGGCCATTCTTTTCTTCCTTTTGATATCAGAATTAATATTTTATATTAAATCATTCGTTACAAGTACTTTGGCCAATATTTAAGCACATATAGTTTTTACCTTTGTTGTAAGTAGATGCTCCTACTACATATATTGTACCCACTAAGGCTGATTTTGCTTTATCTCATGTTTTAACTTTTTGATAATACAATTTGGATCAGTCCTTTAACTTGGTGTATAGTATATTAGTCGCAGCACCTTACCCCCATATCAAGTTAGCAATTTGAAAAGAGTAGCTGCGGGTTTTTATTGCCAGGTTCTTTTCTTCGGCTTTACCTATTGTTTACAAACTTGGCATGTACATGTAGAATCCCGACGTATCACAAGAGTTGTTTTGCATAATAAGTGAAAAAATAAATAAATTACAACAGCCGTCTACACTGTTAGAAACAAGCAAGGTTACCTTGGCGGGAACACTTGTTTCCAACCGTCTGGAAAACGCTTTACCAAGACTCTATCATATCGATTTTAAAAATGTATTTTCACACGTAAAGAAACTGCCTCTAAAAACGATGACAGCTCCGTTTTGCCGCCTTTTCACAGCACAAAAGATACATTGTGTGATTGTAAATTGACCGCTTTTTTGCACTAGTAAATTTATCGTTCAGGAACAAGTAAGTTGCGTCAATTCTTTTTATAGCAGAACTCCTTGCGTGACTGGTTTTAGAACGTGTCATACAAACTACTCGTAGATAGGTAGGTATTAAAATAGTTTTTTGTAATCCTGTTTTGTTTATCCGGTTTAAGCTGGATTTATGGCTTGTTGATAAGACTTGCTACTTTAATATCATACACTTTTTGTGGGCTTGTATTTCTTAGGAATTTCATTTAAAACATTTTTGAGAACATTGATGGGTGTGATAAAAAGTGTGCTATGTTCTTCTGCTCCTCTCCTATTGATCGTAGCGTGATGTCATATAGCCTATAGCCATCCTCGATAAATGGGTTACCCAATAGAAAAAATTTTTTTCAATTCGTACCCGTAGTTCCTGAGATTACCGCGTTCAAACAAACAAACAAACTCTTCAGCTTAATAATATTAGTATAGATTTATTTCTTTGGCGGCGTCCAGAAATGGCGTGAGGCGATTTAGACTGATAATACTTATACTCAATCCAATTTCAGAAAATGTATTGTGAAAAAAAATACAATAAAAGATAGAATTTTTTTAAGTCCAGACCCAGGAGTCGAACCCAAGACTTCCGTATGCCAAACCGGGGCCGGAATCGAACCACCTATCTGGACTATGTTACTAGACCTCAAATTTTTCTTTTCTTTCATGCTCGCGAGTTGGGCCCTCGCATTGTATTTATAAAGTAATTGGCAAGACATGCCTATAAAAATTACTTTAATTACACGTGAAATTTGACAAGACCCACCCCTTCTACACGTGAAATTTGGTGGTTTAATTTTTTTTTTTAATTTAATAATTTAATGGACGCCTGCCTAATAATAAATTTCAAAGATGTAAGATCAAAGGATACAACAACAATTTACTATCGAATTTTAAATACTACTTATGTATTCACACAACTTTTATTATATAATGTCTAGATGGAGCATTCCCTCAGTAAACCTATTAAAAAAATGAAGCTACTATTTTTGACGTTTGACACTTGTTAAAACTGGCGCGCTAAAACAACTAAACTACAGTACGATCAACGTATCTTGACCGGATTGAAGTTAGGTTTTTATCACTTTCGCGCATGTCATAGAGATGCGACCCTAAAATTACTTACAAAAACGATTAGTCGATTAAAAATACTAACAACATTATAATTCAACAATATAAAAACACTATTTAAATGAGTTCATAAAAGTTTAAATTTAGAACAGTTACAGTAAATAATAAAGAAACTTTGAAAAACAATTTCTTTACCAAAACAATCACTAAAAAACATGAATTAGTAATACTAATTATGACAATGTAATGCGTAATCGCATCTCTAATCCTCTTGGTTTAGTTACCGCCCCCGCCCCCCGCTTCCTGTCACCATTTACCTTCAAAAAATGCATCTGCGCAACCACTTGTCGCCTACTTCAGTCCGGCCTAGTTACGTTGATCGTACTGTATGGCTAGGCAGTTGTAAAAATGGCGGCAAACTAACCGGCCATTATTTTTACAGCTCCGAGTTTAACTTGTAAAAAATGATTTGAATACGTGATAATTGACTAAGAACGAGACTTTGTGCATGTAATAAGCGCATAAATACTTGACACTGGCAGACATTAGCCGTTAAAACGGCTAGATTGCCATAAACTGAAAGAAGAAAAAGATGGCTAGGGAGTTGTAAAAATGGCGGCAAACTAACCGGCCATTATTTTTACAGCTCCGAGTTTAACTTGTAAAAAATGATTTGAATACGTGATAATTGACTAAGAACGGGACTTTGTGCATGTATTATGCGCATAAATACTTGATCTTGGCAGAAATTAGCCGTTAAAACGGCTAGATTGCCATAAACTCAAAGAAGAAGAACTATGGCTAGAACATCTGATAGGAGTCTTCTTACCTCTCAAAAAGTACGTCCACTTGACCGTACATTTTGACAGTTCTTTGCTTCAATTTTATATGCCGGATTAGGAATCTAGACATTATATAATCAAAGTTACACAATTACAATTTTGTACTTAATTCTACCAGCGTAGCAGTTATCAGGTTATAGCGAGATACCTAGTAATCTGCAGTGCTCAAATTAATAAATACCTTTTAGTTACCTAGTACTTACGGGGCAATTAACTGCACTTAGCCCCTAGGTTAGGCTAATAAGCGTATACACCACTGACACTTTATACTTAACTAGCGGACGCCTCGCGGTTTCATCCACGTAGTTCTGGTTCTCGTGGGAATACAGGGATAAAAACCCGCCTGCACAAAAAAGATGGAAACAAAATCCCCTACAGAATTATATATCAGTCGGAGGCATTAATAGATCTCGATGAACTTAGTAAAGTGCTTCCGACTGCATGAAATTAAATAATTCTGTTTATTATCTGTCTTGTTTCCATCTTTTTTGGGCAGGCGGGTTTTTTATATATATATTTTTTTATTTTATACTTTTGAGTGGTTGTAGGATGTAACAACTAACTTTTATCACAGCTATCGTTAAGTATTAAAAATTGAAAAAAATAATGGTTGCTAACTAACTATTTTAGTATCACAGTCATAATGCTTAAGAGATTTAATCTTTCTCTGTAATCTGATATCCTTAATGCAGTATCCGAAACAACTTTTTTTTCACAGCTCTTTATTTTGACACCTCACAGCCGCCATGTTTGTTTTTTTCAAACGTCACCTATCTTAGAACACTTGGGCGGTCAAGACAAATCTAACGACGCGGCGACGTCTTAATTGTTCAGTGGTTTGTGAGATATGAGGTAATAAAGAATATTACATACAAGATACGCGCGAAAAACATAACCCTTCCTCACAGTCGGGTAAAAAGTAGCCTATGTCACCCGGGGATAATGTAGCTTCCCGACGGTAAAGAAACTTTTGAAATCGGTCCAGTAGTTTTTAAATTTATTCGTTACATACAAAAATACTAACCTTTTCTCTTTATAAAATTAGTAAAAAATATAAATAGATAATTTACACTTAAACACTGTCTAAACCAGTTGCGTAGTTTTAAAGATTTAAGCATACATAGGGATATAGGGACAGAGAAAGCGACTTCGTTTTTTACTATGTAGTGATAGGTATAAATTGCAATTTAAGAAAAGTTGTTTGAAATAGTGCAATATGTCATTTAACTTATTTATTTACCACTTCCTGCAAAAAGCGGACTTAATGCCATAGGCATTCTCTGCCAGTCAACCTTTGGGTGGTGGCGAGAAGAGGGCAGCAGGTGCATATTATTTAAATTATTACATTAAAACAAAACGAAACTAAATATGTAAACACAAAACATATACATACTAAGGAAGACTATATATGATTGTATAATAGGTACTGTTTGTGGGTCCTGCGTTCCCCCAGGGTCTGCGCCCTGTACCTGGGCATCGCTGACGCCGTCCTACTTACGGCACTGATCGTGACCTCTGACTTAGCAGTAAATCATTACCATTAGACCAACAGGCCGCACTTTTATACATAAAAATGGCTATAAAAATGCAAATACAACCACAGTCTACCTCTTTAATTTGTGGTACAACACTAAAACCACGTGGTATAATAACAAAGGACAAAAGACGCGTGTAGGTCACTGTCGCAGTGAATATTATCATGAAAATACACTGAAAATAGGTAGGTAAGTATAATGTAGCGTTTCCTCATTATTGTGTATATTTGTAGCTTGCGGCTTGCGTAGTAACTCATGTAGTTATTTGCTATGCTTATCTTTACCACTTAATTTTAAGTGGTTTTTACTTAGCCTGTGAAAAAAATAAATGGAAAAATCTTTTGATACTTGATTACAACCATAACTAGGTACCTTACATTATACGAGTGTTAGGCTGAAGAGTTTGTTTGTGTGTTGTTTGTTGTGTTTGAATGCGATAATCTCAGGAACTACTGGTTCGAATTGAAAAATTCTTTCAGTTTTGGGTACCCCATTTATGGACGAAGGCTATAGGTTATATAACATCACGCTACGGCTAATAGGAGCAGAGCAGCAATGAAAAATGTTGCAAAAACGGGGAAAATTGAGCGGGTCAGCTAGTCTCCGAAAATATTAGACCAATTTAGATGAAATTTGGTATAGAGGTTGCTTGAAGCTTCAGGAAGGCTTTTGCCATGAGAGCGATTCAGCAAAAGCTAGAAGGGAACATAGAACGTTTTATTTATAGGTTGGCACTTTATACTAATCTATAGATACTAATAGTATAAAGCTGAAGTTTGTTTATTTGTTTGATCGCGATAATCTCAGGAACTATAGGTTCGAATTGAAAAATTCTTTCACTTCATTCATAGCGTGATATTATATTTTTCCTTGATAAATAGGCTATCCAACATAGCCCATTTATCAAGGGAAAATATAATATCACGCTATGACCAATAGGAGCGGAGCATCAATGAAAAATGTTGCAAAAACGGCGGGTCAGCTAGTGTGTTATTTAAGAAAATAATGTAATACCTATTTATGAAAATAGGTACCTCATTTTAACACAGAGTTTAAATTAATATTTATAAATAGTAACACTATGTATTCTTCAAGGCTGAACAACTTGTTTAAATAACATAGACAATTATTACTGTTTTACATGAAAAAAGAGATGCTTAGTTATTTACGAAATACTTACATTGTAATTGTTTAGACTGGCCTGTTGGTCGAGTGGTTAGTGACCCTGACTGCTAAGCCAGAGGTCCTGGGTTCGATCCCCACCCAGGATGTGTGTTGAACTTTGTGTGTTGAGCACGATGGTTTATTCTGTGTTTGGGTGTAATTTATCTATAATAATGTATGTTTATCTATAATTCGAATTATTTAAGTATGTTTATCAGTTGTCTAGTTTCCATAGTACAAGCTCTGCTTAGTTTGAGATCAGATAGCGTTGTGTAAGTTGTCCCAAGATGTTATTAGAATTAAATTACGAGTAAGTACGATTTACAAAATCTATTATGTTAAACATATTCATATGTAATCAGTTGTCTGGTTCCCATAGTACAGGCTCTGCCTAGTTTGGGTTCAGATGGCAGTGTCGATGCTAGTGGGGAGCAGAACGGGCCCTTGCCCTGGGCGCCCCCCACGTTAAAGAGGCACCCAATAACACGTTGAAGTGGTACAAACTAGGAATATTACGGAGGTCATTTTACCGGAACAGGGTCCCTAACTATCTTATTTTTCCTTTTCGCGTCAAGCCCGCGCTTTTAACCGTCAAAATCTTAACATAATGGTACCTGTATAGAGAGCTGCGCTTAGAAATGCATGACATGCGCGCGGACATCTTTGAGCGCATGCGCCAATTCGCGCGGGCTTCGCGAAATCGAAAATAAACATAAGGAGAGAAGGCGGAGTCGGACGCTTTAACATTTTTTTTTCTTTAAAAAAGATAACTAGCAATTTGGGATTGGGTCCCACATTACTAGCAATCTTGTTAACCCCTCCAGCTAAGCTCAAAGGCTTGTGTTAGGAGTGGGTCCACGTCAGTAGTATAATGGGTAGGATAAGCTACAGCCGCTTTATCGTGAGTCCGATTTCGACAAACCAGTTAGGTTTGTCGAAATCGGACTCAGAGTGGTAAGAGAAGATGAATATGTTGATATAAGGCTTAAGAAAAAAAGATAAAAAACAAACATTATTCAGCCATATTAAATGTGTGAAGGAAAAACCTGCGATCACAGGGTATCGTGTCAATTTATCCTTCATACGTTTATAATGTACTAGCTGTCCCGCGCAATTTCGTATGCGTAAATTTTCCCCGTTTTTGCAACATTTATCATTGCTGCTCCGCTCCTATTGGTCGTAGCGTGATGTTATATAGCTTATAGCCTTCCTCGATAAATGGGCTACCTAACAGAAAATATTTTTCCAATTCGGACCAGTAGTTCCTGAGATTGCCGCGTTCAAACAAACAAACACTACAGCTTTATAATATTAGTATAGATTAATTACAAACAAGGAACAAGGAAAAATGTCCTCAATTCATATTGCGCAGGAGTGTATTCTCATGTTAGCGTTTGTAAATAATCTTAATAATTATATTTGAGTAGCGTTCAGTTAGGTCATGGTTATTTGCAGAGTAAATAGCAATTATTTATGGTTATTTATTTGTTTATATTTGTAAAACTATATGTTAGACTTTATGGATTGTTTTTTTTTTAAAAGATTATTAACTTCAATTGCATCGGTTGTTTGGTAGGGGTTGTTTAAGATACGGGGCTGTTGCTGGTTAAGAGGGTGTGGAGAGGATTTGATTCACAATAGGACAGGGCAAGGTTTGTGTCAATTATGTTTTTGAAAAGAAAGTACACTAAGTAAACTAAGTATTTAATTTTTATTAAAACGCGGGCAATTCGCGAATTCGTTCCCGTCATAATTTTGAAGAATAAAATTTTAATATGTGCTATTCCATACTATAATCTATCTCTGTATCAAACTTTGTCTATATCCGTTTATCCGTTGTGACGTGATTGAATAACAAACATCCATCCATTAAGCGGGTTGGTAGCCTAATGGCTAATCCGTCTCGCTATCGTGAGGTCGCGGGTTTCAATCCTACCCATTATACTACCGACGTGAACCCACTCCTAAAACAAGCCTTTAAGCTTAGCTGAAGGTTACCAAGTTTACTAGCAATGTGGGACTCAATCCCACATTGCTAGTTATCTTTAAAAAACATAGATACCATCCATACATCCAAACTTAAGCGTTTACTTATACTATACTAGCTGTCCCGCGCAACTTCGTCTGCGTAAATTTTCCCCTTTTTTTTAATCCTATGTTACTTCTAATACCTCCAAGAATATGTGTACAAAGTTTCATGATGATCGGTTGAGTAGTTTTCGCGTGAAAGGGTTACAAACAAACTTACATTCACATTTATGTATTAATAGGGATAGATAGATGCCTGACACGAATCTCTTGCCTGAGACGATTTTCGCGCAACTTCGTCTGCGTAAATTTTCCCTGTTTTTGAAATATTTTTCATTGCTGCTCCGCTCCTATTAGTCATAGCGTGATGTTGCAAAGCCTATAGCCTTCCTCGATAAATGGGCTATCCAACAGTAAAATATTTTTTTTGATTCGGAGTAGTAGTTCCTGAGATTATTGCGTTCAAACAAACAAACTATTCAGCTTTATAATATTAGTTTGATATAATATGTATATAAATTAACATAAAAATGCTTTAAAAATAAACAAAAAACATTACGACCCCTTCCGACTCTCCCCTCTTGATAGTTCCCTCGTAGCAACCAAAGCACAAACATAACTGACTGCCTCTGTGGCGCGGTGGGAGTATATCCGACTGCTACGCAAGAGGTCGTGGGTTCGATCCCCACTCAGGATAAAACTTTACGTCATGAGCGCGATGGTTTATTTTGTGTCTGGGTGTTATTTATCTATAATATGTATGTATTTAGAAATATATAAGTATGTTTATCAGTTGTCTGGCTTCCATAATACAACCTCTGCTTAGTTTGGGATCAGATAGCGTTTTGTGAGTTGTCCCAAGGTATTATTAAATATAACTTCCAACGAGTTACACATAGAGTTATTGGACAAGATTTAACCTTTTATCCGCCACTGACGTCAATTAACGTCAAATTTAAAACGTACTTACGACGCCAACGACGGCATGGCACGTCGAAGAACCACTTTTTGAGTACTGTTAATAGCCGTCTGTGGCGGTCAATTATGTTAATATAAGTTTAATTAGGGCGACCGAAACGAGCCCTTACACTATTTCAAAACGTATGCACTTTTAGAATCTATTACGCTTTTTGGTTTGGACTTTGATATAGTAATTTTAGTTTATGTCAGTGCATCTCGTGACCAGAAGGCTAGCCTTTTCTTTGCACAGAGAATAAGCATTGCCATACAACGGGCAATGCTGCCAGCATTATATACTTTCTTTTGGGCACTATACCTGTTGACGTCGATGGGGAGGAATTCTTCGTCGCCTAACTACTTTTTTTGACTCCCTTTTTATAAATAAAATAAATAATAATAGCTTATAATTAATTACATTGAAAATTTTCATTTTTATAAAAAACTAACACCCAGTTTATGTCTAAGTGTATTATCTATTAGGCCTGTTGTTCTAGTGGTTAGTGACCCTGACTGCTAAGCCGGAGGTCGTAGGTTCGATCCCCACCCAAGATAAAACTTTGTGTGATGAGCACGATGGTTTATTCTGTGTCTGGATGTTATTTACACTTTTTATTGCTGCTAACAGTTACCAATTTCAACACTTAAATTTTTGTTACAAATAAAGCTTTGTCAAAAGTTGATAGACCAATATTTCTTGGCCGTATACTGACAATACATTAAATACTTAACACCTCGCTTTTCTTTTGCGCTATCAGTTTAAAATAAACTTGTACATAGATACTTACTTAACTATATTAATATTAGAAAGCTCAAGAGTTTGTTTGTTTGTTTGTTTGACCGCGGTAATCTCAGGTACTACTGATTCGAATTGAAAAATTATTTCACTGTTGGATAGCCCATTTATCGAGGAAGGCTATAGGCTATATAACATCATGCTACGACCAATAGGAGCGGAGCAGCAATGAGAAATGTTGCAAAAACGGGGAAAATTTACGCTAATGAAGTTGCGCGGGACAGCTAGCGTTTTATTATAGAACATCGTTAACACGCATCAAATTAATATTAGAAATACATTTTAACCCCTGGTCGATGGATAATCGCTACATTAAATATGAATGGTCAGAAAATCAATTAAAAGCGTATGTCACACTGCCAGCTGACGAGCGAACGAACGAGCTGGGCGAGCAGCGATTCACCTCTTTTCATATTTTTATTCACATCGCGAACTACATAGAACACGGCAGTGATTTAAACAATGCCAACGAAATATCGGAATATTCCAGCGAAGATTGAGTTCACCTCGTTAGCTTAGGGGGGGGGGGGGGGGGGGTGTAACATTTGACTCAAGTTGCCAAGAGTGAGTCACTATCAACACGGATACAATAGACACCATCGCCGAAGGGGGGCAACTGCCTGTCAAAACACACCGCTCCAGTGTTTAAATTCTCAAATTCCCCAAAAAAAATCGTAATTTTATCGAGTCTGAGAGGGGGGGGGGGGGTGCAATTGCCTCTGTTGCCCCCTTCTCTTGTATCGCTTCGCTTCACCCGCCAGCTCGCACGCTCGCTCTCTAGCGGCGGTGTGGCCTGCGCTTACATGACCTTCCAATGTGGGTTGGGTTGTTCACCTGGCAGCCATGTTGTGACGTCATCACTCCCTACGCTTGTCAAAGTGACGTAACCTTTAAAAGCGCGCGCTTTTTTACACCATAGATAATAGACATTTATGCTATGCCTACGACCGTGAAAAAGGTTTTATATTTTTTGTAATGCTATTTTGCTTGTTATATTGTTAATAAAAAATAATTTAATGGTATGTTAAGTTGTGTATTTGGTGTCGAACTTTGTACAGAGAAGTTGATGGCAATGGATATAACTTGATTTGATAATTTAAATGTTGGATAAGTGTTATTTCATGCTTCGTTTATTGCAATAAACAAGGAAGAGGTTTTATTTTTTTTATTAAAAGCACAAAGTCTCGTTCTCATTCAACTATCACGTATTCAAATCATTTTTTACAAGATAAACTCGGAGCTGTAAAAATAATGGCCGGTTAGTTTGCCGCCATTTTTACAACTCTCTGGAGTAGCTAAAGAAATATACACACATACTATCATTTCAAATTAGTTGATAACTGTCATGATGACATTTCGTTTCGCATAACGACTGCAACTTCATTGTATGACGTAAGGTCCGCTATAAAATGATTCGTAAAAAGGTGTCATTAGTATTACACAGAAGTAGGTACCTACCTATATGAACTATTTATAAGCACTGTATTTTACTATGTAACATGTTTAGTTAAAAAAACATTACGTCTGACTAAAAGGCTATTATGAAATAATAAAGAATACTAATAATATTATAATAAAGAAAAATGTTAATTTAACTATGTACTTACGAACATAGTTCAAGGAAAATAAATATTACGTCCGTTCTATTACCATACACACACGTACTTTAGCCGACTTGGTAGTTTTTGTTGCTAGCAGTACAATTTTGACAAGTACAGAGTGAAGTTGTCGCGATCGCGATTATCTTCTCATTTGAAACGCATAGTAGATACAAACATACTCGAAAAACAAACCCTCCTTGCGCAGTCGGGTAATAAAAGATAAATACGACTGGGTTAATACTTATATGCCTACCTATTCGCATTGAGACGAAGGGTAATAAAAAATATCTCACGTTATATGAACGTATTACACAATAATTACATCATTACAACTCTAATTAACCAAACTGAGCTTTTAACAATACTCTACTAATTGATATTTAACAGTATCTACAAGTTTAAAGGTAAAAACTGGTCATAACCAAAGCGACCTTGGCCCGCGGTTTGAATCGGACGTAACCTAGATTGAAACATGTATTCAGCACGTGATAATTTAATTAAAGACTACTGTTTTATGTTTTCGTGGAATCATTTTGGGCAAATTGGAGTTTTGAAAGGTGTTTTTTGATAAAAGAAAAAAAAAACATTTATTTGTTGAACACATAAGTCATAGCTGCAACAGAAAATAGTATATAAAGAATTACATAAAATATTAAAACTAAAATAAATAACAGGATATAATAAAAAAAAAGTAAAAAAAAAAAAATATTCAGTTGGAAAAAAAAAGAAAACCATAATAATAAAAGCTGTGCCTCGCGGCTGCAACAAATGGGTGTCCATTTCAGCATTCTGCCAAGCTGACAGAACCTGGCGCTGGTTTTCAACTGGAACCCAATGCTTTTTGATGGTAGCTTAACATTTTCCCCACCCGTGTTCCCACGTTGTCGCCGTGGTGGGGCTTGCGTGTCTTGACGATCCTTGGAGCTATGCCGGTAGAGCTACTCATGCCGGACAGGTCCAAGGGGAGAGACCAGACCAAGCGGGACACAGGACGGAGTTCTCAGGGACTGCCGTGGAGGATGTGCCAGCCCTGGGCTGGTACGTGAAGGGGGAATTTTCCGTGGTTCGGCCTCATGGATAGCTCACGTAGCGTGCCGAAACCACGAGGCGGTTTTAGTGTAGTCTGGCGCTCTTGCCAGATAACGAAGGAGGGCTCGCTCACCGTTACGCGTCTGGTTACTAGACGTGACTGGGTGAGGTGGCAAACATGGGGAGGTATAAAAAAAAAAAAAAAAAAAAAAAGACGATACAGGGGAGACAGGGACCTCACCCTTCAAAGGACAAAAATGAATAAGGCAGATGGCAAAACTATTCCCCAGGGTGGTACCGGCTGCTCCGCAGTCGGAGAATCCACCACGGAGCCCTCGGGCTCCGTCAGTCCCGCCGTATCTGGGGGGGGCAACATATGCCTATCCACCGCTCAGACGAGCGCATTGAGCCGAGGTGGCTCACAGTCGGACGTCGGAGACTCGATGTCCGACCAGGACCAGGCGTCCTTTAAACGCCCGCCCTCCTCGTGCGAGGAGGGCCTACCTGCGCCCAAATTTCCGAGGGACGCAGCAGGCAGAAGGGGCCGCGCCACGGCTAAACTTACTGCCTCAAAATCGCAGCGCGGCGCGAGAAGCCTACTAAAGGCGTCCGGACGACCCGGCACACCCGCTCCCTCCTGCAGTGAAGCAGAGTCGGATGTACTGACGGACAGCGGCGAACCAGACCCCAGCGGTGGGTCCAACACGGACCCCAAGGCCCGATTCGCCGAGGCCGTATCTGCCGGCCTAAAGAGCGTGGGACCTAAGACGAGAACGGCGTCTAAGGCCAAGGCCATAGACGCGGCCATGGTCTCCATAATGGCGGCGGCAGAAGATCACGTCGCGGGAATGTCAGGCGAAACCGCGCGACTCCGGGAGGAAGTCGCTCGCTTGTCGGCTGCAATGGGGCTTCTCAAGACGGATAACGAGAAATTGCGAGCAGAACTAGCCGGTTTGCGAGATGTTGGCTCCCAAAGTCAGCCTTCCCCGGAGTCACGACCGCAGCAACAACAGCGGCAGTGGCAGCAGCAGCAGCAGCAGAGGCTTCAGAAACGGGGCCAGCTGGCACCTGCTCCACAGGATCAAATTCTGGAACTGGTGCGGCGGGAGCTGGATGCCTTCCGACAAGAGCTGGGGTTGGGAAGAAGGTCGTACACCTCGGTTGTTGCAGCCGGCTCTGGGCAGTCTGTCCAGACTGCACGCAGGCCTCCACCCGCCACAGCCAACCCGATTCCCGCGGCGTCAGGTAAGCGGGACCGCCAAGGCCAAAAGGCGACCCAGGTAGCGAGCTGCCAGCTCCCGACTCGAAAGCCCCCCGCGACCGACACCGAATGGCAAGTGTTTGGGGAGAAGAAGAGGGTGCGCAAAGCGGCCAGAAAGCGGCTGCAACGACAGCGCCGCAAGGAGAAACGCGTCGCGGCTCAGCTTCGCACCCCGAGGTCTGCAGCTGTAGTGATCACACTACAGCCAGAAGCAGAAAAACGAGGCGTGACCTATGGCGACGTAATCTCCAAGGCGCGGCAGGAGGTGGACCTCCGGGAGCTTGGGATAACTGAGGGTCTCCGGCTAAATTTTACCGCAACGGGGGCCCAAATGCTAGAGGTCTACGGTGCCGATAGCGGTCCCACCGCTGACGCCTTGGCTGAAAAGCTCAGGGTGGCCATAAATGCGGAAGAGGCCCGAGTGTCCAGGCCCACGAAGCGCGCAGACATGCGAGTTCTGGGTCTGGACGACTCCGTCACGGCTGTAGAGGTCGCAGCCGCCGTCGCCGGGGTGGGTGGGTGTCCTGCCGAGCAGGTTAAGGTGGGCACCATCCGTTCTAATTTCACGGGCATGCGAACTGCGACGGTGAGCTGCCCCGTCACGGCGGCTAAAGCCGTAATGGAGCGCGGTAGGCTTTTGGTGGGCTGGATATCGGCGCGAGTTAAACTACTCGAGCCCAGACCCTTGAGGTGCTTCCGGTGCCACGTGGGGCACCACGTGGGTGTTCGGTGCACCGAGGGGGTGGACCGCAGCGACTTATGTTTCCGATGCGGTCAGCCCGGGCACAAGGCCGGCTCGTGTAACGCCGCGCCACACTGTGTTGCCTGTGCAGCGGCTGGCAAACCTGCCGAGCACCGGGCAGGGAGTGGGGCTTGCGCCTCTTCGGCCTCTTCGGCCAAAGCCAGGGATAGGGGGAGACGCCCCGCCGCCTCCGTAGTTCCCGCTGCAGACGGCGCCGCCGCCAATTCTGCCGCACACATTGCTGCCGCCACGCCCTCCGCCGCAAATTCTGCGGCGGTATCATCACTGGGGGCCAGGGAGGAGGAAGTAATGGAGTGTTAATAATGGCCTCATTACGCCTTCTCCAGGCGAATATCAACCACTGCGCCTGCGCACAGGATCTCTTGATCCAGAGTATGGCGCAGTGGTCAATAAACATCGCCGTGGTCTCCGAGCCGTATTTTGTCCCGCCCAGGGATGACTGGGTGGAGGACCTTAGCGGCTCGGTAGTCATTATGTCGTCAGCCGCCGCCGGTACCCCGTCCCTTGAAAATGTCAGTAAGGGACAGGGATGTGTCGCAGCCAGGTTCGGGGAGATCTTGGTAGTGGGGGTCTACTTTTCTCCAAACCGACCTCTTGCTGACTTCCAGAACTCCCTCAGGGAATTGAGTGTGGTCGTTGCCAGGTACCACTCCTTGCCCATGCTGGTGCTCGGGGACTTCAACGCCAAGAACTTGGCTTGGGGTTCCCGGTGCACGGATGTGCGAGGCAGGATGGTAGAGGGTTGGGCCTTGGAGACAGGCTTGGTGGTCCTAAACCAGGGTTCTGTCCCCACGCTAGTGCGAATGCGGGGCGAATCGGTGGTGGATATTTCGTTCGCCAGCCCCGAATTGTCGCCGCGCGTAGTGGACTGGCGCGTGGTGGAGGAGGTTGAGACCTATTCCGACCACCGGTACATCCGGTTCGACATCTCCGCCCAGGCCTCAAGCGCGCCGGTGCCACAGGCCCCAAGTGGTCCACGGTGGGCGTTGAAGCGGCTGGACAAAGAGCTGCTCCTGGAGGCCTCAATCGTGCAGGCCTGGGTGCCATCACCGGACAGGCCTGCCGACGTCAACGGCGAGGCTCAGTGGTTCCAGAAGGCCATGTCGCAGGTATGTGACGTGGCAATGCCTCGAGTCCGGCCAGGTCGCACTCGGCGTCAGATGCATTGGTGGTCGCGAGAGCTAGCCTCACTACGCGAGGCGTGCGTCGCTGCGCGCCGCCGGTACACCAGACATCGCAGGCTACGCATCCGCCCTCAAAATGCGGAGGCTAGGGAGGCGGAACTGTACGAGGGATACAAAGCAGCGAAGACCACCCTTCAGCAGGCAGTCAGGCGGGCCAAGAACCTCGCCCGCCAGGAAATGATGGAGACCCTCGACAGGGACCCGTGGGGGCGCCCGTATAAGATGGTGCGGGACAAGCTCCGTCCGTGGGCCCCCCCACTGACGCAGAGTCTCCGACCCGAGCTAGTGGAGGGCGTGGTAAGCGCTTTGTTCCCAGCGCGCGCAGAGCATACTCCCCCGTGCATGGCTCCGCGTACTACTATCCCCGTAGCGGACCACTCGAATGACGACGACGTTCCAGAAGTTACTGGGGTTGACTTGAGGGCGGCGGTAGGTAGGCTGAAGGCCAAGAATACCGCCCCAGGACCCGATGGCATTCCAGGAAAAGCCTTGGTTCTGGCCTTAGAAGCCCTCGGACCTCGACTGAGGGGGCTTATGAGCGCCTGCCTGGAGAGAGGCCAGTTACCGCTTCTCTGGAAAACGGGGAAGCTGGTCCTGATACGGAAGCCAGGACGCCCTACGGACTCTCCGTCGGCATACCGGCCCATAGTGCTGCTTGATGAGGTGGGCAAGCTCTTTGAGAGAGTAATTTCAGACCGCCTCGTCGCACACCTGTCAGGGGCTGGACCGAACCTATCGGAGATGCAGTTCGGCTTTCGCAAGCGGCGTTCCACGGTCGATGCCATCATGCGCGTCCGTGCTCTTACGACGGGGGATGCGGTGTCCCGGGGTAGGGTCGTCTTGGCGGTGTCTCTAGACATTGCCAATGCCTTCAACACCTTGCCCTGGAGTTGCATTGAGGAGGCACTCCGATATTTCCGGGTGCCGATCTACCTCCGTCGCGTGGTCGGGGCCTATCTCACGGACAGGGCCGTCATCTACCCCGGTCCTAACGGGGACTGGAACCGGCGAGAGATGTCGTGCGGTGTTCCACAGGGTTCGGTTCTGGGACCGCTCCTGTGGAATATCGGCTACGTCTGGGTTCTGCGTGCTGACCTCCCCAGCTGTGTCAGCGTAGTATGCTACGCCGACGACACGCTGGTCCTGGCACAGGGGATGTCGTACCCAGCGGCGACCGCTGCGATAGCATGCGGGGTTGCGACGGTCATTAACCGAATTCGGCGACTGGGTCTCGAGGTGGCTCTGCACAAGTCCGAGGCCATGTGTTTTTATGGCCGACGGAACGGGCCACCCCCGGGTTTCCAGGTGGCAGTAGGGGGGGTTCACATCGGCGTCGAGTTGACGATGAAGTACCTGGGACTTGTCCTCGACAGCCGGTGGAACTTCGTAGAGCATTTCCGACGTTTGGCTCCCAAATTGGAACGGGCTGGGGCCGCGTTAAAACGGCTCCTTCCCAATTTGAGGGGTCCAAACGCCCCCTGCCGAAGGCTATACGCGGGGATCGTGCGGTCGATGGCCCTATATGGGGCTCCAGTATGGGCACGTTCTTTGGGGCGACGAGCCGCCCACTTCCTGAATGCGCCCCAAAAGGTGACAGCCAACAGGGTCATCCGGGGATACCGCACGGTCTCCCGCGAGGCGGCTTGCCTCCTCGCCGGAATGGCGCCGTGGGATCTGGAGGCGATAGCCCTCGCACTCGCTTACGAGTGGCGAGAGGAGGCGCTACACTGGGGCGAAACTCCGCTGCCGCGACAAATTGCTGCACGTCGGAGGGAGCTCCGCCTCGATCTCATGGCGTCGTGGAGAGAACGACTGTCGCAGCCACAAGCAGGCCACTCCGCGATAGCGGCGGTAAGTCCTCTCTTTGAGGAGTGGCTGGAGAGGCGGCATGGCATCCTCACCTACCGCCTGACGCAGGTACTCACCGGACACGGGTGTTTCGGGAGGTACCTGCATCGCATTAAGCGGGAGGAAACTCCCGAGTGTCACCATTGCGGTGACCGGCCGGAGGACACGGTGGAGCATACAGTGGAGGTGTGCCCCGCTTGGGCAGAACAGCGACTTGCCCTTGTGGTAGCGATCGGCGGTGGTGACCTCTCGCGTCCGGGGTTCATTCGAGCCATGCTGCGGAGTGAGAGGGAATGGGAGGCAGTCGTCTCCTTTTGCGAGGAGGTGATGCTGCAAAAGGAGGCGGCGGAACGCGTGAGAGATAGACGGTCCTCACGCCCCGGCCGCCCCGCGATACCCCGCGGGCGACGGGTGAGAAGAGGTGACTTTCGGCCACCCTAGGCGCAGGCCTGAGGACGACGAGCAGTGGGTAGCTCGCCGTCCAGCTTAGGACTAGGCCGGGTCGACGGCGCGCTAGTGTTCCACGCGCGCCTGTAAGAGGTGTCAGCAAATGACGGGGCCCCATTGGGCCGGCGCCCACCGGGAGTGCGGGATCGTTCGAAAGAGTTACCGTGCTCCCGGAACACCAGGGCGAAAGAAGGAACACAGATGGGTTTTAGTCAGTAGGAGTCTGACACGCCCTCCCGCTCGTGCCCACAGTGGGAGGAGTCATATGATGATTTCCCATCTATAAAAAAAAAAAAAAAAAAAAAAAAAAGCTTAACATTTTACGACACTATTGTCTCAAAATTTGTCATTTTTTTCGAATGCTAAATCGAATTATCTACGTACCATGAAATTGATATTTTAATAGTTCAACAATACAATGGGGATGTTGACTGTCAAGTCAAATCTGTCTCTTTTTATTAATTGTCAAAACGACAAGCTCTATAGAAATGTGTATGGAATAGCAACCTATGACGTCATGAGTTCTTATCGTGAAATCATTACATTTAGTATTCGTTTTCATGCTTTTAAATTCAAAAACATGTTAAATTGTAAAAGAACACTTATTTTCATAGCATTTTAAGATTTACTATTACCTGATTAGTATAAAATAATTTACTTTTATTGTAGTCAACTAACCAATTAAGATTTGGCACAATTAATCTTCATTAATTCATTGCCTAAACAGCCCTTTATCGTTTCTGAAAAAAGTAATAGGCATTTAAAATTAACAGTCTTGTATTATCTATTATAAAAAAATGCATCTACTCAGACGGACGCAGCACAGATATTTCTAACTGCACCTCACTAAAATTCAAGTTACGAAATAGCCATATAGCAGAATTCAAATCTATACTAATATTATAAGGCTGAAGAGTTTGTCTGAACGCAGTAATCTCAGGAACTACTGATCCGAATTGAAAAATTCTTTCACTGTTGGATAGCCCATTTATCGAGGAAAGCTTGAGGCTATATAACATCACGCTACGACCAATAGGAGTGGAGCAGCAATGAGAAATGTTACAAAAACTGGTAAAATTTACGCAGACGAAGTTGCATGGGACAGCTAGTAGAAGTATAAAAACCATAATTTGTCCCATTCACTGTGGAGTCTTGTCGATTTATTATTAAATATTGATTTTTGATAAGCTTATGTAGCTGAATGTAAATATACAAGGAAGAATTACAATTAAATATTGCGTATTCCCCTTAGGAAGCCATCTATACTTGAGTTTGAGATAAATCAGCAAATGCCAAGATCGCAAGGCACGAAACATAACTTTAAAAAAAACTACATTGTTGTATAAAAGCCCCTGTAACGAAGGTAGGTACTTTACAAACATACACACAAACTCGGAACCAACATTTATGGATCTCAATCGAACCAACGACCTGTGGCACAGCAGTCAGGGTACTAACCAATAAACCAATAGGCCAGTCCAACACCCATATCTCCTAACTCAAATTCCAAATTCTCCAACGCAGGTAAACCACAAGACGTATATATTTCGGTACTACAATTCGCGATGGTACAAACGATATTGAAAATAGCCGAAGCATAACGGTATGCAAGGACAAATGCTACTTACTACCTATTACAAGAAGCGTGAAGATTTACTACCGGAATAACTCAAGAGGTATATAAGGGCTACAGCATACAAGCTACTTTTAAAATTAGCGAACCGCGCGATTTCAATCCACATTATAGACGTAGTCCCCGGGATTCTTTTTACCCGGTCTTGTATGTATGTATGTAATATTCTTTATTACCTGATATCTCACAATCCACTAAACGGATTTATACAATTAAGACATCGTTAGATTCGTCTTAATTGCCCAAGTGTTCTTAGATATGTGACGTTTGAAACAAACAAACATGGCGGCTGTGAGATGTCAAAATAAAGAGGTGTGAAAAAAAAGTTGTTTTGAATACTGCAATATGGGTATCAAATTAAAGGGCTCATCTTAAGCATTTCAAAAAGGTATAACATGATTAACGGCCGGTCTCAATAATCTAACTATCGATGGATTTGTCTACTAGAGGTATATATTTGACATAAGCTCCATACAAAATATGTCGAAATTATACCTCTAGTAGCCAAATCCATTGATAGTTAACGGCCGGTATCAATTATCTATCTATCGATGGATTGAGCTACTAAAGCTATAAATTTGACATAAGCGCCATACAAAATATGGCAAAATTCTACCTCTAGTAGCCTAATCTATCGATAGTTAGATTATTGAAACCGGCCGTTAGACTATCATATTAAAAGTTAGTTAGCAAACATACTTTTCTCAATTTTCAATAGCTGTGATAAAAGTAAGTTGTTACATCGGTTAAATCCTATAACTACTAAAAAGTATTAAATAAAAAAATATATTATAAAAATAAAAAAAACCCGCCTACACAAAAAAAAAGGAAACAAGATCCCCTACATAATTATATTATTTCATGCAGTCGGAGGCATTAATGAATCTCGATGAACTTAGTAAAGTGCCGTTTATGATTGATTAGGGATCGCAAAAACGCGATCCATAAAGTGCGATCGCAAAATCGCCGATGATCGATGACAAATATAGCATGTTGTGCTTAAGACCTAATCTGCTGTTTTAAAAACTGTATGTATATCAAGTGGTTGTATGTTGTAGTGTTGTAACTATAGTGGAAGGTCTTGGTCAGTCTTGGTTGATTACCTAGCGTCAAGATGGGGCAAGGGGCATTTAAAGCATCTTAATCTAATGTAATTAAAGAAATTCGCTGACTGCTACGCAAGAGGTCGTGGGTTCGATCCCCACCCAGGATAAAACTTTGTGTGATGAGCACGATGGTTTATTCTGTGTCTGGGTGTTATTTATCTATAATATGTATGTATTTAGAAATATATAAGTATGTTTATCAGTTGTCTGGTTGCCATAGTACAAGCTCTGCTTAGTTTGGGATCAGATGGCGTTGTGTGAGTTGTCCCAAGACATTATTATTATTATTAATCTATAAGTAATATTATAAAGTATTATTATTAATCTATAAGTAATATTATAAAGCTGAAGAGTTCGTTTGTTTGAACGCGATAATCTCAGGAACTAAGGGTCCGAATTGATTCATTTTTTTTACTGCTACATTACATTTTTTCACATACCCAACATCAATGAGTTAGCTGGCCGGGGGGCGGCACTTGACTCTAACCCGAGAGGGGTTTCAACAATAATATCTTGGGACAATTCACACAACGCTATCTGATCCCAAACTAAGCAGAGCATCTACCTACTACGGAAACCAGACAACTGATAAACATACTTATATACTTTAATTATAGATAAATAACACCCAAACACAGAATAAGTCATCGTGCTCATCACACAAAGTTTTATCCTGGGTGGGGATCGACCCCACGACCTCTTGCGTAGCAGTCGGATACACTCCCACTACAGAGGTAGTCAAAATGTTTTTCAAGATTTTATTCTTTTACTTTGTCGACGCAAAATTACAACCTTCTACAGTACGATCAACGTAACTTGACCGGATTGAAGTTAGGTTTTTATCACTTTCGCGCATGTCATAGAGATGCGACCCTAAAATTACTTACGAAAACGATTAATTATATTTAATCGATTAAAAATACTAACAACATTTTAATTCAACAATATCAAAACACTATACACTGTAAATGAGTTCATAAAAGTTTAAATTTAGAACAGTTACAGAAAATAAACAATTTCTTTACGAAAATTATCACAAAAAACATGAGTTAGTAATACTAATTATGACAATGTAATGCGTAACCGCATCTATAATTCTCTTGGTTTAGTTACCGCCCCCGTTCCTCGCTTCCTGTCACCATTTACTTTCTAATAATGCATCTGCGCAACCACTTGTCGCGTACTTCAGTCCGGCCTAGTTACGTTGGTCCAACTGTAGCACTAACAGTCCCTGAGTTAAGCTGCGGACGGACGAAGGGCGGAACCCTTATAGTTTTTTGCCATTTTGGCTACGGAATCATAAAATATGTTGTGATCTCATTTACATACCTGTGTGTTTATATATCTCGTGATTATATTATCTCTTACGTAATCTGTGCGTGCATTGTTTACAAAACTCGACTTTGTAACTTCACAGACGGTTTAGTTTTATTCAAAACAAGATTATAAGTAGGTAGGTTGTGTAATGATAATAAAAAATCGGGCAAGTATATGTTGGACTATGCTCAGTGTAGGGTTCCGCAGCCTTGAATAATTAAATCAGCAGAAGAGTGTATTTTTATGGCACGATGGCACTTTCGGCCTTTTTAATATATGTTCGTAAACTTTCGCGATTTGTACACATTATAGAATATTATTAGCTACGGGTCTTAATCGCGTAAATATTTTATTTTAAGTCTAAATATCTTTGTTTATTGCCCGATATTTCGACCGTATCGCAACGGCCGTGGTCACGGGTAGACGGGTAGACCGCGGCCGTTGCAATGCGATCCCCGCTACTGTTGTTGAGAAATGTAGTTTTTCAGCAATAACTTAATGACGGTATAACCGATCATGTCCGAAATAATTAAGCGCTACCTTGGTGATTTTTTTCAGATTTTTTGGTCACACGGTTCAAAAGTTAGGGAGGGGACACAATTTATGCAACTTTCGAAGCAATTCTTTCCAAAAATATTTACTCAATCAAAAAAGTTTATTAGAAACCTTAATTATTTTTAAAATACCTGTCGAATGATGTACCACACGTTGATCTTTGCTGACTTTTTTCAGCTTCTGCCCCCCATAAAAATATTTATTATTATTATTTTGTTATCAAACTAAGTAGCTGCTACTACACGTCACCTTTTAAAGAAATTTTATCAATATTCATTGCGTAGTCTTTGAGTAAAATGCCTGTGATTAACGGATAAACAGACAGACATGACGAAACTGTCATGGTTCCGTTTTTGCCATTTTAATTATGGAACCCTAAAAAACAACAGAGTTCTGTATTTACAAGCCAATTAAGAATTTGGTTTGGCCCACTGAAGAACCCCAGATAGAAATTTGTGAGAGAGGATGAACTGATCCCAATGATTTTTAATTTCACCCAAGATTTTAAACTTTAAACGTACGTGGAAGAAACTTACAATAGATATATATTGTAGATCCCGTCCTTGTAAACAAAAGAGTAAAATAATTTTTCAATTCGAACCCGTAATTACTGAGATTATCGCGCTCAAACAAATAAACAAACAAACTCTTCAGCTTTATAATATTAGTATAGATATTTGTGTGTTTATGTCTGGTTACCATAGTACAAGCTCTGCTTAGTTTGGGATCAGATGCCGTTATTATTACTATCTATACTAATATTATAAAGCGGAAGAGTTTGTTTGTTTGTTTAAACGCGCTAATCTTAGGAACTACTGGTCCGATTTGAAAAATTCTTTTTTGTTGGATAGCCCATTTATCGAGGAAGGCTATAGGCTATATAACATCGTGTTCATTAAATAAGTAAAATACTAACAACATTTTCATTTAACAATATAACATTTAGAACAGTTACAGTAAATACTAAAGAAATTTTGAAAAACAATTTCTTAATGAAAATAATCACAAAAAACATGAGTTAGTAATACTAAAAGACAATGTTATGCGTAATCGCATCTCTAATTCTCTTGGTTTAGTTACCGCCCCCGCCCCCCGCTTCCTGTCACCATTTACTTCCAAAAAATGCATCTGCACAACCACTTATCGTCAACTTCAGTCCAGCCTAGTTACGTTGATCCAACTGTCGTTACTAACAGATCTACTTTGTATGAATTGTTTAGCTGTAAGTCCTAAATGATAATTAAATACTTCTAAATATTATCAGGGTTAAAAAATGATTTCAAGTATCAATTTAGCTTGTAGAATTAACGATGATATCATAATTATATTAGTAATTCTACTAACAAGTCTACCTTCAGATTTAGGAGGTCAATTGGCAGATGTTCTGTCTAAATTCTAGCTAATTTGTCGAACTAGTATTAACAGGAAATGAGCTCAGTGTTTTAAAATATTAGGTATATAACATAACTAGGTGTCCCGCGCAACTTCGTATGCGTAAATTTTCCCCGTCGCTGCTCCGCTCCTATTAGTTATCGAGGAAGGCTATAGCCTTCCTCGATAAATGGGCTATCCAACAAAAAAAGAATTTTTCAAATCGGACCAGTAGTTCCTGAGATTAGCGCGTTTAAACAAACAAACAAACAACCAAACAAACAAACAAACAAACAAACTCTTCCGCTTTATAATATTAGTATAGATATGTGTGTCGGTTTGTGCTATTGTAACTCCTAAACAGTTGGACAGATTTAATTGGGATAGTTTAATGAAAATCCGTTCAGCTGTTTCGAAAGTAATCACGTTTTTGTCACATGTGTATTAATTACTACTGAGCTGATGGCTACATAGCAGATTTTTGTACCCAATTCCTAACAGCAGTATCAAATTTAATATTTTACACTTTAACAGCACTAAGTTTATAAAATTTTTAGTATGTTTTAATTTGACGTTTTCAAATAATCATTAACCTGATTTTACGAAATAAAGATATTTGACTTTGACTTTGACTTTAAGATTCAGACTTACGCATTTTGCGCTTCTGGTATTTTAAATTTTGAGCTGTTTTTGTTAAATGTGGAGCTGTGAAAATGATGACACCTCTCAGTTTACCGACTTTATCAAAAGTCGACTTCAAAAAGGAGGAGGTTCTCAATTCGAATATGTTTGATAACCGATTACGCAAAGACGGCTGGACGGATTTGAAAAAATATTTTGTGTTTGAAAGGATATACTTCCAAGTTGGTCCCATTGTCATTAGATCACGATCTGATGATGGGATCCTGGAGAAATCGAGGGAACTCTTCAAATATTATAGGTACACGTTTAATGCCATGAAATAGTTGTTTTTGTTTAATTCGGCACCAACTTCAAAATGTTAATTTGTTTTTGTTATTCTAGGTAGATATTATTTTTGCTTTATAATTGCCTTGTATTTATTTTTGAAGGCGGTAATATTTTTTATACTAACACTTGAACTTTCGCGTTGCATGATTATAACTATTTATTATTTGGGAATTAACGCGTATTGTTTACCTTAAAATTGCTTCACGTTTCACAAGCGGACTTATTTTAAGGTAAACAATACGCGGTAATTCCCGTATAATAAATAGTTATAATATTTTTTATGTCTCGCACATTCTGTGCATTCGCAAGTCTCAAGTTTATTTTTTTTCAGTTTAATTTTTTCTTCTTTGAATCACAAAGCCTCGTTGCAGGTTGCTAGTTTATTTTTTTTCAAGTTTTCGTCTTTGAATCACAATCACAAAGTCTCGTTCTTCTAAATTGGTTGTACCTCCACTATTTAATTAACTACTTTTTTGTAGTTTTAGGACACCTAAGTTGTAAATAATGTAATAAATTTTAGTTGTAGTTATCTATACTAATATTATAAAGCGGAAGAGTTTGTTTGTTTGAACGCGGTAATCTCAGGAATGGTCCGAATTGAAATATTATTTTTCTGTCGGGTAGCCCATTTATCGAGGAAGGCTATAAGCTATATAACATCACGCTACGACCAATAGGAGCGGAGCAGTAATGAAAAATGTTGCAAAAACGGGGAAATTTGACGCATACGAAATTCCGCGGGACAGCTAGTCTTTAATATGAATTAACTTATAACTACTACTTTTTTGTTGTTTGTGTCTTAAATAAAATGCAGTAAGCAGAATGTGATATCACTTTTGCTTAAACATAGAAGGTCAAATGAAAAAGGTTTTATTTGAGTCAAGCGTGAGTCAGTTTCCTTAAGTATGTTGACGCGAGTGGCTGTGTTGTGTTATCTGTTCTCGATATTTATGTCGATGACTTAATAACCCGGTGAGCGTACGTTGTTACTTTGTTTTCGATATGTTTTTGTTTATATGTGTTTAAATGGAGTATGATGATCACATATATCGTTCCTAGTTAAAACCTACACAATTTGGTGAAAGTTAGACAAGTTCTTTTAATCAATAATTTATTTATTCGTGAATTGGGTAGTTGACTACAATAGAAGTAAATTATTTTATACTAATCAGGTAATAGTAGATCTTAAAATGCTCTGATTGTTTTTGAATTTAAAAGCAAGAGTTTTTTTTCAATTTAACATGTTTTGAATTTAAATCATGAAAACGAATACTAAAAGTAATGATTTGACGATAGGAACATAAGTGTTAAAAAAGTGCCAACGATTGGGTGTTTTTTTTTATTTGTTTTTACATTCTTTTCGCTTAAATATCTAAAAGAATGCTTATGCCTAAATTAGAAAAACCTGTGTTTCACAGTCATAGGCGTACCCAAGATCATTTTTCTGGAGGGCTTCTCGAAATTGCTGTAGGGGGGGGGGGGGGGGTGCAATTCACCAAACCGGCCAAATGTGTATTAAGGACCAACCTTGTTGCAATTTTCGACAGCCTCTGTGGCTCGGTGGGATTGTGTCCGACTGCTACGCAAGAGGTCATGCGAGCCATTTTGTGTAATCCAAAAATTTTTGTTCCGAGTGGAGAGTTCCTGGGTGTACCTACTTTGTACACCCAGACTCGGAACAACAATTTTTAGATTTGATACACCCCCCGTACGCCAAAGGTTTCAGGCAATAAGTGCACAAAAACTACATGTGTGTCATTGTTGCCTATTTCATGTCTACCGATTGTTTACTATGTACTCGCACGTTCCGTCGCCAAAATATTGTGTCTGAAATAAAAACATGTAGATTTTCCTTCTACCTAAACGATTCCAGACTTACTGGCGACTGAGCAGATCGATATAAATACCTACTTTTCGCTCATTGTTGTGTTGGTAGGTATGTGTTGATATCATTGTGAAAACTCTATAATATATCTACCTATATGTATGATACTTTTACATACTCTATCTATACTAATATTATAAAGCCGAAGAGTTTGTTTGTTTGAGCGCGGTAATCTCAGGAAATACTGGTCCGAATTGAAAAATTATTTCACTGTTGGATAGCCCATTTACCGAGGAAGGCTATATGCTATATAACATCACGCTACGACTAATAGAAGCGGAGCAAACCACAGGAAATATTAATATAATTAAAAATAAACAAAAACTGATGCCACACGAAAAATTATGGAAGATACCATATACTTACCTTGGTTTGGGCTTAATCAGATCTTAGTCAGACAATCGAATGTTTTTTTTTCCCGAATAGTAATGGAAATAAATTTTTAAATTTTTTTCACGAAAACTTAAAAATTTATTTCCATTACTGGAAATAAATTTTTAAGTTTTCGTGAAAAAAATAAGAAAATAAATATGGATATTAAAAAAAAAATTGCCCATCAATTGAAATTTCGTAAGTCGTAAGTTGGTCTGCAAATGTTGCTGCAATAAATCGATTGTTTCATGGGCAGTGTGACTTTTCTATTTTAGTGGTAATTTTTCACAAAGACGACACGTTTTTTCTTTTGTGTGACACTTCATTTTTATTAATCGGAGCAATTAAAGATGACAGCTGTCAAATTTCAAAGCTGCCACATGCAGGAAAAATATTAAACTAAATTTAAAGATTGCACTGTTACATGGACATGCTATATTATGCATTATGCATGCTACATTTTTGCCGGCAAAGTGATAGCTATTTAACTCCTAAAAAAAAATGTGTGGCACTCGGGGACTGCCGCGGTAAAGCTATTGCATAGCATTTTTTATCAACTAATAAAAATATATATTTTATTAAATTTCATTTCTTTTAATTTCTATTTTTTTTTTATTTGCATATGTAAAATACTTATTTCTTTTTCTTTTCATTACATTTCGGAGCAGCTCCATTCGGACTATATACATATACGTTAAGCGAACGCTCGGCCGAGCTACATGGTAGGTGGTTAGGTTTTATTATCGTTACGGAATTTCTTGATTCGGTCGCCGCGCTCAAAGCCGCGATAAAAGCTATGCAATAGCTAAAAAAATGGGAACTTAAGAACACGTAAATTCAGGATGTTTTTTCTTGTTTTCTTTGGCGTTTTGAAAGTATAAAGGCTCAAAAACCAGGCGACATTGAGTTCACTATCCTAGAACCATACAACCCATAAAATGTCCCACTGTTGGGCATGGGTCTCCCTAGTAGATCCTACTAAGATCCTAGGGGTAATTGCCATAATCGCCACGCTTGGCGATCGCAGTAAAGCTTTAAAATACGCAGAGAACGCTGCTGCCCGTCCTCCGGTGTGAAATCATCCTAGAATGGCCAGCCATTAAGTCCTCCCGCGTACTTCACAAAATACTGAGTGTAGTTGGATCAACGTAACTAGGCCGGACTGAAGTAGGCGACAAGTGGTTGCTTTTTTTGGAAGTAAATGGTGACAGGAAGCGGGGGGCGGGGGCGGTAACTAAACCAAGAGAATTAGAGATGCGATTACGCATTACATTGTCATAATTAGTATTACTAACTCATGTTTTTTTGTGATTATTTTTGTAAAGAAATTGTTTTTTAAAATTTCTTTAGTATTTACTGTAACTGTTCTAAATTTAAACTTTTATAAACTCATTTATATAGTGTTTTTATATTGTGGAATTAAAATGTTGTTAGTATTTTTAATCGATTATACATAATCGTTTTCGTAAGTAATTTTTGGGTCGCATCTCTATGACATGCGCGAAAGTGATAAAAACCTAACTTCAATCCGGTCAAGTTACGTTGATCCAACTGTATTTTGAACGTATATTCTCTAGACTAGCTGTCCCGCGCAACTTCGTATGCGTAAATTTTCCCCGTTTTTGCAACATTTCACGTCGCTACTCCGCTCCTATTAGTTGTAGCGCGATGTTATATAGCTTATAGCCTTCCTCGATAAATGGGCTATCCAACAAAAAAATAATTTTTCAAATTGGACCATTAGTTCCCGAGATTAGCGCGTTTAAACAAACAGACAAACAAACAAAGCAAACAAACTCTTCCGCTTTATAATATTAGTATAGATATTTTGTGATTATGCATAATTAATGAGATATATACAGTGACGTGTTCATTGAACCGTTGAATGTCAAACATCGTCTCCGTAAGTATATAGGTATGTGAGCACATTCATGTTAAATTATACGACATATTATCTATACTAATATTATGAAGCTGAAGAGTTTGTTTGTTTGTTTGTTTAAACGCGGTAATCTCAGGAACTACTGATGCGAATTGAAAAATTCCTTCACTGTTGGATAGCCCATTTATCGAGGAAGGCTATAGGCTATATAACATCACGCTACGACCAATAGGAGCGGAGCAGCAATGAAAAATGTTGCGAAAACGGGGAAAATTGACGCATACGAAGTTGCGCGGGACAGCTAGTGTTAAATACAATATTAAGCTAAATGATAGTATTGTCTTGTTAACAGAGATTTAGACATGTGGTGAATGCGTGTCTAAAATATTATAAGTTTAGCGTAAGCTGTTGGTAAATTTAAACAGGTTCTGTTTATTCTAATTTTATGAAGAAATAGCTGATCCGCGCAACTTCATCTGCATAAAATTTCACAGTTTTTGCAACATTTTTCATTGTTGCTAGGCTCCTATTGGTCGTAGCGTGATGTTAAACAGGATATAGTCTTCCTCGATAAATGGGCTATCCAATAGTAAAAGAATTATTCCATTTGTGTCTGTAGTTCCTGAGATTATCGCGATCAAACAAACAAACTCTGCAGCTAAGTAGTAGTTATACATTTGATATTATAAGATTTTAATAATCAGGCAATAGATCGTCATAAAGAATTCTAAATAAACTTGTTATTTCCACAATTTATCCTGTTTAAGAATTTAGTCATCAAAACATACTATCACACTTCACACTAATATTATAAAGGCGAAAGTTTGTGAGTATGTGAGTGTGTATGTTTGTTACTTCTTCACGTCCAAACGGCTGGAGCGATTTTAATAAAATCTGGTATGGAGTTAGCTGACACCCTGGATTAACACATAGGCTAATAAACCGCGGGTAATACTGCGGGGCACAGCTAGTAAGTAATAAAGCATAAGTAGCGTGGGTCAGCCCGCGCAACTTTGTATGCGTTAATTTTCCTCGTTTTTGCAACATTTCTGATTGCTGCTCCGCTCCTATTTAGTAGTTAGCGTGATGTTATATCTGTAGGTGAAAGGTGAAAGACCTTAAGTCACAATCTGGTAAGTTTACAGTAAACCTCATTAATGATGACTAAAACGTCACTGGCATAGTTAAAATAGTCTAGAGAATAAAGTAGAAGTCGGATCTTTATCAAATAAAAACCTGTGATTACTATATATCTGTAGCTATGAACTTTGACAAATTTTGAGTTTACAAAAGCCTTCGAAGGCTTTTTTTTTGGACTTAATGTTTTTTACCTTTAGTGAATATTCTAATAAGTAAGTAATGTCATGTTATTTTAACACTATGTCATTAATAAAAAATGATTACAAAAGTGAAAAATAGTAAAAATTTGTAACCTACCAACTAAAATATTTAGTTAACGGCAATAAAACAATATATTAATATTTAGACTTTATTTGTAAGTATTATAAACCAATGAAATTAATTAGAAAAAATACTATTCTGGTTCTGGCAGGTCCCGCGCGGTAGCATCATGAGCTAGATTTTTATAAAAATCATGGAAAATGTGTGGAACCCATTGTAAAGCTTTTTGCAAATCTAAGTATTTCTGAGTTGTGATCGGCTTACAATCTAGTCTAATGGGTTGCAGTGCGGGTAGAATAAAATTATCTAATGATCTTCTTCTGTTTCTGATCAAAGATACCTTTTCAAATTGATTTTGGTCAAAAGAAGTTTTATAGTACAGTGTACCATAGTCCTCTTTCTTAAACTGCATCCACACCATTTCAGAGTAAGGCACTGACTGACCCATATCTCCCTTTTTGCGATTTACAAAAGGAGATGAGGTTCCTTCTTGCAGAATAAGCAAATTTTTGAATGCTTCTCTTGACATATTGGTTACTTCCATCGGAGCTTTTTCTGAAGAACAAGACCGAATCAATTGTTGCCAATCCCATGGCGTCATTATAGAAAATTGAGGCTGTTTTTTTTTCTTCCTTTCTATAATAGAATGTATACCATCCACCTCCATATGTGTGTGACCCTTCATTAAATATTTGTGGTTAATAACTTGCAAGTGTGGTATATATTGTAATAGCCATAAGTAGCACATTCTAATATGTACATTTTTATTTTGTCCGGCACAATTATCGGACCAAATTGTGACCTCTCTGGTAGATGTATTTAAAACATTTACTTCGAACCATTTGATCAAACCGGATGATAATTCGTTTCCACCACGGCCTGATACGGATTCGTCCCACATGATACACGTACTTTTGTCCGTAGAACTATCTAATATAGTGTAATTAAAAGTCCATAACTTGCGCAGATAGAAACTAAGACCATTCGTCAATAAAGGAGTTGGTAAACATTTCTGTAAATCTACAGTAATCATTTTCTTACCAGCTGCAGTATTTATTAATTCCAATTTATCAAAAGCTTTTAAAACGTATCTAGCCTTTGCGTCTTTCAAGTGGTTATCATATCTGCTTTTAAGATCCTCTTTTTCAGAACCTTCAGATCCACGCATTTGAATCACAAAACGATCGCAATCGTCACATGTATCAGTTTCTGGAGGTTTAAATCCTAAATTAAAGTTAGTATTAAAAATGTTTCTGTATGTCCAAATTTTAGCAATCATCTTGTTGTCAACATTATCTTCTGTGCATTCCTCTACATACAACTTATACATTAATTTTAAATTCAAATGAGCACCTAAATATTCGCGTCTAGTTTTTTCTCTGCTGTATTGACTTTCATACTTAGGGAATGATCCTATGTGCTTTTTAATACTTTCTATGATTTCAGTCTTTGTTTTGTTAGGAGGCTCCTTTTTCCCTCTTTTATCTTCCTCTGTAATTCCATAGCTAGATTTTTTAATTGTATTTCTGACAACCGTTTCCGATATACCCAAAGTTCCTATGAAAAATATCTTACAAACCTTGATTTCTTTTTCATCCACCACAAATCTATACTCTAAAGTATGATTCCTTTGTTTGTTAGAGTCATCATTGCGTATTCTTCGTCTTTCTATAGTTTTTTTTCCGAACACATGTCAAAATAAATTGTCGTTTCATGTCCCAGGTCTTTCCTTCGCTCCAATATTTTTCAAATATTTGTCTTCGTTGTTCATTATTAATTTTGTTACTGCATCCTTTTTTGCAAGAACAAGGGGTTTTGATAGTCTTAGCAGGAACTATGCTTCCTTTTTGAGTTTCATGTATTTCGCCTGTAATTGCTTTTTTACGTCTCAAGTTACACTTCCATGTTTCTGGTCTTTTTACCCGTTTTCTGGCTTTTTCCTTTTCAACAGCTGCTCCAGTTTCTGTTTCTGTATCTGTTTCTGAACTTTCATTTATAGTAATAGGAGGTCTAGTTCTATGTCTGTTTCTCGAAGGAATTGAATTGCTTGAGTCACTCGTGTTGGGAATATAATCATCATCGTCTGTCGAAAAATGTTCACTTGAAAGTATCATATCACTTTCTACGCCTGTTATTTTCGTGTTATCATCAAATTGGGGTGATTGAGGAGGCGCTAATATAGAGGGGGATAGTGTCTCATTTCTTGGTTCGAATAAACTGCTTTGTCCTTCATCTATTGTTACATCTGGCCATTTAGAACATCCTGGTTGAACCACTTGTATCATGCTGTCACCATCTAAAAAAAATATATGTAGGTACTTATTTAATTTATTTAGATATAATGTTATTTATCATCTAGAATCATATCGATCACGTCAGCTGTGAAACACAAAAAACCGTATCAAAATCGGTTTATCCATTTGCTAAGCAATATGTTTAGGAGCTGTGATGCCACAGAGTGTCACACAGATACACACGCACTCATGGGGGGTTAAAAATGAAGATAAATCACTTTACGTAACAAGCTGGCACTCGACGCTAAGGTGGCGATACAATAATCAAACTAGCACTTTGTAGGTAGGTCACTTTACTAACGCAAAGCTATCTTCATAATCAAGTTTCATCGCAATCGGTTCAACAGTATTTGTATAAAGAATAACGAATACACATACTCACACTAACACAACAACTTGGTTGCAAGTTTCAACTAGTAGCAATAAAGTATCAATAAATTAACAGAAAAACTTTTTACATTACATACCTGATAACTTTATCATATTGACTAGTTTCTTTCCCCGTCCGGTAAACATTTTATTTAGGTATTATTGTTAACACTTTGCACTAAAAACAATTACTAACGACACGCAGAGTATTTATCCGCAACTGACCGTTCGCGTCGCGGCCAGCGGTCGCGCGAGAGTAGCGGGCCGGGGAGTAAGCAATGTGCCGATGTCGCGCGCGAGCGAATACGTTAGTGCTAAAGAATCGTAAGTCCCACATAATGTCGTTTAACACTAAACCGTCGTCTGTATTTGAATGCTAAAAGATATTAAAGAACTTTAATACTGTTTACTTTAAATGTACTCAAGGACTTAATGTTTAATTATATTTGCTAATTTAAAATTTTACGACGTTAGGACTTAATGTTTTCTACCATTGTATGAATTCGAGTTTTCTCAATCCGAATCTGTAAAAATATGAAAATGATAAAAAATGGACTTAAGGTTCTTCACCTTTCACCTACAGATATAGCCTATAGCCTTCCTCGATAAATGGGCTATCCAACAGTAAAATAATTGTTCAATTCGGACCTGTCGTTCCAGAGATTATCGCGTTCAAACAAATAAATTGACAAACAAACTCTTCAGCTTTATAATATTAGTACCTATAGCTACGAGCTTGCTCACCGAGTGCAAGGATACCATACAAACTTGTTTTTTCTTAAGTGTAACAAGAATTTAATGGTTTTTAGTTTTATTTCTTTCACTAGCTGTCCCGCGCAACTTCGTTTGCGTAATTTTTCCCCGTTTTTGCAACATTTCTCGTCGCTGCTCCGCTCCTATTAGTCGTAGCGCGGTGTTATATAGCCTATAGCCTTCCTCGATAAATGGGCTATCCAACAAAAAAAGAATTTTTCAAATCGGACCCGTAGTTCCTGAGATTAGCGCGTTTAAACAAACAAACAAACAAACTCTTTCGCTTTATAATAATACTAGCTGTCCCGCGCAACTTCGTATGCGTAAATTTTCCCCGTTTTTGCAACATTTCACGTCGCTACTCCGCTCCTATTAGTCGTAGCGCGATGTTATATAGCCTATAGCCTTCCTCGATAAATGGGCTATCCAACAAAAAAGAATTTTTCAAATTGGACCAGTAGTTCCTGAGATTAGCGCGTTTAAACAAACAAACAAACTCTTTCGCTTTATAATATTAGTATAGATTTGAAAACCTCTTTTTTGTTATATAAATGTGCTGTCAGAATCTGCGGCGTTTCCCTAATAAAGAATGCCATAATTCGACAATGAATAAATTTTAGCATAATATGCCGACTGGGCTGTTTCGATATTATAATATACTATCACGCGCCACTTCGTATGCGTGAATTGTCCCCGATTTTGCAACATTTCTCATTGCTGCTCCGCTCCTATTGGTCGTAGCGTGATGTTATATAGCCTTCCTCGATAAATGGGCTATCCAACAGTGAAATATATTTTAATTCAGATCAGTAGTTCCTGAGATTACCGCGTTCAAACAAACAAACTCTTCAGCTTTATAATATTAATATAGATAGGGAAAAGTTTGGATATAATTATATGGATGGATGTTTGTTGTCAATAACGCAACAACGGTTAAACGGATTTAGAGGAAATCTGGCACAAGTCCGGAATAGCACATACTTAGGCTTAGGCTACTTTTGATCACGGAAAATACTCCCGTAAGCTAACTGTTTTACAAAATTTTCACGCGAACGAAGTCGTGTGTGATAGAGAAGAAGAGAAGAAATAATTTATTTCGACATAAAAAAATACAATTTTATACACATAAAATAAGAACACATTACCAAGTCGACCCCTGACCACGATCGGTGCAATTCGATCGAAACGTCGGGTAAATAAAAGGTTCGTACCTTTAAATAATTCACGCGATTAAGTCCCGAAATATATCTAATACATTACCAATATAAAAAAAAAAGAAAAAAAAAACCACGAACTTATATTTAAACATAATTATATCGAAAATAGGACCTAGTTCAGCATATGCCAGGCTAACGCCAGACGCTGATTTTCAACTAGGCCCTTAAGTGACTACTTTATGTATTGTTTTTAAAACACTTTAATTTTTTTTTTAATAACACAATAAAAAAAACCCACACAAATGTTGTAAACAGTACTTTAAAGTACCTAAATGTAACAAATTCACAAACAATCAAGCGCACGGCTAAACTACAGTACGATCAACGTATCTTGACCGGATTGAAGTTAGGTTTTTATAACTTTCGCGCATGTCATAGAGATGCGATCCTAAAATTACTTACGAAAACGATTAATCGATTAAAAATACTAACAACATTTTAATTCAACAATATAAAAACACTATTTAAATGAGTTCATAAAAGTTTAAATTCAAAACAGTTACAGTAAATAATAAAGAAACTTTGAAAAACAATTTCTTTACCAAAATAATCACAAAAAAACATGAATTAGTAATACTAATTATGATAATGTAATGCGTAATCGCATCTCTATCCTCTTGGTTTAGTTACCGCCCCCGCCCCCCGTGGTTGCGCAGATGCATTTACTTCCAATAAATGCATCTGCGCAACCACTTGTCGCCTACTTCAGTCCGGCCTAGTTACGTTGATCGTACTGTAGATAGACCAATCCAATCATTTGTCAGTACCGCTGTGGCCGTTGGAGGGACTATACATGTTGCAAAACAAAAAAATATATAGTATAGCTAGTTCCTTCTTCCTCCTATCCTCTGGTAGTCTGGTAGATGGTAAGTAGGTTCATAACCAATGTCCGATCGTAAAGTTTCTTATCAGTAAATATTAATTCTTATCATTGACTCGTATAGTCTACTATTTGCTTTCATGCGTCATCATTGCAGTTTTTACATCGACTGCACAATTTAATGTGTGAATTTAACTTTGTTGCGTTTCATTCGTTCAAAAATAAACATAAAAGTAAAGGTTTTATCTGACTAATCCAAGGCTGCTTATTTTTTTAACAGTTTTCCCAAAAACTGAACAGAACAGACAAAACAGCTGTAAGTGGCCTTTTTTCCCAAAATTATTGCAATCCCTTTTCCCAAAAACAGCTGCAAATGGCTTTTCTCAAAAATTATTGCAATCCCTTTTCCCAAAAACAGCTGCAAATGGCTTTTCTCAAAAATGATTGCAAATGCCTTTTCTCAAAAACAGCTGCAAATGGCTTTTCTCAAAAAATATTGCAATCCCTTTTCCCAAAAACCGCTGCAAATGGCTTTTCCCAAAAATGATTGCAATCCCTTTTCCCAAAAACAGCTGCAAATGGCTTTTCCCAAAAATGATTGCAAATACCTTTTCTCAAACATGATTGCAAATGTATTTTTCCAAAAATGCACAAATCCCTTTCCGCGCTAATAGGCGTTAGTGGTATCTTTAGCGCAAATAGCTTCGTATAACACCGCGGCATTATCGTCCAACCTGTGGATCTAGAAAGTAGCATTGGCGCCAACGTTGGGACGAGCGTTATTCAAGATCCACACGTTGGACAAGTGATGTTGGGGCCAACGTTGGAGCCAATGTGTGGAGCCGGTGTTAATGTCTTTCACACAAATGTCTGACATTGAGTCAGTTGCTAGTTATCTTTAAAAAAAGAAAAACAAACTTACCAACTTACTACAGCCAAATTTACACGAATTAGGTACATTTACGTTTTGAGTTGAAAAAACCTACAACCTTGATCAAAAACCATTGATATTCCCACAATTTGTAACATCATACCTCCCATAATTAGCACTATCAGTTCAAAACTCATAATTAAACCAATTAATGCTAAATATATTAAACAAAGTTAGGTATACAAGACACATTGTGCTTATTTTCGAGTCAGCCTTCGTTATTTTGAATGATGTCATCGTTTTGCAATGAAATAAGTAGGTATAGTCACAGAACACTAAGAGCACAGAAGGCTAATGTAAACGCTCTTGACCAGACGCGAATTCAAGTTCGAGTGGGGTAATTAATTATAAATAGGAGCCCCCCAAGACTCGACTAAAACAACTTTTTTTTGGGGAATTTGAGAGTTTTTAAACTGACTGATGTGTTTTTTTGTAGCTGGTGTACCGATATTGAACCAAATGCATGAACATTTCACAACCATTTCGGGTTTAGGATATTGACAGGACGAGTTCTTTGCAAAGAACTCGTCCTGTCAATATCCTAAACCCGAAATGGAAATGAAAATGCGAGTTCTTTGTGTCGTTTATACGTCTTTGTGTACGTTCGTCGAGACCGTTGACTACCCGCAGAACGCAAGCTTCAGCATTCTGCGGGTCCATTCACGTATTTAACTGAACTGCAACTGAACTGCAACTGAACTGCAACTGAACTGCAACTGAACTGCAACTGAACTGCAACTACACTGCTTTAAATACGTGAATTAACCCCCTGGAGATACTCTCAGTATTGAGGTCAAACCACGTTGATGAACTCAGAAAGGGTATCGCCTCCCCTCGCCGTCGATCATCAACTGTTCATGAGCTTGTCCTATCTAGATAACATTAACATTACAATAAATGCATTTTTGAAAGATAGCCTATCTGGACTATGTTACTAGAAATGCCTATAAAAATTACTTTAATATTCGGCCTGCGACATCATAATTTGTTAAAATGCTCTCTGTAACGAAGCAATAACAAAAGCCGTGATAGTTCTTTAACTACTGACTACGTGGCGCTGCGAGGGCCCAATTTCGCGAGCATTATGAGATAGAAAAAATTGAGATCTAGTAACATAGTCCAGATAGATGGTTCGATTCTGGCCCCAGTTTGGCTACGGAAGTCTCGGGTTCGATTCCTGATTTTTCTATCTTTCAATTTATTGTATTTGTAAAGTAATTGGCAAGAAATGCCTATAAAAATTACTTCAAACATTAACATTAACTAATATCTGGATAAAATTTCAAAATGTCGGGATTTTAGGGTTTTTGGGGGTCTACCCCCAGACCCGATACCGCCTAAATACATCACGCGACGGGGAGGTGGTGTTAGTAATTTTAACAGATATCTACTGCCTAAGTACCTGGCGCTGGCGCGGTGTAAATCAATAGCTTGGCGGCAGATTTTATTAATTTGCAACATATGTTCGTAAACTTTCGCGATTTGTACACATTATAGAATTTTATAAGCGGGTCTTAATCGCGTAAATATTTTATTTTAAGGCTAAATACCTTTGTTTATTGCCCGACGTTTCGACCGTATTGCAACGGCCGTGGTCACTGGTAGACGTCGGGCAAGAAACAAAGGTATTTAACCTTAAAATAAAATATTAAGACTCGTAGCTTATAAAATTAACACTACGTACGAAAATGACTTACCTTGTGTACTTTCGATATTTTATGGTATATGTTTGACTGCAGGATATTTTACCATCCTTTGTGGCTAAATATAGTAGGTATGCAATGCATTGTCAATGTTTAGAATATGTAGAAAAAACATTTTTTATAGTTAACCAACTTAACAATAACTTTTATTGCTTCAATGCAATATTAGCATAAGAAAGAAAAAAAAATTTACTCTTAACTTAAATATATCTCCCTGAACAGATGTTCAGTCATATTATAAAACTAGCTGACCCTAGCAACTTCGTCCGCGTAAATTTTCTCCGTTTTTGCAACATTTTTCATTGCTGCTCCGCTCTTTTTAGTCGTACCGTGATGTTATGTACCTTATAACCTTCCTCGATAAATGGGCTAACCAACAGTAATATAATTTTTCAATTCGGACCCGTAGTTCTGACATTATCGTGTTCAAACAAACAAACTCTTAGTCTTAATGTTTGTATAGATTAATAATAATAATAATAATAATAACCATTTATTTCAGGCTACTAAGGCCCATATCATACAAATTGGGATGGAAATAACAAGATTAATAAGGGACTTCTCCCCAGGCGAGAGAATCCCAGCGATTCCGCTTAACACAGCTATCGTCGTGTAGTCTCCACGAGCAAGCGATTATTCCGCCAGCGTATCGTCGCGACTCGAAACTAAATCACCGCGTGTCCGCGACGATAATAGTCTCTTTCAAGGACTTCTGCGTTTGACAGCGCGCTCGCTGCGAGAGCGCGGCGATACGATGGCGATTCTCTCGTACTCATCGGTCGCAACGCCGCGATAACATCGCCGTGTGGAGACACATTCTAAGAGAGTGTATCAAATTGGTGGCACGGCGATAATATCGCCGCAATTCTCTCGGCGATCGGTAGAAAGTACCTGTAGTTTATGCAATTCTATCCAGTGATTTGATTTTTATCCTGATTCCAACAAATGATCAGCAATAGCAGACTTGAAACGTCAGGTAAATAAAAGATTTTAGACCTTTAAATAATTCACGCGATTAAGTCCCGAAATATATCTAATAGGTATCGTTTAGAAGACCAATAAAATATTAGCTATACTAATATTATAAAGCTGAAGAGTTTGTTTGTTTGAACGCGGTAATCTCAGGAACTACTGGTCCGAATTGAAAAATTATTTTTCTGTTGGGTCGCCCATTTATCGAGGAAGGCTATAGACTATGTATCATCACGCTAAGATCAATAGGAGCGGAGCTGCAAATAAAAATGTTGCGAAAACGGGGAAAATTGACGCATACGAAGTTGCGCGGGTCAACTAGTTTATTATACAGGGATAACTAAATATTACTAATTGAAAGTATAACTACCAAATGAGTTAATATCCAAAAGTGTGTCTGATGTATATAGCGTTCATTGTAATTCAATTAGGTCACCGTTTGACATACCTACCTACTGTGCCTAGTTCAAGAGTCAGAGAGCAGTGACTCACACACAACGCTATGCCGTCATATCATAGCACGCAATGTTCGCGGTTAAGTTGCATCGTTTAAAAGAAAAACGCGGGAACCGTCGTTGTAAAATGATTGGAACATCAAGGCTACTAGCGTTCTATTTAAAAAAAAAAACTTTTTAAAAATATATAATAGAGATGCGTTCCATTGAAAAATGACGAGCTCCTCAAAATTTACGTAGTTCTTCGCTTTTTCTCCGTTTGGTGGGTCAAGTACCTAATTGCCCCAAAATTGTTTTTCATTTATTCCAAGTTCCTCGCTTTTTCTCCGTATGGTGGGTCAAGTGCCTAATTGCCCCAAAATTGTTTTTCATTTATTCCACGGGTCAAGTACCTAATTGCCCCAAAATTGTTTTTCATTTATTCCAAGTTCCTCGCTTTTTCTCCGTATGGTGGGTCAAGTGCCTAATTGCCCCAAAATTGTTTTTCATTTATTCCACGGGTCAAGTGCCTAATTGCCCCAAAATTGTTTTTCATTTATTCCACGGTTCATTTTTCCTAAACCACCTAAGCATGTTTAAAGTATCATAAGTCCTTCCCCAGGATACAGCCATTAAATCATGAAAACATAAAAATAAATGACTACCTACAAATAGGCACCATAACAAAATGGAATAAATATTAGGAGTTGAGGATTAGAATTAGTTGTAGGTATAACATAAAGATGATTTTAAATGCATTTTATTTTTAGAACTGACCATAGAATTTCCTTCCTTATTGCTATAACACATAAGTTTATACTACACGCAATTAAAACAGTATTGACTATGACCCGACCTTGAGTTACGTAATCGCGAGGTCAACCATAAACAACTGAATTTTTAATCTATGCTCGTTGAATATTAATTTAACGATGTGATGATACACGTCTGTCTTGTGGAACTATTTACGTGAAGTCAATATATTTGAATAGATTTAGCCCGCGGTTCTTACAGCTTGGATCTTGTTTGTCCATACAAACTTTAGATTCCCGTTTCAACCCCTTAGGGGGTGAATTTTGGAAAATTCTTTCTTAGCGGATGCCAACGTAGTAATAAGCATCAGTGTGTCTAATTTCAACGCAATCTGAGTAACGGGTGCCTTTTAAATTTACAGATTTGGAACCCTCAAATTAAGTATTTAGCCATCTTTTTTAATTTATACTAATATTATAAAATAAATAAAGTAAAATTTGCATTATTCATGTTTGTATTATTACTATTATTAGTCAATTAATAAAGGTCATCGAGTATAACCAATGACCATAGATAATAACAATTAGGTCACAATGTCTGGTAGTGATGTGCCAATTAGAGTATAGACAATGACTGAAGTTTTATTATTGAAAAGTACACAGAAAAAATATTTAAGTAAGTATGAGTGTGAAGATATGACCTAAATGGAATCCACACTAACTTACTTCCACTAGATTTACATAGATAATTAACTAGCTGACCCGCGCAACTGTTTGCGCATTTTGCCCGTTTTTACAACATTTTTTATTGCTGCTCCGCTCCTATTGGTCATAGCGTAATGTTATATAGCCTTATAACCTTCCTCGATAAACAGGCTATCCAAAACTAAAATATTTTTTCAATTCGGACCAGTAGTTCCTGAGGTTATCGCGTCAAACTCTCCAGCTTTATAATATTACTAGCTGACCCGCTCAACTTCGTCTGCGTAAATTTTCCCCGTTTTTGCAACATTTTTCATCGCTGCTCCGCTCCTATTGGTCGTAGCGTGATGTTATATAGCCTATAACCTTCCTCGATAAATGGGCTATCCAACAGTAAAATATTTTTTTCAATTCGGACCAGTAGTTCTTGAGATTCTTCAGCTTTATAATATTAATAGTTGACCCGCGCAACTTCGTTTGCGTAACATTTTCCCGTTTTTGCAACATTTTTTATTGCTGCTCCCCTCCATCGTAGCGTGATGTTATATAGCCTATAACCTTTAACGATAAACGGGCTATCCAACAGTAAAATATTTTTTTCAATTCAAACCAGTAGTTCCTGAGGTTATCGCGTCAAAATCTTCCGCTTTATAATATTACTAGCCGACCCGCTCAACTTCGTCTGCGTAAATTTTCCCCGCTTTTGCTTCATTTTTCATTGCTGCTCCGCTCCTATTGGTTGTAGCGTGATGTTATATAGCCTATAGCCTTCCTCGATAAACAGGCTATCCAACAGTAAAATATGTTTTCAATTCGGACCAGTAGTTCTTGAGATTCTTCAGCTTTATAATATTAATAGTTGACCCGCGCAACTTCGTTTGCGTACATTTTTCCTGTTTTTGCAACATTTTTCATTGCTGCTCCGCTCCTATTGGTCGTAGCGTGATGTTATATAGCCTATAACCTTCCTCGATAAACGGGCTATCCAACAGTAAAATATTTTTTCAATTCGGACCAGTAGATCCTGAGATTACTACGTTTAAACAAACAATAATAACACCTAACCTATATTTAATGTTACTTACATTCATTCTTTCATCTTCAACAATCTGGTGATATACCTACACGATCGTCCGGAAACATTACAGTCTCAACACACTAAATGTTATGACTAAACCATAGCGTTGTGTTATGTAAACTTTACACGGCCTTGTTTCTACAGTTAGAATTAACAGTCTAATAGCCATAATTGCTACGCTTTATTGGATTAACATTAATTATCAAATGTAAAACTATTATATACCTACTAACAACTGCATAAAGCGTGAGTTCATGATTTACGTAGACCATTTTTAGTGTTCCGTAGCCAAAGGGTTCATCTGTCCGGCTGTCACCAGTTGAGATTTTTTTTTTTTGTTTTTTTAAAAAAAGATAACTAGCAATGTGGGATTGTGGTCCCACATTACTAGCAATCCTGTTAACCCCTCCAGCTAAGCTCTATGGCTTGTGTAAGGAGTGGGTTCACGTCGGTAGTATAATGGTCAGGATTCGAACCCACGACCTCACGATTGCGAGACCGATGCCTTAACCATTACGCTACCGCCCGCTTTCGATTCAATTTATCACTGTTGACACACAGTTGAAATTTTCATTAGTATTAGTATTTCTGTTGCGGCTTTAACAACAAATACTAAAAATAGAATAGAATTAATATTTAAGGGAGCTTCCATACAAAATACGTGATTTTTTGCCGTGTTTTGCTCGATATTATAATATAGGCCGAAAGAATATTATTTTTACTATTTTTTTTTTAATACTAAATAAATTAGAATATTAAAAAAAAAACCTAAAAAAAATAATAATCAATTTAATGAAATAGGTAAATATCTTTTTCAAGCTAAATATATTTGTATCTCATGAGCCGTCATAGCTAGACGGTTGAAAATTTTCACAGATGATGTATATCTGTTGCCGCTATGACAACAAATACTAAAAATAGAATAAAATAAATATTTAAGGGAGGCTCCCATATAGCAAAGCTATTATAATTGAAAAATAGATAATTAAATTAATATTTAAGGGGGCTCCCATGCAACAGACATGATTTTTTTGCCGTTTTTATAGATAATTGTACGGAACCTGTCGTGCGCGAGTCCGATTCGCATTTGGCCAGTTTTATTACATTAATTGTCTCAAAGAATTAACGAATATAAAATGTGTGTACCTACTTTGTACACATTTTGGGTTCCAGTTGAAAACCAGCGCCAGGTTCTGTCAGCTTGGTAAAATGCTGAACTGGACACCCATTTGTTGCAGCCGCGAGGCACAGCTTTTATTATTATAGTTTTCCTGTTTTTTTTTCAACTGTTTATTAAATATACCTACAAAATTATAAAAATGTATAAGTACCTGTAGGTATAATGTTTTTTTTTTAATTGATTTATTTTTTATTATATTCTGTTATTTCTTTTTGTTTTAATATTTGTTGTTTATCTTTATAAACCATTTTCTGTTGAAGCTGTGACTTATGTGGTTCAACAAATAAATGTTTCTTTTCATTTCTTTTTTTTTATTTGTGGACAGCAGATGATTTACGTCTTATTTGAAATTTTGATACGGCAGGACGATGAATTTAAAAAAATGACTTTTATCCACCAACTAAACAAATAATATGCATGTATTATTTGTATAGATGGTGGAAAATAGTCATACGAAACCAGAGCGGATCCCTAAATAATATGCAGAAGAAATTTGAGAGCTCCGGTCTCGGTCCTCGGTGAATGAGTAGTAACAAACAACATAGGAACGGTATCCCTTTTTTCACGAGTTCTAGTCATTGAATACATTGAATACTTATGAGATTAATCCACTCAACGAATTAACATGACCTCATATATAGTCAGGGATATGATAATACTTTGTAATCTTTACTGCATCAGCAAACAATAGCTAATGGGCCCATTGTTTTATGTTAGGAGTACCAAAACAGTCAACTGGCATTCTTGAACTGATATTAGACTAGGTATTATCCGCTACTTTGTTCAGGTACCTATCGAACGAAGTTGTACGATCGCAAAGTCACAAAAAAAATCACACCTCCACTTTATGTGTAGGGGAACGTACCTGATATTGTTGTTTTTAAACTTTCGCGATTTTTATACATATATATTAGATATATTTCGTGGTCATGGGTCGACTCAGTCGACCACGATCGGTGCAATTCGATCGAAACGTCGTCGGGTAAATAAAAGGTTCGTACCTTTAAATAATTCACGCGATTAAGTCCCGAAATATATCTAATACCTGATATTGTTTTTCAATATTTTATTCTGCTGTGGGAGTGTGTTCGACTGCTACGCAAGAGGTCGTGGGTTTCATTCCCACACGGAACACCACTTTGTGTGATTCACAAATTGTTGTTCCGAGTTTTGGTGTACTTTGTGTCCGTTTGACTTGTATGTTTGTAAAGTCCCCCGCGATACAGGGCTTGTAGACTACTGCGGGAGTAGTCTTTAAAATAAAAATCTACCAATTTGTCGGCGTAGCTAAAGTATGTGTGTGTCTATGCCAAATTACAGCTTTCTAGGGGTCTCTGAGCTAACTTGGGGACGGACAGACAGACCGACGGACATGGCGAAACTATATTTCGTGGTCATGGGTCGACTCAGTCGACCACGATCGGTGCAATTCGATCGAAACGTCGGGTAAATAAAAGGTTCGTACCTTTAAATAATTCACGCGATTAAGTCCCGAAATATATCTAATACCTGATATTGTTTTTCAAGATTTTATTCTGCTGTAGGAGTGTGTCCGACTGCTACGCAAGAGGTCGTGGGTTTCATTCCCACACGGAACACCACTTTGTGTGATTCACAAATTGTTGTTCCGAGTTTTGGTGTACTTTGTGTCCGTTTGACTTGTATGTTTGTAAAGTCCCCCGCGATACAGGGCTTGTAGACTACTGCGGGAGTAGTCTTTAAAATAAAAATCTACCAATTTGTCGGCGTAGCTAAAGTATGTGTGTGTCTATGCCAAATTACAGCTTTCTAGGGGTCTCTGAGCTAACTTGGGGACGGACAGACAGACCGACGGACATGGCGAAACTATAACGGTTTCATTTTGCTAGATATTTTGGATACGGAACCCTAAAAAGATCAATAAAAATCCGTTCTGACGTTTACAAGAAAATATTTTTTTGGGTTTTAATGATAAGAACTGGCCGTGTGGTACCGGCTTAAGTACCACCCCATCTCTTCCCGCCTGGGTGTCATCAAGGCGTCTAAGGGATTTCACACCGGAGGACAGGCTGCAGCGTCCTCGAAGTATTTTAAAGGCTTATTGCGATCTCCAACCTGCTCGCCAATCGTGGTGATTATGGCAATTACCCCCAGGATCTACAATGAGTAGGTTCTACTGGGGAGACCCTTGCCCAGCAATGGGACATCATATGGGTTGATATGAAATAATAAAAAACATTATTTTACATAGTTTGTGGTATATGAAGACCTAATATATTTTCACTGAAATTTTCAATTTTATTATAGCCTGTTTTCTTTCTTTCTTAGAAAAAAGATAACTAGCAATGTGGGATTGGGTCCCACATCAATAGCAATCTAGTTAACCCCTCCAGCTAAGCTCAAAGACTTGTGTTAGGAGTGGATTCACGTCGGTAGTTTAATGGTTAGGATTCGAACACGTGACCTCACGATTGCGAGACCGATGCCTTAGCCATTAGGCTACCGCCGCTTCTTCAAATTGTTGCAGTTTAAAATAGTTTGTTGAGTTATTTGTGTAAACCATATACTTATAAAATAACTTAGCTTGTAGAGTTCGACACATGGTCACATTTACGAAGGTTGATTATGAATCGAATGTAATATTGTTGAGAAGGAAGAAGATCTACATTCAGGTCGAGATAATACATCACTATATTTATCAATAATAGGAAAAATACATTTAAAAACTAAAATAACCCGCCTGCAAAAAGACAAATACAAGATACCCTTCAAATTTGAGTCACGATATTAAGTTTATCAGAATTTATTCATTAATGCCTCCGACTGCATGATAATTAATACTAGTGACAAAAGAATTCAGCCATATTCCTTATGTTTAAAAAAGTTTGGAGTGACAAATCATTGAAAAACCAATTGTGGATGAATAAATGGTTGAGGAAATGTGATTGAATAAATGGTTTTTATTCAATCGCCTTGTAATTATTTTACAATGACTAAAAAGTAGTTATTAAAATAAACACCTACATTTAAAAACTAAAAAAAACCTAACATAACATTTATCAATCGTTGTCTTTCTTTTTAAAAAAAATATGAGTGACAAATTATGGAATAAACATGTAAAAAATATTGTTCTTCTTCACCTTGTATCTTACATCGATTATAAAGTAGGTAATAAATAAAAAAATAAGTTTAAAAACTAAAAAAACGCGCCTGCAAAAATACAGAAACAAGATAGGTACCCTTCATATTTAACATCATGCAGTCGGAGGCATAAATGAATTCTGTTATACATAATATCGTCCTCTATCTACATGATATTAAATTTGGGTCTGTCTTTTTTCAACCTGACATTTTCAAACAATCATTATTTTGGTTGAATTATATAAAGTTATTACAGTTTGAGTTTAACAGCAAGCAGCGGCAAACAGAACAATATTTATTGAAGTTGTGATTTATGCAAATGTAAGGTTTTAACCTCTGATTAAACCCCTAGGCATAAAAAAAATACTAGTGCCTGGGTTTTTGTTGAAAGGTTTATGTAAAGTATGTGAGTACTAACTACGTAAAATACTCAACTAAATTCAGAATTCCCCGAAGTATTTACTGGAAAATGTATGAGAAAGAGTAAAGAGAGGATATTTATATTTAATAGTCAGGATGTAAGGATGTCTCTGTGTGGTCTCCAAGAATAGCGAAGTTTATGTCTTTTAAGATGGCGGAAACAATATCCGCTTCGTAATTTGAATTTGTAACAGATGGGCTTTGTGTTTGTGGAGAGTTTCTATCTAATGGCATAAATAAGTCCTCCAAAATATGTCTTACGAAGATACAGAGAAACTATTATTTGTACTAAAGTAAATATTGTTTTTATTTTATTAATAACTACATATTTATTAAATTATTTACAGCTATTTTTTTGATTGATTCATATAGTGTTGTCTAATGTTATACTTTTAAGCTATTGCATAATTTTATCGCGGGCTCTGGCTTTGAGCGCGGCAACCGATTCAAGAAATTGCGTAACGAAAATAAAACCTAACACCCCCACTACGCCTACCATGTAGTGTAGGTATATGTATATGATACGACTGTACGAAGCTCGCATGGATCGAGACGAGTTGCTCCGAAATGTCATGGAAAATAAATAAATAATTATAATTGCTTATGTTAATAAAAAATGCTATGCAATAGCTTTACTGCGGCAGTCCCCGAGTGCCACACATTTTTTTATTTTAAATCACTCACTTATAGTTAATTTTTCACTTTTAATTGTTTTTAAAATATGACTATTGTTGTTTTTACACATTGATCGTCTGAAACACAGGTTTTCCTAGTTCAGGCATATTATGTATTAAGTTAGACATTTCAGTAAACATTTGTAACAATTGTTATATCTTGATAAGTTATTAATATGGAATAAATAAATTGAAATTGAGTTAGGTCGGGCCGGGCTCTTCAGTATGAAGATGCATTGTACACAAGAGCGCATACTACAATGATTTGGTATCGGCCGATAAAATTGCCTTTTTTATATTGATTGATTGATTGATTGGCAGACAGTCTGTAGGAATACGGGGACCGGGATAATGTTCGCAACTATGGTAAAGAGTATTGGGTTAATAGGCTTTTAGGGTTCCGTACCTAAAGGTAAATAAGAAAACCTTAGAAGATCATTCTTTTGTCCGTGGGTCTGTTCGTGTGTCACTATCGATTTTCTCAGAAACGGGTGGACCTAGCGAGTTGAAATTAATACCAGATACTGAGGTCTATAGTCCCTATTAGGTGTACAAAAATCAAGTTCCTAAGTCAACACGATAAAAAGATATGGGCAAATTTAGATTTTCACGAAAATTTGTTAGTAGGTACGTTAATTTTCAACTTTTTTTATTGTTTTGAAGAAAGAAAGAAAATATTTTCTACTAACTGTCCCGCGCAACTTCATCTGCGTAAATTTTCCCCGATTTTGCACCATTTCTCATTGCTGCTCCGCTCCTATTGTCGTGATGTTATATAGCCTATAGCTTTCCTCGATAAATGGGCCATCCATCAGTAAAATATTTTTTTAATTCGAATCAGTAGTTCCTCAGATTACCGCGTTCAAACAAACAAACTCTTCAGCTTTATAATATAAGTATAGATTTGCAACATTACACAGAACAACAAATAAACAAAATAGATTAAAGTAATTTTGTGCCGAAATAATAGGACCTACGTCAGCTATTGTTGCAGTCCGAAAACTGCAACGCTGGTATTCTCGTAGGCCCTTTGTTTCCGCTTTGTTTTCTCTTTACTTGTATTGTAAAACCTGGCTTTTAACCAAAATTGATAATTCTAAGTCAACTGAAAGTACCCTATAGATTTGGGTCGAAAACCTATAAGATAGTTCCCGTTGACCTAGAATCACGAAATTTGACAAAAAACAAGGTCTTACACAAATAAGGGAAACAATTCAAAAAATAAAAAAGTTGAAAAATAAAGAGTGTCCCCATAATTCTATATACACCGTAACGTCTTACGTCCCCATAATTATACCTAGTTACCTATAAATTGGTACGGAACCCTTAGTGGGCAAGTTAGTCTCGCGCTTGTCCGAATTTTCTTTTTCTGTGACCATTTTGAGGTTCTTCAGCTCAGCTCAGGTTCTAGTCCGGCCCCAGACCATACAGACTATCTTTCGGTGTTGACTGTCTGATTGAAAACCTAAGTATAGTAGCGAAATTACTTTTGTGCTTTCGATATATATTTTTTTTTATAATATTTTATTTTTGGGGCTTTTATTCTAGGAACATGTCAGCCCCGTAAGGCTTAACCTATACATTCAGTACAAATAATAATATGAGTCTTAGGGAATCACGAATACGCGAACATCTTATATAGTGATAATGCAGCATCTGATGTAGGGTTTGCCAAAATAGTTGCGAATACGCCCATATCCATCATATTTAAATTGAATTCTCGCACTAATGACTCCCGCTGACTCTGGTACTGCTGTCGATACATAGGCGGCAGTCAGCAGTGCATACTACAACCTATCTATGATTAGCTACCTAATTAATAGTATTCTATAGTATAAACATGACGACGTTTACATATAACATTTTTATTCATATTTTTGAAACAGACAAAAAAATAATGTTAATTTTCTTTTGTTTCAGTTTATCTAGAAAATGCCAATAGAAGAATAGATAAGTAAATACTAAGGAGATCAAAAACCACGATACACGAACGAACGAAATGTACAAACAATTAAATTAAAATCGGAACGCATCCAAAATAGAAAGAGACAGATACAGCGAGATAGCGAGCTGCGTCCCAAAATAGTGCGTTCGAAAATAGAAAAAAAATGTCTAGCTCACATTCAGTATCGGAAAGTCAAGCGGCGGAGACCGACGCCGCTCAATGGTGGAAGACACCATGGAAAACTATGGCGGACCTGGCCGAAGCAGTTGACGACCTTATATGCAGCTTCGATTATATGGACACAGCCATGGATAATCTAGTAATGTTAATATTCATTTGGATACTCTTCTCAATCGTCCTCCTCGGTATAGCGAAATGGGCCTACGGCAGATTCGCAAAGAAAGTTACCGAGGTTGACACCAAACAAAAAACGAACGATGACACGAAAAAAACAACGAACGAAGTAATAACTAGTGCGGACAGTGTATTAGCTACCAGTGCTAAAGTTAAAAGTGCGTCATTTACGAGCAGTAAACCACCAAAACCTACTGGTTTTGTACCAGCAACACCACCGAACAAGAGGCGACTTGGTCGCATGTCGCCTGGGCCCGAACAGCTGTCTTTGAAAAAACATCAAAGCGTCCTAGTACCAACATGTACGGGCCCCGATCCACCCAGTGTTCAATGGGTTAACGACCTATTGACGTGGTTATATAACGATTTAGTTATTGTGAATGAACTTGTCCAGCAATGGATTGTGTCCATGAACGAGTTCTCAAAGAAATCCGTCGAAGAGGTAAGTTTTTTAATCTGTGGTTTGCGTTTGCTATTTTTTTTTTCGTTCGGGATTTGTCGTCTGATTTTATCGAGGCCTTTGAAAGAATCATTGTCATTAAATTAAGGAATTTTGGCACTGCTTTAGGTCATATATAACGGCAGTTTAAAGTTGTTTGTTCTTGACACAATCAATGATAAAAATAATTTTCGATGTTAATTGAACTGCATTTTTAAAAATTGAGGGTATTCGAACATATCATAATCTTCTTGTTTCTGTCGTTCTGAAACGTTGATTACAGAACGAAATCCCGGTTAGAGTTACGTATAAACAATAATAAAGTCGCATAGACCTTGGCATAAGGCCGGGTGACGTTTGCCTGACGAAACATTATGGGCCTAGATTTAGGAACGATAAAACTTGAAAATTACTAGCGAAATATATTTAGAACAGGTCAGGCTATCAACTAAATAAAAGAAAAAAAAAGGCTAGAGACAATAGCATAATAAAATTGATGAATTATTAGGATCCCGCCAATTTTAATAAGCGTCAAAATGAAAATTCTTTTTTTTTAACATCTAGGCCACAATGCATACATTTTACGTTAGCATACCTACGTGTTTAGGTAAGAATTTTTAATTACCTGCTTATCAAATGAAAACTCAAACATTGCTTAATAGTTATTACAAAAACCGTTACAAAAGTGTTATAACATTAAATTAACTATTTATTTTTCTCTTTGATTGAATGATAAGTTTAAAAAGTCACGTTTCCCGCCAAAAGTCTATCTGTCAAAATAATAAAAACGACATCATAGACTTAGAATCTAAAACATTGACGTATAGACCTGGACCGTGCCATCCTTTAAAAAGTTAAACATTGACTGCAAACATGTGAAAGAGATTTTTCTCTTTTTCACGCTTAGCAGTCAATTTTTAGTTTTTAATTTATATGGATAGCGCAGTCCTAGTCTTTATGTCAATGGAATGAACATAGATGAAGGAGGCAAGAGTCATTTTTTTTTTAAATTTTGACCTTGGAACTTCGTAATACTTACTCACAGACATTAATATACTAGGAGTACTTACTCCTAAATCTTAATGCTATTATTTTTATAGTTTACCCGGCACAAAAAATTAAAACAAAATGCAGGCAACAGCTGATTCCCGAGCCAATCTTTAAACAGATAATAAATATTTTAAGCGGTTAAATTCGTATTTCGTTTATTCTGAATTTAACTTTGTTTACAATATGATTCACGCCGTTCTGTGGCCGCGTTTCGAAGTAATTGAAACGATATTTGTGTGTTGCAAGATGCAAGTTACTTCTAACTTATCTAGGTTTTGATCTACGTTGTTAGGTACCCCCTACTTAGGTGTAGCATTCTATCATTTGAAAAAACCGTTACCAACCGTAGCCAAAAATATTTAAATTATAATGTGATGTGATAAATTTAAATAATGTAATTCTAGAAGAGTTGCAATTCCTGACTTTTACAGAAATAAAAACATTCTGTAGGGTGCAAATTCGATTTCAAATCTCATTTTCGAAGAAAACTTTTCAAATAACTTTAATAGTACCTAGGCACAGTTGTGTCAACGTAACTCGGCTGGATTGAAGTTGTGCAGATGCATTTTTTGGAAGTAAATGGTGACAGGAAGCGGGGGGCGGGGGCGGTAACTAAACCAAGAGTATTAGAGATGCGATTACGAATTACATTTTCATAATTATTAGTATTATTAATTCATGGTTTTTCGGACTCCTAAGTCACTTTTTACCAATCATAATATAAGAATATCTAAACAATCTATACTAATATTATAAAGCGGAAGAGTTTGTTTGTTTGTTTGTTTAAACGCGCTAATCTCAGGAACTACTGGTCCGATTTGAAAAATTATTTTTTTGTTGGATAGCCCATTTATCGAGGAAGGCTATAGGCTATATAACATCGCGCTACGACTAATAGGAGCAGAGTAGCGACGTGAAATGTTGCAAAAACGGGGAAAATTTACGCATACGAAGTTGCGCGGGACAGCTAGTCGTATATATTAATAATACCTATTACTCTCATACGCGCAATAAACAATCGTACTTAAAAGTCTTATAACACAAACATTGGTCCTGAGTGGGAAACGAACCCACGACCTCTGGTTTAGCAGTCAGGGTCACTAACCATTACACCAACAGGCCAATACAACAAAGATTCAAATGGTCATCCACCTTTTGGGTACCTATAAAAATGTTACCACTAAACCACCAGCACAAAAAGAGGTGTTTTATAAATTTAACGTGCGTATTTGTGTCTGTATGTAGCATTGCACCTAGCTCCCAGACTAATTTATCGATTTTGATGTGATCTTTTACAATTGCGATGATTAAACCTAAGCTTTGTTTGAATGAAGAGACAAGGTTGTCGTGTGTCTCATGGCTCGCTACGCAAAGATCTGAATCACAAATTAAAAGGAGTAAGTAATCTGAGACAGCCTCTGTGGCGCGGTGGGAGTGTATCCGACTGCTACGCAAGATGTCGTGGGTTTGATCCCCACCCAGGATAAAACTTTGTGTGATGAGCATGATGGTTTATTCTGTGTCTGTGAGTTATTTATCTATAATATGTATATATTTAGAAATATATAAGTATGTTTATCAGTTGTCTGGTTTCCATAGTACAAGCTCTGCTTAGTTTGGGATCAGATAGCGTTATGTCAGTTGTCCCTAGATATTATAGACTAGCTGTCCCGCGCAACTTCGTAAGCGTAAATTTCCCCCGTTTTTGCAACATTTCTCGTCGCTGCTCCGCTCCTATTAGTCGTAGCGCGATGTTATATAGCCTATAGCCTTCCTCGATAAATGGCTTCAAATCGGACCAGTAGTTCCTGAGATTAGCGCGTTTAAACAAACAAACAAACTCTTCCTCTTTATAATATTAGTATAGATATTATATCTGGGTCTGAAAGACATGGTACTATCGTACCGCTTTCTTCATTGAAGACATTACTTCGCAATTCTAATTTGCCCAGTAATTAAACTTGTCACAATGCCCTTTAATTGAAACACAGATTTCACGAAAGCATAACTGACACTGGTGTGGACCACCAAGACAGCCGGCTTATACCTACTCGTCCATTCAGCCTTAATCTCTTTTTTAGGGTTCCGTAGCCAAAATGGCAAAAATGGAACCCTTATAGTTTCGTCATGTCCGTCTATCTATCTGTCTGTCCCTCCGTAACAGGCATTTTACTCAAAGACTACTCAATGAATATCGCTGAATTTGGTGAAAGCCGCTACTGCGTTTGATAGTTTAGCTAGCTAAATACAAAAAATAAACATTTTTAGGGGGCACTCCATAAATGTAACAGAATAAACTTTTTTAATGAAGTTAATATTTTTGTTAGTAATCGCTCCGAAAGTTACATAAAATATGTCTTATCTTTAGAACCAACCACCAAAGGATATGAAAAAAATCCAAAATCGCGCTTAATAAATATTTTAAACTAAAATTTTCGTCATAATTGGATACACTGCTATTGAGTTATTGCCTGATAATTATATTAGCATGGTCCGAAATGCTCTTGCCCGGTTTTTATAACTATTATATCAGGGTTTTTTGTATGTACAATGACATAAGCTTGCTATTATTTAATATCTATTTATTGTTTTTAGTCGCAACTCCTTTACTGTAGAAGTAGATAGCATGCCTTCTTGCCCAAAAAATGCTTACACCCATTTACAGGTTTAAAATTAACTCCATTGCTTAACCTCTCATCGATATATTGCGTCACAACACTATCTCACAAATTACATCACTATTTACGCTCCATTTATATTTATCGATACGAATCGTTCCTTTTGACCTAATATCTTACACATTGAAGCGTTTGAAAATAACCTCTAACTTTTATTGTAGAGGAATAAGGTCTATTTTTGAATAGAAATGTATTTCTGAGTCGGCATTACTATTTTTATCACGGGAAATGAATCAGATGCATCTTTGAACTAAAATATGAATCATTGAGTGACTAGATTGGTATACATTACTATTCAGTGTTAGTAGTTAATTATGACAGAAAAATAATGTATTTTCCACATATATCTTCTAATATATAAAATTCTCGTGTCACAGTTTTCGTTGCCATACTCCTCTGAAACGGCTTGACCGATTTTGATGAAATTTTGTGTGCATATTGGGTAGGTCTGAAAATCGGCCAACATCTATTTTTCATACACCTAAGAGTTTGTTTGTTTGTTTGAACGCGATAATCTCAGGAACTACTGGGACGCATTGAAAAAATATTTTATTGTTGGATAGTCCATTTATAGAGGAAGGCTATAGGTAATAACATCACGCTACGACCAATAGGAGCGGAGCAGCAATGAAAAATGTTGTAAAAAAAAAAGGGAAAATTTACGCAGACGAAGTTGCGCGGGTCAGCTAGTATGTATATAAAAATCAATGCTTGTATGTATGTTCTCTATGCGTTCCGAAACCATTAATCAGATTGTGATGAAACTTTAGCAGAATGTTCTGGGAAGGCCGGCGAGTGTTCTTGGTTTCAAAAGCCACAGCGAAGCATGGCCGAGTTCAGCTAGTAATGTATAAATTAATCTCTGTGCGTGTTATTTTAGCGTGTAGGTATTCTGTTAACAATATCAAAATACTGCGTCTGTGGCGCGGTGGGAGTGTGTCCGACTGCTACGCAAGTGGTTGGGTTCGATTCCCACACGGGACACCACTTTGTGTGATCCAAAAATTGTTGTTCCGAGTTTGGGTGTACTTTGTGTCCGTGACTTGTATGTTTGTAAAGTCCCCCGCGATACAGGGCAGATAGGGTAATGAGTGAGTCGAGTCGTCTTTAAAAAAAAATTGAAAAAAATATTATCCGAATAGTTTTTATAACTTACGATTTTAATAAAGTACCTAATTTCGCAAAAATGTGTAATAACATGAATTCCGTCAAGAAAAAAAAATGGTTATTTCTTTTTCGTCGTTTTATTAAAAAGTAATGTTAATCGAATTGGAACTTCATCCAGAGTTTGTTTGTTTGAACGCGGTAATCTCAGGAGCTGCTGGAATATATCACTGTTGGGTAGCCCATTTATCGAGGAAGGCTATAGGCTATATAACATCACGCTACGACCAATAGCAGAGGAGCAGCAATGAAAAATGTTTTAAAAACGGGGATAATTTACGCATACGAAGTTGCGCGGGACAGCTAGTATTATAAAGCTGAAGAGTTTGTTTGTTTGAATGCGATTATCTCAGGAACTGCTGATCCGAATTGAAAAAATATTTTACTGTTGGATAGCCCATTTATCGAGGAAGGCTATAGGCTATATAACATCACGCTACGACCAATAGGAGCCGAGCAGCAATGAGAAATGTTGCAAAAACGGGGAAAGTTTTTACAGACGAAGTTGCGCGGGACAGCTAGTACCTAATTTAAAACCCTAATGGATCGAAAAGTGATTAAATATACATGTCGTATAGTGGATCAAATTGCTACCCACATAACTTTAATTTATTGATTATCTAATTACCCGACTGTAAGGAAGGGTTATGTTTTTCGCGCGTATCTATCTATGTAATATTCTTTATTACATAATATATTTCAAACCACAAGATGGATTTAAACAAATAAGACGTCGTTAAAGATTCGTCTTGACCGCCCAAGTGTTCTTAGTGACGTTCAAAAACAAATATGGCGGCTGTTAGATGTCAAAAACAAGAGGAGTGAAGTAGTTTCGAATACTGCAATGTAGGTAGGTACTAAATTGAAGGGCTCGACCTAAGCATTTCAAAAAGGTATAACATGATTATGAATGTAAAACTAAAAAAGTTAGTTAGCAACTATTATTTTTTTAATATTAAATGCTTTGGCAATAGCTGTGATAAAAATTAGTTTTACAAATATCTACAATAAGTCTCGAGTTCGAATCCTGACTCTGGACTTTAAATTTTTCTATCTTTCAAAAATGCAATTATTGTATTTGTAAAAGAATAACATGATTATGAATGTAAAACTAAAAAAGTTAGTTAGCTAGCAACTATTATTTTTTCAATATTCAATACTTTGGCAATAGCTGTGATAAAAGTTAGTTGTTACATCGTTAAATCCAAAGGATTTAAGAACTCAAAATTAGTTATTATTTTATTGCTGCTCCGCTCCTATTAGGCATATCGTGATGTTATATAGCCTATAGCCTTCCTCGATAAATGGGATCTAACAGTAAAATAAAGTTTGAATTCGGACCAGTAGTTTCTGAGATTCAAACAACCAAACAAACTTCAGCTTTATAATATTAGTATAGATATGTAATGTACTTACAAATTGGTACAAAACCCTCGTGTACGAACCTCGTGTCCTACTCCTTGTCCGGATTTATTTTATAAGGTACCTACGCCATTTTGTAAGTCATCGTTTTGTCAAACTATGGTAAGATGGAGTTCTCAAATTGGCGATAGATTAAATCTATGTCCTCTTTCATGTCCTTTCGCTATTACGCAACTGCAATGTCGATTTACGAGTCATGAATAAGACTGTATTTATGGATTTACAAAAAATTCGCACGTTTATTTTAAAAATAGCGCGTTACAAATGATATGTCATCTCAGTTCCGGTTGATATTTAGAAATGTTATTTAAATAGATTCTGTTGCTAGTATAGTAAGTATTATAATCAAAGTCAAAGTCAAAAGACTTTATTCACTTAGGTTACAAATGCTACGCTTATGAACGTCAGACAAAATTTGGAATAGAATGATTCTACATTTAATGCCAAGTTCGCAAGAGTAAAGCCGTGAGAAAAGAACTTGGCAATAAAAAGTCATGGCCACTTTTTTAAAATGCCAGTTACAATATATTTGTATATATACAGTAAAGCCAGTAAGGTGCTGCAACCATTACACCATGAAACTCACGCAAGCAATAACCATAGTACGTAAACTGGTATAATCAAGTTTTAAATGAATTAGCCTCCTACGGTGTGTATGGGAGAACCAACTTACAAAAATACAGAAGATGATAAAGGCGACATGCGATTCGATTATTATAAGAAAAACTACTTATTTATAAATCACTAATTAAAAAAAAAAAAATGTGTGGCACTCGGGGACTGCCGCGGTAAAGCTATTGCATAGCATTTTTATCAACTTTAGCAATAAAAAAAAAAAAAATTAAAAAAAAATATTTAAAAACGGTTTTTGTTTTTTATTATTTAAAAAAACAGTGATTTTAATTTTTTTTTTAAATTTAAAAAAAAAACAATAATAAAAAAATTAAAAAAGTTTTTTTTAAATTATAAAAAAACAATGTTTTTATTTTTTTTTCTTTAAATTTTTTTTTAATTTTTAAATTTAAAAACAAGTCATTAAAAGTTCTGCTATTCATCGATAGATGTACAAAACTAAAAAGTATCACCGCTGTGCCGGTCGAAGTTTTTAGTAGAATTTCTGTATTCAGTCTCCACGCTGAAGGCCCGCGTTAGAAGCTATGCAATAGCTTAATAATAGACCTATAAAATGATAATGACAAGGCCGACCAGTCACCCCAAGTAGCACCCGTTCACGAGTTTGCCGCATGGGTCAGCCATCATCCCCTTCGCCATATTGGATATTATCTGTGATTCTGTTATATCTAATGCAAAAGACGGTTTGTCTGGTTATTTTACTCTAGCTGTCCCGCGCAACTTCGTGTGCGATAATATTCCCCGTTTTTGCAACATTTTTCATTGCAGCTCCGCTCCTATTAGTCGTAGCGTGATGTTATATAGCCTATAGCCTTCCTCGATAAATGGGCTATTCAACAGTATAATAATTTTTTGATTCGGAACAATAGTTCCTGAGATAACCGCGTTCAAACAAACAAACAAACTCTTCAGCTTTATAATATTAGTATAGATTATGTTTTTACATGTTTGTAGGCTTATATCTGCTAATTATTATTATAATCATTGCAAAGCAGGGGCCAAAAGGTTAAAACTGACATTAATTATGTAGTAGTAGGTACGATACTAAAAATCTGATTAACTATGTTATTCCACAATTTAATTATAGTGTTTTATTTTATTTCATTTTATTTTATTTATTAAAGTACAGCCACATCACATACATTAAACCTTATTAATATTAAGTTACAGTTGGTATTATTCCTGATGTACATGACAATAACGGCGTACATAGCACTCAATTACAAATCAGCTGGTTGGTTAGTAAATCTAAAATTAACTTTAACTATGATTAAAATACGAGAAACAATGGATTGATTAAGAATAGGTGTGATTGTCGATTAGGACGAAGTCTTAAGCTGTGACTTTATTATTTTATTTTTAAAACTGCGGAAATTATCGTGAATTAGTGTTCAAACAAACACTCATTTATGAGACATCATTCCATACAAAACAAAGTACGAAATGTATCGTTTCGTCATCTCTGAAAAAAAAATAAGCACCTACCTACTTAGGCTTTAAATTGCTATACAACCATTTTTCAGTTACAGCCTGTTGAAAATTACTCAAAAATGTTGTTTTCATTACGTGATAACGTCTGATGACCGAGTGCACGCACGAAAAAGTGTGACGTCATAGCTCACGTTCCGTTGACTGGTAAGCAACGCGTTATTGACTGTGCCGTCGGCAAGCGCCCGGGTCCACTAAAGCTGTCACAATCATGGTTGTTTATTACAATGTCATCAATGTTTTCTTATGACGTTATCACGTAAAATAATCGTCCGTAAACTGACTTTACAGACAACCATTTTAGCTCCCATAAGTGTGGTAAGCCCTTAGTTTTTGTGGCCAGGGAAAAAATCTGTCTGTTAGGTTTTCACGCTTAAACTGTTAAACCGATTTTGATGAAATTTGGTGTGCAGATAGTTTGAGTCACGGGAAAGGACATAGGATAGTTTTTATCGCGATAACTGATATCAACGAGGGCCTAACCGCGGGCCAAAGCTAGTGTTACATGAAGTCATTAACGGGTGACTATTATAAGCACAGTAATAATTAATGATGAATAATGTTAACAAATGTATAACTTATAACAAGTTCTTATCATTTTGTTCCGAACAAATTGTGAACTCTAGCCTTTTCTTTAAGTACATAATTATGATTATTAAGTATTTATACATATGATGACATATACTTACATACACATAAGTTTATTAAGAATATACATATTAATTAGGTTCTAAGTTGTAACAATAATTTGATTTAAAACTGACTTTTCTTCGGGGTTTGCCCACGTTTATAATTTTTATGTTCTACTAGTTCTTGCCTGCATCTTCGTTCGCGTAAAAACAAATATATCCCACTGGAATCGTACATTTTTCAGAGATAAAAAGCCTAGGTACTCTGCCAGACCTAACAACCAGATCGAATAATCTACTTCTGTGCCGAATTGCATTACGGCAGCTATACTCAACTGTGGCCCGCGGGGCATTTGCCGTTGGCCCGCTTTGTGTAGTAACATGTATTTGCGGCTTCTATAAAAACAATATTATGGCTACGTTATGGCGTTCTAGTGTAAGGTAACCAAAATCCATCCATTCATGAATACAAACAGATATTATAATATTAGTAGGATTCTTATTTATATAAAAATCATCAATGTCCGGTCAAAGGTGGCTTAAACCGCCGATCTCTATAGTAGGTAGTAATAAGCTAGACTGACTAGCCCATAAGGGGCGTCTAAACGGGCCATTTTTTACGGCAATATGTGGCGCGACTATTGGCAACTAATTGCTAGGCCAATAATGGCAATATGACTGCAATTGTATGGCGCATGATTCAGTCTCCTAAACTGGTCACACAACCCGGCAACAATAAAATAGAGAGCGACTGAAACAACAACAAAATTAGCCGGGCAACATTGCGGAAGATCGATCGCTCAGCGATCGTCCGGCAACCATCATAACAATATTGGAGAGTGCCATGTTGCCGACCACAGCATTGCCACCACAAATTGCCTTAAAAATTGGCCCGTTTAGACGTCCCTTTAACAAAGTGACAGCAATTTCAAATATCGAATTGAATGATCGTAAATGTGAACTTTTTAACACATAAGATTATGATAAATGGCCGTTCTTCTTCTTCTTCTTTGAATTTATGCCAATCTGGAGGTTTTATTACAGCTAATTTCTGCCAGAGTCTAGTATTTATTGTACACTATAGTTGCACAAAGTCTCGTTTTTATTCAAATATTTTTTTTACAAGTTATACTCGTTAAACTCGGAGCTGTATAATGGTAGGTCAATTTGTCACCATTTTTACAACTGAAATTTCCGTTGTTGTAGACTTTAATTTGATTTTGACAACTTACCGTCCAAATCTATACTAATATTATAGAGCCGAAGAGTTTGTTTGTTTGAACGCGGTAATCTCAGGAACCACAGATCCAAATTAAAAAAAATATTTTACTGTTGAATATCCCATTTATCGAGGAAGGCCATTTATAGGCTATATAACATCGCGCTTAGACCAATAGGAGCGCAACAGCAATGAGAAATTTTGAAAAAACGGGAAAAATTTCATAGACGAAGTTGCGCGGGACAGCTAATGTCAGAATATTCTGGAAGTCTTGTTATTGTTGGCGGTAGCTTATTCAACGTAACTGCTATAAATAGAGGCCAGTGCTTTAAGTTCAAATCCCTTTACCTAGAGTCCTGAAATGAAAGAATGAGAAAGGATTTTTGGAAATTCCAGTCCTTAGGGGGTCGAAAAATGGAGTCAATCGCAAACACGCGGGCGTAGCCGCGAGGAATGGCTGGCACAAAATATGACATCATGTCCATATGTTTGCTTATTTAATATTATTTACACGAAACTACTGTGATCTGAATAAATTAAATGATGTAATCGTTTAGGTCATTGCTAACTTATTTAAATATATTTAGGTGTCTTGCAATGAGTAAACAATTCGGTAGCTGTTTTGTAGAAATATATTATTTTATATCAGCTGTTGATCGCGTCTTCGTTGAAAATCAATGAGGTTTTACTTATAGATACGTTATAGGCTGAAAAAACATGGTTACATAAAATAAGATATCTTTAGCTAGTTACCTATGTGTACACACAATTACATACTATGAAATGAAAGGGAAGGAATATTAATGTAATGTAGGCCGTACCTATTGTAAGAAAGAGACAAATAGAGGCTTTGAGGTGAGCATCAAATTGGCGGGAGCGAATCATCGCAGTAAACTTACGACGCTGCGCAGTGACACCATTCAATTTATATGAAAAATATTTTGTTATACCACAGAATTAAGGGGCGTCTAAACGGGTCATTTTTTACGGCAATATGTGACTATTGGCAACTAATTTCTCGGCCAATAAAAGCAATATGTCTGCAATTGTATGGCGCATGACTCAGTCTCATAAACGGGCTATACAACCCGGCAACAATAAAATAGAGAGCGACTAAAACAACAACAAAATTGTCCGGGCAACATTGCGGAAAATCAAATGGTCTGGCAACCGTCAAATCAATATTGGAGAGTACTATCATGTTGCCGGCGACAGCATTGCCGCCACAAATTGCCGTAAAAAATGGCCCGCTTAGACGCCCCTTTAAATATGTGAATTGACCCCCTGGTCACACACTATAGCGTTATTACCAATGGTTATACACCGGAACTATGTCTACACACTAGCTGTCTACAGCTAGCGGTTTCAGACCGCAAGATCACGAGCCACCACAATGACCTGTGAGGTCTTCATACTAGCTGAACGGTTACCGGACGGCCACTTCCTAATGTGTGTTCGATTGTCGCGAACTTTCCGGCCGATATCTAACGACGCAGATCGCACCGCGAGTGCACCCTTAAGTTGAATTGGCCGTCATCGTCAGTCCAAAACCTTTTATATAAAACTGTTAGTCTGTGTTCTAGGGGTCAATTCACGTATTTAAAACAGTGCAGTTGCAATTCAGTTGCAGTTAAGTTTCGATTATAACGGCCATTTTTGTATTCTTGTAACTTTGGGATGGATCTCAAATACGCTTGCGTCAAGAATGCGTCTCGAGAGCGTAATAACGACATTCTAGTACGGTGCGCGAGTGTTTTTAAGATCGTTTCCAAAGTTACAAGAATACGAAAATGGCCGTTTTAATCAAAACTTAACAGCAACTGCACTGCTTTAAATACGTGAATTGACGCGCTGTTGTTGCGATTAATTGACAGGTTGATATCCGCCGGTGGACTGGTAGTATGTGGGATCCTATGGAATTGACAGTGTTCTCAACTGTCACCAGAATCGAGCTGTATTTAACCGACAAAAATCATTATTTCTTTCTGTCCCAACTTTGCATTGGAATTAAAATCTACTGCAGTTTTATATCGTAACTTTACAGTTTTGATATTAAATGTTTTATTGTCGCTGTTAACCTACTTAGTTAATTTGTAAGTTAGCAAGCTGAAGTTAATGACGACTGCATAGATACTGCAAAATAAAGACCTAAAACTACAACATGCTACTGCAAGTGGGTACTGCAGAATACCTAATAATGAGAGACTAGTCAAATACGCAGAAGGTATTATAGTGCACAAGTGTATGCGCAGACACAAGTGCACTCTCTATTACCTTACTCTCAAAATCCGATGGGACGGAAATCCGACACGACCGGGAAGAGATTAATCGCAGGACCGACGGACGGCTTAACGTGCTCACAGAGGCACGGGGAGGATGTGACAATTTTTGAAAACGGACACCCATCTATGGACCAACAGTGGTAACATTGCTTAACCTTGCAGAAATCTCCATCTGTTTGGTTATTGCTATTGAGTCAAGTTAGGAAACTGCAGAATAGGTAACGACTAGCCTGTTGGTCTAATTGTTAGTGACTGCTAAGCCAAAGGTCTTAGGTCGATTTCTTGTGTGATGAGATCATTTATTTTGCCAGATCATTTTTTCATCGGATTTGATCATCCATTTTGTTGTCTAGTTGCCATATTGCAGGTTTTGCCTAGTTTGAAATTCGATAGCCGTGCGTGAGTTGTCATATGGCTGTCCCAATATATACAATAAAAAAAATTGGTGGAGACATCTTTGGCTCGTTTTTTTTTCTTTATCGTACAATCTAGGTAGATTTTGTAGTGTCAATGTCAGTGTCAAGTATTTACTGTACACTGTAACTGCTAATAGACTTGGTATTATGGTTTCTACTTGTATTTAATGTATTTTTACACCTTAAACGAGGAGCCATTTTCACAACTTTTTGACATTCTTTTTTAAAACATTGAGCTTTTTTGTACGATCCTATATGAACAATAATTTTGTATTTTTTAAATCAGTTCACCTTGACCGATGTAATTTGGGAAATGTCAAGGAAAAGTGCTTATAATTTGTAAAGTAAGTATTTCATTTAAATATACAAGCGGTTCTCCACGTCTACGTCCGCATTTATATTGGTCATTATAATAAAATTTCTAGTTTATCTCCTTTCTCAAGTTTCTAAAAATCACTATAAATTATGAACAAAGAAATAAATCGTTTGTAATAATAATTACCTTATCTGTCTGCCTTATGAAGTTGTCGTCAATAATAATTTCTCAAAAAGTCACATTTTTACGAATCTGAAGCGGATCCCGGCTTTGAAGAATGACCTACCATCGATGTACTACCATAATAGTACAAAAAAATATACGTTTGCAACTCTAAGTCCGCCATTTTATTCTACTATAGACTAAAGACCATTAACCACAGATTATACAGCAGTGATGTCATTTTTACCGCCGCATGCCCGCCATATTTACGACTGCTTCGCTTTTATAGTGTTATTACCTAAATTAATTTCCACGAAAAAGCTACTGGTCTAGATTTGAAGGAAAGTTTTCTAGGTTAGATTATGTAGATACTGAAATAGGTTTGATATCAGGAATAGTATAATTTTGGTACCTAAACTATAAATTGAAATTTTAGGGATGTGACATAGCATAGAGCTTTTGATATTCATAAATGAATATTGGTATCGAATCTCGATGTGCTTACTTTTGTGGGATAATTTAGGTTCTCTTACCTATTATATAACCTAGTTTAAATAAAGAAAAGTAATCATCAACAATAATAATAAACAAATCGATAATTGGAAATTATAACGTCCTAACGATACGACGACGATCTATTTCGTTTTGAGGTTTTATAAAACGGTATGATAAGATCATCATCCATAATATTTATATTATGTTTTATCCTTTGATTATATAATGTCTAGATGGAGCATTTCCTCAGTAAGCCTATAAAAAAAATGAAGCTACTATTTCTGACGTTTGAGACTCGTTGAAAATGGCGCGCTACAATATCTATGGCTAGAACATCTGATAGGAGTCTTCTTACCTCTCAAAAAGTACGTCCGTTTGACTGTACCTTTTGACAGTTCTTTGCTTCAATTTTAGATGCCGGATTAGGAATCTAGACATTATATAATCAAAGGTATTATCTAATGATAATGATGATGGATATCAAACGTCAAAGTCTTCTATGTAAGTTATGCTTACTTGGGGAACACTACATCCACCTATGTACCACACTTAAACAAAGGCTAAACTGGTTTAAACCTGTCAAATTATGGACGAACATTTTATTTCAGACTAGTTGACCCACAACTTCGTATGCGTAAATTTACCTCGTTTTTACAACATTTTTCATTACTGCTCTGCTCCTAATGGTCGTAACTTGATGTTATATAGCCTATAGCATTCCTTGATAAATGGATTTTCAAATTCAACCAGTACTTCCTAAGATTATCGCGTTCAAGCAAACAAACTCTTCAGCTTTTTAATATTAGTATAGATTTACGACATACTATTGACTGATTAGAGTGAAATACTTCATTGTCATGATACCAAATACCTGATTTATGCTAAAGTGTCTACATTTCCTAAGAATCTCGACTTTATCTAATCTACTTTCTTGTTACATATTAGATAAATACTCGTATTATACATATTACCCAAACATATCTACATGCATAACTTTGGTAATTCGAGATGCGTCTCTGACCTATCACTGATCATCACAGTTATAACCACAATATGACTGCCTCTGTGGTGCGGTGGGAGTGTATCCGACTGCTACGCAAGAGGTCGTGGGTTCGATCCCCACCCAGGATAAAACTTTGTGTGATGAGCACGATGGTTTATTCTGTGTCTGGGTGTTATTTATCTTAAATATGTATGTATTTAGAAATATATAAGTATGTTTATCGGTTGTCTGGTTTCCATAGTACAAGCTCTGCTTAGTTTGGGATCAGATAGCGTTGTGTGAGATGTCCCGAGATATTAATATGGCCGCTGAAGCAAACGGGTCCTAGATTGGAGACCACGACTTGCTAAACGTAAAGGGGCGTCTAAACGGTCCATTTTTTACGGCCATTTGTGGCCGGCAACATGGCAGTACTCTCCAATATTGATTTGATGGTTGCCGGACGATCGCTGAGCGATCTATTTTCCGCAATATCGCCCGGCCAATTTTGTTGTTGTTTCAGTCGCCCTCTATTTTATTGTTGCCGGGTTGTGTAGCCCATTGAGGAGACTGAATCATGCGCCATACAATTATAGACATATTGCCATTATTGGCCGAGCAATTAGTTCTCAATAGCGTCGCCAATAATTGCTGTAAAAATGGCTCGTTTAGACGCCACATAAGGTAGGACGGCCAGTCAGGTGGATCGACGACCTAAAGATGGTCCCTGGAATGGACTGGATGCGGAAGACTGAGGATCAGATGTTGTGGCCAAAATTAGGAGAGTCCAGCAGTGGACCGATACCGGCTGATCATAAAAATACTAATATACTGTATGGCCCATTCTCTTTCTCCTGCTAGCGACCTTTCAGTTGAAACCTAGTTACCAACTGACAGGTAATAGTGTGATCCTTAGTACATGGGTCTGTGGTGAGATTGTTTTGGCGATTTTTTAAAGTACTGAGACAAATATTGGTTTACACCTGTAATTAGTAGAAGCCGTACAAACTGTTATAATAATAATTTGGTTTAAAAACACGTATCTAACGAGATCTTTTTCTTCTATTTCTTCATAATGACATTTTAATAAATGTCAAGATCAGGGATACATAGCGATTTCACCACAAAAACGGCTGTGTGCCCATTGAAAAAAAAAACAGTTAGGCAAACATTTAAAATCGAATTATTCACGAGTCCAATGATGATATAATATAATTCATTTAAACAATAGATGGTTGGCAGTTAGCCAGCCTGTTAGAGTCTGCCAAACGATCCTAAGAGGTTACTGGCAGGAACGACAAATTGTAAATGCATATAAAAAACTTGTCTATGGCCTGTACTCAATCAATGTCATGTATTTTCAAGTACATTGCTGATTTTGGAGCTAAAAATAAAGTATTCAGTAACCGTGAGACAGTATTGACATCGTGACAGGGATAGATCTAATTCAATACCTATTCTCGTGTGATTTTACTAAGCTTGCAAAAAATATAATGTGGAATAAATATTATAAAGGCTGAAGAGTTTGTTTGTTTGAACGAGGTAATCTCAGAAGCTAGTGGTCCGAATTGAAAAAATATTATTTTTGTTGGTAGCCCATTTAGCGAGGAAGACTATAAGCTATATAACATCACGCTACGACCAATAGGAGCGGAGCAGCAATGAAAAATGTTGCAAAAACGGGGAAAAATTTATGTGCAACTTCGTGTGCTGATGACACACGAAGTTGCACGGGACAGCTAGTGTGGAATAAAAAGGTCTGGTCAAATTCAATTCATCGGCCAAGTGCTAGGTTTAGAGAAAGATGCAATTGACTTCTACCTTTGGGGATTGAACTCCCAATTCCTTCCTCTAGGTCTGCCCATGCTTCAGGTCGATATTATCTGACCTGTCAGTAAAGGAACTTCCTGATAAGCTCTAGCAACATTACTCACTCTCAAAAAGACTTGGATCTTGAAAGATACAGACTGAAGCTTAAAACCCTTCCGGACGCTTAAAACGAAGTCTTAGGAATGAAGCTTAGGAGGAACAAACCAATTGTGCCCCCCCTCGAGCCATAGCTCCAGAAGCAACACCTCTCCAGCTCCTAAAGTCACGGACAGGGGGCTTAGTTATATCCACCTAACATTTTAACTATTTTTTGTTGTCAAGGCGCATAGGGGAGATCTTAGCCTAGCAATGACGACAGTACTTTTACCCCCAGCTTTGCCCCAAGTGTCTGATTGCGATAAACAGTAACCCATAACTTTCTTCAAGCTTCAAGTTATCTCCATAGGTACTAAATTTCATCTCCTTGACTACCTCTGTGGCGCGGTGGGAGTGTGTCCGACTGCTACGCAAGAGGTTGTGGGTTCGATTCCCATACAGGACACCACTTTGTGTGATCCACAAATTGTTGTTCCGAGTCTGGTTGTACTTTGTGTCCGTGACTTGTATGTTTGTAAAGTCCCCCGCGACACAGGGCTTGTACCCTAGAGCGGGAGTTGCCTTTTTAAAAAAAAAAATCTCAATTGGGGCTGTATCTTCGGACAAATGATTCCAGTTATATTACTTAGTCTAGAACCCCATCACATCTATAGTCAATCTGCAAAATGTTACTATATAAACCCGCCTTGTATAACAATACGAGAGTGTAGGATTAGTCATTAATGACAAAAATATTCCAGACATACAGTTCACGCGTTTGTATTTCAAAAGAGTGAAAAAACTCCGACAATGATTCCGTAAGACAATTTAAATGAAATCGTAAAAAAGATGTGTTTTTTTAAACATACTTAATTTAAATAGGTTTAATTGTACCTTAGTACATTATATCTAATGGTACCTACGCATGAATCAGATGATACTTATTGTATTAGAGTATCTGTTGCCTACATACTACATTATTAAGGGGCGTCTAAACGGGCCATTTCTTACGGCAATTTGGGGCGGCAAAGCTGTGGCTGGCAACATGGCAGTACTCTCCAATATTGATTTGATGGTTGCCTGACGATTGCTGAGCGATTGATTTTCCGCAATGTTGCCCGGCCAATTTTGTTGTTGTTTCAGTCGCTCTCTATTTTTTTGTTGCCGAGTCGTGTATCCCGTTTAGGAGACTGGATAATGCGCCATACAATATTAGACATATTGCCATTATTGGCCGAGCAATTAGTTGCGAATAGTGCCGCCACAAATTGCCGTTAAAAATAGCCCGTTTAGACGCCCTTTAGACTTACAACAATATACCCAGCTAAATGCCAGTGTTGACAGACTGAATAAAAATCTATTAAATTACCCTTTAATTTCATCATATATTTTAATTTTACACGCTGTATTATATCTCATATATTATTTAAGTTTAAATTGATGTTAGCGTATGTCTAGAAATTGGTTAACATACCTAAATAGGAAAACAAATAGGCGACCTTATCAATTACCTAAATATATCCAACTAGCTGACTTATCGCACATCTCTAGTACCTAAGTCGTCGTACGGTAGACTGACTACCCCGTACAAGGTGACAGTAATTTGAAATGCCGAATCGAATGACTGTCCTGTCAACTTTTAAATTATTGCATAGCTTTTATCGCGGGCTTTGAGCGCGGCGACCGAATCAATATATTCCGTAATGAAAATAAAACCTAACACCCCCCACTCCGCCTACCATGTAGCTCGGCCGAGCGTTCGCTTAACGTATATGTACGACTGTACGAAGCTCGCATGGATCGAGACGAGCTGCTCCGAAATGTAATAAAAGACAAAAAAAATACTGCATAAATAAAAAATAAATAAATAATTATAATTGCATAAGTTGATAAAAAAATGCTATGCAATAGTTTTACCGCGGCAGTCCCCGAGTGCCACACATTTTTTTTTTACACAGAGTTATGACGTTCTCTACGTCAATGGTTATGACATATAGACCAGGACTGCGCCATCCCTTTCAATTAAAAAGTAAAAATTGACTGCAAAGCGTGAAAGACAGAAAAAACTCTTGCGGCCTTTGACAGGTATTGTCCACAAAGTAGCGCCACAAATTTTGTGAGGTTATATCGCAGTCCTGGTCTCTACGTCAAAGTTTATGACTAATGGCCGTTGTTGTTGTTCTTCTTCTTTAGCAATCTAGCCGTATTATCGGCTAATTTCTGCCAAGTGTCAAGTATTTATTAAACACTTTAGTTGCACAAGTTCTCGTTCGTACCCAATTATCACGTATTCAATTCATTTTTACAAGTTATACCTGCTAAACTCAGAGCTGTAAAAATAATGGCAGGTCAGTTTGCCGCCATTTTTATAACACCAATGGCCGTTGTTGTTAACCTTGTTACACAAGTATAGACTTCTATTTGATTTTATGAAATTACCGTCCAAATGTTTTAATGAAATGGAAGTCTTGTTGTTGTTGTCGGTTGCATACCCAGTGTACTAGTAGGTATTTGAATGTAATCTGTGCTAGTATTATACAGAGATCAGTGGCAGAGGCTAAAGAATATTGGAACGAAGTTCCATAACGCGCGTTGCGAGGGCTAGACGGAAAAAATTAAGACCAAAAGTTGTAATGACACTTTTTTTTTTTTTTTTTTTTTTTTTTTATTTATTTATTTAATAGGAAATAACAAAAAATATCTCTTACTTCTATACTCGCCAAACTTTTACGTTTGATGGCGAGAAGCGCTCTTTTACAGACAAAACTAAAGTAAACAGCGAGTCAATCTCAATTAAACACAATTGACCGTTATTATCAGTCATTAAAACTTAAACAAAAACACTTAAATCATATATTAACGAACTTAGCATAACCTTATGTAAATATATAAATAAATACCTACTAAGTACTTATCTAAATCTTATAAACATGGACATACTTATGGACAGTCAAGTAGAGTATTTTTTAATTTTCCTTTGAGTGATCCTTTACTCATTTTTACCTCTTCTCTTAATAAATCTATTTTATTAAACACTTTTGGTACCAAATATTTGGATGTTCTTTTACCATAATAGTTTGTAATCTTTGGTTGAATCAATTTGTTCTCTCTTACCCTACGTGTATTGTATTTGTTTTTAACATAGATTTTATATTCGTCACTGTAATAATATTTTTTGCTATAGTTGTAAGCCGTGCGGCGTGCGCGTAAGATATGAACGTCTAATTTGACGAAGAAGTCACCTGTCGATTTTTTTTAAATTCCCTCCCTATTAGGTTTTGATTTTTAGACTACTATGCCGCCGAAGTCGAGAGCAAATAGTGTCATAATTTCCTGCCCTGTTACATTTTTATTTTTTAATAACATTTGTTCAGGAGTTCGATGGACCTATTAAAATCTGTCAATCCGTCCCTCAGGAAACCGTCGCGTCGCGATGTAGGTCGATTGGCGGGAGAATTTAAATTTAGAACGCGGATCTGCGGCCGGAGTGATCTGTTCCCGATTACTTTCACTCGTATATAAATATCTATTTGTATTTTTCTTGTCGATGCTTTTAATTGAAATGAAAAAATATATAAGTTGAATTTATGGGTATTGTTATCTGTGCCATCCATTTCGATTAAAAAGTAAATGATGATTGCAAATCGTGAAAGAGTGAAAAACTCGTGCGGCCTTTAACAGGTATTGTCCACAAAGAAGCGTTGTCTCTTTCTAGAGAGCTGTCAGTCCAGGTCTATATTATGTCAATGGACTTAACTGCACAATGGCAACGATATACTTTTTAATTGGAGCTTTGAAAAGTGACAGTTCAATTTGCCGCCATTTTCATAACTTCAACCATTGGTTATGTACAGAGGTAGAACTTGCAGCATACTTACCTAATCATAATTTACGCAAAACTATTCATTAATTAATGCCAATGATAGCCCATGATAGACCGGCAGGCATATATCACAAATAATCGCTGTTCGATTTGCAAGGAATGCTGCTGCGCATGGGTGCATTAATGATTTTGAAATGTATTTGTTTTCGTAGCGCGTTCGACTCCATTAATCAATATGGTGTTTACTGATTTTTAAATCCATATTAATATTATAAATGCGAAAGATCAGCTGTATGGTTGGATGAATGTTTGTTATTTAAAATGTTTGTTATTTAATCACGTCAAAACTGGATGCAATTTGGACTAAACAGAGCTGGATGCAATTTGGCACAGAGAAAGATGGAGCACAAAATCTGGAATAGTAGCCATGTTATCCTGGAAAAATGTACAATTCCCCTGGGATACATTTATTTTTCAAAAAACATAATGGATAATTACTAGGTTATTACTAAACTAGCTGTTTTTTTTACGTAAATCATCACTCCACCAGGCCTGAGGGCGTCCTTCACTACGTTTGACGAGACGCGGTCTCCATTCAAGAACTCGTTTACCCCAACGGTTGTCGGTTCTTCGGCTAATATGGCCAGCCCACTGCCACTTTAGTTGCTAATCCGGTGAGCTATGTCGATTAATTTGGTTCTCTGCCGGATTACCTCATTTCTGATATTGTCCCTAAGAGAAACTCCGAGCATAGCCCTTTCCATAGCCCGCTGAGCGACTTTGAACTTGTGAAGCAGCCGTACCGTCAGTGTCCACGTTTCGGCTCCGTATGTCATGACGGGTATAAGTATATCTATCTTTTGTGAAATGACATTTTTATTTTGCTGCTATATCAATAAATTTCAGGTCTGGGCTAAAGCCTCTTCTTTCTTCTCTAGTAGATCTTCGAGTTTGTGCTGTGCGTTGATGATCGATTGAATGAATAAGTCCTTATCGAAACAGAGGTTCGGCCAACCCTAGTGAATAAGCAACCTATAACCTACGAGTAAAATACTGAAATTTCGGAAGTCAATAAGCAAAATAATTAATCAATAGTTGCCCCAAAATATTTATCTGCCATCTGAATTCAAAACTATACCTAACAAGGTTAGAAGAAAACGCTTTAAGAAAACTACGAAATAATATTATCGGTTTCTTACATAACATAAAGGAAATATACATAGCTATACATATCTACACATTTCCTGTCATTAAAAAAACAATGAAAGTGAATGTGTATCTTTTATGGATACTCGTATCGCGATATACGAATCATACAATAACTACATAATGTTCATTAATACATCAACAGCTATAGGCTTCCTGGAGGTACCCCCTCCATGATTTATTAACAGTTTTATTGTTAAAGTTTAGCTGTAAAATCTATCTACTTGTACTTAATATTATGAAGTTTTGTTTCTTTATTTCAACGCTATTTATCGAGGAAGACTGTATGCTATATATATACCTATATATTAGCTGCCCGCGCAACTTCGTCTGCGTAAATTTTCCCCGTTTTTGCAACGTTTCTCATTGCTGCTCCGCTCCTATTGGTCCTAGCGTGATGTTATATAGCCTCCTCGATAAATGGGCTATCCAACAGTGAAATAATTTTTCAATTCGGATCACTATAGTTCGTAAAATATAGCTTGATACCTGTGACTTTAGAGACTACGTTTAAAAGACTGCTACAATAAATTTGTTGTTGGAAAAGTTTTAATTTTTTAAATATTAATAAGACATTTGTATAGAAATCTAGAACACTTTTTTCAAATAGAACTTGTTATCAAGGAGATACTAGTATAAACAAAGGTAATTTAAAATATTTATTATATTTTATTATTTATATTTTTTTGTTAGCTTACTTCGTAAACTCTTTTCGCAGCCTGGTAGGGATGTGTAATCGACTGGCCAGCGAATATCGATAAAATAAATGTATGACAATTTCATTAATATAAATTGTATAAATGATTATATCTAATCGTTTTTTCACAACGAATTCGTATTTTTTTAGTCTTGCAATACCTACTGCTTTCGCATGCAGCGATCAAGCGGGCGCCATCTTTTTTGAGTCAGTACGAGTGCCCACGCCTTGTATACGCTACCGCTACGTGATTAATATTGTTTTGTCGTTATTACTGTTGCTTTGTTAAGTTTTGTTGTTATTTCTAGTTATTTGTTTTTTTTTGCACCACAATGCCGAAAAGAACAAAAAAAACTGTTTTGAATAGCGAAAGTCGCGAGTTTGTGATTCGTTTGCGTGAGTATTTTGAGCGCGAGAATCAAAATAGCGGACCGCTACTACCGTTGGAGCAAGTGTGCAATAGAGTTGCTGACGCTCTTGGTATCGGACGAGCTACAGTGTCTCGAATTAGCAAAGAAAAGTATGGAGAATCGTCAAAGGAGATGGTGGCCGAAGATGAGGGAGGTAAAATATTATCGACTCCTAATAAAAAAAGGAAGAGAGTTTCGCCAGTCACCGAAATTGACGACTTTGATGCTGCCGCAATTCGAAATCATATATATGCGTATTACGCACGTGGTGAATTTCCCACGTTAAAAAAAGTATCCGTTTCGCTTAAAGACGCGGATTTATTTAAAGGAAGTCCACCATCGTTGTCCAAAATATTGAAAAAAATCGGCTTTGCTTATAAGAAAAGCGATAAAAGAAAAATTTTAATGGAGCGAACAGACATTGCTTTGACCCGAATTGACTTTTTGCGCAAAGTCAAAAATATAACAGATTGGAATAAAGTGGTTTTTCTTGATGAAACATGGCTCAACGCAAACCACACTGTTTCAAGATCGTGGACAGACGATAAAGCGGCGTCTACCACCAAGGTGCCCGAAGGCAAAGGACAAAGATTAATAATTACTCATGCGGGGACATCGTCTGGTTTTGTGCCCAATTGTTTACTGGCGTTTAAATCAGTAAAAACAACAGAGTACCATGAAGAAATGGATTTTACAAAATTTAAGGAGTGGTTTCTAACTCTTCTAAATAATTTGAGTGAACCACATTTTATTCTGATGGACAACGCTCCGTATCATTCAGTACAAAAAGATAAGGCGCCTACGACAAGCAATCGTAAAATTGAAATTATTACTTGGCTGCAAAACAAAGGAGTAAAAGCCGACAACAGCATGCTCAAGAAAGAATTGCTAAGATTAGTAAGCATTCATAAGCCCCCCACTCCAAGATATATTATAGACGAAATTGCAAAGGAAATGGGCTACACCGTCATCCGTTTACCACCATATCATTGCCATTACAATGCAATAGAACTAATCTGGGCTCAAGTCAAAGGTTCGTATAATCTAAAAAAACATATATAAAAAGCTTACAAAGAATGTAGTAGGTTTTTTGTTTGATCGAATACCTTTTTTTTCTAGGTTACGCTGCCAGACATAATGTAGCACCGCCTTTCACAGCGAACAAAATGTTGACATTACTACATGAAGCTTGTGTACATGTAAATGCTGATGATTGGAAAAAGGTAGTTGAGAAGACAAAAAATGTGATTCAAAAAGATTGGGAGCGCGATATTCAATTTGACAACATATGCGATCAAGAATTAATTATTAATCTACAGGACTGCTCCAGTGATGAATCAGAATTCGACTTGGAAGTTGATCTCGGCTGTACACCATTTGACAATTAAACTTTTAAATACCTTCAAATTCATCTTTCATTTCCTTTTTTCTTTCTTTCAATATCGTTAAAATGTATTTTTTTTAATAAACTCATTCCATATAAATATCGATAAAATACGAAAGACGTCCCATACCTATTACATGTCATTCTGACAAACGTCACAGGTATCAAGCTATATTTTACGAACTATAGTTCCTGAGATTACCGCGTTCAAACAAACAAACCCGTCAGCTTTATAATATTAGTATAGATTATCTTCGAGGTCCGAATTGAAAAATTGACTGTAGGATAGCCCATTTATCGAGGAAGGCTATAAGCTATATAACATCACGCTACGACTAATAGGTGCAGAGCAGCAATGAAAAATGTTGCAAAAACGGGGAAAAATTACGCACACAAAGTTGCGCGGGTCAACTACTATTCTTATATAAGTGTCACTTAATATTAATGGCGAACAAAGTAATAACAGAGTTCGAAATGCTTATTTACAATGGCTATTCATAATGGCTACTTATAGTTTACAAAGTGGACTCTCAAGGATCTCGTCAAGATCGTACAAAGTACAAAATAGATACTAAATATCAAATACTACATTGTTTTATGTTTGGATGTTCGTTAACAAAAATAAACGATGCGTGTGCATGGTAGTACCTGACTATATAGATTGATTTGTAATTTTCTAAAAACCTCCCGCTCGCGGCTTTTTAAAGCGTCTTTCAGACGGTTGGAAACAAGGCTTCCCGCCAATCGCTGGTTTCCAACAGTGTATGTATGTAATTTGGTTTAAAACATCCGTCTACACTGTTGGAAACCAGCAAGGTCACCTGGGTTTGTACGTTTGTTTCCAACCGTACAAACCAAGGTTGGAAACAAGGTTTCCCGCCAAGTACTTTGGTTTACAACAGCCGTCTACACTGTTGGATACCAACAAGGTCACCTTGGTGGGAAGCCTGGTTTCCAACCGTCTGGAAGACGCTTTACATTGCACCAAATAACTTTGTAATGTATTTTTTGGGAAATTTTTCATGACCCTTAATCACCTACCACTGGTTTTTGGAAACCTTAACAACAGACTATTTTGCTAGAGTAAAATCATTGTTTATTGTGTAGTTTAGGCACTAAACCTGACAAAAAACATCGATTTAACTCCGTGGTCTCACAGATGTGTGACAAAAGTAGGTGGTAGCTACCTACCAAGATTAATTTGTATGTTTTTTTTTCAAAATTATATTATGTGGTCCGTGGCTTATTTACATTACACCAAATGTAATGTACCTAAAGAAGCCAAGAGCTGGTTGTTAGTAAATTACAGGTCAATCTTTGTTTTTTAATTGATCTTAATCTAGCCGGTTTATCGGCTACTTTCTGCCAATGCCAAGTATTTATAAGTACAAAGTCTCTTTCTTATTAATATGTCTATAATTCAAGTATTTTTACATGTTAAACGCGAAGCTGTGAAAATAATGACAGGTCGGTTTGCCGCCATTTTTACAATTACATAGGAGTTGTAAAAATGGCGGCAAACTGCTCCGCCATTATTTTTACAGCTCCAAGTTTAACGAGTATAACTTGTAAAAAATGAATTGAATACGTGATAATTGGGTAGGAACGAGACTTTGTGCAACTAAAGTATACAATAAATACTTGACACTGGCAGTCCCCGTGCAAAACCCAGCGCTAGCCGTTTTTTGTGCACTTTTGTGGAGCTATCTGCTCTTTAACCAAAAATAAATATCAACTAATAAAAATACATTACAATCACACTAATATTATAAAGGTGAAAGTTTGTGAGTATGTGAGTGTTTATGTTTGTTATTTCTTCACGACTAAACGGCTGGAGCGATTTTAATAAAATTTGGTGTGGAGTTAGCTGACACCCTGGACCCGCGGTGTTACCCGCGGCTTATTAGCCTATGTGTTAAACATAGGCTAATAAGCCGCGGGTAACACCGCGGGGCACAGCTAGTTCTACATAATTTTGACTCCAAAATGGTAGATTTTGTTTTTATTAAAGGAGGAATGTTTATTTAATCTCCTTACAATGAAAGCACAGAAATGAGAAATTATTATTGATAAAATGCATCTCCTCGTAAAGTCCAATTTTCTTTTACTTGCTACTTACACTAAGATAGGCAATTTAATAAAAAACATTATGCTAGAAACATTTTTTTCAAACGACCAAAATTTTATTTCATAAAGATTTTATTAAAAAAACTGCGCGCATTCGCTACGGTGCGGCGAAGAGGGAACGAATGCTCAAGGTTATTTGGTCAGGGTACGGCCTTAAAACGGCCTTCAACGAAGAAGAAGAACTACTACATGCTACTGCATGCAGAATTTGCAGCTATTTTTTAGTGTTATAAACATGTATTGTACACATATAGACTTGATCTTACGAATTTTAAAAATTCGATGACGAACAAAGCGAAACTATATGGGTTCCTTGTATACTATGAAACCCTAATAAAAAGGACTTTAGCAGAATTCAACCGGGCATGACAAAGACCGCAAGTATTCATCACCATCTTTGAAAACGGAAATCCTGACTCAATATAAACATTCATCAACGCTTAGCCCAACCTTTAGACTTAGATGTAACTTGTTACAAGTGATAATAAGATAGGATTTTAAGGACCTGACCTCTATGGGGTTAAAAAGCTTAACACCGGCTCCATACGTTGGCCCCAACGTTGGTCCCAACGACACTCGTCCAATGTGTGGATCTAGAATAACGCTCGTCCCACCGTTGGCGCCAATGCTATTTTCTTGTATCTACAGTAGAATCAGCGTAACTTGCCCGGATTGAAGTTAGCTAAAAGTGGTTGCGCAGATGCATTTTTTAGTAGTAAATGGTGACAGGAAGCAGGGTGCGGGGGCGGTAATTAAACCAAAAGAATTAGAGATGCGATTACGCATTACATTATCATAATTAGTATTACAAATATGTGATTTTTTTTCGTAAAGTTATTGTTTTTCAAACTTTCTTTAGTATTTACTGTAACTGTTCTAAATTTAAACTTTTATGAATTCAATTAAATAGTATTTTTATATAGTTGAATTAAAATTTTATTAGTATTTTTAATCGATTAAACATAATTAACCGTTTTCGTAAGTAATTTATGGGTCGCATCTCTATGACATGCGCGGAAGTGATAAGAACCTAACTTCAATCCGGTCAAGTTACGTTGATCCAACTGTAGTTGGTGTAAAGAGGCATCTAAACGGGCCATTTTTTACGGCTATTTGTGGCGGCAATGCTGTGGCCGGCAACATGGCAGTACTCTCCAATAGTGATTTGATGGTTGCCGGACGATCGATTTTTCGCAATGTTGTCCGGCCAATTTTGTTGTTGTTTCAGTCGCTCTCTATTTTATTGTTGCCGGTTTGTGTAGCCCGTTTAGGAGACTGAATCATGCGCCATACAATTGCAGACATATTGCCATTTTTTCCCGAGAAATTAGTTGTCAATAGTGCCGCCACAAATTGCCGTAAAAAATGGCCCGTTTAGACGCCCCTTAATGCGAACAACACCGCAAGCATTAACAAAATGTAGGGGTGTAAAAAGTAGGTTGTCAAAATTACTTATTTTGACCTATATTTTTGTTATAAAGCGCAAGAGTGCAAATCTTTTAAAATATTGACGCGACAGTTCCGACATAACAATTCAATGCATCTAGTCTAGATTCTCAGACGGAATTGGCATTTAATTGAAGAATAACGCTCATATTCAATTTAAATTGTTCGAATTTTAAAATGGCGAATGCAATTCCATTGTCAATGGATTTATTTAAGTTTGGCAACCCAGTTTATGGGGTGAAAGTCCAGTTTTTTAGTAATGCATTTTGGGGAAGTTGTGAATGAGAGGTTTTCAAAAGTTCTCTGCGAAAGGGGGAGAAAATGGCTCTGTCTACATGTTAATTGGTTTTATAGAAAGTCTTTTACCAAGTTGTCCCCATAATGTACCTACGTGTATTTGTAAAGTCTTTGGCAAGAAGTGCCTATAAAAATTACTTCAATATTCGGCCTGCGTCATCATAATTTGTTAAAATGCTCTCTGTAACGAAGCAATAACAAAAGCCGTGATAGTTCTTTAACTACCGACTAGATGTCGCTACGGGGGCCTAACCCGTAAGCATTAAGAGATAGAAGAATTTGATATCTAGTAACATAGTCCAGATAGGTGGTTCGCTTCTGGCCCCGGTTTGGCTACGGAAGTCTCGGGTTCGATTCCTGAGTCTGGATTCAAATTTTTCTATCTTTCAAAAATGCAATGATTGTATTTATAATGTACGTACAGTTGGATCAACGTAACTTGACTGGATCGAAGTTAGGTTTTTATCACTTCCGCGCATGTCATAGAGATGCGACCCTAAAATTACTTACGAAAACAATTAATTATGTATAATCGATTTAAAATACTAACACAATTTTAATTTAACAATATAAAAATACTATGTTTAAAAGTTTTTATCACTGGCATACATTTATTTATTAGGTTCTCTATTTTTATTCCTACGATTTTATGTCATAATTTAACATTGCATAATGTTTATACTCCTAATATTAGTTACGCATAATTCTCATGCGTCATAACTTTTTTAATCATAATTTTTTAATCCTAATCACTATAAGCATAATATTTAAAACGCATACTATGCCAAAGCATAACTTTACTTACGCATAACGACGCATAACCATAACTATTATAAGCATACAAACTATATGCCGAAAAATTAACTACAAAAGTTTTAATAACAATATTACACTATTTTATACATTGCTATCGTCAAACATGTAGGCGCATAAAATTGTACTATCTTCGACGGAGCCCCGCTTCGCGGGGCTCCTACTTTTGGGTGGTTTAAAAAAAAAAACCTAACACGAAGACTAAGGCGGGAGCTCCGCTTCGCTTCGCTCCCGCCTTAGTCTTCTAACCTAACCTATCCGAGTCGGATTGCTCTGAGTCGGGGTGTTAAAGATAATTAATTTCGACCTAACAATATTATGTATTATTTTCATAATTATATCAAATTTTGATTATGTCAAGAGTCGATTATGAGACGTGTTACTTATGGAAACTAATTATTATGCTTTACAACTTTATGCATATCAAAGTTATGAATAAATATAATAGGATATATAATATTTATGCTTAATAACACAGTATGCTAAAAACCAGTTATGGCACACTATTTTTATGACAAAGAAAATTATGCCTAATTTATAATGACAATTTTAAATAGGACAAAAATCATTATGAGTAAAAAAGGTATCCCTATTTATTAATATTTAAAATCAGGGTCCTTATTATAGCTACTCTAAATTATAAACATAATAATAATAATATTTACACACATGCTGCGCATATGCACTCCGCACCGTTGCCCCTGTGGCAGTGAAGTCGACCAATTAGGATACCACAGGCTATCTTGCCAAAAGAGTGCAGGTCGCTTTTCTAGACACGCCGCCCTGAATGACATAATCCGTCGGGCTCTTGCCTCGATAAACGTACCAGCTCTTTTGGAACCTACCGGCTTAGCTCGGGACGATGGCAAGAGACCTGACGGGATGACGCTGATTCCTTGGAGTTTGGGAAGGGTGCTTGTGTGGGACGCCACGTGTGTAGACACACTTGCTCCTTCCCACCTCCACGGAACCAGCGTTAAAGCTGGAGCGGCGGCTAAAGCGGCCGAAAATCTAAAAACCCTTAAATACAGTGGTCTCGGCAACCAATATATATTTATACCATTCGGCGTCGAGACCCTTGGCCCGTGGGGTCCAAGTGCACAACATTTTTTTAAAGAACTTTCCAAAAAATTGGTCGACTCCACTGGTGACCGTAGAGCTGGCAGCTTCCTCGCACAACGCATCAGCATTGCTATACAGCGAGGAAATGCTGCCAGTATTTGTGGAACCATGCCTAGGGGTCCCAATTTTTTGGATATATTTTAGTTTTATTTAGTCTTAATTTCTAGTTTAAATATAGTATTAAATAGTTTAATCAATATACCTAGTAAACTTGTAAATATTTCTAAATAAATAATATATTATATTTACACTACCTATGTACAAATTACTACATAAAATAAAATTAAAACAAGCAGGCGTCATAGAATTCCTCCGCATCGCTATCGACCGGCACCGTGCCCAGAAGGCTGGCAGCATTGCCGCGTTGTATAGCAATGCTGATTCGCTGAGCGAAGTGCAGGCCAGCCTTCTGGTCACGTGAAGCGTCGATCAGGAGTTTACTTAAAATTTTATAAAAAGGTCGTGCACTCGGGCCCCATGACCCTAGCGTTTCGACTCCAAACGGTTCAAAAACATAATCTCCGACAAGATTATTGTATTTGCGCCGTTTGGTAGCCTCCGCCGATGCGGCAGCAGCGCCGGCACCACAGAGTACATTTGCCGGCACATCCCGCTGTACCTGAAAGGTGTGACGGCGCAAGGGTGTCAACGCAGGTTGCGTCCCACACCAAGGGCCGACCCATCTTCCAAGGTAACAACGACATACCATCCGGTCTCTTCCCATCACCGCGCACCAGCCCCACGGGTTCCCGTATGGCTGGTACACCGGCGATGACAAGAGCCCGGCGGATTATGTCGTTGAGGTTGGCGTGTCGCGAGATGCGGCCTGCGCTCCTACCGCATGAAAGGCCATGGTGTCCGAGACTGTCGACAGCTTCACCACAGTGGCACCGATGCGGAGAAATACACGGCGCACCTAGTCGTAGGCAAGTCGCAATACGGAAGGTTGTGTCATCCAACATAGTGCCTATGTTGGGTGACGGGAGCGCCTGAACCCAAAGGCCCGACTCCCACTCTCCCACAGCCAACAAACGCGCACGCTCTGCAACATTGGAAGATGTATTATATAACCTTTCTCTTACTATGCTGCAGAGCGGCCCGTCCCATTGCCTCTGAGAGAACAGGTTAGCCGGAAGCTCAATGTTCGGACAAGCCATTTTCCAAGCGTTCACTGCGTCGGTCTTACATGATACTTCAGAATCAACCAGTGTATGTCTTAATATTTTCCTGGTTAACTCTTCCGCGCTATAGACCGAAGACAGGAACGCTGGTAAACTAATATCTGAAATTTTGCGAACGCCGAGCCCGCCCAAGCGCACCGGTAAAGAGGCTTGTTTTAATCAAAGTTTTTATAGGTTTAAATTTAGAACAGTTACAGTAAATATTATGAGTTAGTACCTAATACTAATTATGACAATGTAATGCATAATCGCATCTCTAATTCTCTTAGTTTAGTTACCGCCCCCGCCCCCCGCTTCCTGTCACCACAACTAAAAAATGCATCAGCGCAACCACTTTTAGCTAACTTCAATCCGGTCAAGTTACGTTGATCCTACTGTATTTACAGATATATATGTACCTTCTAGCATTCGCTCGCGGCTCCGCCCGCTTTGATGATAAAAAATGAAAACTATAGCATAGTTTTCTTCTTACCCAGGATTCAAACCAGCTTTATATCAAATTTCAATCAAAATTTCATCTAAATTTGTTTACCTGTTTAACCCTACGCCCGTTGCTTTTACCCAGGAATGTATGTAATAATAGTTTATTACTTGACTAGCTGTCCCGCGCAACTTCGTATGCGTAAATTTTTCCCGTTTTTGCAACATTTCACGTCGCTACTCCGCTCCTATTAGTCGTAGCGCGATGTTATGGAGCCCATAGCCTTCCTCGATAAATGGGTTATCCAACAAAATATAATTTATTCAAATCGGACCAGTAGTTCCTGAGATTAGCGCGTTTAAACAAACAAACAAACAAACAAAGCAAACAAACAAACAAACAAACTCTTCCGCTTTATAATATTAGTATAGATATCTCACAATCCACTGAAAGGATTTATACAATTAAGACGTCGTTAGATTCGTCTTGATCGCCGAAGCGTTCTTAGATGTGTGAAGTTTGAAAAAACAATAATATTATTGTAAATAATATAAAAATAAACAATCATAATGAAATAGTAGCGATAAAATTTGCTTTCGCGTGGCTTCTTTTAGAGAACGGCGCAAAAACACCCGCCTATCTATACTAATATTATAAAGCTTAAGATTTTTTTTGGAACTACTGAAAAATCGTATTTAATAAAATCTTTTACTGTTGAATAGCTCATTTATAGAGGAAGGCTATAGGCTATATAACATCACGCTACGACCAACAGGAGCGGAACAGCAATAAAAAATCAGTTCAATAGGAAATTTAAGCCCCGCTTATAAGAAAATTTCTGACATAATATATAACTGAGTTGATGGATACCATCATGGGAGGCATATGGTCGTGCCAGGAGGGGTAGGAGAAATTCGGAACACAAAACAAACGTCTGACGATGGTAGTAGGGTTCCCCCCCACTTGCATCCGCTTAAGGATACCATTGTCTACTTTATTGCTGTACAATTTTTTTGTTTTGTAAACATAAAATACAAAAATACTTTTAACATAAACATACATATCAACCCATATGATGTCCCACTGCTGGGCACGGGTCTCCCCAATACCCTGGGGGTAATTGCCATAATCGCCACGCTTGGCGAGCGGGTTGGCGATCGCAGTAAGGCTTTAAAATACACAGAGGACGCTGCTGCCCGCCCTCCGGTGGTAAATCCCTTAGTCGCCTTGACGACACCCAATACTTTTGCCCTGACCTTATATATCTAGGTATATGCCAATGCCAACACAATATATCGAATACGTACTAAGATAGGTACTTAAGTGATTCATGCGTAAAAAAATATTGTCGCAGTGCGGCGTCACGAGTCACGACTCACGCCACGCCACGAAATACAGATAAAATAATACCAAATATATTTAGTAAACTAAAAATAATGTCTTGTAATAGTGGCGGGTTTAGGTTTTTGGTTTTAGGAGGCTGTGTAACACAGAATTTTGGTTTTAGTGGAGGGGGACTGATTCTGCTGAGAGTAGTTTTTATCGTATATAGTAGGCCGTGTGGTGCCGGCTTAAGAATAGTACCACTCCATCACTTCCCGTGGGTGTCGTCAAGGCGACTAAGGGATTTCACACCGGAGGACGGCCAGCAGCGTCCTCTGCGTACTTTTAAAGTCTTACTGCGATCGCCAACCCGCTCGCCAAGTGTGGCGATTATGGCATTTACCCCCAGGATCTACATACTAGTAGGTTCTACTGGGGAGACCCGTGCCCAGCAGTGGGCCATCATATGGGTTGATATATATAGTTTTTATCAAGAGAGAATTTAGATACTTTTGGGGGGAGCCATTTTAGTTTCCCTTATCTTCGATCTGCCATTGTTGGTGAAGGAAAACATGGTCAGGGAAATTGACATGTCCTAGGAATAAAAAACTGAATACATGTGGATGTCACATTTGTAGAAAATTTGTAGAAAAGACGACTCCCGCAGTAGGGTACAAGCCCTGTGTCGCTTGGGACTTTACAAACATACAAGTCACTGACACAAAGTACACCCAGAACTCGGGAGAACAATTTGTGGATCACATAAAGTGGTGTCCCGAATGGGAATCGAACCCACGACCTCTTGCGTAGCAGTGGGACACACTCCCACCGCGCCACAGAGGCAGTCGTGTATACAATTTTTTATTATCATTAGCAATGGGCCTGTGTGGTAGATTGACGATTCGCGAATAATATTGCAAGAAAACAAATTTTAAATTACTTTGATCTATATAAATTACTTTAATAATACTTCTATACTATGTTTAATCTATAATTGTATACTAATATTATAAAGCGGAAGAGTTTGTTTGTTTGTTTAAACGCGCTAATCTCAGGAACTACTGGTCCGATTTGAAAAAATCTTTTTTTGTTGGATAGCCCATTTATCGAGGGAGGCTATTGCGCTACGACTAATAGGAGCGCAGCAGCGACGAGAAATGTTGTAAAAACGGGGAAAATTTACGCATACGCAGTTGCGCGGGACAGCTAGTAATATTATAAAGAGGAAACATTTGTATTTTTATATGTAACGAATAAACTGAAAAACTACTAGACCGATTTCAAAAAATTTCACCATTAGAATTATTTTAGTGTTAAAAAAATTGTATTTAATACGTTAAGAACAAGAATGCGCCATAACCTCACAAATTGACCACCTCTAGAAACCGGTAACGCTATTTTGTTGACAATACCTGTCAAAGGTCGCACAAGTTTTTTCTTTCTTTCACACTTTGCAGTCAATTTTTACTTTTTAATTGAAAGGGATGGCGCAGTCCAGGTCTATACGTCAATGGCTGTTGCCGACAACATTTGCCAAAACTATAGAGTGCGAGATCTATAATGTCGATGCCTATCACATAAATTTCTTAAACCCTTTACTCATAGAAACCCACACACTGATTCATTAGATTAATTCCATATAGTAACTAAGAAAGAATGTAGTTATTTTATCAGTGTTGCCAATAAGGTACTTTCAGTTCTAAAACTGGGTACTATTTTCCATTGGGTGACATTGAAATATATACACTGACGGACTTATAAACTGCATCAAAGTAATAGACGACTTTGAAATAAATATTTTAACCAAGTATGCAAACTTTCTATACAGATTTAAATTGAAACCTCTAGATTGGTTCGTGAACTTTAAAACAGCGTAGGATCATATCTTTAAGTTTAAGTTTATGTACTGGAAAGGACCTTAAGACCTTTTTTGAAGAAAAAACAGAAGTTTAAGGAAAAATTGTTTAATTAAAAAATTGGTTTTAACAATAGACACAAACTTTATGCAAGGGTTTATTTGTGTTTTAATAAGGTGTATTACCCCCACGTGCCCTTATTACGGATTCTAATCGGTTCCGCATAGATTTTATAAGGGTTTTTAAAAGATCTTGCGGAATATTGTCCCATTCTTCTGAAAGTGCTGTTCTTAGTGCTGCCACTGTCGTAGGCGAAGGGTTTCTCGCATATACAGCTCTTTTTAAATTGTCCCAAACATGCTCGATGGGATTAAGATCCGGGCTGCGTGCTGGCCAATTCATTGTACGTATCCCAACCTCTTCGCAATAATGTTGAACTTGTGCAGCTGCATGCGGCCGGGCATTATCCTGCATTAAAGTAAAATTTTCGCCTATGAATCCCATGTAAGGCACCACGTGATCTTCTAATATCTCTGTTATGTAGCGATGTGCTGTCAAACCCCCTCTATTACCGTTTTGACGGACCATGTCTATGAACACAAGTTCTGTTCGCCCGTTCATCGATATGCCACCCCAGACCATACATGAACCGCCTCCAAAAGGAACACGCTCCTCAATGCAACTTTGAGCATATCGCTCCCCACGTCGACGATAGACTCTTCTGCGACCATCTGCACCATATAAACATGTCCTACACTCGTCCGTGAACAATACAGAGGCCCACTGCTCTTCTGTCCAATTCAGGTGATGACGCGCAAATCTTAAGCGAGCTTGTCTGTGAGCTGCAGACAACTTTGGACCATTTGCTGGTCTAAAAGGGGTGATAGCCGCTTCCTTTAACCTTCTTCTTATTGTTCGTGCACACACGTTTTTTCCACGCACTTCATTAAGCTCGGTTTTGATGTTAACTGACGTGAGGAAACGATTTCGCAGGGAAGTTGTAACAATAAATCGGTCATCACGACCTGTGGTTGCTCGAGTTCTGCCTGTACCACGTCTCCTCCTGTAAGAACCTGTCTCTACAAACCTTCTGTATATTCTACAAACCGTAGACTGGTTTAAATTTAAATTTCTACCAATCGTTCGTTGATCCAAGCCCTCCCGCACCAATGCTACAATTTGTGCCGCTTGTTCGGACGAAGTATCCATATTATGGTTCAAAAACTCTCGATGTGTTAAAAATCTAACCCAACAATTATGCTGGTAACAATAATTCAATTGACCAAACAAAAAAAATCAATGAGAATTAATTTAAAACTTTGCTATAAATAACACGCAAATCTGATACTACGAGTAAATTTTCTTTTCCCGGCTATATTCATTTTTTTTACCGCAGTTCTATTTTTAAATTTAATTTTTTTTTAAGAATAAGAGCCAGTCTTTCCATATTTATATAATTTAATCTAAAAAGTTTGCATACTTATTATAAAAAAATCCTTTTAGAGTAAACCTGAACTTTGATGCAGTTTATGAGTCCGTCAGTGTATATTACTTATGTTATTTAGAAGTATTAACGGTGTGTATATAAACGGCGGCCTCTGTGGCGCGGTGGGAATGTGTCCGACTGCTACGCAAGAGATCGTGGGTTCGATTCCCGCACGGTACACCACTTCGTGTGTTCACGTCGGTAGTATAATGGGTAGGTTAACATGCGACCTCACGATTGCGAGACCGATGCCTTGGCCATTAGGCTACCGCCGCTTCAAAAGTAAGGTATAAATGCCTGACCTTGTAAATGACCTTTAGAACTTTGACCTGACCTTAACCTTGAAAATGTCGCCTCAGACTGTTTATAAAATACCTAATGCGTGTTAGAAAACTCTTTGGATAATTAGACAACATTTTACTTTCATTAGTTTGACTGTTTTTAATAAAGTTAAATAAACGATTGTATTATTTGATAACTAGTTACTTCATTACAAAATCGCTTCTCTCTGTGTGCTTATCTTTTAAACTAGAGATGCCACGAATAGTGATTTGGCCGAATAACGAATATTCGGCGAGTCTTTTGGCCGTATATTCAACAACACTTAAAAACTTTAGCGGGTGACCGGTTTAGATTTGCATCACTAAATACGTGTGATGAAGACGCGCGACTTTCCAGAAAAGATCGAATTTTGAATCGATTCCGATGGAACGTTGATAAATAAATTTACAAAAAAATCAAAGACTAAAAAAACGATTTTTGAGGAATCGTTTTATTTTCGATTCTGTTTCTGAGTCTGTATTTAGCAAATAAAAGTAAAACCATTTGACCCTTCAGGTCTTCTCTCAGTATTTTGGGTGGCGGTTATCTCAGTGCTTTTAAAATTTCCTGTCGTAAGTTTCCAAAGCAAAATCTTTGTTCAACATTTCTCCCATAAACTAAAAATAAACAGTATTAGGTACTGTGTAGGTAGGTACAGGAGAAAAGCCGTCAGTTTTGCGAACTATTCGGTATTCGGCCGAATACCGAACACATGAGAAAACATTGCCGAATAACGAATAGTTACCGAATATTCGCGGCATCTCTATTTAAAACCACTGAACTTATTTTAATGTAGTATATACTATCATTCAGATAATCTCTTACGGAGGTTTAATATATATGTAACTAGCTTTTGCCCGCGATTCCGTCCGCGTGGATATCGGTTATCGCAATAAAACCTTCCCGGGAATCCATCCATCCATCCATCATTTTAATCTGTTCAGCAATATATACGTGAAAATGTAGCAGACAGACATAGTTACTTAACATTTATAAAATTTGTTTCTATTAGTTTTAAATTTTATTAATGAAACTTAACAGTTAACAAATTATATCTTGATTATCAGAGTTGTACTAAATAGTATTTTTGGCCATTTCTCAGTCAATTGCCAGCCAATAATCACACCATTTCAAAACAGAAACAGTAGTTACAAAACCCCTATCGTTACAACTTACAATTTTCACTTGCAAACGAGTCGTTTAATTACACTTGCACTTTCATACCACCAGCGTGTCCACTGCTATGGATTAAAGATCGTTAAGTGTACGTTTGCAACCCACAGTGGACTACGTAACACATACAGTTGGATCAACGTAACTAGGCCGGACTGAAGTAGGCGACAAGTGGTTGCGCGGATGCATTATTTGGAAGTAAATGGTGACAGGAAGCGGGGGGCGGGGGCGGTAACTAAACCAAGAGAATTAGAGATGCGATTACGCATTACATTGTTATAATTAGTATTACTAACTCATGTTTTTATGTGATTATTTTCGTAAAGAAATTGTTTTTCAAAGTTTCTTTAGTATTTACTGTAACTATCCTAAATTTAAACTTTTATGACCTCATTTAAATAGTGTTTTTATATTGTTGAATTAAAATGTTGTTAGTATTTTTAATCGATTAAACATATTTAGTCGTTTTCGTAAGTAATTTTAAGGTCGCATCTCTATGACATGCGCGAAAGTGATAAAAACCTAACTTCAATCCGGTCAAGTTACGTTGATCGTACTGTACCTACCTATGCTTGAATTTCACTGGGGCAATCCTTTTTATCCAAAAAAGGAGAGGTGTGACAATAAGTGTAACGTGCGTGTATCTTTCTCTCATCGTAGCGCCCAAACGGATGAACAGATTTGAATATGGTTTGTTTCATTAGAAAGCTGGTTTAATAGGGATGATTCTTGTCTTTGTTTCATTAAAATCTGTGTAGCCGTTTTTAAGATATTCAACTTTTTGTCTCACAGGTCGGGTTCGGCAAGAAAGAGGGTTATGTTTTTCGAAGTGAAACACCCTAGCTAGAGCCTAAACGGCTTGATGGATTTTACCTTAATAGGTGTCGCTAGATTCGTCTTAGTTGTGAGAGTAACATTGGGTACTACCTAAGTCCAATAGGAGCGGAGCAGCAATGAAAAATGTTGCAAAAAGTATCAAAAAGAAGTGATTTGACTATAAAAAATAGTGACGTCATCATTTGTATGAGATCTCTATATATATTTTTTTAAAGATATGGGATTTTCCAGCTAAGCTCAATGGCTTGTGTTAGGAGTGGGTTCGCGTCGGTAGTATAATGGGTAGGATTCGAACCCGCGACCTCACGATTGCGAGACCGATGCCTTAGCCATTAGGCTACCGCCGCTTCAATATATAAAATCTGCATTTTGACATTTCTTAAAGAGTTGTTGATTTGAGTAGTTGGAATATAGAGTAGACCTCCTGAAGATTACCACTACACCATGGCGTAGCCAGGATCATGTTTCAGGGAGGTTTTCGTTATTTCGGAGGGTTTTACGTAGCACACTACGGTATTCTACTCTGTTTAAAATAAATGTTGATAAACTTTCGCGATTTGTACACATTATAAAATTATATATACTACGGGTCTTAATCGCATGAATAATTTAAGGTAAAATAACTTGTTTATTGCTCGACGTTTCGGCCGTAGACTTGAGGTTAGTTTAAAATGTTAGTTTCTCTAATAAAAACAAATAACATATCAATATTTTTATTGCCGTAAAACGCTGTCTGCCTGTTTATAACGTCACATTGGCATAGACCAATTAGATTGGTGTAAGTCGGCGTCAAATATAGTGTCGGCAGAGCCATCTAAACTGCCTTACGGCCGGTCTCAATACTCTAAATATCGATGGATTTCCCTACTATATATTTGACATAAGCTCCATACATAATATGTCAAAATTCTACCTCTAGTAGCCAAATCCATCGATAGGTAGATTGTTGAAACCGGCCGTTACAAGGCAACGTAACTATTATTTATATTCAGAGAACAGTAGATGGCGCCACTTTCTATGCGCATTTTTTCCGCTGACAGTTTCAGAGACAGCGAATTTGGGTTTTGCCTATATTACGTCACACGATTTAGCATATCACGTGTTATAGATCAAAATTACCATACTTTAAATTTTGTTTTTATTGAATTGTTCACTACCGAAAATGTGTACTTTATATATACATACAATCTAAATTTGGCTGGTATTTAATAGAGTGAAGGTAAACCTACCTTTATGGATTTCAGGGGGGGACTCTACCCCCTACACTATCTAATGCTGTACCAAATTCGAAGAAACCCTACATCCGATTCGTTGATTAAAAGAATTGTTCATTGTACAATAAAGGGATTAATTTCAATTAAAGAAACGGCCATTGTTATCAGTTTTCACATAAATTAATTAGCACCTACAATTCGTTTCTGATAACGTGTTTGTTTAGTTAACCACATTGCTTGTGGGTTTAAAAAGAAAACTATACCTACTCTATAGGTAGGTACTCTATTCCAATTACGTAGCTCTTTTTGATATATTTCTAAAAATATAACTCTGCATGTTACTCTTACCTAAATAAAAAAAAAACAATCTTAGTTTATGACAGCAAATCCCTAAGTAACGATTTACGAATGTTTAAGTTTCGGTACTAGTATAGTATATATTATATTATCTGTGTTTTTTTTTGCCATGAAATAGTTGCTTTTAATTCGGCACCAACTTCAAAATGTTATTTTGTTTTTGTTATTCTAGGTAGATATTATTTTTTGCTTTTTAGTTGCCTTGTATTTATTTTTGAATCTAATATTTTTTTGTAAAAAAGTTTTTTATTTCTCACTTTTTAGTGGGTTGGTTTGTAATTCACTTATGTTATGTCAGGATAGGCTTATGTCAAGTGCTCAAATCCCTTTACAAAATATTGCTTGCCCCGATGCAGGGCCGTTAGTTGTTGAGGAGTTCACGTGATAGTTCACCATCAGCTCTATTACATTGTGTAATAGTAGTATGACAAGAATAAAATGCTACTCAATATCATATTAAGGTAATTAAATCGCAAATCGTGAAATATTGAATAGGTCTGCTCGTCATCATCAGTTCTACTTCACCAATAGGTGCTTTTTGAGAGTAAATGCACTAATTACTATGAAATATACCTAAATCACTGTAGGTGTGCCTTTAATATTTGAAGAGTTCCCTCGATTTCTCCAGGATTCCATTATCAGATCGTGATCTGATGACAATGGGACCAACTTGGAAGTAACCCCTTTCAAACACAAAACTATTTTTTCAAATCGGTCCAGCCGTCTTTGCGTAATCGGTGAACAAACATGCAAAAAAAAAAAACATACAGTCGAATTGAGAACCTCCTCCTTTTTGAAGTCGGTTCAAAATATTAAAAGAGCACTTGCAAGAGAGCTTGCAACTCCAAACTTCGCTCGGTATCTAGGTACTTATCACACAAATATTATAAAGGCGAAAGTTTGTGAGTATGTGAGTGTGTATGTTTGTTACTTCTTCACGTCTAAACGGCTGGAGCGATTTTAATAAAATTTGGTATGGATTTAGCTGACACCCTGGATTAACACATAGACTAATAAACCGCGGGTAACACCGCGGGGCACAGCTAGTAATACATATAAATATTAACATGTACATCTCTTGTTCCAGCAAGGTATTGGCGTGGAGCTGGTGCGCGCCCTGGACAGTCACCCCCCCAGCATCTCCAACGTCTTCTGCGAGTGCGACTCCAAGGATGACGTCGTGAGTATTGTCTTCTTTAACAGAGATAGAGTTAGCTTTCTTTGAAGAATAAGTTTTAATTGTAGAATTAGAATCTCCAACATGGATGACATAGTGAGTGTTTGCTAGCGGGAGACTCTAGAAATATTTAAGTATAATAATAATAATATCTTGGGACAACTCACACAACGCCATCTAATCCCAAACTAAGCAGAGCTTGTAGGTACTATGAAAACCAGACAACTGATAAACATACTTATATATTTCTAAATACATACCTACATATTATAAATAAATAACACCCAGACACAAAATAAACCATCGTGCTCGTCACACAAAGTTTTATCCTGGGTGGGGATCGAACCCACGACCTCTTGCGTAGCAGTCGGACACACTCCCACCGCGCCACAAAGGCAGACAGTACACAAAGTACACTTAAACTCGGAACAGCAATTTGTGGATCACACAAAGTAGTGTCGGGAGTGGGAATCGAACCAACTACTTCTGGCTTAGCAGTGAGTGCCACTAACCACTAAACCAACAGGCCAGGGGGCTTTGACAAGGTACATTCGTTCGGTGACGAATTCGCTAATGCGCTTATTACATTACACTCAATCCTAAACCCTTAAAAAGAGAGGTGTACCTATTAAGAGTCCTAAGTCTCTAACAAATTTTGAAGGCCACCTTGATTTAGGGTCCTAATTTAGGGTTGTGTAATAACCGTTTAACGCCTACAACAGGCCGTTTCCAAACGATAGTTTCCAAAAAATAAAAAAATGTCTATGGTTCCCACCGCAAACATTGACGTAGAGAACAGGACTGCGCCGACACAAAATTGACCACTCTCTAAAAAAAGACAACGCTACTTTGTGAAAAATACCTGTCGAAGAGACAGGGCACGAGTTTTTTTTCTGTTTCACACTTCGCAGTCAGTATTTACTCTATAATTGTAAGGGATAGCGCGGTCCAGCTCTATACGTCAATGACCGCAAAAGCCAAAATTAAAAAACTGCCATTGTTTTTAGTTTTCTTTGATTGACCACGTGACATATTTCAATTCCATACATTTTGTACCTACTTTTTTTATTAACCACATCGCTATTAGAATGTGACTTTGTCTAGGCTCGGTCCTCCAGAAATCTAGCTTTATTCGATGAGTTATGTTAGCTCTCCAAATTGAGCTACTTATCTAAAGAAAGATAAGTTCCAAACATGGCTATCTGTTTAAATGCCGAGGAGTACTATGCGTTTCAAATGAGTTGATAACTGTCATGATGACATTTAGATTCGCATTACGACTGCAACTTCATTGTTTGACGTAAGGTCAGCAATAAAATGATTCGTAAAAAGGTGTAATTAGTATTACACAGAAGTACCTACCTACTCTAATGAACTATATATAAGTACTTTATTTCACTATTTACTAATATAGTTAACTTTTAGTTAAAAAAATATCACGACTGACTGAAAGACTTATATTTTGCCTATTTACTTATTTTTGTTTGGTGTTTATTAAATAATAAAGAATACTATTAATATTATATTATAGAAAAGTGTTAGGTACATAGTTCAAAGCAAATACCCGACTTGGGAGTTTTTGTTGCTAGCGGTACAATTTTGACAAGTACAGAGTGAAGTTGACGCGATCGCGGTTATCTTCTCGTTTGAAACGCATAGTACGGCTAGTAATCTCTATTTAATAATATATTAAGAGATTACTAGTATTTTTCCCACCTTTGTTCGCGTTATGTTTGGTTCCTGTATTGTTTAAATAGTATCTCAATGTTATAAATCATCGAGTTATGGATATAATAATATTAGTAGGATTAGTTTAGTACCTACAAATAATTCAAACAACGAGCCTATTTTGAAACCGTAATAGTGAGTAATAAAAATCAAGCGAGGGTAGTTTCCGAAACCCGCGCTTCACAAAGGCAACGCTGAGCTGAACTAGCCTACCCGTGACTACGGCCGTTGCAATACGGTCGAAACGCCGGGCAATAAACAAGGTATTTCGCCTTAAATTATTCACGCGATAAGACCCGTAGTATATTTTCGTAATAGTTTGAAACCATTTGGATATTTAACTTCATTCGAAAATCTAGCTTTATTTGATGAGTTAGGTGAACACTGATTATTTCATTAATATAGCCGTCTGAGCCTTCAGACTATCTTCATAACAAATTTCATCAAAATCGACACAGTGGTTTTTAAAAACATTATTTTCGTTGAATCTTTTTTTTCATCTTAACAAAAGTTTACCCGTATCTTTGTTTTAATGCACAAGGTAAACAAAAAAACTTCATAAATCACTGAAGCTCAAATAAAACAAAGCACAATGAACTGCAACGGTCCGTTCCACGCGCACAACGATTCAATTTATATCAACGGATGTTATGATTACGTGAAACGGAATGCATTCATCCTCTTGTGAATTCTAAAGGCGGACATCTGGTTTCATTTGCAAGATTATGAAACTTGTTCCAGAAAATTGTTTATGAGTTCGAACTTCTTGTGTTTATCCAAAAATTAATTAGAATAGTTCCTGTAAACTTAAGAAATTTATGTAAACGAAAATTCATAAATTACATTTTAGAGAAAGAGAGTAGGGGTACAGGTGCCCAAAGGCTAAAACGGCTAAAAGACTAATGTGAATCTCTTGCACAAATTTGCAATTGAGTTGGAGGCAGGGCACATTTGGGCACAAAATTAACGCATACAAGTTGCGCGTGTCAGCTAGTCTATAGTAAAATTATAAAGCTGAAGAGTTTGTTTGTTTTTTTGAACGTGATTATCTCAGCAACTACAGGTCCGAATTGAAAAAATACTTTACTGCTGGGTAGCCCATGTATCGAGTAAGGCTATATAACATCACGCTACGACCAATAGGAGCGGAACAGCAATGAAAAATGTTGCAAAAACGGGCAACATTTACGCAGACACATTTGCGCGGGACAGCTAGTTAATATTATAAAGCTGAAGAGTTTGTTTGAACGCAGTAATCTCAGGAACTACTGGTCCGAATTGAAAAAATCTTTTACTGTTGGATAGCCCATTTATCGATGAAGGATATAAGCTATATAACATTATGCTACGACCAATAGGAGCGGAGCAGCAATGAGAAATGTTACAAGAACGGGGAAAATTGATGCATGCTTACTAAATTGCGCGGGTCAGTTAGACTGAAATAAAATGTTCGACCATTTTAACATATCTTTTACTGTTCGATAGCTCATTTATCGAGGAAGGCTATAGGCTATATAACATCACGCTACGACCAGAGGATATGAATAGACGGACTAGGAGCGGAGCAGCAAAGAAAAATGTTGCAAAAACGGCAAAAATTAACGCACACGAAATTGCACGGGTCAGCTAGTCATTAATAAGGCTGTTATGGAAATACAGTAGGATTAACGTAACTTGACCGGATTGAAGTTAGGTTCTTATCACTTTCTGCTGATGGTGGAGGCACCGAATCCGCAAGGGACACCCTCACCCTCGGCCATAGGCTGTTATGAAGGAACACCGAGTGATTTTTAGTCGGTTCGACTCCGACATACCCTCTTCTACGTGCCCTCGTAGGAGTGGGATCCGTGGGGATTTTTGCACACGTAAAAAAAATAAAGTTTCTAATCACTTTCGCGCATGTCATAGAGATGCGACCCTAAAATCAGTTACGAAAACGATTGAGAAAGATGTCGTTCCCTGTCCGTCTCCTTCATTCCCTCTGATACCTAAATTTGAGTTGTGCTCAGCTTTCGCGCGAACATCAGACACGCAAACTTACGTGGCACGAACTGTACGGCCCTGCTGTTCCTAAAATTTACGGCGACCGCACTCACATTGGTTAACTTGAATCCAGGCATGTTTTTTCTAAATTCGTAAGTTACAATAAATGTGTCAAATGCATCGATACGATGGCTGATGTATTTATTGCACTTGTAAAAATGATGCAATTAGTACAATTTTATTGTATTAAGCAAAAAAATCATTAAAAAATATTATAAAAAATGCAAAAATCTGATTTAGGAGTAGGGGACACCCGGATTTGAACCGGGGGCCTATCGATCTGCAGTCGATTGCTCTGCCACTGAGCTATATCCCCATGTAAGCGAAGCGCCAAATAGAGTTTCTATTTCATAATGTACATAGGTGTCAGACCAGTTACACTAGACCCATTTCTTTTGTTTAAAATGTTCATATGTTATGTAAACAAAAAGGTCTTGGTATATAAGTTGTTAGCGTGTCTTTATCGGTGAATGAACTAATAAAATAAAAAGATAGGTATTTATGTATTGTTTCGTATGTGGGGTATTTAATCGGATGTTTCTTGTTATTTTAGCTCTTCGTAGCTACCTATAATTCTTATAATAGGTAGGTACCTATTATAAATCAGATAGTTTGTCAGAATGTATCTCGACCTATAGAGTACCTACCTATTTTTTTTTTTTATAATTAAATGGCAACTGTGCCGGTAGGGTAGATGACTGTCAAGTCAAATCAGTATCTTTTTATGAAACGTCAAAACGATGCGCCTCGTACTATACATGAAATAAAAAACAATGACGTCATTCTTTTGTATGGTCAAATAATGTAGTTTCAATGTTTGTTTTGATGTTTATAAATTCAAGACAACGTAAAATTGTAAAGAAACATTGTTTTTCAGAATATTTTTGCAAATGCTATTTGCTTTAGAGTATAAAATAATTTATTGTTATTGTAGTCATCTCAGTCTCATCACAGTTTTCACCCCGGAGGACGGGCAGCAGCGTCCTCTGCGTAGGTACTTAAAGCCTTACTGCGATCGCCAACCCGCTCGCCAAGCGTGGCGATTATGGCAATTACCCCCAGGATCTACATACTAGTAGGTTCTACTGGGGAGACCCGTGCCCAGCAGTGGGCCATCTTATGGGTTGATATGTAGTCATCTACCCAATAGGGTATTTGACTAAAGTCAAATCAGCCTCTTTTTAAGAAACGTCAAAAACGAGCCGCTCTGTACAAATTTGTATGGAATGCTAGCATATGACGTCACGTTTTCTATGGTCAAATTATTTACTTTCAGTGTTTCTCTTTATGATTATAAATTAAGTAACACATTAAATTAATAAATGAACATATTTTTTAGAACACTTCATGATATATTTTTACTTGGTTATCTTAAAATATTTTATTTTGATAGTAGTCAAATACCCAATTCAGCCAATGTCAGTTGTGTAATAGAGAAACATGTAATTTTGATTTTTTTGACGTTGGACTATTTGTGTTGTTAGTGAACTGTAACTACCTACCTACTAGTATCTTTATTACTATGTACGCTGGTCTGGATAACCCGTACAAAGTGATAGCAATTTCAAATGCTGATTAATAATATCTTGGTACAACTCACACAACACTATCTGATCCCAAACTTAGAAGAGCTTGTACTATGGAAACCAGATAACTGATAAACATACTTATATATTTCTAAATAAATACATATCTACATCTACACTAATCTATACTAATATTATAAAGCGAAAGAGTTTGTTTGTTTAAACGCGCTAATCTCAGGAACTACTGGTCCGATTTGAAAAAATCTTTTTTTGTTGGATATCCCATTTATCGAGGAAGGCTATAGGCTATATAACATTGCGCTACGACTAATAGGAGCGGAGCAGCGACGTGAAATGTTGCAAAAACGGGGAAAATTTACGCATACGAAGTTGCGCGGGACAGCTAGTAGTAAATAAAGCGCGTTTAAACAAACAAACAAAGCAAACAAACAAACTCTTCCGCTTTATAATATTAGTATAGACTAGCTGTCCCGCGCAACTTCGTATGCGTAAATTTTCCCCGTTTTTGAAACATTTCTCGTCGCTACTCCGCGCTCTTATTAGTCGTAGCGCGCCTATAGCCTTCCTCGATAAATGGGCTATCCAACAAAAAAATATTTTTTCAAATCGGACCAGTAGTTCCTGAGATTAGCGCGTTTAAACAAACAAACAAACAAACTCTTCCGCTTTATAATATTAGTATAGATATAAAAATATAATCTTGCTTATATAAACTTTATTTTTTCTGTTTATATTTATTTTATACTTTTTTATTACATATTGACGGTTAATGTTCGTATCGTCACCTTGGTCTTAGCACAATACCAGCTCAGCTCCTCATTAGGAGGAGTTCCAATCTAGCTGAGCTAGGACCATTTTTGTCTCTCAATACTACTATTAATTGAATTTGTACTACTTACTGTATTTTTTTTAATTAGGAGGACAAAATAAATTTATTTCTTCTTCTATTTCTTCTTCATATAGCCAATCAACTTCAATATTTAATACTAGACCTTATCACTGATGAAATTCTTTCTCCATTTCAGACAATCACTTGTGACTGCGAAGCAACGCCTGCGTTCCAGCTGAAAGCTTTCAGTCAACGTGGGGAAAAGGTTGAGGTCTCCCACTACAGGGTGAACGTCAACAGGTGAGTTTTTACTCCCTTTTTGCAAGTTCTGGGCAGCTAGTGCTATTTTGGAAAGGGCGATAGGCTAATGGTGAAGTTCATTTTAATTTTTTTTCATCACCAATCAACGTCATCTGTCATCGTCAATTTGTGATGAAAACATTAAACACAAGAAATGGACTGGTTTTATTAGGTTTCCTAAGATCCACTACCTATTATAAATGCCGTTTGGTACCGGCTTAAGAATAGTAACACCCCATCTCTTCCTGTGGGTGTCATCAAGGCAACAAAGAGATGTAACACCACTCCAGGGCAGTAGCATCCTCTGCATACTTTAAAGCCTAACTGCAATCAATTACCCCCAGGAACTATAATGTGCTACTGGGGAGACCTGTGCCCTGCAGTGGGACATCATATAGGTTGATATAATATGATGAATGTAATCCGACTTCTAACCATCAAATTATCTGTTTCCAGGTTCCGTGCTCGCTTAAACGTGGTGTGCATCACAGATAAGCTGACAGGCGAGTTGAAATGTGATGGGTGGCCTGAAGTAAAGATAGCTTTAGCTCCCGTTGGGGCTTTGAGGCCTAATGCCACTGAGAGTAATCTGCAGAATGCTATAAGGTAAATAACACCATTTCATTTCTAGATCTTTCTCAAGGACTAGGTAGAAAAAGTTCAAAACCATAATGCTTGCTTGATTGACACGGGATATCTCCTAGCTCCACTTTTCTAACTTGTGGAATTAGAAAGTAGAGTTGGTGCTAGCGTTAATTGACACTAGAACCATAGACGTTGTTCCCTAACAAGTCAAAGTTCAAAGTGCTCCTGGAATATGTGGAGCCGGACTTTAAATAAGTATTTCGTGTCCGTGGATTTCTTTTTGGGCTTCAAGATCTTAAAAAAAATACAAAATAAGACCTGCCCCCTTAAAGAAATAGCATTCTATTTGATTAGAGTTTACGCTAACCGAATAGAATGATGTCGTTGCGCGCGCAATACTGAATTCCTAACATGAGATTAGCGGTTGTGTGCGGGCAACGATGTCATTCTATTCGATTAGCGTAAACTCTAATCGAATAGAATGTCATTACAAAGGGCTCGGGGGTATTTAGGATACTTCCCCTATACTTATGTAAAATGGAGATGTTATTTTTTTTCTCACCTACCCCACCATGAGGCGTATCATTAGATAGGTCTTTTGAAAACGTCTAGGGTTTGGGAAGATTATTGTTAGATTTAGGGATTCGTTTGTAAAATATTAAGCTTTAAATCGCAAATTTTTGTTAGAGTCAAGTGTCCCCCCCCCCCCACTGCCAGCTAAATGGTTGATGTTGGGTGTGTGACAAAATTCACGGTAGTAGTATATACATATAGTGTAGTAGTATTTATAGTGAAATTAAAAGGAAAACTATCACAGCTAAGTAGGCTTTACAAGTTTACGAGTAACAGCTGATCAAATGAGAAGTAACAACATTTTCGCACAAATTCCATTGAAAAATATTATTAAGTAGATATAACGTTGTAAGTATGAAACAGAGAACCCACTTCTAAAGCCACATTATTTGGATGGGGGGGGGGCGATGGAACCTAACATTGTGTGTGGCCCGACATGCATGTTTTTTTCTAAAGGGGTGTCTAAACGGGCCATTTTTTACATCTATTTGTGGCGGCAATGCTGTGGCCGGCAACATGGCAGTGCTCTCCAATATTGATTTGATGGTTGCCGGACGATCGCTGAGCGATCGATTTTCCGCAATGTTGCCCCGGCCAATTCTGTTGTTGTTTCAGTCGCTCTCTATTTTATTGTTGCGGGGTTGTGTAGCCCGTTTAGAAGACTAGATCATGCGCCATACAATTGTAGACATATTGCCATTTGCCAATAGTGTTTGCAATTAGTTGCCAATAGTGTCGGCACAAATTGCCGTAAAAAATGGCCCGTTTAGACGCCCCTTAATGTATACTTACTGCAATATAATATTAGCGTAATCGAAGACATGTTATTGATTACAGTTACCTAATGGAATATGTCTTAAATAAATATTTTAAAGAGGAAAAATTTGATTGTTTGTTTGTATTGAATAGGCTCCGAAACTACTGGACGGATTTGAAAAATTCTTTCATCGTTGTTAAGCTACACTAACCCCGTGTGACATAGGCTATTTTTTATCCCTGTATTCTTACGGAAACGGGAACTACGCGGGTGAAACCGCGAGGGGTCCGCTAGTCTTTAATAAATGAATATCTCTGTTCCAGTGACATAGTAGTGAGTGCACTGCGAAGCACGAACATCCAGTTCAACTTGGCGCAGTACCCGACCTGCCCTCGTCTCCGCCGCTACGTGGAAACTGTCCCCCCGAGGCTGCCCCTCCACTATGACGCTATGGTAAGTAACATCCTCTCGCCAAGTCAGACCATCCATTTGAATCCCCATGGACTTAGAGACTGGACTACGTTTGCCCTTAACTCTATTAATATTATAAAGCTGAAGAGTTTGTTTGTTTGAACGCGGTAATCTCAAAAACTACAGGTCAGAATTTAAAAAAATCTTTTACTGTTGGATAGCCCATTTATCGTTTTCGCAACATTTTTTATTGCTGCTCCACTCCTATTGGTCGTAGCCTGATGTTATATAGCGTATAGTCTTCCTCGATAAATGGGCTATCCAATACTAAAATATTTTTTCAATTCAGATCAGTAGTTCCTGAGATTACCGCGTTTAAACAAAAAACAAACTCTTTAGCTTTATAATATTACTATAGATTTATATATATTCCTAACTAAGTACATTATTATGAATTACTACATTATTATGCCCACGGCTTTGTTCGCGTAGATGACAGATTGTTACCAAAATATTTTAACGGCAGTTTCATTCTAACTTTGCAACCCCATTGTACCCCCTTAGGGGGTGAATTTTCATAAATCCTTTCTTAGTGCTCCCCTACTTTATAAAAGAAACCGCTGTGCAAAATTTCGAGGTTTAGGCCGTGCGTTGATATTATATGTCAAGTCAGACATTTCTTCTCCTCTCTATTAAAATGAAAAAGACCTGAAAACACTAGTTTTTGATTCTGTGGCTTTATTTTTACGTGCCTACAATTAAATATGAAGAGGCCTCTTGAATTTAAAATGGAACATTCAAAAAATAAATCACAAGGGGACACCCGGATTTGAACCGGGGACCTATCGATCTGCAGTCGATTGCTCTGCCACTGAGCTATATCCCCGCACTGACACTTTTCTAAATAAGTTATCTTATCATAACTTAACAAAATTACTAAGTAAAAAAGTTGCTACACACTTTAGGCACCGGTCCGACCAACGGCGAGAAAGCGAGTAGCGAGTAGCGATTTTATCACTCAAGACACGTATAGGTATTATGTAGATCCCGTGTAAACAAAAGAGACACAGATATTAATAGTTGATCGCTGAGTGTTCCCACTGCACATTTTAACGCGATAATCTCAGGAATTTACTGGTCATTAAAAAAAATATTTTACTGTTCTTCTTCTTTGAGTTTATGGCAATCTAGCCGTTTTAACGGCTAATTTCTGCCAGTGTCAAGTATTTATGCACTTATTACATGCACATAGTCTCGTTCTAAGTCAATTAACACGTATTCAAATCATTTTTTACAAGTTATACTCGGAGCTGTAAAAATAATGGCCGATCAGTTTGCCGCCATTTTTACAACTCCTATTTTACTGTTAGATACAGTTGGATCAACGTAACTAGGCCGGACTGAAGTAGGCGACAAGTGGTTGCGCAGATGCATTTTTTGGAAGTAAATGGTGACAGGAAGCGGGGGGCGGGGCGGTAACTAAACCAAGAGAATTAGAGATGCGATTACGCATTACATTGTCATAATTAGTATTATTAATTCATGCTTTTTTGTGATTATTTTGGTAAAGGAATTGTTTTTCAAAGTTTCTTTATTATTTACTGTAACTGTTTTAAATTTAAACTTTTATGAACTCTTTTAAATAGTGTTTTTATATTGTTGAATTAAAATGTTGTTAGTATTTTTAATTGATTAATCGTTTTCGTAAGTAATTTTAGGGTCGCATCTCTATGACATGCGCGAAAGTGATAAAAACCTAACTTCAATCCGGTCAAGATACGTTGATCGTACTCTAGGCCATTTATCGAGGCGTGCGGCCTTTGACAGTTATGGTCCACATACCTGTCAAAGGCTACACGAGTTTTTTCTCTATTTCACACTTTGCAGTCAATATTTACTCTTTAAATGAAAGAGATGGCGCAGTCCTGGTCTACACGTTTATGGGCTAAAGTTCATTTGGACTAGACGAAAGTCAATTTGGAATTTCAAAACCGAACGACGTCCATTTAAATGGATTACGTTTTTGACATTCACGATGAGTTTTTGACAGACGTCACGCCATTATCGTCAGTGGGGCCCGTATATCACTACATAGTATAAAACAAAGTCGCTTTCTCTGTCCCTATATCTCTATGTATGCTTAAATCATTAAAACTACGCAACGGATTTTGATGCGGTTTTTTTTAATAGATAGAGTGATTGAAGAGGAAGGTTTATATATATAATAACATCCATTAAATAGTGGAGAAATAAGGAGTGGAGCAGCAATAAGAAATGTTGCAAAAACGGGGAAAATTTACGCAGACGAAGTTGCGCGGGTCAGCTAGTACTTAATGAAATTTTATTGTTTCAGTTACAGCACGACCGTCAGCTATACACTGCTACACCAAACTCTGTGTCTGGCAGCATGGTCCTGCTGGGTGAAAAGAGACTGCTGGTCAAAGTGGTTTCTGCTAAGGATTTGGGAGGTGAGAGATTAACATCTCCAATATTATAAAGCTGAAGAGTTTGTTTGTTTGAACGCAATAAGCTCAGGAGTTAGTGGTCCGAATTGAAAAGTTCTTTTATTGTTGAATAGCCCATTTATTGAGGAAGGTTATAAGCTATATAACATCACGCTACGTCCAATAGGACCGAAGCAGCAATGAAAAATGTTGGAAAAACGGGGAAAATTTACGCAGACGAAGTTGCGCTGGTCAGCTAGTTATTGATATAAATTGAAATTTATGGAGGAAAACCAAGCCAAGCGTCATGAAAAATCTGTGTTTAAATGGTTTCTGCAATGAAACTCAAAGAGCCGTAGACAAGTTCCTCAAGAACGCGGTGGATGACGTCACGATTGCTATAAAATCGTATCATGTGGAGGCTAAATTCGACTTTGGCTGACATGTCTCGGTGCTGTAGTTGGTCACGGCTTAGGGCCGGTACCTCTAAGGTCGCGGTTCAAGTCCCGCTTGAGACGAATTTTTCCTCCAAACATTTAAATTTGTCTGTATAAAATTAGCTTATAAATGCTTTAAAAACTACGAAAAGTAATAAAACATTCCATTAACAAGTAGACTAGAAGGCGGATCCAGGAATAAAAAAAGTTGATAATTGTGACATCCTATATCTAAGTCCATTATATTCCTTCCTTATTTAACGAAGGCTGATCAGCCATTGACAAACATTCGTTAAATAATGTGATAAAAGAATCTCACAGAGCCGTATATATGTTATATCGTAACATATGGAGAATAAATTGGATGTTCTCAGGCGTGTCTCGGTGCTGGAGTTGATAAACAGCTTGGGTACGATCCACCTAAGGTCGGGAGTTCGAGTCCCGCCAGAGACGAATTTTATTATTTACTAGCTGTCACCCGCGTAAGTCTACATCCCGTGGAAATATTGGGTTAAAAGTAGGCTATATGTGTGTGTTAGGTTCATACATTATATATGTGTAACTTCAACGATATTTGCGGCGCACGCCAAAACATGTCGCCGATTGTAGATGTTTTTTCCTACTTGACACTTATCGTTATATTTTGGACAATTTACACAATGTCTTTATAAATTGTAGCCTATGTGTTATTCTGATGTATAAGCTAAATTATTGTAAAGTTTCATTAAAATCCATTCAGTAGTTTTTGCGTGAAAGAGGAACAAACATCCACACATCCACATATCTACACATCCACACTCACAAACATTCGGCTTTATAATATTAGTAGGTAATATTATAAAGCCGAATGCTTAATTAATACAGAAGACGCGATTAAGATTAGGTAGACCTCAGATGCAATTGAAAGTTTTAATGTTAAATCTATATTTGTGAAGGCAAAACCGGATGCATAGCTCCATACTGCGTGGTGGAGATGGATGAACCCCCGCAGAAGAACCAGACAGCTTTCAAGAAGGAGACCACCAGTCCTCAGTGGGAAGAACACTTCTTATTGTAAGTACTTTTACTTTGATTAATATAAGTACTCATTTAATAGGGTAGATGACTGTCAAGTCAAATCAGTATCTTTTTAAGAAACGTCAAAACGATGCGCCTCGTAATAATTTATATGAAATACAAAACAATGACGTCATTCTTTTGTATGGTCAAATCATGTAGTTTCAATGTTTGTTTTGATGTTTATAAATTCATGACAACATAAAATTGTGGAGAAACATTGTTTTCCAGAATATTTTTGCAAATGCTATTACAATTCCTGTACAATTTAAAATAATTTATTGTTATTGCGGTAATCTACCCAATTATTAAAAAATTGTCTTAGGCGGACATGCCTCGTTGCTGGAGTTGGTAACGTCTTAGGGCCGGTACACCTAAGGTCGCGGGTTCAAGTCCCGCTTGAGACGATTTTTTCCTACATACATGTAATACGTATATAGAAAAATGGTTTCAAAATTACAAAAAATATTACTCATTTCATGTAAAATTTAGGAGGCAACCCTCTTCCACAACTCCCAATACCCAGAAACGTTTAGATCATAAAAACAAGTTCAAAATGTGGATGTGCGTGGCTCAAAATATTTTTATTGCCTGAAGATTCAAAACCTTATCTTCGCCATTACTTATCAGCGTTGTTAGAACAGGCAGAGGCTGCCCTTTCTCCGCACCACTGGCTCTGAAAACCAAATGAATCTCCCCAATATAACCTTTAAAGATCCTGAGGGTAATTGCCATAATCGCCACGCTTGGCGAGCAGGTTGGCGATCGCAGTATGACTGTAGTACTCCGAGGACGCTGCTGCCCGTCCTGCGGGGTGACGTACTGTGTACCCACCTTTTTGCGATTTCATTCAATCCTTAAATCCCCAGCCCCCACCTGTGTATGCCCATGAATGGTACTGTGGGTTGGAGAAAAATCCCATTTTTATACCCCTTCTTGGTCGCCATGATGGTCCAAGCCATTGTTATGATGTTTGTTTGTCTTTATTTGCAGTGATCTATCTCCACAAACTGCTGAGCTGCTGTTCGAAGTGTATGACCGCACTGGACCTCCCTCGCCTGGCGGAGGTGCTAGTCATAATAGGTCAGTATATTTGTTTATACTACCTGTTATTAGAGAGAGAGAGAGAGAGAGAGAGAGAGAGAGAGAGAGAGAGAGAGGAGAGAGAAAGAGAGAGAGAGGGGGCGGTTCAATACATTCACATAAAGTTGTATTACATAAGTCTGTATTGCATTGATTAATTGTAATTGTTCTGGCAATAAGCTGATTTATTGTTTAACTGTTGATAAACTTTAGCGATTTGTATACGTTATAAAATTATATATACTACGGGTCCTAATATACACCACCGATTACACATTTCACTCCCGTGTATAGATGTCGTTAGTGTTGTGTGTCGAAGTACTGACACTTCCGTAATAGTGAGTGATAAAAATCAAGCGAGGGTAGTTTCCGAAACTCGCGCTTCTCGGAAGCGACGTTCAGATGAACCAGTCTACCTGTGACCACGGCCGTTACAATACGGTCGAAACGTGGGGCAATAAACAAGATATTTACCTTAAAATATTCACGCGATTAAGTACCCGTAGTATACATAATTTTATTTTTTTCCTCTAACAAAAGCCTCTGCTAGTACTATTATACAATGGTACTAGCAGAGCCTTTTAGGAAGAGGAAGGCTTTATTAAAATACCTTGTTTATTGCGTACCCCTGAAAAAAAAGAAAAATTGTACATCTAATGCTTAATCATGCTTAGTCAATTTAAAATTACTTATTGCATTATTTTGTTAATGTTTATATTTAAATTATTGCTATTCAGCCAGTTTAAAATTGATGCCAGCGTATTGTTGATGTCATTCTCTAGATTATTTTCTATTATTACAGTCACATCATTATTTTATATTGTTGGATAGTCATTGTACAAAAGGAACAAAAAGGCCCTAGAATGGTTCCTTGGGGGACCCTGTCACGGAACACTGTCACGCACTTCGAACTTGAAATACTTGCTAACTGAACAAGAATGAGACTTTGTGATTCAAAGAAGAAAATTACAAAGAAAATAAACTTGAAACTGCCGGATGCACAGAATCTTGATCTCAGAATTCATATTTTATATATAATTATTCGTTACAAGTACTTTGGCCAATATTTAAGCACATATAGTTTTTACCTTTGTTGTAAGTAGATGCTCCTACTACATATATTGTACCCACTGAGGCTGATTTTGGTTTATGTCATGTTTCAACTTTGTAATAATATAATTTGCATCAGTCCTTTATCATGGTATATAGTATAATAATCGCAGCACCTTACCCCCATATCAAGTTTATAAACAATCAAACATTGTAAAATTGGCAATTGAAAAAGAGTAGCCGCGAGTTTTTATTGCCGGGTTCTATTCTCCGTCTTTACCTATTGTTTGCGAACTTAGTATTACATGTACGTGTAGAATCCTGACGTATCACAAGAGTTGTTTTGCATCCTAAGTAAATAAAGAATTGAATTTTTGAATTTAGCCAGTCATAATCCCTACCGAATAAATCGGAGGGAGGAGAAAAAATATATATTTCTACTGAATTCTTTAAATTCCAGGTTCCTAGGTCTAGGTCTGGTCGGCATAGACGAGCTCCTAGCAGCTCCGTCACAAAGACAACAGATAGCTCTTCAGACCAGGCCCATGGAGCAGCACGACGTTAGTGGCACGCTAACTGTGGAGGTACATGAACATGCTATTTCTTCTTCATGACGTTTCAATAGCGAATTAATCGGTGTGCGAATGGACGAAGTGTGGGTGAAGCGACTATAGTCAAAGGCACCTGTCCCACCGTCAGCGGGGCGGATCCAAGAGAGATGCAACACGGGCAGTTGCCCCCCCCCCCCCCACTCCAGACTCGATTGAAAGACCTTTTTTTAGGGAATTTTGACACTGTACCGGTGTGTTTTGATAGGCAATTTCCCCCCACTCTACCAAGGCGGTGGTGACTGGTGTACCAGAAGAATCAAATAGTCCCCTCCACTGCCATGCAAGCGACTCACACTTGATCGGTTGGCTCACATGTCACCCCCCCCCCCCCCCCCTGAGCAAAGTTCTGGATCCGCGCCTGGCGTCGGCGATGAGCGATAAGCGATTTTATCGCCCAAGAAACGTACAATAGATGTACTTGTATATCGTGAATCCCGTCCGCGTAAACAAAAGAGATGCAGTATAGAGCGAGTACTCGCCAGCAGTATGAACGGTTTAAGATCAACTATTAATATATGTATCTCTTTTGTTTACACGGGATCTACATAAGTATGTACGTTTCTTGAGCGATAAAATCGCTAGTCGCTTCATTACCGTCGGTGGGACAAATGCCTAGTGGTCAGGCGCGAATCCAGGATCATGTTCTGGGGGGAGGGGGGGTCACTTTGACCCAACACCGGCCAAGTGTGAGTAGTTTTGCCTGTCAACGCGGACCAAATTTATAGCGAACACTTGAAAATTCATGAGTATGGGGGGGGGAGGGGGTCAGTTGAGTTTCCTGGTATAACTGGTTCAAAAACGTTTCTGATGTCCTCAGTTCCTATTCATCGAAGGCGCGGACATCCCGGACCTGGGCTCGCGCCCCGTCAAGATCAAGGAGAGTCTCCGCACGCTGTCACCTCACGGACACCTCACCACCACCACCAAGACTATCTTCAAACAGAATGGTGAGTATATATACTGACTCCTTAATGACCGAGAAGATCCAGATATAAGTACAAACGATACCTTTATAAATATAATAATTGCATATGAAAGAAAAAAAAAAGTTCAGACCAAGGAATCGAACCCAAAACTTTCGATTGCCTTGTCAGGTCAAAAGTGTACCATCTATTGTGAACTGTGTTAAACCTCAAAAATGTTGTTCAATGCAATTATTGTATTATTTCAAACTACACACATCAAAAGTGTCTAGGGATCAAGCATTTTTATGCGGATTTCTTGAGATTGAGATGTGGCTTTGTAATAAATTTATGATTTTATAAATTTATATGGATCCTTTTTGGTGCATTTCATAATTTGAATCAGGAACTGTGAATCAAATTCGAGTAAAAGATGAAAATCAGCTGTCAATATTTTCCCTATAAAAACATACAACGCATTGAAGACATTATTAGTGCTACTGTTTCCCTACTACTGATTAAAACCAACGTTATTATGGAGCGGCGACGTCATTTAAGCAGGGAAGAAATGCTCAGAGCCGTGGGAATGATAGAAGCTGGTTCCCGGCAACGTACTGTGGCGGTACCCACATATAATAATATAAAATAATAAATTGACACTTGACAGCTCGCGCCAAATCCTGAATCGCGATATAGAAGTTTTCACAGCTGCTAACTATAAATACAAGTTCCCAACGTTAATCGTTGGGCCGCGGCCCGCCAGGCATGATCACCTCGCCTGGTCGGAGGATCCTCCCTTTGTGTTGGAGGGACTCGACACCTTGCCCTCCACAGTGGTGACCCCGACGTGATTGGAAGCAGCCTTCATCATCACCAGCAGCAGCATCGTCATCGCCACACTAGCCGTCACTCCCACAGATATGAGCAGTAATCAAGTCACAGCCAGCCAGCATCCGGCCTCTACTGGGATACCACACGCCTGCAGCGAACGCTCCAGCCTGGTCATCCCTACGGCCTCTCCTGCGTCTAGGCACAGCACACTGCACCTACGGTACTCGTAAGCAGAGCACATCTCTCCCGTCTACGCAGCAGCCAGCCACTACGCAGCACCGCAGCACCGCACACCGCAGCTACTACCCGACTCACTGGGTTCAGCGGATTTCAGTTCCGACTCACTGGAACTAGCGGCATTCAGTTCCGACTCACTGGGACTAGCGGAATCAAGTTCCGACTCACTGGAACTACTCTACACTGGCACTGGCACGCTCCTCAAGAAAGCGACGACAGCTGACTCATCAAGACAATCAACCTCCGGTCTCGGAGGGGAGTGATGTGGCGGTACCCACATATAATAATATAAAATAATAAATTGACACTTGACAGCTCGCGCCAAATCCTGAATCGCGATATAGAAGTTTTCACAGCTGCTAACTATAAATACAAGTTCCCAACGTTAATCGTTGGGCCGCGGCCCGCCAGGCATGATCACCTCGCCTGGTCGGAGGATCCTCCCTTTGTGTTGGAGGGACTTAACACCTTGCCTTCCACAGTACTGTGGCTTTAGCTCTGAATACAAGTCAGAGTGTTATCAGTCGACTTTGGACACGTTACCGAAGCACTGGTACCGTGGCTGAGCGCCATGGAGGACGGTATCGCTGCACCACACGGAGACAAGACCGATACATTCAAATCTTAACTCGAAGAGGTCCAACAATAACCGCCATGATGTTAGCCGTGAGGCTTCATCACTCTTCAGGGAACTTAATTAGCGACCAAACAGTCAGAAACCGCTTGCATGAAGTGAACCTTCATTCCCGAAGACCGCTACGGGTACCACCTATAGCAATGCACAATCGTAGGATTCGATATCAATGGGCTCTTGAACACAGAAATTGGGCAGAAGAACAATGGCGTTTCGTGTGCTTTTCTGATGAGTCTCGTTTTGGTATGAGACCGGATACAAGACGTATACGACACTGGAGAACCCCTGGACGCCAACAGCGATTAAAATCCTGCCAGGAAGTCCATCCTTATAGTGGTGGAACCATCATGGTATGGGCGGGTATTTGGATCGGCGGAAGAACTGAGTTGATTTGGATCAGAGGCAACCTCAACGCTCAAATTTATGCTGAGACGATTGTATCAGACGTCATCGTTCCTCTACAAGTGCAAATCGGTCCCTTATTTCAGTTAATGCATGATAATGCACGACCGCACACCGCAAGAGTTGTAAGACAGACTCTCGCCGCAGCTAACATCAATGTCCTGCCCTGGCCTGCTCAGTCGCCAGACTTGAACCCGATTGAGCATGCATGGGATATGCTACAGAGAAGAGCTCTGCCGAATATGGAGGGTATCCAGTCGCAAGAAGACCTTTTTTTGTTGTTGCAACGAACATGGGCGGCCATTCCACAGCGTGATTTGGATGAACTCATTTTGAGTATGCCAAACCGATGTTCTTGTGTTGTTAGTGTTCGCGGTAGAAACACGGATTATTAATTGTTTAAGTTACCCAATAAAATTTTAAAGAAAACTGTTATTTCAGTCTTTTTTTCGAACATTAATGTCAGTGGTTCAAATGTCAAAAATCCCTTTATTAGGAAAATGGCAAATTTCTTTATTAATGCAAAGGTGACTTGGTTTATCGTTACTGTGACAAACGAAAACACTTTATTTGATGAATCCTTAAAGAAATAAAAAAAAAAAAAATCAATCAGGAGAAAAGTTATTGCAAAAATATATGTTGATCCCTAGACACTTTTGATGTGTGTATATTTTTGTTTGTTTGCTTGAACGCGGTAATCTCAAGAACTACTGATCCGAATTGAAACATTATTTCACTGTTTGACAGCCCATTTGTTGAGGAAGGCTATAGGCTATATAACATCACGCTACGACCAATAGGAGCGGAGCAGTAATGAGAAATGTTGCAAAAACGGGGATTTATAATATATATATATATATAATCACACTGATATTATAAAGGCGAAAGTATGTGAGTGTGTATGTTTGTTACTTTGTCACGTCTAAACGGCTGGAGCGATTTTAATAAAATTTGGTAAGGAGTTAGCTGACACCCTGGATTAACACGTAGGCTAATAAAGCGCGGGTAACACCCCGGGGCACAGCTAGTATAATATATATATGTAAACATTTATAATCCCACAGGCCACGACAACTCGCAACTAACAGAGTCAGCTCTCAGAGAGTTGGAGCTGAGTCCAGCGAGTGCGGCCAACAAGTCCACACTCATCATACACTCTGTGCAGAGGGTGAGTATTCACCGTGATGGAGTTTAGAGCCTGTTTCCTTACGTGGTGACTACGGAGTGACTACTTTATTGTATTTTTTTATATAAAAAAAGATAACTAGCAATGTGGGATTGTGGTCGCACATTACTAGCAATCCTGTTAACTGTTGGTTCAAATCCTACCCATTAAACTACCGACGTGAACCCACTCCTAACACAAGCTTAGCTGGAGGGGTTAACAAGATTGCCAGTAGCGTGGGACTCAATCCCATATTGCTAGTTATTAAAAAAAAAAAAAAAAAAAATATATAAAAAATATTAAAAAATTATGAATGTGGTAGGTTCTGGTAGAAAGAAAAGAAAGGTTTTTGACGTATGTCCTACGTCAAAAAACTTTTTTTTATTTTCTACCATAACCTACACCACAATGAATTACCCCACTATAATTAAAGTTGCTAAAAAAGTTTAATACTGGTTAGCATTTTTTTCTTAAACAAAGCAGTTGAAAATTAAGAATTAAGAATCCGTAGTCACAACGTTTTGGAATTTACTCTAAATGATCTATACCTACTACTATTATATTTTTGTATGTAGAGCCCATCAATGAATTGATGTGGATGTATGGTGCATGTCTGTGTGTTTGAGGAAAGGACTGATCAATAAAAAAAATAATATACTTTTAGAATAACATAAAATTCCCTCTTTTTACACAGAAGATTATAATTTAGTCCAGGTTCCCTAGAACAAATTTTAAAATGATACATATCAAGCTGGAATTGCCATGGTAGCTTCGTTTTGTCGATACGCCCAACTTTATGTATACGACAACTTTATATAGTGGTACGTTAGTGAAAAAAACAGGTGTTAAATGTGACAAACTTAACATTGCCGTTGGAAAACTATTATCCCCATACATCAACATAGGCCGCGATTAATTTACCAACCGCAAATAAATTGTAGAAAATCCATACCAATATTATAAATGTGAAAGTAACTGTCTGTCTGTCTGTTACGCTTTCACGCTCAAACAGCTAAACCGATTTAAATGGAATTTGGTATGGAGATAGTTTGAGTCCCGGGGAAGGACATAGGATAGTTTTTATCGCGATAACCGATATCCACGCAGGCGGAGCCGCTGGCAAAAACTATATAAAGTTGTTATATACATAAAGTTGGGCGTCTCGTCACAACGAAGCTATCATGGCAATTCCAGCTTGATATGTATCATTTTAAAATTTGTTCTAGGGAACCCGTACTATTACGAATATTTTAAAGCTAATTGCAAAAGTCTATATACAAAGCAAAGTGTAATAACAAGAAAGGTATAGTCAATATATAGGGTTATAATTTTATCAAAATCGTAATTAAAAAATATTCTCATTATTATTTTCAAAGGTTTCTTTCGTAATCTTTCAACCCTTCTGTTGAAGTTTGTTTGTGTGTCCACAGAGTACATTGCTAAAAGTTTACCACGCCTTAAGTACTCACTTCTTCTTGATAATTTAATCATTTAAAAAATTTAATTATGTGACATCACACCAAAAATCAAGAGAATGGCAAGAACTAGATGGCTGATAATTATAATTTTCTACCATTCCTTCCCTTAAACATAAACTGGCAACACTTTAGCAATAAAAAATGTGACATTTTATTTGTATATAGTGTGAACCCCATTGTTAACAAGTTTTGGTTTTTTCTTTCCATTGCCTGCGTGTGCTGTGATAATAAATAGGAACCGAAGAAATCTATTAAGGTGAGTCATTTTCAAACATAATCTTGATTTTTGTTTAGAAAAAATATTAGAAATTTTGCCTTGTATAGGTACCGGAATGAATCGGAAGCAAAACGTTATTACTCGTAGGTACATAGTCTATTTTGATTTTGAGATCAACGAGTTACCTATAATGTTGTTTTTAAACTTTCGCGATTTTTATAGGTACATATTAGATATATTTCGGGACATAATCGCGTGAATTAATTAAAGGTACGAACCTTTTATTTACTCGACGTTTCGATCGAATTGCACCGATCGTGGTCACAAGTCGACTGCGCGTGAATTAATTAAAGGTACGGAGGTTCGCACCTTTAATTAATTGATGCGATTAAGTCCCGAAATATATCTAATTACCTTTATTGATTGAATTTAAGTCTTTTAATTTCTACTACAGTTTCGGGGTCCATTATTCGGTCAACCGATTACATCAAGGCGAGATTAAGCAACGTTTATAGCTGTTGGACTCGGATCACAGATGGATTACCGTTTTTTTTTAATTTCACTTCGAGAGAGTACGTTAAGACTTGTGCCTAATATATGTCCGACCGTATCGGATTTCGCCCCATCGGACTACGAGAGATCGGACACTGGAATATGAGAGAACAGAGAGTGCACTTGTGTCTATGCAACTTGTGCATAGGCGGATCCAGGGAGGGGGATAGACGTCTGGGGGAGGGGGGACAGACGTCTGGGGGAGCGCGTGCCCCCCCCCCCCCCATACGGTTGTTTTGTGTACTGGATTTCTTGTATTGTATTGAATTTACTCTTCCGTCGTGCGTGCCACTTTTACTTGGCTGGTATCGAGGTAATGCACCATCGTTAGCATGTTAGATCCGGCACTGGTATTTGCCTCTCGTAACCCCCCTCCACCAAAAGCAAATCTATCTAATCTGAACTAGTGCACTATAAATCTCCTTCTTGGTTGGCTAGTCACTAATAAGATTGGCCACCACAGGCGCGAATCCAACATAGGCAATTGCCCCCCTCCCCCCTCCCAAATTCACTATACATTTAATCCGCATTGACAGGCGCTTGGCCGGTATACGGTCAAAGTCCCCTCCCCCACGAACATGAACCTGAATCCGCGCCGGGGCCACCATCATGGAAATCGGTTAGGACTTAAGAGATCCCGTATACGATTGGTGATTTTCAACTCCGTATATCATAATTTATTAAGCTGACGATTAATACCGGTATCTATATTAGAATTTGTGCCAAAGCAACTATTAGTTACTTGTTTGTGTCTAAAATTTAAAAAAGCAGTGTTGCATATTATGTCAAAAAGTTATGGTAGAAAATGTCTTTAGTTGTTCTGCGTTAATTAAAAAAATAACGCTTGAGAGTTGCTACAGCAATTATTATTACAATTGATCTTGTAAATATGTTTTTATTTCCTGAGCATGTTAATTTTAGTGGTTATATTGTGACATATTATTGTTTTTTGCTCAAACTAGAGACTGAACAATGTATAGTTATAGTTCAATAACCTAAATCAATGTTCTAACTTTTAAATACCAATACTTTCTAATGTCTACTTCTTATGACACTGCGCTAAAAACAGTGGCGGATTTACACATTTGCCGCCAGCAGCCTATTCAAACGTTCCTACCACAAAGCGTTTAGTAATTTTTCATATAGGTACTAACTTTGAAATGTTCAATATCTATACCTACTGTACCTATATTATCAAAACATAGTAATTTTTGTTATTTTTTATTTAATTTTTGTAAGACAAACATTTTTTGGGCCATATTTGCCGCCCTAGGCTTCAGTCTACTCAGCCTGCTGCTAAATCCGCCACTGGTTATAAAATAAATTAATGCAATAGTTCAAAAATGTGACTGGGTGTGGTTTGTTTACACAAGTATTAGTCCTAGATCAACTCAATCACTAGCCAACTCACACAAGGTATATTTTTAATTTACGATAAGTATATATTTTGTTAATTATAAACATGGAAGACTGACAGCTCGACAAAGTACAAAAAAATATCGCTAGTGAAATAAGTACTTATCAGAAAGACATTTACAAATCTTTACTTAGAATAAAAAAAAATATGTCACAAAATAACAACTACCCTGTGTGCTGTGTTGCAACACTAACACTCCAAAAAATCTACCAAAAAAGGTTGAAATAACTGACTCGGGGAAATTCATCGAAGTGGAGAGAGCTGATGCGGAACCATTCGTACCTCAAGAGAGTGGTAAAATTGATGAGAATGGAACCGGAAAACCGGTACATGAGAAACCAGTGAGTGAAAAACCGGTAACGCCAAGCCCTAACCAATCGCCTGGCAAAACTGTGAGGATTAAGGAAAATGGCGCAAAAGCCAATGGCGATACTGAGGTATGGTTTTTTTAATTGTTTTTTTTTTGTTTTGATAGGTACTAAAACAATAATCCTTTTTCTCAGTTTGTGTTTGTGCAGTTATGTTGTATTTGTATATATACCATGTAGGTATGTATGATATGTTTTATGCTTAAATTCAAATTCCAATGATATTTTATTTTATGTAATTAAGATAATAAAGTTATAAAAGACATTTACCTAATACCTACTATTTCAATTGTTCAAGCTTAAGACATTGGTAATTTTGTTAGTTGTCTTATTTACCTTTCAACCTGTATTAGTCCATTGAATTATTAAAAAATGACGTAATTTGTCAGTGTTTCCATGCACTGTCAAACAGTCCTATCTTATTTTTATCTCTTTAATAACTAAACCATATGTTCCCAGCAAGGAGACTACGTACACCATGGCAATGAAAACGTCCCCCCTGAACCCGCACCGCGGCAGAAGAGGAGAAGGGACTTCTTTGGAACTATTAAGAGAAGGTATAACTTTGTTTATGACACTGTATTGTGAGCATCGTCACTTTATAAACTTGTTCGACATATTATAAACTGTCGACGTTTTAGGTTCAACTAATCAACGCCAACATGGAATGGGGATTCATAATTTGCCGTCAATTTATAATATCGCAAGAAAGATTATAAACTGACGATCAGCCTTTCGTTTCCACAACAGAAACACAAAAAAAGAAAATTTAATCGATTTATCCAAATTCAACACTTTCATTCAGTTTTTTGTAAATCATTAAATTCCTCTCCAATATTTTATATTTGATTCTGGTCTACAAAAAAAATATTCACAAAGTTTTTTTTAACTTTATTTGTTGTCTGATGTTTCAGTTTTTATCAAATAGGTTTCAAGACTTCTTTAATGCTGTATATATTTTGGTAATTTTTTAGACTGGGCAGATCCCGTACTCGCGGCCAGTCGCTGGACTTGACTGACTCTGAGCTGGAGAATCAGAATCGTATCCGCAGCATCAGTGCTGAGAGGAATAACCATGGTTAGTATACAAGTACACCATACTGCAGCAAACCGATGTTGCTTGCAAAAGTTTGAAAATTAATCTATCCCATTGGAATCCTTTGTACTATTCCAGCTTATAATATATCTATCTCTGAGTCAAAATTCATCCAGATGCGTTTATCAATTGCGAGGCGTGATTGAATAACAAACTTTACTTCTTGTGATTTTAATTGATTTTTATGCACTCTGAGCACAGCTTTATTTTTATTTAGGGATAGGACACTTTATTTGACAGAAACTACGCATTGCTTAATAAATATTATTATAGGTACACGCACACGTACATATGTTTATGTATAGGTATGTAGGTACACATGTCGATACTATTACAAAATATCGATATTATTATTTATCAGTTTCTGTTGCCCCATCCCTATTTGTTGTTTTCTCAGCTATTTATTGCGTTGAACTTAACACCAATGTATAATTTAAATAATATGCTATTTTATATTTTCAGAAAAAGCCCTATCCGTCCCAAATAGAAACGTATACTCAGCGGGTGCCTCGCCCGCGCAGTCGGGAGATGAATCTAGAACCTCGAGGAGGTATGTTTCATTCTCATCTCATTTTCTATTCATATATTAATTATATCTAATTTGAGGTGATAGTTTAATTATTATAAATTAAAGTTATATTTAAATATCTTCGTTTTAAGTAAAAGATTTACAAATTGTTTAAGTGACTAATGAATCGTTTTTAAAAATGATTACATTATTTATAAAATGTTTGAACATTTGATAAAGTGTTTAAGCAGTTTACAAATTGTTTTAGAAATTAACAAACAGTTTACGCGATTTAGAAATTGTTAAGTGATATACAAATTGTTTTAACAATGTACATTTTTTTTTAGCAATTTACTTAGGTAATGTTTTTACTATAAATATTTTGAAAGTAAATAAAGGTACAACTTGTAATAATGTTGGCTAGATCATACAACATATCATGATCATTACTGGTTTTAAATAATCTATAATAAAATAAATAAAATAAATTTGTTTCCTTCAACGAAAAGAAAATCATGATATAATGCAATAAAAACTCCGAAAAAAAAAACTAAAAGAAAAATACATAAACTAAATGCTTCCTTTATAGTAGAAGCTTAGTTTTTAACCTTAAAAATAACTAATTGACAAAGCCCAAGCTTAATTTTTTGACTTATTTTAGTTTTTTGGGAATTTGGTAATTTTTGGGCGTATTGTGGTGTAGCTTGGCAAGACTACATTATTTTTAACATATAAACAGTATTAGTGTTGCATAACTGTCGATAAAAAATATATCGATAGTTGACCTCCAAAACTAGTCACATTATCGATAGAGCTGTTGACACTATTGAACTTTAGCAAACCGGTAGTTTCAATCGTAAAACAAGAATAACACTATTGATGGAGTACCTAAAACAAAATTGTTATTTATTAGCTGTAAAGTAAACTTTAGGAGAGACCCTAATATTTTTTTCGAAAGTCTCCTAACCGATTTTGATCACGGCAGCCAATCTAATCAGGCACTGGCTAACTACGCAGGCAATATTACAGTAAATGCTCGCTCTCAAAGTCCGGTGGGATGAAAATCCGAAACAAACGGAATAAAATTGGGCGCAGGACAAGTTCAACGACATCCATATCTATGTTTTTAACGATATAATAACTAGTTTTTGAAGTCGATATTATCATTACGATAGTTAGGCAACACTAATAATAATAAACATACAAAAATATATATTGTATACACTTAATTACTAACTTCACCGCTTTTAACTTATATATAATGCTGTCTTGCCATAGAGAAATATTTAAATACATCGAATGTAACATCAAAAACACTAATAAAGGATGTTTTATCTTTTTTTCATCTGTCAACACTCACATGCGCTGGGGGTAATGGCACTCTGCAATCTGGTAACACTGGTTTTTCATACTAAACTATTTATACATTCGCTTGTATGAAAATGCTTTATTTTTATTATGTATTGTTCTGAACTATGCTTTGTGCACAATTTTTTTTATAAAATTGTTTTATTTTTATAATTATTATAACATGTTGATCCTTGCTCCAAAACCTGCTTGGTCCTTCAAATTCATAAAATTTATTTTCTACCATTTTTCACCCACAAAAAAACTACCAATCCTACCAATTAACTACCACTATTTTCCAATAAAAAATCTACCATTTCTATTTTTCTACAAAACCTACTAAACTACACCATTATTGCCTGTCACTAACCAACCCATCCTTGATTCGTTGAATCCAAAATTAAAACCAAAGATCATCTCTTAGTGAGGTCTCCGGATTCAGTACAGCATCAGCTAGGACATTCATCCATGAAGCTTCGACCCTTGTCTTGGAGACCATAGAGGCTGGGATCAAGAAGCACTACTTGGTACCCTTGACCATAGCGCAAAGGTCAAGATGGCGACGAAAGGGCATAAAGCTGCATATATATAATGAGCATACGTTTATTGCTAAACACCTAAGTGGGTAAGTACTTATATTTTTTACTATATCCTTTCTTTTATTTTTCTATTTAAAAAGACGACTCCCGCAGTAGGTTACAAGCCCTGTGTCGCAGGGGACTTTACAAACATACAAGTCACGGACACAAAGTACACCCAGACTCGGAACAACAATTTGTGGATCACACAAACTGGTGTCCCGTGTGGGAATCGAACCCACGACCTCAGCGTAGCGTAGCGTAGCAGTCGGATACACTCCCACCGCGCCACAGAGGCAGTCAAAAGTTTCTTCAAGCTATGTTTATACTAAATTTCATCAAAATCGTGTCGGATATTAGACTGTTGTTTAAACGAGCTCTTCATTTTTTTTTTTTATATTCTGACCCAGTGCTTCCAGATCCCAAAAGTGAAATAACAGTGTTGTCAGCTAAAAAATTGCAGAAACTAAAAAAAAATACAGTAGATTTTAACATTGGAATACAGATTAGAGTTGTTTTATTCATTTATATAATAATCAAATTTATTATTAGTTATTCCAAAATAATTTGTTCGTGATTTTCATAGACTTTTGCTGTCATCCTCGAAACAATTTCTTATGTTCATTTATAACGAATGCAATTTTCGAAGGTTCGACGAATGGCTTGCTGAGTCAATATGTTTAAAATGGTATTTGTAATCAGACAATTCCTCTGATTAGTTTTGATTTTTTTATATGAAAGACATTGCGTGATCCATATACATTTATCCGATTTATTATTACAGGATATAATTTTTATTATATTAAATTAATTACAAATCAAAGTTAGAAGATTCTATCCGAACTATAAAACATACTAGGTAAAGTGAAAGGCATGTCGGATTACAGGGGCCGCTAGCTTACAGGGAGTCAACGGTATTTTTAAAATAAAAGGAAAACTAATGAGGCAGATACCTGTGCCATCCGATTAATCTCTCAGACAAAAACTACTTAACGGATTTTGATGAAACTTTACAGTAATGTAGTTTATACAACAGAATAGCAATAAATAAAAATCTAAGTTGTGTTTGTACTCTGTGTTCTAAAACAATTTCGAGATCGCGAACGAGATGTTCCTGGCCCAAAAAGCCCAGCGAAGCGGCCGAGTTCAACTAGTAGACTATAAAAAATATACACAACTTCAATAATACTAATAGAAATATACATATCTAAATCTGCCACAATATTGTGTGATTCCAGTGGCACAGTATGTGAGGTGTGCTCAAAGACGATAGCGCGACGGCTCGGCAAGCAAGGGTACGAGTGTCGCGACTGTCTGTTGAAGTGTCACAAACACTGCCACATCAGAGTGCCCTCCACCTGCCCGCATTCTACTGTGCATAATATGGAGCTGTGAGTATACTTCTAAACGTTAATAACGGTCTCCTAAACGATTTTTGTTTCGGCGGTCAAAGACATTTCATTATAATACCCCATCCTATCCACCGAAACAAAGACACTATACGACCCACTTCAGAATTTATGCAGTAGAAAACCTCCCTAATACTTCTCCCAACTCGAAAAATAATTTACCTAATAACTAAATAAATTTATAATCGTTTAAAAGTACTAAAACAACAAGTACGTTCATACGTATTAGTAATAAAACTGATGTCCCAAAATAATGATAAAATCCCAAACTAGCAATGAAATCCCTGTCAAAACCACCCAAAAGAAACATAACTATAAAGAGCTCAGTACGGTATATCGGAACACACTTCGTCGATAGAACGTTTCGCTGAAATCACCCTTAATTGATTGATGCTTTAACGAAAAAATGCTTTGCCGATTGAACGTTTCGCCGAAAACATTCTTACTCGACGGTTCGTTTTACGAAGAAATCCTTTCTTGATTCACTGAAGGACGAAATAATTTTTGATCGCGGTCGTTCTATGAAAAGTTTTTTAGCCAAATTTATCCCAAAAAGCTCGTTTTTGATTAACCTTACTCGTGCATTTAAGACGTATTTATCAACAGATGTCAAATGTTTCTGCAAGGTTAATATAGTAAGCAAAACAATTAATAAAAAACTATATTAATATCGATATTTTTTTCGGTGAAACGTTCAGTTGGTAAATCATTCTTTCGTTAAAGCGTTTGTGGATTAAGGATGATTTCGGCGAAACGTTATGTCGACGACGTGTGTTTAGACATACCATACTGACCTCAACATAATATCATAAGTGCCTGCCTTCCTCCCCTTTTGCTCCTGGATTGTCAATATCTCAACGACCTCTTAATTATTTAAAAAAAAAAAATCATGACTATGATATTTAAATTTGTAACAGATCAACAAATTACTTGCATTATTTACAGAGTTTCGTCGGCTGCGACATGAATGTTCACTATACGTATTGACTGGGGCCAATAAGACGAGATAAAATATTTTCTAAATTATGTACCTTTTCGCAAAATCTATTTAATGAAAAAAAAACAATTTGACGAAGTACGAACACGTGATGTCTCTCGTCTTATTGGCTCGAGTATTCAGCTTTACTCGAATTAATAAGTACAAGTTACAAACATACACGAATCTGTAATCTGTCAGTTGAATGACATGTCATTTTTAACAACTAATCCTATGGAAAATGTTATTTTATTTAGTAATTAAAAAAAAATAAAAAGAAAATGTTTTCCTAAATATTTCAATATATTTTCATTTTTTCGTATTATGAAAGTACAATTCGAAATTCTTCTTCATAACATTTATTAAAAAAATAAGATATGTTTTTTTTACTAATATAGTAGAATTATATATTCCAAAATTCTACTAATTTAGTTGAATTCTTTCTACTATGTAATTTATCATTTTCCAACACAGGTAAGATTAGAATAAATTTGTAAAACGTAAACACAATTTTACAGACAGCAAAATGCTCTTTTCGTAGAAATAAAATATATAAGTACTCACAAATTACTCAGTTCAATAATTTAGTGAAAGCATTTATTATTCCTTTACTAAAATAATTATTAAAAAATATGTTTTCACTGAAATACACAATATAACTCTTATGTTAAGGACTTGTTTATTTTTTTTATTATTAATTTGTTATGTATTAATTTGACGTTTTCAAATAATCATTTATTTGGTTTTACGAAATAAAGACTTTTAATTAAATAAAGTTTGAATTTGAGTTTAATAATATAAAACATTGTAGAAAATTAATGTACTAATCTTTGATTAAATAATGTCTAGATGGAGATTTCTGACGTTTGAGACTCGTTGAAAATGACGCGTAGAATATCTATGGGTAGAACATCTGCTAAGAGTATTCTTACCTCTCAAAAAGTACGTCCATTTGACCGTACTTTTTGACAGTTCTTTGCTTCAATTTTAGATGCCGGATTAAGAATCTAGACATTATATAATCAAAGGTACTAATATTATAAAACGAGTTATTCCACTATATTGAATATGGGAATAATAATTTGTATGAACTCTATAAACACTTAAGTGATCATATTCACGGGTAATCAATTAACACTAAAGAAGCTTAAAGATACCCTGGTATAGTGGAATAGCCAACAGAAACATCTCCAAAGAAGATAATTGTGAGAGTTAGGACTTCGGCGTAGATAATCTAACGCTGCGAATTTTTACATCCTTAAATTTATTTATGGTTAGACATTGTTGCTTTAAATGTATAATTTTCATACTATATTTCAAAGCAAGTCCTTAATATTGACTAAGTACTACACTCTTCATGATTTGAGTAGTTATAGCTTACATAATCTTAATACATTTTGTTCAAAATACTTTAGCTTAAAAAAAATTACTCGCATTTTTACTAAATTAATATACACGGTGGAATAATAATTTTTGTTTCTCCGGAAACTATGAACTCAGTACATATAAACAACATTTCTATGTTATATTTTGGGTCTATTCCACTAATCCAATGATGGAACTTTTGTCCCATAGAACAAGTGGAACAGACCCATAATTTCCACCATGTAGAAATGGATATAATATAATAAGTAGATACATCATACTAGATTATACACTCCAACTTTCATTCTTTATAACTTTTATCAGAAATAATAAATTAAACTTATTCAGATTGTAATTAAAAGGAAATCGTGTGAAATGAATTTCTGATAAAGGTGAAATTATATATAATTAACTATGCATTTTACAATTTACACGCAATTAAATTTTAGAGCCGACCAAAACGAACTATTTCGTAAAAAGAAAAGTGGAATTAAAATGCTGCAACATCAGAAATCGAAAGTGGTTGACAAAAAAAATCTTTATTGTTATAATAATTGCATTAATAAAGAAATTGGCAAGAAATGCAAAAATTATAATAGTCTCGGCGAACCTTGATCCCTATGACACTGACAGTTATTCCCACGACACAACCTTGTAGTAGCGTCACCGTTATATTATAATCGAATTGGCGGTGTCTAAAAATGATATTTATTAATTTTAGGCAGATATATGCAATTACAATAATATCCCGTTAGAATTATAATAATTATTAACACTTACAAGAAATTATCTCAATCAGACTTTACGTTGACGTCCTGCAAAAGTTACTCCGTTTGGAAGATATCGACTAGTGCGGAAAAGTATCGATAAACAAATATCGAAAGTTTTTCTCAGTCTTTTCGGCATTTTGAAACACCAACAAAAACAAAACAGCAACAATAACAAAAACAGAAAACAACAATAGTAACAAACAAAGGATTCCGATGACACAACAAAACACGTGGCGCATACAAGACTCGTACTGGCGTAGCGAACTGACAGTACTAGCGTAGTGACAGATCAGATAGTGTTGCTATAACTAAAATTTTAATTCACATTAAAATTATACAGTCCGACCATGTTACCTCTGCATCGGAATATTGGCAACCCCATATACAAATACACGGATACTTGTAAATATAACAAGCATTATAATTATAGTAATGTAGATTATATTTTAAAAACATGTTTATCGATGTGGCTGAATGCAAGTCACGCCTTTGCCTATAAAAAGTTGCGATATATCGACACGACCCGTCACTAGTATGAACTGTCATAGGGATCAAGGTTCGCCGAGCTGATTATAACAAAATTTTACAATCAATAAATCACTTTTAGACCACGGGTCTCACTACATATTGGCATTTACTTGCTTATTTACATTCAGTACATGCCAACATGATATTCAAGCTTTAAAAGCTTGAAAGCTTTAAAAGCAACACTTTTAAGTTGTTTATTTGGTCTTATGATAAATCATTGTGAAAGTTCTTTTTGATCGGTTCACAAACTAATTCATCTATGCTGTATTGCTTATATGTATTTTTATTTTCAACGCTGCCCAAAGGTCCCATTCCCATAGCTTTGGAAATGGAAGGTACTTGTTTAGTTCTATCATTTTTAATATTCTGATAGCAAACATTAGCTCATTAGGTCGGGTCTTAAAACAGAAAACATAACTCTAAAAAAAAAAAAATTAAGTAGAAAAAATATCTATTTCACTGTCAGTTTTTTTTATTCCAGAGACTCAATTCTATACGCAAAATGAATGTTGCCAGTTTATTCCCTAATTTTAGTTTAGTAGAATTTTGACTGGATATTTAATATTGTTGTACTGTTTTAAGATCCGAGCTAACATTTTGTTATTTTGTGGCTGGCATTCACGCGCGCCATATATATTTTATACTATGTACTTAGTCACTGAATCACTAAATCCTTGGCAAAGTAACAGTATCTAGAAAGAAAAACTAATTTCCTCCTTGATGGAAGATAAAATAAAAATATGAATGAATAATAAAATCAAAACAATATTTGTTTTCCCATATCACTCACTACAAAACGCTTTGCTTATAAATCTATATTATAATCATTATCATGAACTATTCTTATGTAATAGTTTCATCTAATCTTAGTATAGTTTCTGTACTATATGTTTCATTAAGTCTTCATAATATTTCGTTAATTTATGATCTGCACTGGCCAAAAATAAAAAAAATAAGAATGTTGCCAGAAAAGTGACTCGTTAAGTGCATATCATAGACAAACATAAATATATTTTTTTATATTTTAAATATTTAATATTAACCTGAATATATACTATTTTTCTAGATCCATGCTCCCTGTGTTAAGTGAATAGTCAAGCTAAGCGAGAAGACTGCAAGAAAAAAATATTAAAAAAAATACAAAAAAATGATTACAAGCAATTTTCACTCAGGTTCTTTAAAAATATTAAAGTTTGTAGTCGTCAATATTTATTTAATTTTGTTTGTGTGTGGCTTGCATTATTATTTCACGAAATAGTTTTTTTACAACGTAATGCTCTTTATTGCAAAGTTTAAAGTGTGTCTTTAATTTTATAAAAGGCTTGTTTATGCATGGAGTTAAAATAACAAGTAACCCTCATAGAATTTAGTCGATTTTATTATATTTTCGCTGAAGGAAAATCTTGCACAGATGTCGCTTTATTTTATTTATATATTTATTTATTATTAATACGATTTAATATAAATACAAAATATGTCTAACTCATGTACATACTTGATGTCGTTTGCATGTCAATCACAATTATTTATTATTGCCAGTTGTTAAATTTATTTTCTACCAAAATCAGGCGTTAACATTTGAAGAATAAAAATACTTTTAAAATTTAAAGTTGAACTTATTCCTGAAAGTTGACGCCTTCAAAATGTGTTTCGTAGTTTTTGGAATATAATATTTTTAACCATGTTTAACGGATTGTTACCTTTTCCAGGACTTACATCGCATCTCCGTACGCAGACAAAAACATAAGGATGCTGTAATTATCTCATGAAAACGCTTAAAACGAGCACAAAGCATCATTTTTAAAAAATCTACTTAAATTATTTAAAAACTCTCTTAAGTACAACACATAAAATATGTACCCTGCTGACATATACAATATATAGGCTTTTTTACATATATTTATATGAAAAAATGAAGTTTAAAATTAGTTTTTAAGTAATGCGTAGGATTTTTAAGCGTCGCGTCGCTGACTATTTAAAATGTTGGAAAATGTTACCCGCTTATTGTCACTGCGGGAATGTGATTTACTCAGTCTTATAATAGATAAAAGTGGCTAGGTCGCCGTCAAAATATTTTATGGACGTCAATTTTACTGTCAACATGTCAAAATCCGTCAAAATCACTGCCAACGTCTCAGTGAATCACAATTCCTTTGGCGTTAATGTTAGGATTAGTTTAGGTATCGCTAGAACCCACCATCAAAGCAAATTTTGAAGCAAAATATTAGATTTCATTACCACATAATAAATTTTGAAATAAAGTCAGCCAAAATATTTGAATTTTTACACAAAATTTTCTACCTCATTTCTTCAAAGTTACGACAATATTTAAAAATAAAGTTACCATTATTAATTTTTATTTATTTTATGTTGTTGGTTACACTGAATGTTTAAGTGGAAGTATAATCGAATATTTATTTTTAGTTGTAATTAATGTGCTTTTTCGCACAAAATTGTGATCTGTAATCGTCAAATGTGCAATAAGTCTAATATTTAATTAAAAAACACGCGCTTTGAGCTTTCAAATTTATACCTTACTGTCTTAGTAATTAATATTTGGCCATAACTGACAGTGACCATCTTAGTAGGTTTTCGAACTAAAACTGGAAATGTAGATAATATTTTATAGGTTAGTATGTTTAGTCGAATAATATCGATTAATAAAATAATCGACTAAAGTACAAAACCAATGTATGTTGCAAAATCAAATATGTAAATTCGAATCTAACTTAAAAACGGGAGCTATCCTTAGATAATAATCTACATTTTCAGTATTAGTTCATGAATTTTCTCGATAAGTAAGAACGCGTATTGTTGATTTTTGTTTAATTAGAGTGACTGACAATGTAATGTATTGCTACAAATATTCTGTGCCTTAATTTTCCTCCTTAAAGGCCAGTAATAGGCTTAATTAAGTATAGGCCTAGGATCGGTGAAGTATGGTACTAAACAGATAAAGACAAAATGGTTTTAGTCGATTAATTATTACCAGTGTGTGCCTAAATTATTTTTATTCGACTAATTTGATGTTACTAAATCAACAGTTTGAGGTTCTAATAGTGATTAATTTTAGTTGATTTTTACATAATGTTAGTTGATATTGGTAGTGTGTGCCCGGTCCCAGTACATAATATTTGTAGCACAAGTATTTTTTATGTTAAAAAGGAAATGGTTCATAATATATACATGACAAAATATAATTGTATCTTTTGTAAACTAAGATTGTTAACGCATAATGTTTTTATGTGGATCCGTATAAAAATATACTACTATTATTATTTATAAATGTTGCGCATTGTGTTCTATGTAATTTTTATTTTTCCTCTTTTTTTAATAAAATGCCTTTTTTCAAAAATGGTATTTCTATTTCCACCACTTTAGAAATCATTTTGTAACAAATCACGACGACCAATCTGAAAGAAGAAGATTACGTATTTTGTTATATATAAAACCAGCTGTAGACACTCGTGTTTCCTCACGTCCATCGCTTAATGTTGCGAAAATTCTACACAAGTTAGTCTCTAGTAAGAGGTAACGTTGTTTAGGGAGCGTTTCCACTGCCGGAGATCGGGGCATAGTGGAGCGCAGCAGACCATGAATTGATCAATGACAGTGCTGCCTGTTGATCTAGTGGTTAGTAACACTGATTGATTTAAAAATACATAAATTGCCTTATTCATGTAGAGGGAGGGAACATTTAACTTATTTTTTTGGAATTCGGAAAATCTAAATCGAGATCCTACACTTTTCGAAATTTTGTATCAGTCAGCACTTGTTAGGAAAAATTGGAATGAAGAAAATTAAAATTAGACATTCGGAAAATACAAAATTCGTAAAATCAATAATTGGGACTCTAATGAATATATAAATCGTCGATAACAATTTACCTATAATATGTATGTAAAATATATAGTTGATAGGTTGAGATAGCATAGGCTCTGCCTAATTTGGTATCAGAAAGCGTTGTGTGAGTTGTCCCAAGACACATTATTAAACCTGCGTACGATTTCGAGCAAAGTCATGGGTCAATTGACGGTCAGGTCCACTCCGCCCAACTTCGCGTCAGTGTAAACACCCTAAGGGTCTGTACATATCTGACGAAAAATGTGTCGCGTATTGTCGGTCGCGTAACGCCAGAACAGACAAATATATAATAAAATATTCAACCTTTCACACTCAACCGATGATGCGTTAGTGCGTCTCTCCTTCTCTCTCTAGTATTGGCGCATTTTCCGTCGATATGTACCGATCCTTACCCTTCAGTCTTCTTCCACCCGATATGCCAATTTTACCAATAAAACGCAAATAATCATTGATTTATCCGTTTATTGACGCCAGCATTATTTACAATTACAACAATAAGCTAACACTCCGATACGAAACAATGCCGTCACTCCCATACCTCTTACATATTAATTAATACCTTTTAAATGTCATGCCACAAGTAAACAATTGATTTAGGTTCTTAATCACAAGGGTTTACTATAGAAAATTATAGTAAAATAAAAACAAAAATAAAATATTAATAAATAGTAACCTCTTTTAGCTGTAAAATACATAAAACCAATAAAATATTTGAAGTAAAATTTCAAATATTTCGAAACCCAAAAATCGACTAGAGTCAGAAAAATCGACTAAAACGAAACAAACTAAAAGAAGAAGTAGGAAAGGTAAATGAAATGAAAAAAAGAAAATACGATCACAAAAAAAATATAATTCGATACCAAAAATCTATTTACATGATGTGACTTGGAAATAATACACATTGATACAGTTAGAGTACAACACTTTATGGTAACCTATCCTAGCGACAATCCAATATACGTTACAAAAGAGAATTCGTCTCATAATAAATTACAGAAAATCTTCAATATACATTTTGTCAGGTTGGATAAAATATATCGGAGAAAAACTAAAGAAAGAGAAAATAATTTTTCAAATTATCATTTGTAGATCACAAACTATACTCGAGCCAAAATAACGAGATAAAACATGCTTTCCTTTAATAAACTATAGTCTACTTTCAAATGCAATTCTTTTACGCATAAGTGTTTTCGAATTCTTGTTGTTGGTGCAAAAACAACTTTATGACCATTATGATAAGATAGATATTTGGTCAGCTAGGTGTTATAAAACTTTAGGTTTTTTGATATAAAACCATTGTATTGTAACTTTACTGAGACTTATGTATCTCAGCTCTGAGGTCAGATGATAAGCTTAAAGCATCAATAGATTTGCGACCGTTAATGTTGCAATCTAAATGAGAACTCTAACAACCTTGTTATAAAGTTCAAAATCAATTACGAATGTAGCGGTCTATCTCAGAATTAATTACACCCTAAAATAAATATAATTTGAATAAAAGTGTGAAATGTTTAGTTTATTATTTTCTCCATATATTTTGTCTCACCTCACATCTAATTGTCTTACATTTATTAATGCACCACAAAAAATTACTAACAAAAATATGAATTTAAGTCGTTATATTAAACAAAAATACTGGATAATTCATTTGTTAGTCGATTTTCTGATAAATAACTAAGTATATAAGACTATCACGAAAATAAATAATTGTGCACTATTGAAGTTTACAAGTATATAGCGATTAATACATTATTTATCAATTACAATGTATTTTTTTGGTTGCGAAATAGTAACTAACTATTTAGTTAAGTATAGCGATGACACCACTAGGGGTGCGATTTAGAAAATCGACTAACAATATATCGATAAAGTCCTCAAAGAACTATTCAAAACTACATCACTCCAATACAATATTTGCTAAATTTTGGAGTAAATGCATTACAATCCAAACTTTCCATATAAAATGGCAATCTTTTATCTTTGACATAAGTGAGACCAATAATACAATAAAAATTATTAACCCAACTAAAATTTGGTTAGTTATTTTAACATTTTTAATACTTATCATTTACTTATACAATATTAATATATCACTACTTAATGTTGTTTATGTACGTTATTCGGGTCGTATTTATTAGTCAGGCAGAAAGTAACTATCATAAATGTTTAATCAGTCGTTAAATAAAAAAAATTGAAATTAATACGTGAATTTGAGCACCAGTTGCTTTTAAACTCAATTTTAGGTAATATTTTCAGTGTATTCGAGTATATTAAAAAGGCGTTTCGCTTTTGTGCACTCGATAAAATCCCAATAAAACAAGTACAATCAAGAAACGCAGTGATCGCATTAAAGGACAGGAAGGACAAGGCGAAAAGTAAAGATTGGAATACTTTTATTTAAGTGGCATCTGAGAATTCGAATATAGGACCTCGATTGCCCACTGCATAAGTTAAAACCTTTGATTATATAATGTCTAGATGGAGCATTCCCTCATTAAGACTATAAAAAAAATTAAGCTACTATTTTTGACGTTTGACACTCGTTGAAAATGGCGCGCTAAATAACTATGGCTAGAACATCTGATAGGAGTCTTCTTACCTCTCAAAAAGTACGTCCGTTTGACCGTTCTTTTTGACAGTTCTTTGCTTCAATTTTAGATGCCAGATTAGGAATCTAGACGTTATTTAATCAAAGGTTAAAACCTAGTTTTAAAAATGACACACTAGTTTTTTGATTGTACGATTACTCAAATAAGATGCAATGTGATCAGTTATTAATTATTAACTTCGAAATAGTTATTTCTGTTATATTTAAGTGATATTATTAACGAGTAACACAAAAGCGAACGTTTTAGTTAATCCCAAAAGAGGATCGTACGACTACATAAAATGTTCGAAAATCTGTCCGTGTTTTTTATAACAAGTCTTTATGGCGTGGTGTCGAGCGATTTTGTACGAATAGGCCGATTAGCTACGGTCTGATAGAAATTAAAAAAAATATTGACATAATTCGTGTAATTCAGCATTTTCTTTTTGAACGGAAAATAAACGTCTCAGTTACAAGTAGCTTTGACAACATTTTTGACTGTCTATTTTAATTGATAAATATACAGTTGTACAGATTTTGCAGTTTACTTTGGCTGAAATATGATATGAAATGTCACCAAAAGAATTGATGTTCGTATTTAAATGACGTGTTTAATGTTGCCAATGCTAAAAAAAACTGAGGTTTGGTAATTTAAATGTTCGTTTAGCGTTGCTTTTTAAAGTGCGAATTATTTTAATAGAAGCACTAATTAAATAAAGGTAGGTAGAAATTAGGACACCCTCATTAAAAAATAAATATAAAATTGAGTGACGCGTAAGTAAGTTACGAAGTATTTATGAAATTTATAACTAAATACGAAATACTTGTATTTAGTTATAAAATTTCATAAATACTTCGTAATTTTAGCTAAAACTTTGGACTTAGATTAATATACATTTTATAGGCATATTATGTAAATTACGATATTAATCGCCAATATCGTGCTTTTATATTAATCGAAGTAAAATGTAGATCCAACCTATTGAAATATGCATTTATAAAAATAATTTTAATTAAAAAAAACATGTTTCTTAACTGGTTAAAGAAGACTTATAACAATATCATTGTCTCCTTCTATCCATGTATAAAAATGGTAAGTACAAAGGAGACAAAACATTGCTAGAACACTTTTAAATAAATGAAAATGTCGTTTTGTTTAAAGGCTGTTAATGTTTCAAATTGTAATAACTCATCATTTCGTTGTTTTATGAAAACGTAACGACTATATATACTTATAAAAAATCATAAGAAATATTTTCATTTTTTTTCAAATTGCACATGCAAATTGCAAAGTTATTCGAGGCATTTTGAAATCTTTAAAGTATTGACATACATATAATACGTTTATAAAATTCTACGACGCCCTCTTAGTATAAGACGTGGTACATCGACTTTCACCCATCTGATAACTACTACTAAAGTTAGTCAGTTTAAAAATGTTTATGGCTATATATTTTTTGATCTTAAGGGGCGACTAAACGGGCCATTTTTTATGACAATTTGTTGCGGCACTATTGGCAACTAATTGCTCGGCCAATAATGGCAATATGTTGCAATTGTATAGCGCATAATTCAATCTCCCAAACAGACTACACAACCCGGCAAGAATAAAATAGAGAGTGACTGAAACAACAATAAAATTGTCCGGGCAACATTGCGGAAAATCGATCGCTTAGCTATCGTCTGGCAACCATCGAATCAATATTGGAGAGTACTGCCATGTTGCCGGCCACAGCATTGCCGCCACAAATTGCCGTAAAAAAATGGCCCGTTTAGACGCCATTTTAAAACTTCGAAGCATGGCAATAACATTCCATAAACGGATTTTTGTAGGCTAGCCTAAAATTATCATTCTTTCGATACCAATTTTTATTGTTTATCAGATCGGTGTAGCTACATCATACCTTGCCAAGTAGTCATTAACATAAATATGTTAATGACTACTTGGCAAGGTATGCCACCTACCAAAACATAATCTACATGTTAAATCCAAATTTGTTCGGTTATCAAAAGAGTGATGATTATCTAAACTAATAATTTTAAATTATGAAAATTACGGGTCTTAATCGCGTGAATAATTTAAGGTGAAATACCTTGTTTATTGCCCGACGTTTCGACCGTATTGTAACGGCTGTGGTCACGGGTAGACCGTTTACTGTGACTGTTGTGAAATTATTCACGCGATTAAGACCCGTAATATATATATTTTCATAATATTATAAAGCTGAAGAGTTTGTTTGTTTGAACGCGGTAATCATAACAAATGCGTGTTTATAAATCAATGAAATTTAATACAAACTTTTTCATCTGGTTATCATATAGGTGAAAGTTGATGTTCCACGTCTCTTAGGCCATCTCTCAACTAAGTCTTCCAAGTATTTGGGAATAGAACCACTTATCTTAAGATTAAAATGAACTTACAACTATAAACTCGTATGTAGTTAAGTGAAATGAATTATGAATACTAGAATTATTCCCAATGTCTACCAGTATAATACCAGATAACGTCTTATAAATTGATGGCTGCACTTACGAAAACGTGTGAAGTCGGGCGCATAAAGCGCGCGCATGCGCCTGAATCCACTAAAGCTGTCACATGAATGGTTGTATATTACAATATCATCAATGTTTTGGCGATTGCAGCGACATGCGATACAATTAAAAAAATATATGTTTTCATATGACGCTTTCACAAATAATAATTTGATCGTTGTGTCGTAATCGTATAACGAGACCTAAGTAGTAATTTTGCCCTTTAAAAGCTACCAATGGGACAAAATGGGAATAATCTGATATAAAGGATGTTGTGAAAATGATCCTAAAAGTGAATGATAAATGAATGATAACATGCAACAATTATTCAATGAGCTAAATCTACTATGAATGATTACTAATGATAGGGAATGATGACCGATTTATAACACGGCCGCCAAATGTAATGATGATAATGATTAGAAATGTAATATACAAATGAGGATTTATGTGTTGATAATACTTATAAAATATTAATCTTAATCTATAGCAATATTATAAAGCTGAAGAGTTGTTTGTTTAATCTCAGGAACTACTGGTTTGAATTCAAAAATTATTTTAGTGTCGGATAGCCCATTTATCGAGGAAGGCTATAGGCAATATAACATCACGCTACGACCAATAGGAACGGATGTTGCAAACAAGGGGAAAATTGATGCTTCTAGGTTACATCTTACATTTTTCATGAATGCTCCGCTCCTATGACTAATAGGAGCGGAGCATTCATGAAAAATGTAATAAAATAGCGTGATGTTATATAGCCTATAAGAAACCATGACAGACTGATCTATAAATGCACAGCTCAAACTTTTCAACTGATTTGGTTAAATGACATACTTACAAATAGTTCTTAAGACGTAAATCCGCTAAGACCGGGTTTTAGTAAATTCAACCCCATAATTTTAGGAAATTGTTTTTCGCATTAACCGTTTTTTTACAACGAAACGACGAGTTATTACAATAATTAATTAATTAGGAATGGTTATAGTTCAGTCAAAACTTAAATATAAATAGATAAACAATAATAGTCTTCGGGGAATGTTGTGTCATTTATGTGGGTGGCAATACTAGTAGCGGGTGTTGCCATGAAAAAAATATATAAGAAAAAGGGGTAATTATCGAAACTTATGTGGTATGGAAGACTTTCTAATGGGAAGATATCAAAAAGGGTGTCCTAGGAATTAAGAACTATTTTTTTTTAATATTATGTTTTCTCCCGGAATTATTAAAAATGTCCTTTAGGTAATGAACAGTTACAAAAACTACATATTATATATTATTAGATGATTTTATACAGATAAAGTTACTTTGAACGCTACGCAGTCTAATTTACTGCATTTGATGACTTCAACATTGCGTACAAATGTTAAACAAATAGCAATGAACGTTAAGACCCGAATCTAGTATTAAAAAAAAAAATAAGACCACAACGGCCACTAAAATCCAGAGATAATATTAAAAGTCTCGTTTCTTTTATTTTTAAACTACGCTAGTGATGTACTTCAATAATAGGTTAAACGATTATATTTAGTAATGAAGATAATATCTAAATGAATTGCATAAATCTATTTGTCTCTGTCGTCTATATGGATGTCTATATGTGATAGAAAGAGATAGATTGACCTTCCAAGTAAATTATGGTCTAATATTTAGACTTTCTTATAGTTATTCAGGTTTTGTTTATTTTGTGTCTGGGTGTAATATGAGTGTATTTAGAAATTTATAAGTATGTGTATCAGTTGTCTTGGCGTCATAGTACAAGCTCTGCATTGTTTGGGTTCAGATGGTTGAATGTGAGTTGTCACAAGATATTATATTATAATTATTCACAGCGTGGACACACATCACACAGTCTAGAGTCTTAGAGAATAGCTCCCGAAAAATAAATTGGACGCTTAGATAGGTTATAATACTTTAACCAACCCCAAAAAAAACGAAAAAAAATAACATAAGATATTCTATAAACATTATTTATTTTTTTCTTTCAGTATTATGTTAGGACAGCCTAATTGTTTTTTTTTTTAAACAGTTCACTTATGAGTTTTTCTTCATTGAACCTCTATAGTTTCGCCATGTCCGTCTGTCCGTCCACAGCTTAGCTAGAGACTCTTAGTACTAGAAAGCTTTAAAGTGGTAAAATAAAATCTTAAATGTTTGATTGATCGCTTAGTGTTTTTTTTGTTTTGCATTGCTGGATAAAAAAAAAAGATAAATAGTATGTTTAGATATTATCTTCATATATTTAATCTATTTTTGACTGCTCATTACCCAAGTCGTAGTAATACATTTATTATTAGTTTATTTACCCATAATATAATAATGTATAATATTGTATTCTAAACTAGTGTGGCGTTATTACGCATTAGTCAATAAATATAGAATAATACTAATATTACCTGACGCTAATTGGATATTACAATTATATATTTTTTTATTTAAAAATCGTCCATTTTGAATTTTACTTTTTCAATAAGTACTTTGACACATTATTTTTTTTTATCTTTACTTTTTGTGAGTTTTTTTTATATCGTAACTTTGCGCGTTTTTGGGTTTTAGTTTATTGTTAAAAAGTAAAATCCAAAATGCCGATAGCTTACATAATACGTATCCGAATAAATATTTTATTTAAGTATAAAATTAAAAAACACAACTGCTTTTATGCTTCCGATATTCGTGCGTTAGGTCTATGCTCTTACGATTCCGATTATCGATTCATTTTTACATAATTTTAAATCGATACAAAATCACGAATAGTGACGTTCTAGACCGATTACAACTGGCAACATTTAATACAATAGTGTTGCCATATTTTATCGTTGTTTTTTAACTTTTCCTTCGCCCTAGGTGGGCAACCCTATATATTACGAAATACGTCATATTCATCACAAAAAAATCGCGTGATTTTATGAACATATATTTTATTTATTTCTTAATTTCCCCATAAAATTATAGTATACTTAAATGTAATGGAAAAGTGCAGTTTTAAATGCAATATAAAATATTAATAGATATCACAAAATTGATTCAACAAGCTTCAAAAATTAATAATTGAGGCCTTATTCGAAAAAGAAAGAATTCCTAAGTTGATTAGGTATACATATGTATATTATTACAAAGCAGTTGCAATATAATCGGATCATGATTATATTTCTATTTCATTTACGACGTAAATGTGTAAAATGGACAAAATCTATTAAGAAAATGTGTCGTATTTCTCGTCACGACTGTCAAAACGGCCATTTTTATTGGTGCAAGGTTCATAGGCCCTGACATATAAAAATGACGTCACAGTGACATATATTTTTAAGAAACGTTTCTTATTTAGACCCAAAGTGCATAGGCATAGCCGAATAGAATTATTTACGGTGATACTGCAATAAAATGAACTAAAAATACCATCGCATACTGAAGTAGGCCAAATAAATGTAATTTTTATTTTACAAAATGCGTTATTTTTTTTATACAATTAAGTTATTTAAATAAGTCTAAATATACTTTTAGGTATTCAAAGAACACCAAATTTAGTTTTTTTTTAATTCGAAGCAATGATTTTGTAACATTTTATAGCAGTATCACCGAATAAACTTTTAACAAAAAAAAAACGAAATATGTTCTCAAAAAAGCAAGCCCTAATGCCAAACACATTAAAATATAAATGCTTCTTAGTACAATTGTATAAATCTCAATATATTTTACGTATAGTAAAATTGAACAGCACTATTGGTGTACCAGAATCTGATGAGAAATGGGGAAATTATAATTTAGAGATGGTAACACAAGGTTAAGGTATGTAGGTCCTAGACCTACTAGGATGAACAAGTCTTGATCGTTGTTTTTTTATTAAATTTGTTTAATTTTATATAACGGTTCATTATCAATTTCTGCTTTAATAGAACTAAGTATCATTACTGGTCGAACAAAATAAATATTCTGTACAGCAGCTCTAGACGCGTGAATGTCAATTATTGTATTGAATGATAAAAATTCAAACAACTAACTATCAAACGTTCTTCACTTTTGACGGTTAGAAATCAGCTCGACATACTGCCCCATTTTCATAAAGTAAATTTAAGAATACATTAAAGTATCAAAGGTCTTAATCGCAGTAGGATCTACTGTCAGATAACATTGCCATATAAAAATCAAGTTTTTTTTTTATTTCGTATCATGAGATTCTGGTACATCTATAACACCGATGGTATACATTGGTGTGTAATATATATATATATATATGGTAGGTACAATAAGATATATGTTCACATCCGCTGTGAGGTGTCGACTAGCATCACTGTGCGCGCCCCGCGACTTTACCTGCGCGCGAATTCTGTCTTCATTGCTGTGGGTCAAATTATTTTGTTAAATTGATATTTGTTACATTTACTATTATTATGTAGTTTGTGAGATTTCTTATAGTTTAAGAGTTTTAAGTTTAATTAAGGTCAGTTTATTCTCAAAAAGACAAAGTATTTTAATAAGCCTCAATACATTATATGTTACAGTAAGTATTGTAAATAGTTTTTATAGGCATTTCTTGCCAATCACTTTATTACTATTATTGCGTTTTTGAAAGATAGAAAAAATTTAAGTTCAGACTCAAGAATCGAACCCGAGACTTCCGAATGCCAAACCAGGACCGGAATCGAACCATCTATAAAAAATACTATATTTGTTAAAATGCTCTCTGTTACGAAGCACTAGCAAAAGCCGTAATAGTTCTTAAACTATCGGCTAGATGGCGCAAGCGAGTGCCTGACTCTCGCACAGGAAAGATAGAAGAATTTGAGGTTTACACTTGGGGTTTTTTTTTTTGGATCGAAGTTCCTTATCGCGTGTTGTAAAAGGGGGCTGGACGGAAAAAATCATACGAAAAGTTGTAACGACACTTTTTGCTACTTGTTTTTAGATTATTAAAATACATATACATTAAAATTTTATTACAATTCCTTCACTATTTAATCGAAAGGAACTTCGTTCTATCCGGGTGTCCCTTGACACCTCTCAAGATAATTTTTTTTATGTTTAAGCAAGGTAAACAAACTATTCATCTCTTCATTCATAAAAAAACTCACCGTCTAGTAGTTCCTTCTTCATCTGATTGAACTGCATTCTGATCTCTCGCAGCATCTCTTGTTTGAACGCGTCCATCTCCGCTGCTGACATACAACCGCCTTCGTTGCCTCCATTCACTTGCTACAAGATAAAAACAATATTAAGAAAAATGTGTAGCACTCGGGGACTGCTGCGGTAAAGCTATTGCATAGTATTTTTTATCAACTTATGCAATTATTTTTATTTATTTTTTTATATTTCTTCCAATCTTTCTGACTTTGACGTTCACAATGTCTTTTTGTTTTTAGCTCTTTAAGTTTTTCTTCTCTATAAAACGTAAATACGTATATACTATACTAGTATAAATAATACGTGTAAATAATTAGGTATAAATAGTGTAATTACACACCAAAAAAATATTCATTCAATTACGTATTCGTCCGATTTCGAAGCAGCTCGTCTCGATCCGTGCTTCGCTTCGTACAGTCGTACCATATACATATACGTTAAGCGAACGCTCGGCCGAGCTACATGGTAGGCGGAGTGGGGGTGTTAGGTTTTATGTTCGTTACGGAATTTCTTGATTCGGTCGCCGCGCTCAAAGCCCGCGATAAAAGCTATGCAATAACTTAAAAATGTTCCCGCTTTTGATAATAACTAGACAACTGATACATATATATTTCTAAATACATACTTATATATTATAGATAAATAACACCCAGACACAGAATAAACCATCGTGCTCATCACGCAAAGTTTTGTCCTGGGTGGGGATCGAACCTCCGGCTTAGCAGTCAGGGTCACTAACCACTAGACCAACAGGCCAGTCTTGTCGCATCATTTAGAGAATACATTCTACGTTGTTTGATGTCAGAGTAGGTGACGGCTTTGGGCCGGTATCCCTGACAAAACAACCATTTGGAAGACTTCTGAAAATACAGAGATTGCTTGCTTGTTTGTAGATTCCGATACTACTGAACGGATTAAAAAAAACATCGTTGTGAAGCTACACTAACGCCGGGTGACATAGGCTATTTTTATCCCTGTATTCCCACGGGAACGGGAACTACGCGGGTGAAACCGCGAGGCGTCCTCTAGTTATTTATAATTACCTTAAGTATAGTTTCTTCACTCGCGGAGCCGAACCTCTTGCGCACGGAGCGCGGGGACTGAGGCGCTTGTTGCGACGGAGACTCCGAGTTATCTGAAACAATATTTATTTATTTGTTAGGAATAAGTAATAATTACACACTAGAAAAACAAAATTTATAAAAAAAAACGATTTTAAAAATGAAGGGTTTATCGAGCAATTACAAAGAAAATTTTGAAAAACAAATTATATTTTGACAAAGTTAAACGCATTAACATTAAATAAATATAAGAACAACACAATTTAATCCGCCTTTTAGTATACTGAACCCAAATCCGTATTATAAATTAATATAATATAATTTTGGGATGAGTAAAAAATATTAAACTCGCGTCAGGACACGTGAACTGATCAAAAATTGGTAAGACGGAGGGAGAATAGACCGGCGCGGCGTAGGAGAGGAAGTAATATTTATGTAATATATAGATAGCGCAATAGAGGAATATTGTATTTAACAACATAAATGATAGTTGCTATACACTGATAAACAAAGCAATGCATGCAAAATTATTCGCTAACTTTTCCAAAATATTCAAAAATGCACAACGTTAATGTTCAAGTTTTCACTTCTGCCGGCACTCCCGGAGTGCAACTCGTTGTTTTTTTAATTTTTATAAATTTAAGAAACAATGCATTTACATGTTAGCAATCTGCATTTCAAGCGCTTAATTTACTTAATCTTTAATATTGACAGTTCATGTACCACATTTACAAATACTGTTTTGTTTCTTTTGTAATGATCAATTTCCCACACCCCGTTTTAAGAAAATTACGTGTGTAGCTGTTTTCAAATGACTAATTCTTTTATTAAACCTCTTTAAATAGACTGTAAAAAAATATATCAAAACATCAGTTATATAAATTTGTTGACGCTTAAAGTACCATATATATTTAAAAAATAATTACATTAAATTGTAAAAAAGTTAAAATGTCGCCATTTTACAATAATTTTTAAAGTATTTACAAATAAAATTAAATGACAAAAAACGCTTTGATCTTCAATTAATGAAATTATGCTATTTTATGTATTTTTATTTCATTTATTCAGACCTAAAAACATAACTATCAGCAATACGAATTTCAATAAATTACAATGCATTAACGTCATACCATACATTTTTTTTTTTTAGAAAAGACTACTCCCGCAGTAGGGTACCAGCCCTGTGTTGCGGGGGACTTTACAAACATACAAATCACGGACACAAAGTACACCCAGACTCTGAACAACAATTTGTGTATCACACAAAGTGGTGTCCCGTGTGGGAATCTAACCCACGACCGTAGCAGTCGGACACACTCCCACCGCGCCACAGAGGCAGTCAGATTTACGAAATGGCTCTTGACGCGAAAATTTGAGACGGAATGCGATACTTGCAGGCGAAACTGCAGGTATCTGCCAGCATCAAAACAAAATATTACTCTATGACACCATAAATAATATGAACTAACTCTGGTTCCCGTTACAAGCGGCGTTGTTAGACAGTCTGTGCGGTAGAGTGGCCGAACGCTCCCACGTCTTCATCGGAGTGCCTGTCCCCGGCCCGTCCGTAGATGACTCCTGGAATATGATAAACATATTGATTTAGTTACAAAGTTACAAGTAACTAAATATATTTTCTTTTGCGTTTACAAACATACCACAAACAAAAAAATATATTTCTGGCGTTTGCGTTCACGAACATGATGCTTGACAAGCATGACGTTGCGATACTGAGCATGAAATTATCTAAAGAGCATTTGAACATCGGCCAAAGAGTTGCTCGAATAACTGTGATATGTCAATTATTATAAAATTGTTTTAAAACTTTCGCTATTTTTATACATATTAGATATTATATCGGATGTATTCTTTCTTTTCCATTGACTCATATACCTAGCCTGCGCCATCCCTTACAAGTATCAAGAAAATAATGTCCGCAAAGTGAAAGAGAGAAAAACTCGAGCGGCCCTTGTCTCTTTCTAGTTTTTTTTGTTTGGTTCATGCCACAAGCTTGCAGGACCGGATGGATTTTATTCTACGCTGGGTGTAAATGTATAGGTTATGGTCATGGCAGGCCGTGGTTTTTAAATGTAACATTTTATGACAGATGGAAACTATGGCCTGATGTGCGTTTTTTTTCCGCGACTAATTTTTACTCTCAATAGGCATCTCGAGGTTTTGCGGTTAACAGTGCGCGGGAAAAAAAAGGAACGTAGTGCGGCCTGAGTCTTATGTAGAAAAAAAATATTTGTCTGCTTATAATATTATTTTGTTCATTGAACAGTCATTAATTCAATCAATCAATATTATTTTTGTGGTTATGGCGCAGTCCAGGTCTATAAGTCAATGGTATTTTGTAACTGTTACTATTAGAAATTATTTTATTTTATTTACTTGGGGAGTTTACATTACAGATTGTTCAACAGTTATTTATGGAGTTGCTAATTACCAACTTCCACATTGATTTTGTTTTAACATTACATAGTTCCTTTATTTAATAAACACATCCAAGTACCCCTGACCTCGGCTTTATCTAAATTTGCCCATCGCCGAGCATGACATTGACGACGAGCCTAAATGATCCTCTATTTAACAAACCATCCATTTATATGGACGATGTATTATCTATTTATATGCCCATTACCGAGCATGACGATGAGGATGAGCATTATTGTTCCGCTATTTAATAACACATCATCTATATAACATTTACCTCAACCTTATCCAAATGCACCTACCCGTTGCCAAGTTCATATAAGCCTTATTCAAATGTGTTTATCGTTGAGCATGACGTCGACAGTCGACGACTCGAATAACACATCATATCCATATCATCATATCAACCCTTACTTCAGCCTTATCTAAATGCGTCCATCACCGAGCATGACGACGACAAGCCTGAGTGTTACACTATTTAATAACACGTCATTCATATAACGTTGGGCAGATCAGATCTCCGAACAGCTGGGGTTACCTATGAAAATGGATGAGTTGGAGATAGACCACTGATCGATTGATATAGAGTCACGATCAGGGAACGATTAAGAAGAAGAAGAAGTTGTAACCCTTACCTCAGCCTTATCCAGATGCGCCCGTCGCCTGGCCAGGGTACGCTGCATCTCGTTCATCATGCACGACAGCGTGCCGCGCGCGGCCGAGCATGACGACGACGACGACGAGCCGGAGTGCTCCGCGCCCCCCGGGGGGGAGGCCGCTTCTGTCGCCTGCCCGTTGGTCTGGTGGGGGAATATCCCATTCTATAACTCCGTTCGTATTGGTCGTAGCGTGATATTATAATAGCCATGACACTCGCAAATAAAGTGGCTTTCTAATGGTAAAAGCACTATCAAAATCAGTTCAGTAGATTCAGAGATTACTTCAACCTCTTTATAAACTTGTATGGTTCTGTGAGTTTCATGTTCGAACATTTTTTAGGGTTCCGTAGGCAAATGGCTAAAATGAAACCCTCATAGTTTCGTCATGTCTGTCTTTCTGTTTGTCCGTATATCACAGGCATTTTTCTCAATGAATATTGATGAAATTTGGTGAATAGGTGTGTTGTAGTAGCCGGTACTTAGTTTGATAGCTAAATAATAAAAATAAATATTTTTTGGTAGGCACTCCATCCATGTAACAGACTCTGTTTTTTTAAAAAACATTAACGGGTCGTCGGTATCATTCGAAACATTTTAAGGTTTCGAATAAGCTTTTTTTATTACGTGAATATTTTTGGAAATAATAGCTCCGAATGTTGTATAATTATGTACCGCTCCCCCCCCTTATCTTTGGAACAAAAATCACAAAGGTAGCGCTTAATGAATACTTTACACTAAAATTATTTCGGATATACCGTCATTGAGATATGGGCGGATAACTGTGTTTTTCACTAAAAGGACGTAAGTGCTATGAACATACGCTTAACATAACCCTACACTGAGCATGGTCCGATATGGATATTCTGGATACATTAGTATTTATAGTTCGCCTACTTATATAAGATTCACAGTAAAATGGATACCTTAGCTTGTCTTTTGAGCCTCGCTTGTTGCAACTGCGCGGCTAGACCCGTCGCGTCAGGTGGGGGCGCGGGCGCGGGCGGCGGGGGAGGGGGCGGGGGCGACGTCACCCCCACTACCCCCGCAACCCCCACGGGCGCGGCCGCGGGGGGCGCCGCGCCGGAGGGGGGCGGCGGCGGGGGTGGGGGACCCGCCGCCGCGGAGGGAGGGGCTGTGACGACTTGCTGTTGTATCTGGAAGGTAAGTTGAGGACTTGTAGCTTTTGATCTATGGCGTTATACGTAAAGGGACATTTTTACCCGACTCAAGTTTCTGTAGATTTGTCAAAAATTTCAGCAAATTTTCAAAAATTGTGAGAGACACTGGGATTACTGTCACAACTTTTGAAAATCTGCTGGATGAATTGGCATTCTTTGATGTTATAAAAAACATAAAGATATACAATGGGGATGTTGACTGTCAAGTCAAATCAGTCTCTTTTTATGAAATGTCAAAACGACAAGCTCTTTGGAAATTTGTATGGAATAACAACCTGTGACGTCATAAGTTCCTATCAAATCATAACTTTTAGTATTCGTTTTCATGCTTTTAAATTCAAAAACATGTTAAATTGTGAAAATAACACTTATTTTGAATGCATTTTAAGACCATTTTTTTTTCTTGTAGTCAACTACCCAGTTATAAAATATAAACATACCATAGGTGGCGGTTGTGGTGCAGCTTGTGGTGTAGGTGGCGCTAGTGGACCCTGGAAAGAAAAAGTTTCATGATCTAACCATCTTCTATAAAATTATTTTAGACTAACAATTATTATCTTATAGTAACCTTTTTATGACTAAACGCCTGAACCGATCTAAAGAGGACGTTCAAATTAAAAAAAAAAAAACTAATATTATCAAATGTCACATCTGTTTATGGCAAGTCGTAAATCTATCTTTGTTTCTGTAAAAACACGCTGTTTAAGAAAAAAATCAACCGGCATTTTAAGTCATAATTGGCCTATTTATTGTTAAAATACTTACGTTAGCGGGGGGCGGTAGGTTCTGATGCGGGGGCACCGGCGGGGGCGCGGGGGGGCCCGCCGCCGCCGACAGCGACATGTTGGGGGGCATGGGGGCGCTGGAATACACACATATTGCTTGTTCATTTAAGTTTACATGTTTTGTTCAGAGTAGGTATAATGGGCGGATCTAGGATTTAGGATTATGCCTACGATGAGGGGGGGGAGGTTGCAATGTGAGTCGCACGTAACACGGTGGGGGGGATGCCCCGAGAAATGAGTTCTAAAGGCACAAGAAGCAAATGAGCAAAGAAATTTGGTGTACATAACCACAAACCCCCTCCCTGCCTTTTAGCAACAGATACAGTATGTTATAAGTATTGCACTTAATATGGTGGCATACCCGATTACATTATTATTATATAGCTACAGCGTTTTCTTTTTATCAAATTTTATTAGCAAAAGGGGTATAACACGATCGAATCATTATGGCATAGAAAAAAAATGAGGGTACTCTAATTTTATAAAAATTAGAGTACGCTAAGCTACGCATAAGCTACTTTTTATCCCCGTATTCCCACGGGAATGGAAACTACTTGGATAAAATCTCGATGCCTCCGCTAGTATATTATGTGCGTAGATATGTAATGGTAATTTTAATATGAACCAAAGTCTGTAAATAATAATAATATGTATTTTGGTACAACTTACACAACGCTATCTGATCCCAAACTAAGCAGAACTTGTACTATGGAAACCAGACAACTGATAAAAATACTTATATATTTCTAAATACATACATATTATAGATAACTAACACCCAGACACAGAATGAACCATCGCGCTCAAGAACTCAACAAAGTTTTATCCTGGATGGGAATCGAACCCACGACCTCTTGCGTAGCAGTCGGATACACCCCCACCGCGCCACAGAGGCAGTCAGAAATGAAGTACGGTACCTGTTGGTGCGATGGTGTCCGGGCGTCTGGTGCGGCGCGGGCTGGCTGCTGGGCTGGTGCGGCAGCGTGTGGTGCGCGCCGTGCGGCGGCGGCGCCGGCGGCGGCGGCGCCGGCGGCGGCGGCGCGCCCGCCTGACAAGGATTAGATCGCTCAATTATTTGCGTTGACCTAACATCTATTTTGATTAAACAGCAAGTGTATTGACTTACTGAGGACTATTTATATGTTGGAGAATTATTAGATGGCTAAATTATTCACATTGACCTTACATTTATTTTGATTAAATAGCAAGTGTATTATAGTATTGGCGTAGTGAATTGCCGCTAGAGGCGCTAGTTTAAATGCAGGTCGTCGAATTGTCAAATGTCATAGATTGTGGATGGGTTACCCTGGTTTATTTCTAATCAGACTATTGTAGTGAATAGTTTGCAATGCCTGAGATGGATTATGGCAAATATGAATTACGGGTCAAAAAATGTCAGTGTTTTAAAAGTATAATTAATGCATATTAATTAAACTGTCTGTTCTTCTATCGGACGACATGGACACCTTTTAGTGCCCTGTGTCTACCTCTACAGTGGGGGGGAGAGAAAGACCCTTCCAAGGCTTTCTAATATCTGATGGTGCTGCTCAAAATACAAAAGACAATTAAGACACCAAAGAAGAAGAAAAAACATTTTTTTTTTGGGACAAGAACATAAGAGACACAAAACACATTAAGATCATACATCTAAGTAATTACAAAAACCAACACAATTAAAAATTATAAAACTCTAAAGCTACAGAAGGAAGATAATGAAGACACCAAAGCTATAGTGGTGATTGGTGAGAAAGACCCTTCCAAGTCTTCTCCCAATATGTGATGGTGCTGCTCAAAATATAGAAGACAATAAAGCTAAGGTAGGCTAGGAAAGAAATTAACCTTCAAGATTTCTTAATACCTAACTGCTGCCACTAATAAAGAAGACAACGAGACACTAAAGTTACGATGAAAGGTGGAATGAACTTCCAAATACCTGATGGTGCTGATGAGGCGCGTGGTATTGGCTCGGTTGAGGCTGCGCGTGGTACTGCGGCTGTTGTGCCTGGTGTTGGTGCGGCTGGTTGTGGGGAGCGTGGTATTGAGGCTGCTGGAATATTGCCGCGTCCTCGCGCGTCATTGTTCTGCTGACGAGGATAGAAGGTTCAGTTAGCTTTCACTGTACTATAATAGTCTTGAGGTCTTAAGGAAGACTTCGAATCAGATGCTTAAGACCAGGTCGTCCAGGGGACCAATCCAAAAACGTAAGCTCAGCTCTATTGGTCACAACTTCCATGATTCCTCTGATAAAATATCGAGTTCGCCGCTGAAGCAATGTACGCTTAGACATCATTCACGAACGGATACTCGGACCATTTTATTCCTAAGGTTACGGGATTTTATGTTCCGGTTACTCTCGATATTGTTTGACCCTGGAGATTACGCCTGTACAGGTTCACGAACTACCCTTACATAAATTTTGAAGTTAACAATGACACTTCTCAGTAATTTGGATATTGTTCATCCTAAACGACCTTAGAAACTTTACGCGACGCCTGTCTTCAAAATTTCCTTCCTTAAATATACTACCATTCCCAACGTCTATGCTTCTGACCCTATATCCTCAGAGTAGTTGAGCTCGTTATCCGTTAGGATAGCTTCTCAACAAAAAATTGAACCTACTAATTTTTATGATATTAGCAATATAACGGGGCCCAAGTTAATACCTTGAGGCACTCCTTTTTTAACCATACACAACGTCTATACTACTGACCTGATCCCATACCGTCATCGTAATATTGTGCGTTATTGTGTCTGTTCAGATAGTCTCTTATCAAAAAATAAAATCTACTCCCTATGTCAATTTTTACAACAATAATGAACAGTTTGCACCCAAGTTGATACCTTGAGGCACTTCTTTTTTAAATATACACAACGTCTATGCTACTGACCTTTACTCCATATCCTCATCGTAATAAATTGTGCGCGTTATTATCAAGAAATATAACCTAACCCGTTGCCAATTTTACGACAATAACAAACAGTACTGGGCCCAAATTGATACCTTGAGGCACTCATTTTTTAAATATACACGACGTCTATGCTACTGACCTGTAGCCCATATCCTCATCATAGTTATGTGCGTTATTGTGTCCGTTGTATGGCACGGGGGGATTCGGAGGTTGAGGAGGAGCCGGGGCGGAATTTCCACTTGGTTTGTTTGCTAGGATCTGTAAAAAGCACAAGTTACATTTAAAGTATTTACATGCAACATCTGGACGATTCCTCTCGAAAACCAAATGTATACTAATATTATAAAGCTAAAGAGTTTGTTTGTTTGTTTGAACGCGGTAATCTCAGGAACTACTGATCCGAATTGAAAAATTCTTCCACTGTTGGATAGTCCATTTATCGAGGAAGGCTATAGGCTATATAACATCACGCTACGACCAATAGGAGCGGAGCAGCAATGAGAAATGTTGCAAAAACAGGTAAAATTTATGCAGACGAAGTTGCGCGGGACACCTAGTGTAAGGATAAAATCAAACAAAATTGAAATTTAGATTAGGTATCGAACCCAAGACATCTGCATGGCAATGCGGACAATTAAAGGCAATTAGTCAACTGAAATAGATGAGACAAAAATGATACAGTTATACGAGTTGTTTTCACATCCCTTCTCAAAAGCCATGAAGTTATGATGAAAAATTATGTTCACATTTCTTATCCACATCTGAAGATCGATATCTGGAAGATGATATGTTCTTGCCATTAAATATAAAATCATGTCAACTAGGTATATTAATGAAATAAATCTGGTTGGTTACCTCGAGTGTGTGCATCATGGCTCTCGCAAAGCTGTCCGCATCCTCTCGACAGGAGAAGTTCAGCCCGTAAACGTGACGGGCGTCGCGCCATTGGTGAAAGGTTGCCGTCGCCTGGTTGTATTTCAAGCCCCGAACTATACCACAGTTTATCACCACCTAGAAATCAAGAAATATCGTTAGTAGTTGACCATGATTTAGTTGCAACCGAGACCGAAACGGCTGCAACTACAGAGCCGTATATCTTCTTGTGTTTTTATATACAAGAAAACAGTGACTGACTGGTTTTTCAACACACAGATCAAACTACTGAACATTAGGCTGAAATTTGGCACATAGCTGAGACAGATAAATGATTATGAATGAACATAACACAGACGAAGCCGCGGGAAATGATTAAAACAATTTTAGAGTTTTATAGTCGCAACCCTCTTCTCAAAATGATTCAAGCTTTTGTGACTATAAGAGAAAGTTAGATGGGCCCTGAGTCAAATCTCTCACCGGTCGTCTCGAATATCGAGATCGGATTATGAGAGAATATAAAGTCCACTTGTGTTGCCACAAGTGTGACTGTAACTATAATATCTCTTACAGTCTTGAGATAAGCCACTGTGACAAAATCGATTACGATCAGAGATAATAATGATACTACTGCTAAACATATACATGCATGGAATGAATCAAGATCTGACATTGGTAGTATAAAGATCATAATTTCTGAGCTATGGTACATTAGCACTAATAATGAGCTTCGTCAGTCAATCACAGCGATGAAGAAGAGGATAGATTATTATCAATTATGAATTAGGAACCTATTCCTGTTGTACGTTTTAAAATACTATACTGGGCTTAAAGCTGGTACCTTGAGGCACTCCTTTTAAATGAAGCTGTATTTCAGATTTTTGAAATTTTCTTAAACAAAAGATCCATGGCCGCTTGTCAAGGTTTAAAAAACCTTTACTTAGAAGATAGTAGGAGGTGATGGCTTTATCTTTATCGATAAGAAATACCAAACTGTCATTGTTATCTTTGTCTAACGTATGATCTAGTTTATTTAGAATTTAACAATCACATTTTAAAATGATTCAGTTTTCATTTGAAGGTAAATGGGTATTACTGGTTTACAATACTTTACAAATATGTATATAGATTTTAGCTATATCTAAGAACAGTCAATCAGTAAAGAAATAACTCAAATATCTCATTCTTTATTCATAATACGCGAATATTTTGCCTTCTCCTAAGCTACATACTTCGAAAATATAATAAAAAACAGACGACAGTAAATCTGAACTGCTGAATCTATCAAATAAAAAACCTATTTGAATTTGCATAAAACCTTAACTGGTCTTTTATACAAATTCTAATAGGTTCTTTAGTCTTGAAGTAGGTCATGATGATTAAATAAAAATGAAGTACGAACGAATAAAAAGGAAACATGATACATCATAATGAATAACAGATTAAAATGGACGTCACAAGACGATATTCCACTACGTTTTGACGTCCAAGATAGAAGCTGAGACATCAAAAACAACATCAAAGCCATCGAACTTACTGACTGCAATCCTAGGAGAGACAGAATCTTGAAGACTCAGAGCATCCTGCTACCCGTAGAATATAACCTCCGCCTAACTTTTAAACTAGACAAATTACGGGAAAGTTATACTCTTCGAGTAGCAGAAGCAAATTACTTCACTCCATAAAATATGCATCTTCTATCTATACAAATACTCGAAATAAAGCTTTGTTCGTTTGAACGCAGTGGTCTTCAAAAATACAGTGCTTAATTTGAAGCTTGAGGTTTACTTGTATTGCAATTACAAGTATTAGTACATTAAAACTAGGCTCTGTGCAAAAACGACTTGATACATCTAAGTTTAAAGTACACTACAATATCATTTACCTTTACTTTTAAGAAATTTTGACGTAACGAATTCGTCAAATAATAAACATATCACAAAATTCATCTATGCTAAGTGTTAAATGCTGTTAATTGAAAATTATACAAAGCAAATGGGCCCAAGTTAGTACCTTGAAGCACGCCTTTTTTTAACAATGCTATATTTTAGACATACGATAAAAATTTAAATCATAATCAGTTAATAAATCTCATCTTTTTGGACACTATCAACATAAAAACTCACCTCAAGATCGTTAAGTTTCCTCCCCACAACTCTAAAGGTATTGTGCTGCGTGTGATGGTATATGTGGACCTTGGAGAGGCCCGAGCTGGACCCTGAAGGCAGCCAGCGTTTGAGTCCATCGTCGTACACCATCACAGACGCCCGCGCGCTGCTTATCGATTGCTCACTGGAAAAAGGAAAAGATAACGTTAATGAAAGTGGAAAAGGAATCACTTTGGTGGACTTAATTCTCTCCCGCTGGGTCTAAATGGTACACTAGCTGACTCGTTCAATTTGGTCGGCGTCAATTTTGCCCGTTTTTGCAATATTGTTATATAGCCTATACCCTTCCTCCATAAATGGGTATCAATAACAGTAAAGTTATTTTTCAATTCAGACCCGTAGTTCCTGAGATTATAGCATTAAAAAAACTCCGTAAGACGAGAGTTTGTGCAGTTATGGTGTACAATAAATACTTGACGATGGCAGAATTTGACTGGAAAATCATCCAGATTGCCATTAACTTCAAAATAAGAGCAAAAAGTAGATACTCTTTACACACAACCGTCAAATACTACAGTTTATACAACATCTATACTTAATATTATAAAGAGGAAAGATTTGATTGTTTGTTTGCATTGAAAAAGCTCCGAAACTACTAGACCGATTTTAAAAATTCTTTCACCAATAGAAAGCTACATTATTGGAGAGTAACATAGGCTTTATTTTATTTCCATAAAAATATATATCCCTACGAAAATTACAATAATGTAACTCAAGGTATAAAAAACCACGATATGCGATACACCTGCGCGAAGCCGGGGCAGACTAGTGATATATATTTTTTATTCCAACACGTGTCTGGTCGTAAATTTAATATTCCAGTAATGTAACGACCCTGCTCGTCTACCTACCTACATAACCAAGTACTTACGTTCTTACGTTACATAAAGCAACGCGGTTGCGCAAACTAGCCGACCCGACGACCTACGCTTGTCCTACGCATTTTTAATACAATAACTTAAAGGGCATTACCACAAAATAGCGAGAGTACAGAAGGAAATCAGATCTTCATGCTCGAACAACGTACACAAACATCGCTCTCAGAATCTGATCCCAAACTATAATAAAGCCAAAATGGATTTGAAATGTTTAATCACAAAGTTGCTCAACAACCATTCAATCTTTAATACTTTTGTCAATGGTTACTAAGCAATTTTGTTATTAAACATTCAAAGGCTTTATATAGACAGAGCCTATTGCCTACTATTGCCTACTAATATAAAAATAAATCCATATTTCCCTTGGCCACGAGATAACTAAAGAACGACTTTACCGATTTATTTCATTCTTTTTTTTTCGTTTTATGACACTTTGTAGATAATTCTTATGTAAAAAAATTAAGAAAATAACGAAAAAAAAAATCGAGGCGGTACGCAGTTCACCGGGAATGCTAGTTATAGATAAATTACACCCAGACACAGAATAAACACATAAGTACTCATCACATAAAGTTTTATCCTAGGTGGGGATCGAATCAACGATACCTGGCTTAGTAGTCAGGGTCACTAACAACTAGACCAACGGGCCAGTCGATTAATTACACCCTAACACAGAATAATGATCGTGCTTCAGAAAACTATAGGTGAGAATTAAACCCACGACCTCCTCTGGTCATAATCACTAACCACTAGATCATCATATATCTATCAGATAAGCAATCTCGGACCATCTCAGACCATTTTATTACGAAGGGGTTCCAAGATTCCATGTTTATGAACGATATCTATATGTGCGTTACGCGAGTAAAGGACGTATGAAGATAAGCTGGTTATTCTGTACTCTTGGTATTTTGCGGTATCACTGTCTAAATGTTAGATTGATTGTATATTTGTAATTTTAATTGTGAACGTAGGATGGGGAAAGTTGGTATGATAGACACGTGTTTGAAAACCTTTGAATAAACCAGTAGTTCCCAGCGCAACTTCGTATGCGCAATTTTTTCCCGTTTTTGCAACATTTTTCATTGCTGCACCGCTCCTATTGGTCGTAGCGTGATGTTATATAGCCTATAGTCTTTCTCGATAAATGGGCTACCCAACAGAAATATATTTTTTTTTATTCGGACCAGTAGTTCCTGAGATTATCGCATTCAAACAAATAAAACTGTAGCTTTATTATATTACTAGCTGTCCCGCGCAAATTTGTCTGCGTAAATTTTCCCCGTTTTTGCAACATTTCTCATGTTCCTATTGGTCGTAGCGTGATGTTATATATCCTATTGCCTTCCTCGATAAATGGGCTATCTAACAGTGAGTAGTTCCTGAGATTACCGCGTTCAAACAAACAAAATCTTTAGCTTTATAATATTAGTATAGATTGAATTAAAGTTGTGTTCCGGACGGATATGTAGGGAGATGGAGGTGCCGTGCTTGGCTTGGCTTTTGGCCGTTCCAACTGCCAGGACCTACCTTCTGGCTGAGGCTCCTCTAACCTGCGCTTACTGTAAACAAACTGCATGTCAAAATTGACAATATGTCAAGTACTTTGAGTGAACTCGCAAAAATATAGCTGTTTTTATTGTCACATAATTATAAGGACCTGGATGACAGAGCTTTGTTCTGTATATTTTTTAAAGGACGTTTTCTAAATATGAAACCTAGCTAGATCGATTTATCACCCCCAAAACCCACTGCATACTAAATTTCATAAAAATCGTTGGAGCCGTTGGCGAGATTCAATCATTATCATCATACTACTGTCTCTGTCTGTACCACAGACTGTTCCCACACGGGACACCACTTTGTGTGATCCACAAATTGTTGTTCCGAGTCTGGGTGTACTTTGTGCCCGTGACTTGTACGTTTGTAAAGTCCCCCGCGACACAGGGCTTGTACTCTAATGCGGGAGTCGTCAAAAAAAAAAACTTAATGTGCCACACTATCGATTTGGGTAAACTCCTGTTATGGTAGTTGTTGGGAGATATTATCTAGCCCATGGGCGTACCCCGGAAGGGGGGAAAGGATTTGGGTTTATTTAATGCTTCTTTTATTTATTTATTTGATTGAACTATGCCACATCTCACGTTTCTCCGTGCGTGCAATTATTCTTAAAAAATAGATCCAAGGATTAATAATATAATTATACTACTTTATTGTTTTTAGTTTTAGAAACTCATAATGAAGGATACGATTTCATTTTAACCACTCTATATTAATTAATCTACAATAAAGTGCCAAGTGATATTAAAATGTACCTAAATAGATCTTTCTTTACAAAACCAAAAGATTGGTTAATTAAAAAGAACATACGACTTTGTACAGTCATATAAGTGCCAATGTAAAATGTAAGATATATTTAATTTTATTTTTATAAATGTGAGAATTATGAATTTTATTTAATAATTTAATTACAAAATGTAAGAAATTCCATTTTTTAATTACCTATAAATTTAATTTAACAAATGTACTCTATCCTAATTTTCGCATGCCACTTGTAATGGAATATGCTGTACTTTATAAAAAACACAACGCAGTGTATCATACCATATTTAAAACAAATAAAGTTTTTTTTTAATTATAATATTAAAAAAATCAACTAGTCATTTTTTGAGCCTAATCTAATACACATAACATAAGACATATCAATTGGCGGTAACCTAATGGTTAAGGCAACGAGACTTTCTATTGCTAGTTATATTTTTTAGAGAACTAGCAATGTGGGAGACCCAATCCCACATTGCTAGTTATCTTTTTTCTAAAAAAAAATACATTTTATAGCGATAACATGCGAGCGGAGCCGAAAGAAACACAGTGGCGGCACCTTACCGCCATATCAAGTTTATAAACATTCAAACATTGTAAAATTGGCAATTTGAAAAGAGTGGCCGCGAGTTTTTATTGCCAGGTTCTTTTCTGCGGCTTTACCTATTGTTTGCGAACTTGGCATTACATGTACATGTAGAATCCCGACGTATCACAAGCGTTGTTTTGCATCCCAAGTGAATAAAGAATTTTGATTTAAATTGAATTGTAAAAGGTAAAAATTAAGTACCCATCACCCCGACTCTACCCTTCCCCAAACAACCTACTCAATTTCTACGAAATTATTGTATAGACACCAAAATAAGGGCTAGTAATTCCTCGAATCTTGACTTATTTAGTACAATAACTCCCTATACCATTAACACTAATTTACAGTCATACAAAAGTACATACAGCCATTTATATAATTAAACCATTAAACTAAATTACCTGTATGTAATATATTAATATATTAAACCTTCAAACAAATTTGAATCTTATGATTTATGCAATAATAATGCTTATCTAAAGTCATTGGTAAAAGAGGAAGGCGGGGAGTGTTTACCGAGTTAAATATAAGGATAAATAAAATAATTATCCTTCATAAATAATTATGTCATGTTCTACATTTAGTTATTGTGGTAATCAATTTTATATTATATTTGTTGGTATTTCCAGATATAATTTAATACGCATTTCGAATGTTAATATTAACTACATAAGTGATTCATTTAGTTTTCATTTTATACTTTTATAATTTGACTCGTTATTATTGTAATAGCTTATCATTTGTTAACTCTATTCTCACTAGTACAGGATACATATTCATGTTAATATATGGGCTTACTCAGGGGGGGGGGGGGATAGATTTGGGGGTTGACCTCCACCCCCCTCGATATAATAAAATTTGATTTCACTGCGACTTCCAGAGAGATTCAGATTCAAACAATTATTATTTTTTCGAAATTTATCAAAATGTATCTTCTTTGAGTAAAATTGTTTACTAACCATATTTAAGGTATCAAATTAAGAATATGTGATTGTTTGAAAAATAATAATTAATTTGGAAAGTAAATTAAGTGAGACGGCTGTTCCAAGTTTATATCCAATGAGAAGAAGCTGCCAGGAAACACATGAGCCACTTTTTTTTTAATAACCAGTTACATTACAGTAATCTTTATGTCTATACATAATATTACAAAGCTAAAGTTAAGAGTTCGTTTGAACGCGTTAATCTCAGGAACTACTGTCCGAATTGAAAAATTATTTTACTGTTAGATAGCCCCTTTATTGAAGAAGGCTATAGGCTATAAAGCTTCACGCTACGACCAATAGAAGCGGAGCAGCAATGAGAAATGTTGCAAAAACGGGAAAAATTTAGGCAGACGAAGTTGCGTGGGACAACTAGTCCATAATAACACCACCCACCTTACCTACATATACAGTTTACAAACAAACAAACATTTTAAACATTGGCAATTTGAAAAGAGTGGCCGCGAGTTTTTATTGCTAGTTTTTTTCGCCGGCTTTACCTATTGCTTGTAAACAGGCATTACATTCCAATTGAATAAAGAATTATCGATTTTGATTTTGATATTCTTGATGACTGCCTCTGTAGCGCAGTGGGAGTGTGTCCGACTGCTACGCAAGAGGTCGTGGGTTCGATTCCCACACGGGACACCACTTTGTGTGATCCACATTGCCTCGAGTCTGGGTGTACTTTGTGTCCGTATTGAATATTTGTAAAGTCCCCCGCGACACAGGGCTTGTACCCTAGTGCGGGAGTCGTCTTTTTTTATAGAAAAGAAAAGGAAAAAAATCTCTAACCAGAAGCCAAGACTACGTTTAATTCAGAGTCCTCATTCAGTGTAATGTAATACGCATTTTGTAAATTATAAACCATACTGTGCCAGATGAACTCAGTACCATAATCACTTACGTAACAGCTACCATCGAGAGCGGACGTGGGTCTCAACTCTCGATTGCCTCAGAAGGTCAGAAAATTAACTAACCGCTTTTTGTAACTCATGACCGGGTTTAACAGATTTTAACCTAAGTGGGCAGTACTTAACCTAGATAAAACATTTACATACGAATTACTATCTCAATGTTCTTTAGAATAGTCGTATTATGTGTTTGTAAAGCGTATATGTATGCAACTGCATGTAATAGAAAGTTGTTATACAAATGTCCCCTGTTTCCCCTATTTTGGTAAATATCACACCGGAATAGCATTGGCGCCAACGTTGGGACTAGCGTTATTCTAGATCCACACGTTGGACGAGTGGCGTTGGGGCCAACGCGTGGAACCGGTGTTAAATTTAAGGATGGATACAAAAAATATGGACAACAAGATCCCCACATATATATATATTAGCTGTCCCATGCTACTTCGTATGCTTTAATTTTCCCCGTTTTTGCAACATTTTTTATTCAAAATCAAATCGGACCAGAAGTTCCTGAGATTAGCGCGTTTAAACAAACAAACAAACTCTTCCGCTTTATAATATTAGTATAGATATATAAAATTCTCGTGTCACAATGTTAGTTACCATACTCCTCCGAAACGGCTTGACCGATTTTTATGAAATTTTATATGTAGGTATATTCAGTAGGTCTGAGAATCGGCTATTATCTAAATATCCTATTATATATATATATATATTTTTCATACCCCTAAGTGATAAGGGTTCTGTGGGTTGCCCACCCCTAACATTTATAACTATACTATAACATTTTAAAGCTGAAGTTTGTTAGTGTGTTTGAACGCGATAATCTCAGGAACTACAGGTCCTAATTGAAAAATTATTTTACTGTTAGATAGCTCATTTATCGAGGAAGGTTATAAGTTTTATAACATCACGCTACGACGCCAAAAGGAGCGGAGCAGCAAGGAAGAATGTTGCAAAAACGGGGAAAATTTACGCAGGCGAAGTTGCGCGGGTCAGCTAGTATTAGTTATAGATTTCATTTTCATATGAATATGAAAATGATTTATTAAATACTAGCTGTCCCGCGCAACTTCGTATGCGTAAATTTTCCCCGTTTTTGCAACATTTCACGTCGCTACTCCGCTCCTATTAGTCGTAGCGTGATGTTATATAGCCTATAGCCTTCCTCGATAAATGGGCTATCCAACATAAAATAATTTTTCAAATCGGACCAGTAGAACTACCAACAGAACCAAACAAACAAAGCAAACAAACAAACTCTTCCGCTTTATAATATTAGTATAGATGTAGGGGATATTGTTTTAGAGTTTTTTGTGCCGGCGCGTCTTTTTATTTTTTTATTTAGTTGGTTGTAAAACAATATGGCTGTTATATAAAGTATCCCGCATCAATACAAAGGTAAATACATTATTTTATTATGTACGAGCCTATTGTCGATAAAACGTTAGCCGCAAAGACCACAAGCGACGATATATACAATATTTTTTTAATTAGCCCGCATTAATACATAGGGTATCCGTTTAATAGTTATTATTAGTTTAAAACATCGTAATGACATTAAATTTTAAGTATACAACATGTAACTGGAAATGTAAGTCAAACTTCAGGGCCCTTATGTTTTTTTTTTTTTCGTTTTCGCGGCAAGCCCGCGCTTTTTACTGTCAAAATCTTGTCATAATGATTAATAGAGAGCTGCGCTTAGAAATGCATCGCGCATGCGCGCGGATATCTTTGAGCGCACATTTATATTTACCCGACGTTTTGATCGGTGCAATTGGATTGAAACGTCGGGTATGAAAAAAGTTCATGCCGTTCGCAAATCTAATAGGATATGACGAAATTCAAAGATCGTTATGTATGTACACTGTTATTTATATGTTACGTCAACCTATATGATGCTATCTCCCCAAAAGAACCTATTTATTAAATTCCTGGGGTTAAGAGCCATAATCGCCACGTTTGACGAGTACATTGGCGATCGCAGTCTTTAAAGTACTTCGAGGATGCTGCTGCCCGTCCTATGATACCACACGCTTCACTACATAGTATAAAACAAAGTCGCTTTCTCTGTCCCTATATCCCTATGTATACTTATATCTTTAAAACTACGCAACGGATTTTGATGCTGTTTTTTTTAATAGATAGAGTGATTGAAGAGGAAGGTTTATATGTATAATAACATCCATTAAATAGTGGAGAAATGAGGAGTGGAGCAGCAATAACAAATGTTGCAAAAACACAGACGAAGTTGCGCGGGTCAGCTAGTAATGTATACAATGTACCTAATTTAATAAAAATATGAGCACCTTTTGTAATCACTAATTTCTTTATGAATTAATATATCTTGGAAGTTCTCACACAACGTCATCTGATTTCAAACTAAGCACAGCTTGTACTATGGTAACCAGACAACTGATAAACATACTAATATATTTCTAAATACATACATATTACAGATAAATTACACCCAGACACAGAATAAACCATTGTGCTCATCACACAAAGTTTTATTCTGGGTGGGAATCGAACCCACGACTTCTTGCGTAGCAGTCGGACACACTCCCACCCCGCCACAGAGGCACTCAAATAAAAATTAAAAAGTGATCGATATAATAATGCAATGGGATTGCTCAAATAAGACGAAATAAGATTGTCTATCGAATAGTTCTAAAAAATTTTAATTCTCTGCTTCGTATGTCATTCGAACACTATTTGCAACACATATAACATACAGATAAAATCACTAATTAATATTAATATTCATGTCACATTGTAAAATCTATTATTACATGACAGAAATAGACAACATTGAAAAGTAGCTAAACATGTTTATCAATACTAATATTATAAATCTGAAGAGTTTGTTTGTTTGAACGCGGTGATCTCAGGAAGTACTTTATCGAATTGAACAATTCTTTTACTATTGGATAGCCCATTTATTGAGGAAGGCTATAGGCTATAAAACATCACGCTACGACCCATAGGAGCGGAGCAGCAATGAAAAATGTTGCAAAAACGGGGAAAATTTACGCTGACGAAGTTGCGAGGGTCAGCTAGTATACTTATATATTTCTAAATACCACATAATATAGCCCATTATTCTTCTGTCCCAGTACTTAAAAAGAAAAACTTAAACTTTTGAAGCGGCGGTAGCCTAATGGCTAGGACATCGGTCTCCGGTACCGACGTGAACCCACTCCTTTTTTTTTTTTTTTATGGCCGTAAAAAATGCCTAACGCACACCTCCAGCACCCGGGGCAGACGCTGGAGGTAGTGTGGGACCTGCCCCCACTAAAAAATTGGCCGTGTACCTACTCGCCGCCATCACGGATAGGCCGCCAGGACTTGTTATCTCTTCGGCGACCGACGTGAACCCACTCCTAACACAAGCTTTTGAGCTTAGCTGGAGGGGTTAACAAGATTGCTAGTAATGTGAGACTCATCCCACATTGCTGGTTATCATTAAAAAAAAAACAACAAAAGTTAGTGCCTACCTAAATAATTTAACTATCATGTCTATCTTCAGTAAGATCTGGGATTATGTATATAAGCCAAATCAATACTTCCTGCCCACCCCTGTTTCGCACGGATATGTGTGGCTCAAGAGCCAAACGAACAAACAAATTCAATACAATACATGAAATTCAGTACACAAAACACGTGTCTCCCCCCCCCCCCCCCTCTGAATCCGCCTATGAGGACGTACTTTTTTTTTCTTAAAAAGGATAACTAGCAATGTCGGATCATTTTAGCTTACTTTTGTCCTGATATACAAAATTGTCGTCGTTATTATAACTAGGTTAAAAGTTTAATTTATCGATTAATATTCGATACCCTAGACTTTTGTAAACATCTAGACCAAAAACATTAGCATACCTCCTGCTATAATAACAGAATACTATTTAAGGACACAATATGACACTTGCATGCTTGTTGCAAGGTAAACGGACACAATGCGCGCGCGCCGATCTGAATATGCATGCAGTAGGCGCCTGCACTTATATGGTATAGTATCAATTGACTGATGATCAATTTAAATGATGTTTTTATTGTAATTTTCCTTAGCTTTTATTATGTAGTAGAAAATGGTATTTTTTGAAACAATTTTCATTGCTGCTCTACTCCTATTCGTCGCAGCGTTATGTTATATAGCCTATAGCCTTCCTCGATAAATGGGCTATCCAACAAAAAAAGAATTTTTCAAATCGGACCAGTAGATCCTGAGATTAGCGCGTTTAAACAAACAAACAAACAAACAAACAAACAATCAAACAAACAAACTCTTCCGCTTTATAATATTAGTATAGATGATGACATGGGGTGGGGTGATTACGTCGTTTTTGTAATCCCCATCGATTGACAAAAAATGAAGAAGGGAGGGGATCATCAAGTACACTATATAACACGCAAAAGATAAAGTAAAATTATTAGGTTTTTTTTTTAGAAAAGATAATCAGCAATGAGTCCCACATTACTAGTAATCTTGTTAATCCTTCCAACTAAGCTAACTTGTTCACTATTAGATTCACGTCCGTAGCATAATGGGTATCCACTTCTGATGCTGATTCCACAGATTCCAATCCAACTTCCAAGTTGTAACCTGAGTTAACTCTTACATAAGCAAAACTCTTTAACAAGCAATAACAGTACTACATAACACGCAAAAGATAAAGTGATTCGTATTCATTTCGACAGGTTTCCAAACCGATATATTTGCCTGGCGCAATGGATGATTAAAATCTTGTATTACGACAGACATAGCGTAATTGGAAGAAAGAGATAGTTATCTATATCCATTGCATTTGCAAACTGTAATCCAAACTTCCACACTATCCCTACTAATATAAATGTGAATGTAAGTTTGTTTGTTACGCTTTCACGCGAAAACTACTCAACCGATCATCATGAAACTTTGTACACATATTCTTGGAGGTATTAGAAGTCACATAGGATTATAAAAAAAGGGGGAAATTTACGCAGACGAAGTTGCGCGGGACAGCTAGTAATATTATAAAGGCAAAGGTTTGTGAGTATGTATGTTTGTTACTTCTTCACGTTTAAACGTCTGGAGCGATTATAATAAAATTTGGTATGGAGTTAGCTGACGCCCTGGATTAACACATAGGCTAATAAACCGCGGGTAACACCGCGGGGCACAGCTAGTAATATTATAAATGTGAAAGTAACTGTCAGTCTGTTACGCTTTCACGCTCAAACAGCTAAACCGATTTAGATGAAATTTGGTATGGAGATAGTTTGAGTCCCGGGGAAGGACATAGAGTACTTTTTATCGCGATAACCACATCCACGCGGACGGAGCCGCAAGTCTAAGCTAGTATAAAGCATAATAAACTCCTATTCAAGCGAAATTGCGATCAAAAAAGTTGCACACTGTTTCACGCCTCTATAGTTCAAAGATTAAAAAACATGGCAGCGACCGAGTAGCAACAGGTTTGGGCAGCATAAGGCGTTGAGAGATGTCTACCATATGTGGAGCACCGTGACATACGGACAGACAGTAACTATGGTTAGAAGGCAAAAACTTTCTTAAAAAGGTTTAACAGCCGAGTTTAGAGTGGTTTAGTTTTATTTGCGATCAATTTTTTTTAAAACGACTCCCGCAGTAGGTTACAAGCCCTGTGTCGCGGGGGACTTTACAAACATACATGTGACGGACACAAGTACACCCAGACTCGGAACAACAATTTGTGAATCACACAAAGTGGTGTCCCGTGTGGGAATCGAACCCACGACCTCTTGCGTTGCAGTCGGATACACTCCCACCGCGCCACCGAGGCAGTCAAGAGCAGTGAAAATTGCGACATAATTTTTATTTTGTGGAATTTTGGCTTACTATACTAACATTTAAACTTTCGCGTTGCATGATTATAACTATTTATTATACGGGAATTAACGCGCATTATTGAACAGTTCGATTGTGATCACAGCGGGTGCAACCTGGTCGAAACGTCAAGCAATTTTAAAGTAAATAATGTGCGTCATTCCCGTGTAATAATTAAAACAAATAGACGTGTATCAAAATGGCGGCAATCTAAACTGTCAAAACGTTTACAACTCTTTAAAAATATGAAAATACATGTAATACAATTGTGCGCAGTTAAAATACAAAAACATATTCAATAACCATCGCTATTTAAATCAATTATTTACCAAAAACATTTCAAATATCTACAGCAACAATTCCATGAAAAATACACAAAACATTTCTCATGAAGAACAAAAGAAAACCCACAAAATGACAATGAAAACACAAATTTAACTCAAAATAAATCACTCGGAATCACTCGCGATCTATCACAGGTGTTTCACCACGACTGTTATGTGCAAATATCAAGAGGTAGCTGGGCTTTCATCTTCCTGTGGGAGAGGAACTACACCGCAGCGCGCATGCATCATATGATCGATCAAAGTGCAAGGTCGGGATGGTGCCTTATCAAAATTCCGTTATATTTATAGCTAGACCAAAAGTATTTATCTTTGTGTGATGAGCAAGACTGTTTTTTATTTGATACTGCATCTGGGTGTAATTTATCTATAACTAGCTGTCCCGCGCAACTTCGTATGCGTAATTTTTCCCCGTTTTTGAAACCTTTCTCGTCGCTTCTCCGCTTCTATTAGTCGTAGCGCGATGTTATATAGCCTATAGCCTTCCTCGATAAATGGGCTATCCAACAAAAAAAGAATTATTAAAATCGGTCCAGTACTTTTTGAGTTTATTCGTTACATACAAAAATACAAATCTTTCCTCTTTATAATATTAGTGTAGATATGTAAATATTTTGAAATATATAAGTATGTTTATCAGTGGTCTGGTTGCCGTAGTACAGGCTCTGCCTAGTTTGGTATTAGACGGCCGTGTGGGAAGTGTCAATTTTCAGTAGTTGTTTATAGCATTAGTATTAAAAATCCCATTGTGTACATGTAGGAATGTACCCTTTATTATTTATAAATACTTTAGTAAAAGCATTTTAACTAGCGAATGTTTTGCCTTTGTTATTAATTCCATTTTTTGAGTATAATAGAAGAAAACAACAACATTCATACATACTTAAAATGCAGAATTTTCATCATATTCACCTCCCCCCCCCTTGTCAGTAAAAGCGCCCCCTCCATGTAACGTAATTAACTAATTATTTGTTTATTTTACATAAATATTGCTGACGTAGTTAACTATCCAATCCCCTTTGCCATGCTATAAAAATTTGCAAACCGATGACCCCCCACTCAGACCCTTTACGTAAAAACTTACTTACTTTACGTAAAAAAAAAACAAAAATTCATAATACTTAGGATGCAAAACAATTCTTGTGATACGTCGGGATCCTACATGTACGTGTAATGCCAAGTTCGCAAACAATAGGTAAAGCCGGAGAAAAGAACCTGGCAATAAAAACTCGCGGCTACTCTTTTCAAATTGCTAATTTTACGTGTCCCCCCCCCCCCTTACTATAGGCCGACCGCTTAACTCGTATATCGCCTGCGCGGTGAGAAGGGAGCGCGGGGTGATGTTAACGGGTGGGTGAGCGGTGTGCGCGGGACAGAGAACAGTTCTCTGTCCCGCGCACCCCGCTCACCCACCCGTTAACATCACCCCGCGCTCCCTTCTCACCGCGCAGGCGATATACGAGTTAAGCGGTCGGCCTATAGACCTCGGTACATTCTTAGATCTCAATCTTACAAATAATGGTACACATTAAATCAATTGTCACACATTGAACACAAAAAATACAAAATAAGAAACAAAAAAAAACCCATTGTTGTATCGCTATGCCAAGGTGGAACATATACAGCCTTCTACTTTAATTAATTAATTACTAATTGTAGTAAATCTTAGTAGGCTATACAGAATGTAACAGAAAGGTGTGGTCAAATTTCAGCAGCGGATAGGGTATGTTATCAGTATTGCACCTACCATGGTGCCATAGCTGGTTGCATTATTATTACATAGTTATAGCATACTGCATACTATTTTTGTCAAAATTCAGTAGTAAAAGGCGTATGGCATAAGAATTATACCTCCCCTGCTACAAAACTCGAACTGAATTATTAAGGCATAGAACTTTTTGTATTAATAACTTTTTCATTCATAAATAAAGGAATGAAAAAATATTAAATATTTTTTTAAGGTACTCCGATTTTGACAAAATTAGGTATATGCACTCAGCATCATGGGCACATACCAACCCTCGAATATGACCACACCTTTCTGTTACAAACTGTATATGCAAGCACTGGCGTCAGTAGTACATCGTACACTGGAATGGTTACCCCATACAAACTGACAGTAATTTTAAATTTCGAATCGAATGACCGTCATATGAATTTTTTTGACAGTTATGACAAATGACCGTTATTGTTATCTTTGTTACACAACTATAGACTTCCATTGGACGTTGGAAGTGGTTAGAAGTTTCTTCCCTATTTATACGCATGGATATACATAGTATATTATCTGAATGATAGTGACCAACTGTTTTAACGTAAAGAATATTTTTATCAGACATGAGGTTTAGAATTTGGAATCCATAATAATAATAATAATATCTTGGGACAACTCACACAACGCTATCTGATCCCAAACTAAGCAGAGCTTGTACTTTGGAAACCAGACAATTGATAAACATACTTATATATTTCTAAATACATACATTATTAAAGACTAGCTGTCCCGCGCAACTTAGTATGCGTAAATTTTCCCCGTTTTTGCAACATTTCTCGTCGCTGCTCCGCTCCTATTAGTCGTAGCGCGATGTTATATAGCCTATAGCCTTCCTCGATAAATGGGCTATCCAACAAAAAAAGAATTATTGAAATCGGGCCAGTACTTTTTGAGTTTATTCATTACATACAAAAATACAAATCTTTCCTCTTTATAATATTAGTGTAGATATATAACACCCAGACACAGAATAAACCATCGTGCTCATCACACAAAGTTTTATCCTGGGTGTGGATCGAACCCACAACCTCTTGCGTAGCAGTCGGATACACTCCCACCGCGCCACAGAGGCAGTCAAAGACAATACCAGTTGTGTAGGAGTGATCACAGATAAACACATTACAACTAAACACTCATATTTCCAACAACAGTTTTTGGACATTATGACAGGCACCCTATTACTTCAGAACTGCGTTTCATCTATTTAAAACCTTCAATTCCAGCCTTGAGTTCCGAACTGGAACCAACAGGTACAAAATATAGATATTCTAGAAACTTCCTACGTATCTTTTGCAGGCAGACCCTAGCGCAGTTGGTAATCAATAAATGCTGTACTTCGAGGTCATACTTTCTTGTTTGTTTACTTCAATGTACGGCAGCCATTTTGAAATTTAACAAATTTTTAAACAAGTGTTGTTAAGTTTGATGTCTGTCGAGTTATTGTATCGTGTATCCTTATGACTTAAAATGGCGATTAAATTGGAATGTTAATGTTACTGAGCTGTTTGATGAAAGTTTTGAAGATTTTATATGTTATACTAGCCGTCCCGCGCAATTTCGTCTGCGGAAATTTTATAGTTTTGCAACATTTCTCATTGCTGCTCCGCCCCTATTGGACGTAGCGTGATGTTATATAGCATGTAGCCTTCCTCGATACATGGGCTATCCAACAGTGAAAGAATTTTTCAATTCGGATCAGTAGTTCCTGAGATTACCGCGTTCAAACAAACTCTTTAGCTTTATAATCTTAGTATAGATTTTAACCTATAGTATGTATATGTATACTAGGTAGTTTTACCCCTAAAACGAGGAAAAATAACCCCCAATTTTAACCCAATATTAAAAAGAAATCGTCGATCAGCTTGTTACATCACCTGTTTCCAATTAAATACTTTGTAAACTTGTTACAGCGGCGGCGTGTACGCGTCTCCACATTGTATGCGACAGCTGGTGTATTTGGTTTGGTTTCCTTCTAAAATGCTAAGCTCATTTTTTTTCGACATAATAATTACCCCCAAAACCGGAAAAAATACCCCTACAACAAGAAAAATTACCCCTGAAACTGGGAAAATTATTCATAAGACAGGTCAAATTAGCTATATAACAGGCAGATATACCTCTAAGACATTGAGAATACCCCTAAAACAGGGATAAATGCCCCCACAACTAGAAAAAATACCCCTAAACAAGAAAAATTACCCCTGAAACTAGGAAAACTTTTAATAAGACAGGTAAAATTATCTATATAACAGGAAGATATACCTCTAAAACAGGGAGAATACCCCTAAAACAGAGATAAGTACCCCCAAAACCGGAAAAAATACCCCTACAACAAGGAAAACTACCCTTGAAACTGGGAAAATTATTCATAAGACAGGTAAAATCCATACTAATATTATAAATGTGAAAGTAACTCTGTCTGTCTGTCTGTCTGTCTGTCTGTCTGTCTGTTACGCTTTCACGCTCAAACTACTGAACCGATTTAGATGAAATTTGGTATGGAGATAGTTTAAGTCTCGGGGAAGGACATGGGATAGTTTTTATCGCGATAACCGACATCCACGCGGGCGGAGCCGCGGGCGAAAGCTAGTTATCTATATAACAGGAAGATATACCTCTAAAACAGGGAGAATACCCCTAAAACAGGGATAATTACCCCCAAAACCGGTAAAAATACCCCTGAAACTGGGAAAATTTATTTATTTTTATTTATTTATTTATTTGTGGATCATAGGTAAGTTACAGATGATATTTGTTACATGGTGTAGTGCACTATGTCCTACCGTTAAGGTATACAAAATTAGCTCTAAGAATGTCAGAATTGAATACACCAAAATTTCAAATTATTTCAATTATTACAATTTCAATAGATTAAGTTAATAAATAATAAAAACAAGGTTACAAATTAAACAATATTATATGCTGATATTATTATCCGACAGATAAGCCTTAACAGTGTAGTATGCCTTATTTAGTAAAAGATTAATTACATTATTCTTAAACAAATTTATATCACTATTTTCCAAGATATATTTAGGTAATTTATTATATATTTTTGGTGCCATGCCTAAAAAGTTTTTATCGTATATTGCCTTTTTATGTTGTCTATGTCGAATTTTATAGCTATTCCTTGTACTGTTTAGTGTGTCATATAGGTGAAGATTGTTTTTAACAAACATTACTACTTCATATATATATAGACATGGCAGTGTTAATATACGTAACCTTATAAAGTGAGGTATACAGCTGTCTGTACTTTTTATTCTACATACTGATCTAAGACATCTCTTTTGGGCTTTAAATACAGTCTCAATGTTTGTAGAATTGCCCCAGTATATGATGCCATATCGCATAGTGGATGTGACGTATGCATGATATGCTGTAAGTAGAGTCTCCTGGTTTACTATCTTAGACAAATTGTACAGAGCATATGAGTACTGACTTAGTCTTTTGGTAACATTATCCGTTTGAGTTTTCCATTTCATATCGCTGTCTAATTCGAGCCCTAGAAACCTAGTTGATTTTGCTTCGGAAATAACTCTATCATCATATGTTATCCGTGGTTTTACGTGATTTGTCTTTTGTTCAAATGACATTATTTTAGTTTTGTCTAGGTTTATCCGAAGATTATTTGCCGTTAGCCAATCAACCAATGATTTAAGACAGTTATTAATCTCTCTTTCGAGTGTTACATAATTATTGGAACTAAATAGTACAGTACTGTCGTCTGCAAATAACACCATTGAATGATATGTTACTCTAGGCATATCGTTTATGTAGATTAGAAAAAGTAGTGGTCCCAGTATACTACCTTGAGGTACTCCGTACTTTGTTCGTCTTTGCCTGGAAATGTATGATTTTTCGGTTTTAGATTTAATACAGATCTTGTTGATGGATGTGATTTGTTTCCTATCTGTCAAATATGATTTTAAGAGGCTATGAGCGTTACCTCTAATGCCATATCTTTCTAGCTTATTTAAAAGTCTATTGCGGTCGACATAATCAAAAGCTTTGCTCATGTCCATGAATAGAGCTGCTACAGGTTTTCTATTGTCTATATTGCTAATGATTTTTTCATTTAATTTATAAATTGCCATGTTAATATTTTTGTTTTTTCTAAAGCCGTATTGTTCATTAGCTAAAATATTATTTTCTTCTAAAAATGAGTACATGTTATTATAAATGACTTTTTCCAATATTTTTGAAAATATTGGAAGTAAGGCAATCGGTCTATAATTAACTGGGTCCTCTATGTCACCTTTCTTATGTAAAGGTTTTATTACAGAGAGTTTTAGTCGCTCTGGAAATACGCCCCATTCTATGCATGCGTTAAAAATGTAGCTGAGTATGGGCGCTATGATATATGATACAGATTTGATTATTTTGGTTGTGATACCATCGTATCCACAACTATTTGTATTATTTAAAGAACCAATTATTTTAATAATGTCGTTAGGAATTGTAGGCGTTAAGAATATTGAATTGCAATTTGTGTTAAATGTCATATAATTATTATTACTGTTAAAATTTGATGTGTCAATTTGATCAATAAAGTAGTCATTAAAAACTTGAGCTATGCATTGTGGATTATTTATAAATTCATTACAAATTTTAATTCTATTTATTCCTTCTATCGGCTTATTATTACTTTTATTATTATTTATTATTTGCCATGTGGCTTTGCTCTTGTTCCGAGCATTATTTATAAAATGATTATTTCGTGCCTTTTTTGTTAGATGAATTATGGTTTTCAACCTTTTAGAATATATTTTAAAACTATTTTTATTTTTAGAATTGGGAGTTTTACGAAACTGCCAAAGCATTTGACGTTTGCGCTGGCAACACAATTTAATTCCTTTACTAAGCCAATTTACTTTTTTTTCTGCACTAATTTTTATTCTCATAAGCGGAAAACACATATCATAGTAGCATTTAAAACTGTTATAGAACTTGTTGAATGCTTCATTTGGGTCACTAATGTTGAAAATATCATTAAAGGACAAACTTTGTAAGCATTTTTCAAACTTGGAAGTAAAATAATTCATAAGACAGGTAAAATTACCTATAAAACAGGGAGAATTACCCCTAAAACACAGAAAATTTACCCATAGCCCTCAAGCAATCAGCTGTTTACAATCGCGGCCAGTTTACAATTGCATACATTCCAACCTTGTTATATCGACGCATGCGCAAATGTTAGGACGTCACATCTCATGTATTTCCCCGTTGGTTTCCTTCTAAAATCCTTGCATTCTTAATTAAATACAGATATCCTTAATACAGGCCTTGTTTTATAAATGTAGACGGACATTTTCTAAATGCTATTATTATCTACTTGCGGACGCCTTGCGGTTTCCCTCGCGTAGTTCCCGTTCCCGTGTGAATACAGGGATAAGAAAAAGTAGCCTATGTCACCCGGGGATGGAGTAGCTTCAAAAGGTTGAAGGATTTTTTGAAATCGTTCTAGTAGTTTAAGTTTATTCGTTACATAGGTACAAAAATACAAATTATTCGTCTTTATATTAGTATAGACTAGCTGTCACCCGCGGCACCGCCCGCATGGATATCGGTTATCGCGATAAAAACTATCCTATGTCCTTTCCCGGGACTCAAACTTTCTCCGTATTAAATTTCATACAAATCGGTTCAGCGGTTTAAGCGTAAAACCGTAACAGACAAACAAACGGAGCTACTTTAATTGGAATGATACTCTCTAAGAGGAAATTAAAATGATTCTTTTTTTAACTTATTTCATTTTAATTTCCAGTTTTAAACAAAAAAATACTATGTACCTACTTAACAAGTAACTGAATTTTTTTAAGAACTGAAATCAATTCCTTCTATTGAAATGTGAAAACATTAGGGAAAAGACCCTACATGTGACGTCATTCGTAAGTAGTGTAACCTTTGTGTCAATTTAATCCATATTTGTTCAGCCGTTTAAGCGTAATTGAGTAACAAATACCCATCCAAATTTTATAATATTAGGCAGGATATACATAGCTTGCCGTTTCTCTTGTACATTTAAGTAATACGACAAAAGACAAAAACAGACAAACTAACCAACCATTACCTCCAAAGTTTATTCCCGCTACTTTACAAAAACAAAGATGGCAACCGTAACGAATTAGAACTTAAACAATTATTTAAAGTAAAGAACAAATAGACAACGGTCGCCTGTATACAGCCTACAATAAGGTCATTAACCTAAGAAACAAAAACCATTCAAAACTATGAATAGACCTTTTTTGTAATCCCCGTGTCAAAAATTACCACGTGCAGTTAAAAAAAAAAACAATAAAATTTGGAAAAAGAATGTCGGCTCACGTTTGTAACCTTTTTTTGAAAATAAGGGTAGAAGATTATGGTATATTATGATAGATACGTGACGAGTAGGCCAGTCAACTTTGGGGTTCAATTCGGAATCTATACTAATATTATAAAGCTGAAGAGTTTGTTTGTTTGAACGCGGTAAACTCACTACTGATCCGAATTGAAAAATTATTTCACTGTTGGGTAGCCCATTTATCGAGGAAGGCTTCGTATGCGTAAATTTTCCCCATTTTTGCAACATTTCTCATTGCTGCTCCGCTCCTATTGATCGTAGCTTGATGTTATATAGCCTATAGCCTTCCTCGATAAATGCGCTATCTAACAGTGAAATAATTTTTCAATTCGGATCTGTAGTTCCTGAGATTACCCCGTTCAAAAAAACATACTCTTCAGCTTTATAATATTAGTATAGATAACAAGATTGAGCCCTAAGATGACAGGACTACTGTAAAAGGTATATGCGCAACATAAGATTTTTTTCCTAGTAGGTAAGGTACATTAAGGTAAAGTTAAACCTCATATTGAATATATTTCGGGACTTAATCGCGTGAATTATTTAAAGGTACGAAACCCCGCACCTCACGGAGACATCGCTAAGCTACCATCAGTTGACCCGTGACCACGATCGGTGCAATTCGATCGAAACGTCGAGTAAATAAAAGGTTCGTACCTTTCAATAATCACGCGATTAAGTTTAAAAACAACAAGGTAAACCTGGACAAAAAACGGGATATCTTAGAACTATAACCATAAATTCAGAGACACGACCAAGATGAGATTTTTGACCTGCACCCCCTCAAGGGAGCCTGTGTCCCTGCCGTGTAAACACAAAATATCTAATACTAGCTGTCCCACGCAACTTCGTATGCGTAATTTCTCCCCGTTTTTGAAACATTTCTCGTCGCTTCTCCGCTCCTATTAGTCGTAGCGCGATGTTATATAGCCTATAGCCTTCCTCGATAAATGGGCTATCCAACAAAAAAAGAATTTTTCAAATCGGACCAGTAGATCCTGAGATTAGCGCGTTTAAACAAACAAACAATCAAACAAACAAACTCTTCCGCTTTATAATATTATATAGATATAAAATTCTCGAGTCACAATATTCGTTCCCATACTCCTCCGAAACGGCTTGACCGATTCTCATGAAATTTTTTATGCATATTCAGTAAGCCTGAGAATCGGCTACTATCTATTTTTCATACCCCTAAGTGATAAGGGTAGTCCCCCCTATTTTTTTTTATGATAGCGGATTCAAAAATACATACAACCCTAAATTTTCACCCTTCTACGATCAACCCCTATTTTTTTATTTACCCCTATTTTGCAAAAACAGGTTAATTCGACGCAGACGAAGTTGCGGGGCTCAGCTAGTCTAAATATAAATATAAAACAAAAGCAATACTCACTAAGACCAATATTCCTCCCAATTTTTATCTCTAGTCTTCTCCTTTGTTGATCCATATCCTCTAGGCAGAGTAGCAGTCCTGTGTCTCCCGTTCAAAGACGCGAAAGACCCTCGTTTATCCTCCCTAAGACTCATCACTGAAAGTCTCTGGTTTAAGGGTTCAGATCGGAAAGACTGGAAGGAAGCCTGAGACCCTTCGTCAGACTTCAAACTGGACTGAGAACCCTTAAAATGCCCATTGATGTTAGGTTCAGAGTATTCGCTTTTATAACCCTCACTTCCATTCAAGGAGTGGCAAATAGACTCAGATCTGGAAGGTGGAAGCCTAGGTCCAACCCTTCTCGAATCAATACCAGAAAAACTATCACCTCTGTTAAAAGAAGATGTTCTCTTCACCATCTTTGGCGACTCCTGAATACTCATAATCGAAGGCATTTTCGCGTCCTTCTCCTTGTCCAAATCTATTTCTTGATCCAATTGGCTGGTGACATTGGCGAGCATCTCTTCGAGATCTCCCAAATCGGGAGCAATATTTAATCTCATACGACGATTCATTTTGGAATGTATCACTATCACAATTAGTTTAAATCACTTGATAATAACTATCATTTTTCACACACAACTGAACATAAAACAATTCATGATAGGTATGTTAGTAATTATAATTGTTTTAAGGAAAATATCGGAATAAATACGAAGTTATACGAAGGCCACCGAACGTGTGCACGCGCAGGCGTATGACTGCTTACTGACACAGTTGTAAAACAACTGAGTGAAGCGATTGAACCATAATATAAAGATACGAAATGCCGGCTCAAAGCACAACAACAAATTCACACACACAGATGTAAACGTACGGACGGTATCATTTCGTTTGAGATTCGACCGAGATCTATGTACATGAGCACCTGTGTTTACGTGGAAATATTTTCGCTTGTTATAGAGAGCCGGCTTTCTGTGACTGAACCCCATCCGTTATCTTGACATCTGATAGTACCAGATAACTTTTGAAGCTATTAACGACCTTATTTCTTAAGACATAAGGTTGTTAAAATTTTCTATAAATCAATTTAAGGGACATTGATTGATCAGTGTTCGACGTGGTTTTGTGCGCGTGAGTGGGCTTTATTACCACGCATGAGGGTTTAAAATTGTGGTGTTTTTTGTGTTGGTTTTGTTTAGTGGGTTACTGTACAACTAGTGCAGTGTTACTGGGTGGGAACGCAGTAATTGTATACCTTCACGTTTTGTGTCAATTATATTAATTTTCTAAGAAAAAAATATATGATTGCTGTTGACTTTCTTATTGTTTTTTGGACTTAATCCTACTAATCTTCTTCTAATGGATAACAAAATCACGTGTCACGGTTTGTGGGTGAACTGCTACGAAACGGCATGACCGATTTTAATGTTCGTTTTTTGTATAGGTAGGTCAGGTATGAGAATAAGTCGGAAAGCATTTTTTTTTTTAATTGCAAAAGCGGGGATAACTGGCGCAGACGAGTTCCGAGGGTCAGATAGTACTAAATATGTATACTTACTATAAATTCTAAAGTTTATATGGATAGGGGGAGGTGGAGGTGGCAGATCCTCATTTCCCTTTGGAATCCATGCGCCCAGGTGAATCGAGTGAAAATAAATGGTGTCCTTGGTTCACTTTGGACTTATATTACCAGGGGACAACGATTCAGAGGTGACATGAGGACACTACTATAGCTATGTCCACTTTGTTCACCCAGGTGACATCACATCACCCAGGTGAACAAGGTGGAATAAACCAGTTTATAATACATCAGAATATCAAATCTATACTTCTTTACTGATACTAAAGTTTGGAAATATGGTTGGATGTTTGTTATTCAATCAAGTCACAACGAGTAATCGGATCTGGTTGAAATTTTACACAGAGATAGATTTAGCCTGGAATAGCACATAGACCTTTTATCCCAAAAAATGTTTATGTAGGTGAAATTAGTTTTTCAAAACTTTCACGCCAATCATATCACAGGCAATAGCTAGTCACTACATAGTATAAAACAAAGTCGCTTGCTCTGTCCCTATATCCCTATGTATGCTTAAATCTTTAAAACTACGCAACGGATTTTGATGCGATTTTTTTTAATAGATAGAATTATTAAAGAGGAAGGTTTATATGTATAATAACATCCATATATTTTATACCCTTGCGAAGCCGGAGCGGGCCGCTAGTAGTCTATAAAAATCAAACATATCGCGGGCGAAACAGCGAATAAAAACTAATCTGTACTAAATACTACATCTATTGTGTAAGACAGGATGTCAAATACAGCTGGGTACATCAAATCTAAACGTTCAGAGAAACAATAGAACTTATAACGACGTATCATGACATCATTTGTTATTAATTAGTTCTTGAACTGATTGTACGACTTATTAGATAAATCTAACTCAAACGTTTTTATTTTCATAAAATTATGTTAATGATTATTTTAAAATGTTAATTTATAAAATAAATGAAGTTAGGCGGCAGTTCCAAGAGGTCGTCAAAGATTATTCTTTTGAGTCTGGGTGCACTTTGTGTCTAAGTAAGTCACGGTTTATTCCACTTTGTTCACCTGGGTGAACAAGTGGACATAACTAGTGTCCCCATTTCACCAAGGAATCATTGCACCCAGGTGTAAATGACATTACCCAGGTGAATATAGTGAACCTAAGTGGTGTTCTTGGTTGACTTTGGAAGTATATCGCCCAGGTGAATAGACGCGAGTTTTTAAATATTCTTATTCACCCACATTCTAGGTTGCCAAACATTGAAAATCAAAGTCGTTTGAGTATTTAACTTTAATTAGTATTGTGTTAATAAGACCTGGATCCACTTTGTTCACCCAGGTGACTTAGAGATTGGTCTCTAATGCGAGAATCATCTCAAAAATAATAGTATATGATAATAGCATTTCAATTCAAAATACTGCATTGCATGAGCGTACTCTGCAAATGTGTACTGTGCGCCTTTTTGTAATATAGGGGGGGGGGGGGGGGATTCAACCCAGAAATCCTCCCTATATTGTAAAGACACAGTCGAATTTATGCTAAAGATATTGGTAATATGTATTTTTTAAACAGTCGCAAACGACAAAAGACAATCGCAATGCGACAAGTCGCACTGTCAGTGTTCTAATAAGGAGTGTTCGTGTTTCATCTAATTGTATCTACTTTGTAATGAGAGCAATAAGGAAAGATTTACATCTAACAGTCACATAACAACTGGAGTACAGAAGGTGAGTTTCAAATATACTTTGCTCGAGCAACGCACATTCGTAACTTTGTTTGCGTAATTTTTCCCAGTTTTTGCAACATTTTTCGTTGCTGCTCCGCTCCTATTAGTCGTAGCGTGATGTTATATAGCCTCTTGCACTTACAAATAACGCAGCTTTCTATTGATAAAAGCATTTTCAAAATCGGTTCAATGGATCCAGAGATTACCCCCTACAACCTCACAAACTCTTTATGAGACTACAAACTATATACAAGTTGTATGCAACTTGAACAAATCTGAAAACAAGTTGTATACAACTTAGGTTTGTTCAATTTTGTAACTTGCATACAAGTAACTTGAAATCGCACCTTTAGTCGTCATTCTACATGTACAGTCGGTCAAAAATATGGTCTATCACCCTACAGTTAAAATTCATTTGCACGTCTTAAACTACGTTGATTTTTCCTTGCAATTACGTATTACCAATTTTTTACCAATTTCAACCTTAACGCTATTTTGGTTACAAAGGAAGCTTTGTCAAAACTGATAGACTATTTCTTTGGTCGACCGTACATGTTATGCCAAGTTTGCAAAGCAATATGTACCTATAGCAGGCGAAAGGAACAAGGAATAAAAACTTGCATAATGGAATCGCACCTTAATCACAATTGAATTTGACACGGAACTTTTTGGAACGCTTTCGGAAAAAGTGGTCCGTCATTAATGATGTCTACGTGTGCGTTGCCCAAGAAGGTTTGTACGAAATTTGTCTTCTGTGCTCTCGGTATTTTGTGGTACAATCCACGAGTAAGAGTTAATTGTAATAGATTAGGACGTACATTTTGATAACTTTGATGAAAGCTTTCTGTTATATTAATTAGAAAATACGAGTGTCTATCTGTACCAAACGTTTGAAATATAAGTAAGGGGGCGTCCATGAATTATGTGAGGTGATTTTGGACCCGATTCCCCCCTTTGATGAGATATCGTGAGATTTGGCTTGACCCCTCCCTCTCCTCTCTAATCTCACATACATTTCACATTTGACTCAAGACTGGTCAAGTGTGAGTCGCTCGCAAGACAGGGGGTAATGAGTGTCAAAATCGCTCAAGAATTATGAAACAAAAAATATATTTTACTAAATTTAATCCAGTTTTAAATAGCATTAAAAAATTACATAAAATTTTCCAAGACTTACAAGACCCCCTCCCCCAAATGAGATTTGGTGAGATTCGGCTCGACCCCCCTAACTCCCCTAAACACCTCACGTAGGTAACTAATGGACGCCCCCTAGATACGTCATGTTTCATTTTAAATTACTTACTTATGTACCTGTTTATCAGAATTTCGGTCACGTATGCCAAACAAGATTTTCAGTAGATGTGAGTGGGTTTTATCATATACTAGCTGACCTGCGCAACTTCGTCTGCATAAATTTTTCTCGTTTTTGCAACATTTTTCATTGCTGCTCCGCTCCTATTGGGCGTAGCGTGATGTTATATAGCCTATAGCCTTCCTCGATAAAAGGGCTATTCAACAGTAAAAGATTTTTTCAATTCGGACCAGTACTTCCAGAGATTATCGGGTGTAAACAAACTCTTCAGCTTTATAATATTAGTATATGTAGATTATTATATACGTTTCAATAAATTACTTGCCTTTTCCTTTGGCTTTTTAAGTATTTAGTTTGACAATATTAAAAAATCTAACCCTTCAGTATGTAGAAGTTTGGAACTTCCTCTTACATGTTGATAAACTTTCGCGATTTGTACACATTATCGCAACGGCCGTGGTCACGGGTAGACTGTCTAGCCACAGCCGTTGCAAAACGGTCGAAACGTCGGGCAATAAACAAGGTATTTTACCTTAAATTATTCACGCGATTATGAACCTTAATATGTATATTTTCATAACTTCCTCTTAATTGTGATATAAAAATATCCTGATTTAGTTAAAGAAACAGCTGATACATAAAAACTTCTTAGAACATGTTTCACCTACATTTATGATTAATATGTAAAAATATATCAGCTACCGTATTTCAAAGAAATAAATAACAAATTCTTTATATCCTTATTTATTTATCCCATTATCTGGTATTGACGTGAAATCCGTACATTTTCTTTATATCGTATATGAATCACTACCTGATTTGATACGTCATTTCATAGCACACCCACTTTATAATCACATTCTTATCCTAGTACGAATAAGATAATTATCACTCTGTCTAATTATCCTCTAATATGGTGTATAATATAATGGAAACACCTTACCTACATATACAGTTTATAAACAAATAAACATTGTAAACATTGGCAATTTGAAAAGAGTGGCCACGAGTTTTTATTGCCTTGCCTTGCAAACAGGCATTGCATGTATATAATTATGTAGAATCGACTTTTCATAAGTGTAGTATTTTGCTTCCTAAGTGAAAAAATATTTATTATTATTACTTTAGCTGTACTTATGTACCAGGTTTCAATTCCATTAATCGATTGTATAAGGTTGTATGATAATTGTGAAAAAGGAAATTTGGACTTTGTATAATGTAATTTTTTCATCTTTTTTCGTCTTGAGGCGAACAATATAAGCAGTTTTCGACCTTTTGCGAGACTGACGAACTATAATTAATTTTATATATAATTATAGGAGAGAAAATTGTATAGAAATATTGGTTTATGAACAAAACTTTAACTAATTTATAAATATTTACACTATAAAGATAAATCTATACTAATATTATAAAGCTGAAGAGTTTGTTTGTTTGTTTAAACGCGGTAATCTCAGGAACTACTGATCCGAATTGAAAAATTCTTTCACTGTTGGATAGCCCATTTATCGACGAAGGTATAAAACATCACGCTACGACCAATACGAGCGGAGCAGCAATGAAAAATGTTGCAAAAACGGAGGAAATTGACGCATACAGAAGTTGCCCGGGTCAGCTAGTATAAAATAAAATGAAAATAAATCATTTAAAAGTTTTTGTTACGATCTAATACACGATACAAACAAAGCGCCCGGTAGCCTAATGACTAAAGGCATTGGTCTCGCAATCGTAAGTTCGTAAGTACGCGGGGTCGAATCCTACTCATTATATTACCGACGCGCACCCACTTCTAACACAAGCCTTTGAGCTTAGCTGGAGGGGTTAACAGAGTTGCTGGTAATGTGGGACCTGAATCCCACATTGGTAGTTTATCCTTAAAAAACCGAAAAAAAATCAATACATTTTTCTCCCATTTTTTTAAATTACTTTTTTAACCCCTTTCCAATTACTTTCAAAATATTCCAAACAACGACTAAACAGCGAACAACATAACCTAACGTTAACGTAAACGGTCATTAAAATTTAAAAGGAAAACACGATAAGTTAACAAAATAAGTAGTCTAGTAATTAGTAAACAAACATACACATAATATTTGTTAGTTTATAGATAAGGAATCTAGGACATAACTTACCCGGTTAAGTGATAAGTATTTGAGTACCTAATATTTAGACGTTTGATAAAACGAGGGATATAATTGCATGAAGCGGCGCAATCGTGAGGTCGCGGGTTGATATCCTACATCCTACCCACTATACTACCGATGTGAACCTAATCCTAACACAAGCAAAAATATTTTTAAAGATAACTAGCATGTAGAATTGTGAGTACTAGCAAGCCAGTTAACTCCTCCAGTTAAGCTCAAAGGCTTGTTTTAGGAGTGGGTTCACGTCGGTAGTATAATGATTTAGACTGCCTCTGTGGCGCGTTGGGAGTGTGTTAAACTGCAAGAGGTCGTGGGTTCGATTCCCACACGGGACACCATTTTGTGTGATCCACAAATTGTTGTTCCGACGATATATTTTGTGTCCGTGACTTGTATGTTTGTAAAGTGACGGGGCTTGTAGCCTACTGCGGGAGTCGTCTAGCATTTTTTTAAGACGATTCCCGCAGTCATCTGTAATACATTTTTAGCATATATCATTAATTTTTAAATAAAAAATAATAATAATAATATATTGGGACAACTCACACAACGCTTTATGATCCCAAACTAAGCAGAGCTGTACTATGGAAACCAGACAACTGATAAACATAATTATATATTTCTAAATACATACACATTATAGATAAATAACACCCAGACACAGAATAAACCATCGTGGTCATCACACAAAGTTTTATCCTGGGTGGGGATCGAACCCACGATCTCTTGCGTAGCAGTCGGATATGCTACCACCGCGCCACAGAGGCAGTCATCTATACTAATATTAAAAAGCGGAAGAGTTTGTTTGTTTGTTTGTTTAAACGCGGTAATCTCAGGAACTACTGGTCCGATTTGAAAAATTCTTTTTTTGTTGGATAGCCCATTTATCGAGGAAGGCTGTAGGCTATATAACATCACGCTACGACCAAAAGGAGCGGAGCAGCAATGAGAAATGTTGCAAAAACGGGGAAAATTTACGCAGACGAAGTTGCGCGGGACAGCTATAATAAATACACAGCCAAGTGAACAGTCGAATATTGTGGTAAAAATTGATATTATTATGTACGTTATCATAACTGGAACATTACAGTATGGCGGAAGTGTTATGTAGCAACTGTAGATAAGGTGGCCTGGCGTGCTTCTAGATTAAACTTATTGTTTACTAGCTGTCCCGCGCAACTTCGTCTGCGTAAATTTTCCCCGTTTTTGCAACCTTTCTCATTGCTGCTCCGCTTCTATTGGTCGTAGCGTGATGTTATATAGCCTATAGCCTTCCTCGATAAATGGGCTATCCAACAGTAAAATAATTTTTCAATTCTTTGACTTTATTACAGTGGCGAAGGGGCCTTAGAACACCATTCGTTTCGGTTTCTCTTTGGATTGTAGTTACTTAATATTTTAGGTACAAAGAACCGTGTCCACCAAGATAGATAAGTATATGGTGTCGGGTTACCTAAGAGTTTTGTTAACCCTTCGCTATTACTATTTTTATATTTATACTGCCTCTGTGGCGCAGTGGGAGGGTATTCGACTGCTACGCAAGAGGTCGTGGGTTCGATCCCCACCCAGGATGAAACTTTGTGTGATGAGCACGATGGTTTATTCTGTGTCTAGGTGTTATTTATCTATAACATGTATGTATTTAGAAATATATAAGTATGTTGATCAGTTGTCTGGTTTCCATAATACAAGCTCTGCTTAGTTTGGGATCAGATAGCGTTGTGTGAATTGTCCCAAGATGTTATTAGAAGATATTAAGTATATTTAAAGGGTGGGTGGCTGGGGACAATTCGGAACAAGTGATATAAAAATACCTGAACCTGGTCATTGTGGCACGCACTTAGACTCAAAAGGATGACAATACGCAGTGTTAGCTCCTAAGAACAATGGGTAGCGTAGTATTTGACGTCAGAACTATCCGTTTCTGGAAAGACGATATGCGAACTATGAAATAATAGTAATTGTCTTCTAAACGATTTTGGTTTCGAACCAATCTCGTTAAAGACTAGCCTATTACGCAAAAAATGTAGTGCAAAAGTGTATGCGCAAACACCAATGCACTCTCTTTTTCTCTCTTGTCTGATAGAACCGAAATTCGACTGTACTCATATAAATTATGTTACAGTCGCCAGCGCCTTCCACCCTAGAAGTTTGATTAATTATGTTTACCACAAATTGGACCAATAAAACAATAGTAACAAATAATATAATTAAAACTAACATGCATATCTCACGGTGTGTGTGTGTGTGTGTGTGTGCGTGCGCGTGCGTGCGTGCGTGCGTGCGTGTGTGTGTGTGATCACGTTGCTTTATCTCGCTGATATCTCGACCTGCTCGGTGGCTACTGACTCACGGACATTGACTGACTACTCTGAACAAAGTGACAGCAATTTCAAATGTCGAATCGAATGACCGTCCTGTCAACCTTTTTGACACTAATGACAAATGGCCGTCCAAATGTCAAAATCGAATGGAAATCTTATTGTTTTCGGCGGTGGCCTGTCTTTTACAGCGTACTAGTAGTATAGAGGTGACTGGTCATGGACCTCTCTCTTGAACTATAGTCCGTAGATGTAAGTAAAGCCGGAAGACATCAATCTTGTGGTCCCATTGAGCCACAATTAGCGAGCGTTGACAGAGGATGCCGTGGTAATGAGTTCACGCAAGATACAAGTTCAGAGACGTGTAATGACCACTACTACAAAACACCTACATAGCAAGAAAGGTCTGTCTCTGTGGCGCGGTGGGAGTGTGTCCGACTGCTACGCAAGAGGTCGTGGGTTCGATCCCCACCCAGGATAAAACTTTGTGTGATGAGCACGATGGTTTATTCTGTATCTGGGTGTTATTTATCTATATTATGTATGTATTTCGAAATATATAAGTATGTTTATCGATTGTCTGGTTTCCATAGTACTCCGTAGTTTCCTGCTTAGTTTGGGATCAGATAGCTTTGTGTGAGTTGTCTGAAAAAAAAACCTTTTTTTTGGTTTTCGCGTCAAGCCCGCGCTTTTAACTGTCAAAATCTTGACATAATGGTTTATAGAGAGCTGCGCTTAGAAGTGTATCGCACATTCGCTCGGACATCTTTGACTGCATCGCGTATGCGCCTAAAAATGCAAAACTAATGCCCTTATTACACTACACTGTATCAGGGACCCTAAACCCTTAAAAAGAGAGGTGTAATAAGAGTTAGGGCCCTAATTCTCTAACAAATTTTCAAGGCCACCTCGATTTAGGGCCCTGATTTAGGGTAGTGTATAGCCGTTTATCGCACATTTATGAAGTTTTTTTTTAGTTAATCGATTTGGCACGAATATCCCGTAGCCAACATCATGGCCACATTCCACCCATCCAGTGCACATTAATTGCCATCCAATGGGGGCCACGATTGCTCTTTCCTGTCAACATCCGGTGTATAATTGTGGCGGGAATTATTAGACCAAAGAGTACGAGATGACGATAAAAAAACTATATTATTTCCTCTTAGAATAAACTTGTTTTTTAAACTTGAACGTATACCTACTATTTTTTATGGAGCTGTGTAATTAATTGGTGGCAAATTAAGTTTGATTTGTAAATATATATATTTTTTTTATTTAAAAAAAACGCGATATGACTCGACATGAGTCTTTGGGCAGTATACCTAATACAATGTAGGTACAATCGATACTTAATAAGACTGGCAGAAATTGTTGTTTTTTTGCAATGTAAGTTTGTAGTATAGTTGTTGCGCAGAAGCATTTTTTGGAAGTAAATGGTGACAGGCAGCGGGGGGCGGGGGCTGTAACCAAACCAAGAGAATTAGAGATGCGATTACGCACGATTACTCGTGATTTTTTGGGATTATTATCGAAAAAAAAAATGTTTTTGAACCTTTCTTTAATTTTTTTTTTTAATAAAAAGAAAACTAGCAATGTCGAGTCCCACATTACAATCTTGTTAACCCCTCCAGCTAAGCTCAAAGGCTTTGTGTGTGTTAGCAGTGGGTTCACATCGGTAGTATAATGGGTAGGATTCGAAGCCGCGACCTCACGATTGCGAGACCGATGCCTTAGCCATTAAGATACCGGCGCTTTCTACTTTGATTTATTACTCTTAGGGACCGTCTCCACAGGCGAGAGAATCGCGGTGATTCCGATCTACTATCGTCGGGTAGTGTCTCCGAAACAGCGACTATTCCGCCAGCATATCGTCGCGACTCGTAACGCAATCGCCGGATGTCGGCGATAACTATCGTTACTTTTTCGAGGCGGGACGTCTGCATTTGACAGCGTGCTCGCCACGAGAGCGCCGCGCTTCACGGCGATGATGATTTCTCTCGCACTCAACCACTTGTCGCAACGCCGCGATAACATCGCCGTGTAGAGACACGTTCTAAGAGTTTGACTGACTCTGTGGCGCGGTGGGAGTGTGTCCGACACACGGGACAGCACTTTGTGTCATCCACAAATTGTTGTTTCGGTTCAGAAGTGTATTTTATGTCCGTGACTTGTATGTTTGTAAAGTCTCCCGTGACACAGGGCTCTAATCTCTAATCTACTGCGGGAGTCGTCTTTAAAACAAAAAATAGAGTGTTTAGAAATAGGTTGCACGACGATAACATCGCCGTGATTCTCTCGCCAGTGAAGACGGTCCCTCGTCATCCGCAAATGTTTATAATTTCTTAAACCTATTGAAAGCAAGATGGCCACGTTCTCAGGCGACAGCACGACATTCTTCTTCCCAAGTAACAATAACTATCGTTAATGTTATGGTTAATACGTATATACGAACTGCGTGTTAGTATAAAAACACCGGTGCGTCTCATCCGCCGGATCTTGTCATTGGAAGCCGAGTCTATAATGCCGAGAGTGCAGAAGGTAAGTATCGTAATAATCTATACTAATATTATAAAGCTGAAGAGTTTGTTTATTTGAACGCGGTAATCTCAGGAACTATTGATCCGAATTGATAAATTCTTTCACTGTTGGATAGCCCTTTTATCGAGCTATAGGCTAGCTATAGGAAGCGGAGCAGCAAAGAGAAATGTGTCAAAAACGGGTAAAATTTACGCAGACGAAGTTGCGCGGGACAGCTAGTAGTCTCAGAACCGACGACGGTAACGGTGGTCAGGGTCATGCAGGATACCATAGTGCAGATGATCATGTTCTAGGGGGGCAATTTGACCCCAATACCGGCCAAGTGGGAGTAGTTCGGGGGAGAGGGGCGGGGAATTTACCTCTCAACGCGGACCAAATGTATGGCGAACGCTTGAAAATGATCATGAGGGGGGGGGGGGGCAATCGCTACAGTCTTTTCCATTTCCCTCAGTTTTATAGTCGACAACGATGGGACAGAAATCCGACACAACTGGAGCGAGATTAGGCGCAACACCAACGGCTTAACGTGCTCAAAAAAAACTAGAAACCGAGTAGGCTGAAATTCCATATCTTTGAACGATGTCTATGAGTGCGCAGTTTAGTAAAGTACCTACCTATGTATAGAGCTTACCTTCTGTAATCTCAGTGTTTTACGCCGCGAACTTGCGCAGGCGCAATCGTATATTAAAATTGTTGTCGTTTTAACACGGAAACATTGATATGTCTTTATACGAGATAACATCAATTAAGATCAAGTTTTTTTTTAAATACTAATACGAGTACTAAAGCCAATTACTTTTTGTAATTTTTAAAGCATTTTTATGCTAATTTTATACATAAAATTTAAATATATGGAGGAAAAATTCGTCTCAGGCAGGACTTGAACCCGCGGACTTTAAAATGCTTGCATTTTCGACGCTCTCCTAATAATTCGTTTTATATTGAAATATTGCCAATTTTAAAATTCAATTCAATGTTTTCAATTCTTTTTAATCTGTTAAAAGACCATGAAATAGTCCGCCATGTTATGACGTCATACGGCTGTGTAAACTAAAAAGTGTCAACTGTCAACTGATCGGCGTAATTGTCATACAAAACGACAGCACATTTGTTTACACAGCCAACTGACATCATTACCACAGAGAAATATGGCGCCCACTGCGTCCAGCGTTTTTTGTCAAATTACGCGGGAAATTTGAAAATGTAAAATTTAAATGCATTTTTATGACACAATTGAATAAAATTTTTGCGTGTCTCTTTAGTGACTAATTAACATTAATATATATATTTTTTTAAACTTAAAGCAAAGTCCCCCGCGACACAAGCTCTGTGTCGCGGGGACTTTACAAACATAAGAGTCACGGACACAAAGTACCCCCAGACTTGGAACAACAATTTGTGGATTACAAAAAGTGGTGTCCCGTGTGGAAAACAAACCTACGACCTCTTGCGTAGCAGTCGGACACACTCCCACTGCGCCACAGAGGCAGTCATTGAGACACGGGGACTTCTTTCATTAAGACACGGGGTCAATACCCAAATGGGTAATACCCTATTAAAAGTCATCATGTGGATGTACGTTTATCAGGTAGTGTGGTTGCCATAGTCAGATTGCCGTACAGCCTCTACGTAGTATGGGATCAGATGGTACTGTGGCAGGTGAGTCGGAAACTTGACCGGCCACTCGTATAAAGTCTCATTAATTGTTAACTGTTTGTCTTGACGTTCCAAGAGTTTGAAATAATGAGGAAGAAGAAAACGAAAAAAACAATCGAGAGAATTGAAGGAAGCGTCAAGACGAATGGTCTGAAAAACTATTGAAGTGTAAGTTAAGTTAATGAGATTACAAATCTATACTAATATTATAAAGCGGAAAAGTTTGTTTGTTTGCTTTGTTTGTTTGTTTAAACGCGCTAAACTCAGGAACTACTGGTCCGATTTGAAAAAATCTTTTTTTGTTGGATAGCCCATTTATCGAGGAAGGCTATAGGCTATATAACATCGCGCTACGACTAATAGGAGCGGGGTAGCGACGTGAAATGTTGCAAAAACGGGGAAAATTTACGCATACGAAGTTGCGCGGGACAGCTAGTTGTTAAATATATAGTATCGTTTCTGGGCAAATGAAATAGCGTTTGATCCCTTGGAGAAATAATCCCGGCTACGCACCCCAAAGCTAGCAAACTCACGTCTCAGTACCTAGTTCGTGAAAAATACAGACGAAAATTATGATGAACCAGTACACCATTTTGCGAATTAAAATAAAAAATACACTAATCATACTCGATGTACGTAAGTATTACGTATTAAATCATAGATAACACATAATTATAGACAACAAATAGACCATTACGGTCGAAAGTGGTGTGTAATGAGCTGAGACAGACTTTCGATTGATGCGTGTTTATTGGACATGCTGTTAATACGAGATAAGCAATGATCTGTAAATAACTAGACAGCAAGAGCAAATTTATAAATCTATACTAATATTATAAAGCTGAAGAGTTTTTTGTTTGTTTGGACGCGATAATCTCAGAAAGTACTGGTCCGAATTGAAACATTCTTTCACTGTTGGATAGCCTATTTATCGAGGAAGGCTATAGGCTATATAACATCACGCTACGACTAATAGGAGCGGAGCAGCAATGAGAAATGTAGCAAAAACGGGGAAAAGTTACGCTGACGAAGATGCGCGGGACAGCTTATAAAAAAACAATCATAGCCTAGATACATAAGACAAAATATGTATATGATGTATGATTTGTCACAGCATATACAGGAGAATGAGTCAACAACGCCGCCCGAATGGATATTTCCAAAAAAAAGGAACGTTTCAGCAGAATTGGTCCGAATGACGCATGTAACCAAAGTGTACGATATCTTAAGACCAGTCATAGATTTTTATTTTATATATTATACTAGCTGTCCCGCGCAACTTCGTATGCGTAAATTTTCCCCGTTTTTGCAACATTTCTCGTCGCTACTCCGCTCCTATTAGTCGTAGCGCGATGTTATATAGCCTATAGCCTTCCTCGATAAATGGGCTATCCAACAAAAAAAGATTTTTTCAAATCGGACCAGGAACTCCTGAGATTAGCGCGTTTAAACAAACTAACAAACACCGCTTTATAATATTAGTATAGATTTTTCCCCACTGCAAAGAAGGGTTATGTTTTTTCGCGCGTATCTTGCATGTATGTAATATTCTTTATTACCTCATATCTTTCAAACTACAAGACGGATTTAATCAATTATGACGTGTTAGATTTGTCTTGACCACTCAAATGTTCTTAGGTAAGTGACGTTTGAAAAAACAAACATGGCGGCTGTGAGATGTCAAAAACAAGAGGTGTGAAAAATAGTTTTTTCGAATACATTTATATAAATTAAAACAAATCAAAGTAAGTCTTAAAAAAACAACAAAATGACACACACTTCTATCTCAAAATCGTTTCTCTGCAAGTTGAATTTTTGAACATATACGATAGTTTACGTAGGAGCTATCGCAATCTTAGTTCTAGCGTAAACTATCTACTGTCTACGCAAGAAACAAATATCAGGCATACTTTCAAGATATTTGCGCTCAGTCTGGTGCCTCATATACGTGGTCTCTTTCATTAAGTTAGCCGCAGGCTAGCATTCAAGACCAAGACTGTCAACAGTCTCAAAGACGTAAGCCCGAGACACTTCGCTGATTATTCAGCTTCCCTCAGTGATATGTAGTATCTACTCGTATATTACGGCATAGTTTTGCCTAGCTAAAATATGACATCAGAGAATAATGATGATTTCTAAATAGTTATCGCTCGCCGCTATAAACCTGACGACAAATCCCAATTGTAAGTGCAATTGGTGCCGTATATTTTTATCTATAGTTCCCCCCCTATCCGAATAATGCGGCTTAAGAAAGGGTTTTTATACTACTACCGTGCATTTTTTCACAAACCATTAAAGCCAACATCAACCATTTAACTGGATGAGGGGTGGGTGACCCACTTGACTGACCACAAAAATTAGCATTTTAAAGCTTAATATTTCACAAACGGATCCCTAAATCTAAAAATGGTTTTTAACCCCTAAACGTTTTTAAAATATCTATCTAATGACACTCCACGCAATGGGGTAAGTGAGAAAAAAAATCACATCCCCACTTTACATATAGGGGAGGTGCCTACTCTCTCTATTGTTTTTTTGCTAAGCAACGCGAATGGCGATATGTCATCAATGTTTTTATAACACGGTATCACGTAAAACTATCATCCGTAGACCGAGTTTACAGACAATCATTTTATTTTAGTAAATAATTACTTGGCTTCAGAGCTAAAGTCATGGTTCAGTCATCAGCCTATCGCAGTTCACTGCTGGACATAGACCTCTCCAATTGCACGCCACTTTGTTCTATCTTCGGCTTCTCGCATCCAGCTCCTGCCAGCCGTTTTGCGTAAATCATCACTCCACCTGGCCTGAGGGCGTCCTACACTACGTTTGACGAGACGCGGTCTCCATTGTCGCTTGCTAAGTATACATCCGCTATCAAAATTGTCTTTCCCCGGATAGAAAGTTGAACAACTTTTCTAAACGTTTTTTAATTAGATTTAGTAACAAACAATACTTGCCTAACAAAAGGGACGATAAAAAACTTTACCAACAATAGATTGACTTCGACTTCGACACAGTTCTATCTACGATGCCATTGGAATATAGGCTTTATTTAAAAGTGTTAAGGTGGTGAGAATGATGGTAGATGTGGTATGTCTTGCAGTTTAATCAACTCTGCCATTGGAATATAGGTTTTATGTGAATGTGATAAAGTGGTGGTGATAATGGTATGTCTTGCAACATGGACAGTGGAACTGATGCTGAGGTATCTGGTGCAGTAGCGCGGAACTTGGGTGATTGGTGCAAGTTTATTTATAACTGATTGAATTTTGATCACTGTGGTTATTGTCAACGGAGATAAGACTTCATAAATATCTTCGACTTTTTTTAAGATACCATGATTATGTATGAATCGCACTTGCAAATGGTGGTCCCACCTTGCCCAAAACAACATGCCGTATGACTTGTTGATGTGGAAATAACAGAAATAAACTAATCTAGCTGTTTCTACGCCCGTAAGCTGTCTTTTTGTACGTGTGTAGTACGCTGCAGAACTGAATTTGTTAAGATAATAATAATCATAATATCTTGGTCACACAACGCTATCTGATCCAAACTAAGCAGAGCTTGTACTATGGAAACCAGACGATTGATAAACATACTCATATATTTCTAAATACATTCGTATAGGTATCATAGATGAATAACACCCAGACACACAATAAACCGTCGTGCTCATCACACAAAGTTTTATCCTGTGTGGGGTTTAAACCTACGACCTCCGGCTTAGCAGTCAGGGAGATGTTTTTAAGGTCACATACCCCAAAAGGTAAAAATGCGACCTTATTACTAAGACTCCACTCTCAGTATGTCTGTCACCAGACTGTATCTCATGAACCATGATAGCTAGACAGTTGACTTTTTTACAGATGATTTCTGTTGCCGCTATAACAACAGAATAAAATACATAAATTATTGAGTGTGAAATAAACAAATATATGTATAATCGTAACTTTTTTTAAAAATAAGTTATAATATAGTGTCGAATGTACGTTCAATCATAGTAATGGCGCGGTGGGAGTATGCCCGACTGCTACGTAACGTTCCCACACGGAACTTTGTATGATCCACAAATTGTTGTTCCGAGTCTGGGTGTACTTTGCGTCCGTGACTTGTACGTTTGTAAAGTCCCCCGCGACACAGGGCTTGTAACCTACTGCGGGAGTCGTCTCTAAAATGTGTAGATAATGGTACGAAACCCTTCGTTTAATTTATAAGTAGGTTTTTTTGTGATCGATTATTTTACTATTAGAAATACACTAGTGTTGTTTTAAAAGCAATGAAGCGTTTGTTTATCAAACGCCTGCCCACGCTGTCAATCATACCATGTTCATTAGTGCCACAATAGTAGGCTATACCACATAGTACAAAGACAATTAATATAACAATGACACGACAAACTTATCAATCAAAATGATGACGTTGTAACGAACGATTGGGTTATAACCTTGAAATATATGGAGTATGTTTACAAGGTTATTTATTAATTGTTATTTTGTACTCGAGGAAATATTTTGGACTAAGTAATAACTTTCGACTGCCTCTGTGGCGCATCTCGGTGGGAGTGTATCCGACTGCTACGCAAGAGGTCGTGGGTTCGATCCCCACCCAGGATAAAACTTTGTGTGATGAGCACGATGGTTTATTCTGTGTCTGAGTGTTATTTATATATAATATGTATGTATTTAGAAATATATTAGTATGTTTATCAGTTGTCTGGTTTCCATAGTACAAGCTCCGCTTAGTTTGGGATCAGATAGCGTTGTGTGAGCTGTCCCAAGATATTATTATTATTATTTATTCACGATTTCATTTATGTTTTATAATTGTAGGATTGCCCATAGTAATTTTTGATAAAAAGTGCAGGTTCATATTTTTAATATTGTTTTGTTAGGTATAGAATTAAAGAATGGGTTATTAGACAAATGGCATTTCCGAGTCCTTCAAACAAATTTTTGGAAATATTCTACGATCAACAGGATTTTTGGCGCCAACCCCGAACAAATAAACAAACAGACACGAAAAAAACTAAGCATGGCTTTGGATTCAGTAAACCTTTAATAATTAGTCTACCTAGGTTAGTTTTTTTAAATAGTTTCAATGTACAGACACAGCTATTTTACAATTTTATAATAGTACCTACCTATACAATCTATGTTAATATTATAAAGACAAAAAAAAATGTATTTTTGTATTACAAATAAACTCAAAAACTACTGGACTGATTTCAAAAAATCTTTCACTTATAAAAAGCTGCATTATCGGGCAGTAATATAGGCTATATTTTATTCTAAAAAAAATTGAGACCCTTACGAAAACTGCGTTTTAATATAGCTGAGAAAAGTCCGCGCGAAGCCTAGTAGATTGTAAAAAAAATAAACGTCTTGTATGAAAATTGATAGGAATTATAGAAACGTTTACATAGCGTTCATAACTTGCACCAAACCAATTATTTCCAGTCCAAACAGTATCCCGAGTCACGGTGCTATTGACAATAAACCACGAGGCATCACGTCCACAACGAATCACGGGACTGTGAAATCACATTCCCAAGAGAAAGGTTAAGGAATTCTTACACCAACTAGCAATGGCCTTGGGCGCCTACCAGCGTGAAAAGTGGCCTTCAATTCTTGAGTCTACACTGGCATTACCCGTGTTGCTCCTCATGCATCCTCTTTTCTTCACCCCGACTGATAGGAGAACTGTCTCCTATCAGTCGGGGTGAAGAAAAGAGGATGCATTGAAAAAAAAATTTTTTGTTTTTTTTTTTTTCAAAATATAGAATAACACTGGTTTCAAAACCAAACAGGCAAAAAATAAACTTTAAGGACATTTTTTTTTCAATTTTTTTTTTTTGAGAAATAATTTAATTAGGTTGTGTTAGGTTAGGTTATAGATAAGCGTGCAAAGCGCGAATACAAGGATATTTTTTTTCTATGTTTCAAAATTATTTTTTGCCAATTTGCTTTTGAAGCTGATGTTATTCGATATTTTTAAAAAATAAAATATTTTTAGTAGGAGATAGGAGGGTCAAGTTGTACCAAAGGGGGTGCCCTTTGGTACAACTTGACCCTCCTATCTCCTAAAATGGTCTCTAAAACCCGAAGGTATTAAACCCCAAAAAACCCCCATCACATTAATTTCTCCCCTTAAGCTAGAGTAGTAAGCAATAACCACATACACTAAGAAACATAAAAATACTCCTAACCAAACTATATAATAAAGCTATCAAAACATTCCGTAGACAATTTCGAAAAAAATAAACCACTACCATATCAGCAACCCACCAAAAAAAAGCTATTATTAAAATTATTATCTCTCCATAAATATTTAGTCTAACTCCATATAAGACGTCCAAACAAGATAACCGCCAACGCAAGACTAACATAAGGCTGCTATTCTACATACCAAAGATGAGCGAGCTTAGCTGAGCGGTAAGCGAAGTTTAAGCTAACCTTCAAACAATAAGAAAATGATTAGGAAAATGAAACGCCGACTGCTTAAAAATTGATTAATTGAAAAATAATATATGTCATATCACTCCTACGATTGAGACGAATCCTACGACATCTTACATAATGAAATTCGTAAAGCCGTTTGGGCTGTAAAACGTGTCAAAAAATGGCTAAACCTATTGTGGAGGGCAAGGTGTTAAGTCCCTCCAACACAAAGGGCGGATCCTCCGACCAGGCGAGGTGATCATGCCTGGCGGGCCGCGGCCCAACGGTTAACGTTGGGAACTTGTATATATAGTTAGCAGCTGTGAAAACTTCTATATCGCGATTTAGGATTTGACGCGAGCTGTTAATTTATTTATATATGTGGGTACCGCCACACTATAAATATTCTTCTAATAACTCCTGCAATAGGACGCAGTCTCTGTGTCGCTGTGAATGTTACCAGACTCGGAAACAACATTTATGAGTTCCGCAAACCTCTGTGATGAAACCGAACCCACAACCTCTTAGACATCAGTCATCATACGCAATCTTACTGCACTACCGAGGCAGTCATTATCATATATATTTAAGACTAGCTGACCCGCGCAACTTCGCCTACGTAAATTTTCCCAGTTTTTGCAACAAAATAATTTTTCAATTCGGACCAGTAAGTTCCTGAGATTATCGCGTTTTATTAGTATACACTCGCGAGCAAAAGTATGGAATCACTTGATTGAATTTGATTCCGCGCGATCTTGAGTACTTAATAACTAAATAATAATAATAAAAATGATATCATTTTAAAGGTTAAAATGTAGTCTTAAAATTGATACCAAATTCATTCAAATCGCTTCATTATTTGTGGAGCTATCTTGGATTAAGTGAAGGAGGTAGGAATAGGCAAGGATAATGGAAAAATAATGAATGAAGAAAACAACAAAAATTAATTAATAAAAGTTTAATTTCGCTTAAAAACTTAATGTCAATACTTAGTGTTCCCCCCCCTCGCCCTAATGACAGCTCGGAGACGGTTCTTCATGGACTTGATGAACTTCTGTATGGTATCTTGTGGGATACCTTCCCACTCTTCAATCAAAGCCGTTTTGAGCTCATGTGTGTTTGAAGGAGTAGGATTTCTGGATCGAACCCTCCTCTTTAGTTCATCCCACACGTGCTCTATTGGATTCATGTCCGGGCTAAGCGCTGGCCAGTCCAATGTGGCGATACCGACTTCCTCTAGGTATTCGGTTGTGGCACGAGAAGTGTGACAACGAGCGTTATCGTGCATGAGGACGAAGTCATCACCGATATATCCCGCATAGGGAACGACATGTTCCAGCAGAATATCGGTAATGTACCGGTCTGAAGTTAGACCGCCTCCTCGTCCCCCGCCAGGCACGAAAACAAGCTCCGTTTTACCGTCGAAAGAAATGCCGGCCCACATCATACAAGAACCGCCTCCATAAGCCACTGTCTCAGCGAAACAGCACTGCGCAAATCGCTCCCCAGGCCTCCTGTAGACCCGACCTCTTCGATCGTTGCCGTGCAAACACATTCTGGACTCGTCCGAGAACAGTACACGGCTCCATTCCTCAACCTCCCAATCAAGGTGGGAACGAGCGAATCGAAGGCGGGCTTGTCGATGAGCTGCCGTCAGTTTAGGGCCTGTGGCAGGCCTTCTTGGGGTTAAATTAGCTTGCTTGAGTCTCCGACGAACTGTCCACTCGCTAACAGCGACCCCGCGAACATTTCGGAGCTCCTGTTGGACGTCAACACCAGTCAAATGCCGATTTCGGAGAGAAGTTGACACGATAAAGCGGTCATCCCTCTCCGATGTGCACCGGCGTCGTCCAGATCTTGGTCTCGGGACAAAGCCACCAGTCTCCAGAAAGCGTTTGTAGACTTTCGAAACACAAGACTGACTTATGTGGAGCTGACGTCCGACAGCCCGCTGGCTAAGCCCTTCTTGCAATAGGGCGACGATTTGGGCGGCTTCTGTAGGTGTTGTATCCATTGTCTTCGAAGTTCAAGGGTCCAAAGTTGCGGAGATGTGTACCGGTCAACGTGTGAAAGCTAACTGATAAAAAAAACCGATAACACGTGCTTTTATAGGGGATGAAGGGCGCGCAACTCGCGACGGGTCAAACAATTGAAACGTATCTTTTTTCGTACTTCTTCACGTAGCCCGGGATAACTTCTTAAGTACTGGCGTTATTTGAATGATTTTGGTATCAATTTAAAGTTAATTAATGAACCTTTAAAATGGCATCATTTTTATTATTATTATTTAGTTATTAAGTACTCAAGATCGCGCGGAATCAAATTCAAGCAAGTGATTCCATACTTTTGCTCGCGAGTGTAGATATTAGTTCCACCACGCTTAGCTCATCTCAGTTGGAAACGCAGCCTAACAACGCTTTCTCAGTTTTAAACTGACATTCGAAATTCGAACTACCCACATGAAACAAATAAAGCGATGCGTGGGCGCACTTTAGCGCCATACATGACGGTTTTGGTTCGTTTGACGTGGATCATTTGTTATTCGTATTTTGAACTGTTATTAACCGTTTTGGTGGAAAACTTTTCAAAAACGTATGTCAATGACCTTGGCTATCGGTAGATCAAATACTTCTACAATCTACTACAGTAATAGATAAAGAATTTAGTTTTGGGAGAGATTTGACCCCGGAGGGGGTAGATAATATCTACCCCCTTCGGGGTCTACGTTCGTAACTCACTAATTTCATTTGTATAATCCTTAACTTGTATATTTCTAATATTAAGTAGGATAAAACAAATTTGTGTGTTAATCTATACTAATATTATAAAGCGGAAGAGTTTGTTTGTTTGCTTTGTTTGTTTGTTTGTTTAAACGCGCTAATCTCAGGAACTACTGGTCCGATTTGAATAATTATTTTTTTTTGTTTGATAGCCCATTTATCGAGGAAGGCTATAGGCTATATAACATCGCGCTACGACTAATAGGAGCAGGGTAGCGACGAGAAATATTGCAAAAACGGGGAAAATATACGCATACGAAGTTGCGCGGGACAGCTAGTCTATATTAATATTATAAAGCTGAAGAGTTTGTTTGTTTGTTTGAACCCGGTAATCTCAGGAACTACTGGTCCGAATTGAAAAAATATTTTTCTGTTGTGTAGCCCATTTATCGACGAAGGCTATAGACTATATAACATTACGCTACGACCAATAGGAGCGGAGCAGCAATGAAAAATGTTGCAAAAACGGGGAAAATCGACGCATACGAAGTTGCGCGGGACAGCTACTCGATTAATATGGCTTAAGGCTGATGGCTCCACTTCTCTGCATTGTTATATCTTTCAAATATAAGAAGAAAAAAGAACATTAATACATTTCATAAATTCCTTTGTGGTAATCGAATCCACAACCTTTTATAGAGCTGTTGTACACACACCCAATGTTTCACCAAGGCAGTCCGTCAATTTACCGTTCCCTTAAAGAAAAAAAATGAACTGTAGTCTCATTTTAATTACGAGGCTACAAACTATTTACACCTGCTTACCCTATTAAGGCTCTTAAGTCGTACGAACATAAATTCCTTGAAAAAAATAACCCGTAGGCTTGCGAACGCGCTTGTTTTTAATTGGTGATGTTTGCGTTTAAAAGCCTTGAATTTAAACATTGTATTAAAAAAAATCTATAAAAATCCTGTCTTGCTGAGTGACTGATTCGTAATTGAGAGCCTAAAATACTGAAGCTATATATGATACTAGATTATATGATACTAGCTGTCCCGCGAAACTTCGTCTGCGTAAACTTTCCCCGTTTTTGCAACATTTCTCATTGCTGCTCCGTCCTATTGGTCGTAGCGTGATGTTATATAGCCTATAGCCTTCCTAGCTAGTCGTACATAAGTAACTGTATAATAAGTAAATATAAACGTATACAGCAAACACATAAGGGGTTTAATGTTTCTGGTCGTCAATTCTTGTAGTCTTTGGAGCAAGATTAAAAAACAAAAATGACTTCATCCACACGTTAGTTAACAATATTTAATCCACCATAAAGTAATTAACTACAGGTACGTGGGAACTACACCAGTACCGTTGCACATTGTTCTGGTTGCCCACGACACCGTGAAGATACCAATACACCTGTTATTATATAATTTGTGACGATTGAAAAATGTATAAAGAGGTAGGTGAATGACCTATCACCTGCCAGCCAGGGTGGCTGTATGGGCTGTTAGCGGCTCAGTATTCGAATTAATCTTATGGTAATCGATCATATGAACGCCTATACCTCGAGTAAGGTGATGTCCGCCAACAGTTCTAATCATTTCGATTCCACAAATACCACTGCATCACTGACACTATTTTGCACGCACGAGTATAAAAATAGCGACGCTATCGTAAGACGTGTTGTCGCTACGTCCGCTGGATTAAGACTGCCGAATGAGGCTCACTGCCAAACTCCCGCCATTTTAAATGTAAACGACAAACTAATTTCACGCCACCATGGCAGCCTTGTTCAAAATGAGTCAATAGATTTGCTATTTAATCAAAACAAATGTTAGGCCAACGGAAATCAATTAGCGATTTAATAATTCTCCGACATGTATATATATAGTATCCAACTATACAATAAAAATAAGTTTATATAAAAATATCTTTAATCAAGCTTTAAAAAAGTACTTCTCAAAACGAACTAATCGAGCCCAAACTCAATGTATTTATCTTTTTTAGTTAATAAGTTATTGTGGCCGTCTTCCGGCACCATCATCAGAACAGTTAAATGAAATACAATCATTGCATTTTCGAAATATAGAAAAAATTTAAGTCCAGACCCTGGAATCGAAACCGAGACTTCCGTATGCCAAACTAGGGTCTGAACCAAACCATCTAACCGGGATTATGTTACTAAACCTCAAATTCTCCTTTAGTCCTTTTGAGCATCAGCCCCCCAACAATGTTGTTACCGGGGTCACCTAAGACAAGCTACGCCACTGTATTCTAGAGTAAATTACTCGTAATATAGTGATTATATCAGAGGCAGAAGTTTTATAAACCAGTCAGTGCCTAAGACTTATAAATATCGATGACACTGCGTCATATTACTACGTCTCGTAATTGTATAAATTGTCTTGCGCCGGCGCATAACCAATACGCGAATTGATCATGTACAATGGAACTGTAAAAGCAAATTGATGAGTTTATATGTTGATATTCAATTCAATCGCATAGGACTTCAATTCAGTTATAAAATGTTGCAATACAAGCACCTAAAAACAATATTTCTTTTATCTTTTATTAGGTGACCCGCGCAACTTCGTCTGCGTAATTTTTTCCCCGTTTTTGCAACATTTCTCATTGCTGCTTCGCTCCTATTGGTCGCAGCGTGATGTTATGTAGCCTATAATAATTTTATAATGTAAAAAAACCATGTCCAGCAAGACATAATTTTGTATCGGTTTACTTCTGAATAATTTTAAGCCTTCGCCTCTGCTGTTAATGTTCTTCTAAAGATTTCAGACAAGATAGCCAATTTCATTAGAGACTGGAAAACTACGCAGTAGATATTATAGTGCACTCCTTATTCCCTTACTCTCATACTGACATGACCAGAGAGAGATAGCTAAAGAAAAAACTGAGAAAATACAATTTAAAAAAAAAATATTACTCATCTATAAACATTGCATTAATTCACTGATCTCTCTATCACCTTAAAAACCACTGATTTCCTTACAAAAGTGAGTCACAAAAACCATAATTACTCTTTCAACCAAAGTTGCCATCACAAAAAAGGAAATTCAACGCAATTCCGCTCCGTGCTGAAATTCAGCCACTTTAAACAAAAAAGCTAAGAGCACCGACATCGTTCGGAAACTGTCTCATAGTGGGAACTCTAATTGGTTCGTTTTGAAACTTTAGTGGCAGACCGACTATTTGAAATAAAAATACCACGACAGAAAAGTAAAAAGCAGGAATTTGAAGAAGAGAAAATTGTACAATTCCATCTCACACATTAAGGAAGGATTTTTTGATATTTTACAGACCGACTATTTGCAATAAAATTACTTTTCAGAGAGAAAATACTTTTCAAAAATGTTAAAATTAGAATAAATTCTATTGTAAACCGTATTGCAACGGCCGTGGTCACGGGTAGACCCGAGTCTACCCGTGACCACGGCCGTTGCAATACAAAACCGTTGGTCGAAACATCGGGCAATAAACAAAGGTATTTAGCCTTAAAATAAAATATTTACGTGATTAAGACCCGTAGCTTATAAAATTCTATAATGTGTACAAATCGCGAAAGTTTACGAACATATATTGTATTTACACACTTCAAACAATCGACAAAGTGTATAAACTTGTCATAATCCAACATAACCTAATGTTATAAATCTGTTATAAATCAGATTTTTTTTAAGGTTGGATGGATATTTCTTATGCGCTTATTACACTACACTGAATCACGGACCCAAAACCCTTAAAAAGAGTGGTGTACTAAGAGTTAGGGCGCTAATTCTCTAACACATTTTCAAGGCTACCTCGATTTAGGGTAGTGTAAGAGCCGTTATATTCCTTATCGTAAAATCTACTGCATGGCTTTGCAGCTATGTAGTTTATACAAGAATTGTATATTGACTGCCTCAGTGGCGCGGTGGGAGTGTATCCGACTGCTACGCAAGAGGTCGTGGGTTCGATCCCCACCCAGGATAAGACTTTGTGTGATGAGCACGATGGTTTATTCTGTGTCGGGGTGTTATTAGGTGTTTTTAGAAATATATATAAAAATATATAAGTATGTTTATCAGTTGTCTGATTTCCAAAGTACAAGCTCTGCTTAGTTTGGAATCGAATAGCGTTGTGTGAGTTGTTCCAAGATATTATATTATATCTATAAGTATAAACAAAAATGAATTCCCAAAGCTCAAAACTCGAGGACTAAGATTACTTTTTAAACGACTTCAAAAAGGAGGAAGTTCTCAATTCATAATAGACGGATTTTCAAATTATTTTTTTTTGTTCGAAAAAGATTTAAAACGAAATGATCCCATATACATTTTGTAATCGACAGACAACGAAACTCGCGAAAATAAATGCCCGCAAATTAAAGTCAGTCAGATGTTTGTGTGTAAAAAAGTTTTTATTCAAATATCCGGTGAAGTTAAAATAAGGTTAAATCGATATAAATTGAGGGGAATTAAACCAGAGTTCCAAATTTCAAACAAACGTAATATGGCTACAACCTTGCATTAAGTATATTATCAACAAGATACGCACGAAAAACATAACCCTATTTTACAGTCGGGTAAAAATTACATGCATTTTTTCTACCCCATATAGATAATAAGCCATAACGGGGTCAGCAAACTTCCTAATGGTAATAGCATTCTTGCAACCTCGTGGTAAGAATGCTCGCAATGTTAATGGCATATTGCTAGTTCTATCAACGCCATGACGTCCCGACACAATGGTATTTCATGTCTTTATATAGTTATAGTTGTAGAATGTCATAATGTGCACTTTTTATAAATTTATTAGGTTTTGTACGAGTTTGTACGCTTGGAATTGCGTTGTAGGTTTCGTATCGGCCACATTATGAAATTATCAATTCTGTTATTTGACCACGATACTGTAAGAGACCAAACTGTAGTAAATCTTAAGAATTTCCAGTAAAACTTAAGATTTACCAACTCTTAACAGTAAAATTCCAAAAAGATCTTTGATCATCATCTATTTCGAACTTTTACCACTATTTACATATTGAATTATTAAAACAAAAAACCCGATAGCTTAAAATTAATACCTGATATATTTAGGCACCAAATATCCGCTATTTTTTTTTAAATTTTGATTTATCTGCCCAGTGTCACTCTCACAACTGAGACGAATGTAATGATACCTCTCAAACTAAAACCCATTAAGCTAATTAGGCATTAGAGCGAGCCAAAGAAATATACATACATACATACTATCAAACACTCGAAAAACTTAACCCTCCTTCTTCCCCAGTTGGGTAAAAAGACATATCACAACGTGTTCGACGTATTTTCGTCTTGTACTCGTAATAATTTTTGTTTAGTAAAACTTAAAGTTGGTTTCGGGCACTCGCAGTATACTCATAGTTTGTATTTTAGTTTTTCGAGTACTTGTCAGCTGCTGAATTAAGAAATTGACATTTACCAACCATCACTGGTAAAAACTGTTAGTACTAAATTCTGCTGGTAAAAGCTCGAAAGACATACATTTACCAATGAATATCGGTAAATACTAGGAATTACCAGTAAATTTTAAAATTAACCAGGATTAATCAATCTTTAACATTAACATTTCACAAAACGTGATTTCTACTAGTTTTTTTAAGCTTAAAAAATACATTAGTTCTATAAAAGTATAGATAATGGTGAGCAGTTCACTATTACTAAAATTACATTACTTTCACTTGATAGCATAACCTTCTTTTGTTCAAAGGTGAAAGGATCATCGGTAATGGACTTTTTGTTTTCAATATTTTGATTTGAAAGTATACTGTCGGACATATTGGAAATTGGAAATAACAATTGGTCGGTTGTTTATTTGTTGTGTAATGTTCGTTTGTGATTGTTGTGATTGTTTTGAATGTATAATTTAGAAAATTTGAAATTGTAGTTCGGAAATTATTCAGCCCCAGCTACCCTAGAAATGGTTAAAATAGTTTAGAAACTATTTCCCGCCGGTTTTTAACAGGAAATTTGAAATTGTAGTTCATATGGAAATGATTCAGTCCTAGCTTCCCTAGAAATGGTTTAAATAGTTTAGAAACTATTTCACGCCGGTTTTTAATATTCTAACTATCGATCGATTTGGTTACCAAAGATATAAGCTCCATGTAAAATATGTCAAAATTCTATTTATGTAGCAATCAAATCCATCGATAGATAGATTATTGAAAACGCCCGTTAATTAGAAACTTTTACTTTGATTTGAGATTACCCAGCGTATTTTTTACGCGCGTTAAAAATCCGGCGACCCGATATCGATGTGATTATGAGATCTATTCCCAACACTTAGGGTTAAAAATACAACACTGTGCGATAAAAATACGTCGCATTAAAGTGTGAATGTGTACTTGAGAACACATTTGTTCTATTTAAGTGATTTTTTTATGCTTACTTATTTCATCGAATTATTATAAAATCTACTTAAGTGTGGTTTCGATTTTCCGTTTATCATTTAAAATTTCAACCCTCATTTAAACCCCTAAGAGGTGATTTTGCAAAAACGCTGAAACACGTTTTTAAGCTATTGCATAGCTTCTATCGCGGGCCTTGAGCGCAGGGACCGAATCCAGAAATTCCGTAACGAAAAAACCTCACGCTCCCCACTCCGACGGGCACAGCGGTGATATTTTTTAGTTTTGCCATCTATCGATGAATGAAACTTTTTATGACTTTTTTTAAAATTAAAAAAAATAAAATTTAAAGAAAAAAAAAATTTAAAACATTTTGTTATAATTAAAAATTTTTTTTTTTTTTAATTCTTTTTTTTGTAATTTAAAAATAAAATTAAAGAAAAAAAAATTAAAACATTATTTTTTAATTGCTTAATTTGATAAAAATGCTATGCAATAGCTTTACCGCGGCAGTCCCCGAGTGCTACACATTTTTTAGTTTTTTGTTCTTTACACTCTGACAGATCTTACTTCAAAACTGCTGGAGCTTCATACAAACTTTCAACCCATATTTCACTCCTTAAGGGGACAAATTTAAAAAAATCCTTCCTTAGTGTATGTTTGTCTGAACTGCAAAAACTTCATGTTTGTAGCCCCGTTTTGGTTTTGCGTTGATGAATCAGTCAGTGAGGACAAGTAATTATATGGAGTATGTATCTATGCCTTTATCTGTACATATATGTGTGTGTCTAACTTACATAGCCCTGATTACACTACGACATATCAAAACCGCAATGTAGGTAGGTTATTTTATATGTAGGTATGTAATAAATATATTGTCTGTATGTTGACTCATATTAACTATAATTTGTTTTTATCTACAATGCTTAGTTTAATAAAAGGAAAAAATGCAAATGAGTGATATTTCCGTTGGTATTTAACTAAACGGTATATAGATGTATTTTTAGAAAATAATAGGAAATAGTCTGTTTTAAATATGATTAATTTGTTTTTAAATTTTCATGATTTTCGAAAAAGTCGACCCGTGACCAAGATCGGTGCAATTCAATCGAAACATTGGGTAAAGGGGTTTTTTCGCGAGCGACGTACGTATGAAGGTTAGGGTCCATAAATTACGTGAGGTGATTTTGGGGGATTTTGAATCCCCCCTCCCTAATCTCACGTTATCACGAGAGGGGTCACAGACCTATGTCAAAATTATAAACCCCCCCCCCCCCCCATGTGAGATTTGGAAAGATTCGGCTCTTACCCCCGCCCTCCTAAATACTTCACGTAATTAATGGACCTTACTCTTACCTTGTATACTCTCGATATTTAATGTATTGTAAATTGCCATTGATGAAGTAAAAATATCGCAAAAAAATTAAATCAATAAAATTTAACATAAAGTGGTTCATTACTGTAATGGGGATTATAAAAGTAAATTGTGAAAGTTTACGTTTCCTGTTGAACGATACGATGTTCAGTTGTGTGTGAAAAAATACAATAAAAAGTTTTGTAAGTACTTAATCAAATTGTTATTGATTTTATTATTGGTGATATCACAAAAACGGTTAATTGTGAGAATTGATCATTTGATTCATTTGCTCGAAAAATATACTTAAGTAATACCCTTTAAAAAATACTATAATCTACTTTGTATACCAGATAGTAAAGAGGTAGATTGAATGAGTGACAAAAGATATACATAAAATTTCAAATACATACCTTTATTTCGTAAAAATTAATGATTGTTTGAAAACGTCAAATTAATACATACTAAAAGAAAAATACAATAATGATATGTTTAATAAAAAAAAGAAAATGAATTTCGACCACTCTTTTAAAATCATCAAGTTTTTCTGTGCAGAAATAATTTTATTATGGATTGGCATATATAATTAAGCCCTAATGAAAATAAGATTAAAAACAAAAAAAATATTTTTAATTGATTAAGCTTAACGGGCATATGTATTTATGTGAAATAGAAAACTCTTAATACGACGACTTAAATATTCGTTTTTCTTATTTGGCAAACTAAAAATAAAAAAATTCTCGTCAGTTTACTCAATATTCGTGATCTTTTATAACTTTTATTATTTTTGAAAAAGGTAGATTCAAACAAAAGCATATTGGTTATCTATTTTTTTTATATTAACTGTGAAACAATTTAATAGGTACCTACTTCACTGATAATATATCGGAAAATACGGCTAAACAAAAATATTCTTATAATTTTTTTCTGGACAAATCTTATCTAACAAACCATCTAATTAACCAAGCTTTGACTTTGTGTTAAAACGTCACTTAATCATTTAATATCATATCTTTCAATAACAAACATCTCAAATAATCAATTCTTCCAATCAAACCACGATCTTCAAAAAGCACCACATCTCATTTTTTTACCTTTCAAAATATCACATAAAAAGTTACCAGCACAAAAAAAAAAAAAAACAAATTAAAAACTTCACACTAAGAAACGCATTATAACCATTTCATCACAAATCAATCTTAATAACAAAGATATCACTTTACTATATCACTCACAAAGAATAAAAAAAAAAACCAAAATTCGTCAATACGGGTGCGCCCGCGCAAGGTCTCCGCGCAACTGATGCAGCGCGCGGGAAAATTGTAAACATCGCGGGGGAAAGGGACGGATGTATACCGGATGAAAGAGATAGATAGTGATTTGTTTATGTCTCGTCGAAATTGTTTTTGTTAGTTAGGGTACGGTATAGATTAAGTTATGAGTAAGAGGCGTCAAAGCTTATTTAAATGGATTGTAAAGTTTTATGTCAGTTTGTCAATATCGGTAACAACTTACGAAAGAGGTTCTGTACTTCGGAGAAAGCAATATCATCGCACTTCGTATTTGGGAGAAGTAACAATTCTAAAGACAGTTCAATATTGACCGGACAGTTATTATGCATAAAGCACCGAGTAGCGGTCTATGCTGTTACTACAAGAACTCTACAATTTGTTTCTTCTTTAGATTCAGTCCAGTCAGATTACTGAGTTTAAGACAAGCTGGTCTGTAATTAAAACTAGTCTCAGAAAAGCAGAATAAAATCTACCATAAACCATTGTTCTTCATATAAAAATACGCACGATTATTTTTCAAACAAAAGATCAACGGAAAGCGGACATTTAATGGCTCAACTCAAATATGAAAGGAACAAAACCGCAGTTAACCCGGTGCACAGTGCAAACTTTTGAAACCGAAAAACTGCTGACATGTGGTTCACTACTCAAAAGCTTTCATTAATATTTGGACAACGTATAAAAGTGTTAAAACTGTTAAAATAATTCAGCTTTAACTCTTTAAACTTACAAAGCAAAATACTACGTTTGTGAAGTCAAGATTCTACATGTATGTAGTGCCTATTCGCAAGCAATAGATGAAGCAGGAGAAAAGAACAAGGCAATAAAAACTCGCGGTAACTTTTTCAAATTGCCAATGTTTACAATGTTTGTTTGTTTATAAACTGTATATGAAGGTACTAGTATAGTATTATATTATCTGTGATGTAGGTAAAGTGCTGCCACCATTATGTTAAACATATATTATATAATGTCTCTAGATTCCTAATCCAGCATCTAAAACTGAAGCAAAGAACTAAGCTAGTAAAAAGCCGCCATCAGATGTTTTAGCCATAGATATTCTAGCGCGCCATTTTCAACGAGTGTCAAACGTCAAAAATAGTAGCTTCATTTTTTTATAGGCTTACTGAGGGAATGCTCCATCTAGACATTATATAATCAAAGTTAAGCGCCTATGCTATAGTAAATCTGAAGAGTATATAGTAAAAACTTCTCCTGATGTAGTCTAACTTATGCTAGCTCTTCACTCGTGTTAATTTTTAAAAGAGCTCGAGATTCTTAAAATCCTGGAGAAACTTCTCTACACAATTTCACGTTTTTAAGGCCAAGGGTTTAGGCTAGGTGATGGTAAGTGAATGACAACTAGGAACAAGAAATAGGTTATGAGAGTGATGACTTACAGCAAATACCGGAATAACTCAAGGGAAAATTAATATCAAGCACATCACCGAATGCAAATTACGCTGACTCACTCCTATGTTTTAGTTTATATCTCTGGTGTTTTATAAGCTAGGACAACGTTTAATACACTAAAACCTTCCCAGAAAAATATGGAGTCAAATAGCGAAATATTTCGAGAAATTTGTGAACATACATACATACATACAGGTGAAACATAGAACCACGTTTTTAAAAAAGGACTTAAACATACACACATATTTAAGTCACAAAGTTACAATTAGAGTTTTTCCAAATCGCTGTGACATTTTTAAATGACAGTTCTCGTCGTAGGCATAATACCATAGTTGCCAATGCTCCCTCTATATCGAGTGGGTATTTAATCATATTCTCGTATGTTTACACGTAGTGACAATGGCCTGTATATTGAGACGAATCTGTTAGAGGATGCAGCTGACATATGAGATTTATTTATTGTAACAGTGCCTGTTTGGAGTTGTAATTGTAACCCTTTACTAGGAATCGAGTTTGTTTTCATCTGTGCGTCACATATTCTCCATAATAATAATGTTTTCATTTCTTATGAAGTTATGACCGTTTAATCTTACTAAAAATGTAAAAATCTATACTAATGTTATAAAGCTGAAAAGTTTGTTTGTTTGAACGCGGTAATCTCAGGAACTACTGGTCCGAATTGAAAAATTCTTTCTTAGTTGGATAGCCCATTTATCGAGGAAGGCTATAGGCTATATAACATCACGCTACGACCAATAGGAGCGGAGCAGCAATGAGAAATGTTGCAAAAACGGGGAACGCAGACGTAGTTGCGCGGGACATCTAGTAAAAACTAAAACGGGTTGAACTCCGGGAGTGCCGGTAGAAGTGAAAACTTAAACATTTACTTTGTGCAATTTTTAATATTTTGGAATGGTTAGGAAATATTTTATAATTTATGTGGTTAAATACAATATTCATCTATTGCGCTATCGCACACAACGTCGAGCGCCGCAATCTTTTATTTTTTTTATTTAAAAAAAAACGACTCCCGCTTTAGGCTACAAGCCCTGTGTCGCGGGGGACTTAACAAACAATTCACGGACACAAAGTTCACCCAGACTCGGAACAACAATTTGTGGATCACAAAAAGTGGTGTCCCGTGTGGGAACCGAACCCACGACCTCTTGCGTAGCAGTCGGACACACTCCCATCGCACCACAGAGGCCGCCACATATTGTATATTGTATTAATCTTTGTTTAAAACTAAATCAATGGTCTCTATATCTATCTACATTTAGTTATTATCGATGGCACGTTCAACAATCTTGTTTTATGTAAATTCCAAGTTGAACGATTTGTTCCGCCAATTTAAGCGATACGGTCTTCAGTGCCGCAGTCTGGGTAATTAGTTAGCTGTTGCGTTTATGTTGGGGAAACATTGTATTGGATAGGTAATAGGAATGGTCTCCGAAGTCGGTCACGACGGCTTATCTCATCAGAAACTACAATTTAAGTAATTTTTAACTCAGTCCAGTCAGTCCTGCCCCTAATCTCTTTCAATCTGAGCGTACTTGTCGCTCACTGCACGCAAGACCGTCATAATTCAAAATCTTGATTTTTTGCGAAAATATGAAAAATACAATGTTGGACAAGTATATTTTTATAGTTCGTAAAATATAGCTTGATACCTGTGACTCTAGAGACTACGTTTAAAAGACTGCTACAATAAATTTGTTGTTGGAAAAGTTTTAATTTTTTAAATATTAATAAGACATTTGTATAGAAATCTAGAACACTTTTTTCAAATAGAACTTGTTATCAAGGAGATACTAGTATAAACAAAGGTAATTTAAAATATTTATTATATTTTATTATTTATATTTTTTTGTTAGCTTACTTCGTAAACTCTTTTCGCAGCCTGGTAGGGATGTGTAATCGACTGGCCAGCGAATATCGATAAAATAAATGTATGACAATTTCATTAATATAAATTGTAAAAATGATTATATCTAATCGTTTTTTCACAACGAATTCGTATTTTTTTAGTCTTGCAATACCTACTGCTTTCGCATGCAGCGATCAAGCGGGCGCCATCTTTTTTGAGTCAGTACGAGTACTACGAGTGCCCACGCCTTGTATACGCTACCGCTACGTGATTAATATTGTTTTGTCGTTATTACTGTTGCTTTGTTAAGTTTTGTTGTTATTTCTAGTTATTTGTTTTTTTTTGCACCACAATGCCGAAAAGAACAAAAAAAACTGTTTTGAATAGCGAAAGTCGCGAGTTTGTGATTCGTTTGCGTGAGTATTTTGAGCGCGAGAATCAAAATGGCGGACCGCTACTACCGTTGGAGCAAGTGTGCAATAGAGTTGCTGACGCTCTTGGTATCGGACGAGCTACAGTGTCTCGAATTAGCAAAGAAAAGTATGGAGAATCGTCAAAGGAGATGGTGGCCGAAGATGAGGGAGGTAAAATATTATCGACTCCTAATAAAAAAAGGAAGAGAGTTTCGCCAGTCACCGAAATTGACGACTTTGATGCTGCCGCAATTCGAAATCATATATATGCGTATTACGCACGTGGTGAATTTCCCACGTTAAAAAAAGTATCCGTTTCGCTTAAAGACGCGGATTTATTTAAAGGAAGTCCACCATCGTTGTCCAAAATATTGAAAAAAATCGGCTTTGCTTATAAGAAAAGCGATAAAAGAAAAATTTTAATGGAGCGAACAGACATTGCTTTGACCCGAATTGACTTTTTGCGCAAAGTCAAAAATATAACAGATTGGAATAAAGTGGTTTTTCTTGATGAAACATGGCTCAACGCAAACCACACTGTTTCAAGATCGTGGACAGACGATAAAGCGGAGTCTACCACCAAGGTGCCCGAAGGCAAAGGACAAAGATTAATAATTACTCATGCGGGGACATCGTCTGGTTTTGTGCCCAATTGTTTACTGGCGTTTAAATCAGTAAAAACAACAGAGTACCATGAAGAAATGGATTTTACAAAATTTAAGGAGTGGTTTCTAACTCTTCTAAATAATTTGAGTGAACCACATTTTATTCTGATGGACAACGCTCCGTATCATTCAGTACAAAAAGATAAGGCGCCTACGACAAGCAATCGTAAAATTGAAATTATTACTTGGCTGCAAAACAAAGGAGTAAAAGCCGACAACAGCATGCTCAAGAAAGAATTGCTAAGATTAGTAAGCATTCATAAGCCCCCCACTCCAAGATATATTATAGACGAAATTGCAAAGGAAATGGGCCACACCGTCATCCGTTTACCACCATATCATTGCCATTACAATGCAATAGAACTAATCTGGGCTCAAGTCAAAAACAAGTCAAAAAAAACATATATAAAAAGCTTACAAAGAATGTAGTAGGTTTTTTGTTTGATCGAATACCTTTTTTTTCTAGGTTACGCTGCCAGACATAATGTAGCACCGCCTTTCACAGCGAACAAAATGTTGACATTACTACATGATGCTTGTGTACATGTAAATGCTGATGATTGGAAAAAGGTAGTTGAGAAGACAAAAAATGTGATTCAAAAAGATTGGGAGCGCGATATTCAATTTGACAACATATGCGATCAAGAATTAATTATTAATCTACAGGACTGTTCCAGTGATGAATCAGAATTCGACTTGGAAGTTGATCTCGGCTGTACACCATTTGACAATTAAACTTTTAAATACCTTCAAATTCATCTTTCATTTCCTTTTTTCTTTCTTTCAATATCGTTAAAATGTATTTTTTTTAATAAACTCATTCCATATAAATATCGATAAAATACGAAAGACGTCCCATACCTATTACATGTCATTCTGACAAACGTCACAGGTATCAAGCTATATTTTACGAACTATAGTACCATAATGACAAACACGATATGTCACTTGTGGTCGCTAGATGGCGTTAAGATCGTAATCACACACTGTTTGGGAGTTGTAAAAATGGCGGCAAACTAACCGGCCATTATTTTGTACAGCTATGTGAACAATAAATATCTATAATAATATTATAAAGCGGAAGAGTTTGTTTGTTTGTTTGTTCAAACGCGCTAATCTCAGGAACTACTGGTCCGATTTGAAAAATCTTTTTTTTGTTGGATAGCCCATTTATCGAGGAAGGCTATAGGCTATATAACATCGCGCTATGACTAATAGGAGCGGAGAAGCGACGAGAAATGTTTCAAAAACGGGGAAAAATTACGCATACGAAGTTGCGCGGGACAGCTAGTATAACATAATTTGATGCTATGATTTTAAGCACTAATAACCAACACAAGCATTCCAAAAAGGTTTAACCTATTTGTGTTTATTTTTTTGTGAATATAACGAATTGAAAGTTTAAATTGGCCTCCTGTAAAATGACTGTTTTTTAGTTATGATGTTACTGCAATAAGTGAACGTTGTGTCTGCGCAGCGCTTACCCTTGTGCACTATAATATCTCCTGCGTAGATGGCTAGTCTCTGATGTGATAACCGTAACCTACATCGGTTAGTAGACAATTATTATTATTAATTTTTAGTAAGATTAAACGGTTTCAAGGGGGCATTACACTGAGAGAATTATTTATTTAGCGCTACGTACACAGCGAAACGATCGCCGGCCTCGCTTTTCCGCACACAACCATTACTTCACAGTGCGCAGGAGCGCAGGTCAAAAGAAAGTAGAATATTTGTTCGTACATATGTTACGAGGGTGGATCGAAATATTCGCGGCCTACCACATAAATACTTGACTTATTTTAATGTAACTGACCTCATTCGATTTGTTTACTCTCTGGTTGTCACATTGTAAAATTCTGTCACAATAGCATTATCTGTTTTTAAATTAGACTGAATTTTGTGAGCCTAAGTGCAGCGTTTTTAAAGAATGGAGAAAATTGAGCAACGTGCGGTCATCAAATACCTGTTTAAAAAAAAACTGACTCCAAAAGAGATTCACGAAGATATGTCAACAACATTGGGGGAATCTGCTCCATCGTATACGACTGTGAAAAAGTGGGTTGCAGAATTTAAACGCGAACGAGAGAGTATTGAAGATGACCCTCGCTCCGGCCGGCCTACGACGTCTACGACTGAAGAAAACATTGGGAAAATCTGTGATCTGATATTGGCAGATCGGAGATTGACCATCAGGGAGATTGCTGACACTATTGGCATCTCATATGAACGAACACAAAACATCATAGTCAATGAACTTGGATTTTCTAAGGTTTCTGCGCGGTGGGTCCCCAGATTGCTTTCAGTTGAACAAAAACGAATACGGCTCACGATTTCTCGCGACAGTTTGGAAATGTTTGAGACTGATCCACAAGATTTTTTGGACAGATTTGTTACAATGGATGAAACCTGGGTACACCACTACACCCCAGAGTCAAAACAGCAATCCAAGCAGTGGAAAAAACCTGATGAACCGACTCCAAAAAAAGCCAAAACAATTTTGTCAGCTGGCAAGGTGATGGCGTCAGTTTTTTGGGATGCTAAGGGTGTCATCATGGTGGACTACCTTGCAAAAGGTGAGACTATAAACTCTGCTTATTACTGCACCCTTTTACGTCATTTGCGTGAAACGATCAAAGAGAAAAGGCCAGGACTACTCAGCAAGAAAGTGTTGTTCCATCAGGATAATGCACGCGTTCACACGTCTGTTGAATCAATGGCTCAAATTCGTGATTGTGGCTTTGAATTACTGCCCCATCCCGCCTATTCCCCTGATTTGGCACCTTCGGACTTTCATTTATTCCCAAACCTTAAAAAACACCTTGGAGGTCAAAAATTTTCATCAAATGAGGAGGTTGAAACCGCGGTGGGTGACTTTTTTGAAGGCCTTGAAGAAACTTTTTTTATGACCGGCATACAGGCGTTGGAAACCAGATGGAAGAAGTGCATTGAGTTAAGTGGAGATTACGTGGAAAAATAAAATTACTTTTGTTTATATTTTATATTGTTTTCTTGCTGAGGCCGCGAACTTTTCAATCCACCCTCGTAGATTACGAACGCCATGACTATGACATTACGAAAATGCTCGTTTTTGCATGTTTCCGCAACTTCAAGATTTATTTGCGGGATCATATTAAAACATATCCCTAAATTTCTTTATATCATCTACTAGAAAAACTCTTTGACTAGTGACACAATTTTTTTCGTGTCCTAATATTTAGGTTTTCTATATAAATTTTTGAGAGAGCCGAACCCTGCTTCGCGTAATCTACCCTTAAAGAAGGAAAACATTATTCGCAGTGTAAAGACGTAGTAAGTGTAGTGTGTAGAAGTACCGACAATAAAAATTATCAAGACCAGGCGAGGGTAGTTGAAAAACCCCCCGGAGACATCGCTAAGCTGCCATCAGTCGACCCGTAACCACGATCGGTGCAATTCGATCGAAACATCGAGTAAATGAAAGGTTCGTATTTTAAATAATTCAATTTCGATTAACTCCCGATAAAAATCGCGAAAGTTTAAAAACAATGAAGATTAGGTAGGTTTTTAAATTAAACACTGAAAAACCTTTAGTGGAACTGTGCAGAAACTATGTTTAGACAGCGCGCAGGACCTCTTGTCAAAGTGGCGCCAACTAGCGGCGTAAATTTTCTTGAAAACACCCTCATTATGGTCGAATTTCGACCACGGGCGACAACTAGTATACATTACAGCGGACCCCTTTTTTGCGAAATTGTTAAAGTCTATAATAGACTTTATATAATAGTCTATAATATAATAGACTTTAGAGACTGGAATGCGCCTTCCCTTTCAGGTATGAAGGAAATAATGTAAATTTAGGCTACAAAGCGTGAGAGAGACAACACACCAATGCGGCGTGTAGTCAGTAGTTGGGGCCAATGCGTAGAGCCGGTGTAAGGTGTATTAATCCAGACTTAAGTCTATGGTAGAGACTTAAGTCTTTGACAGGTATTGTCCACAAAGTAGCGTCGTCTCTTTCTAGAGAGTGGTAAATTTTGTGAGTCGCGCAGTCCTGAAGGTCTAGACAAAGTCACATTCGAAAATCGAAGTTGATAATGGAAAATAATTATAGTTTAGATTTTGACGTTTGCGTGTGGAGACCATAGACATTTTTTTTTTTTTAAATACCTAGGTCTCTACAATGGTATTCATACAAATATTGACTATTAAAAACGTCAAAAATATATAATTCAGAGTTGAAAGATGAACATGACATTAGCATGTTTAAAAATAAAAAAAGCAATTTAAACTATCTTCACGGTATGCCCACAAATTGTCGTTACAATTACGATGTAACTTTAGTGTAATTACAACTTTATCTCAAGTCATTGACCTATATACCAGCTAAAATTGCTCTAAAATCAACCTTAACTTTCTATAAATAGGAGTGTTTAATACTGCAGTTAATATATTTGTTTTTTATAATGACTTTGCTACTGTTTGTTATGGAGGAAGGTTTTTTAATGATTTTTTAATTGTTAAGATAGTTCTAAGCTTGTAAATTTGCTGAGTAAATAGAAAAGTATAACTTTTTTTTTTTTTTTTTTGAAAACAACTTTGTTAACTATAACGACCTATGAGAATTTTCATTAGAATGACGAAGTTTTGTATTTAAAAATGTAAGAATAAAATGTTATTGTATAAATGTAGGTAATGAAGTATCATTACATTTATACAATAAATATAGTCATTTTACCAGACGCGGATTTAAAGGGGAGGGGGGGAGAAACAGCCCCTTATCTCTGATTATTTTTTGTGGGAAAATTCAGAAATTTGTCACTAGACCGGTGTTTTGACACACGGATGCCCCGTGGCTAGTGTACCGATGTTGAATTTTAGTTAGACGGTTGACATTTTAAAATCTAAATGTCTGTAGTGACATCACATGACGTTGACATCTGTCATGCGGATGTCACTCCGACATGGAGAGGGGATAGAAAGATGGCTGGCGTTGTAAAAATGGCGGCAAACTAACCTGCCATTATTTTTACAGCTCCGAGTTTAAGGAGTTTAACTTGTAAAAAACCAATTGAATACGTGTTAATATGATAAGATCGAGACTTTGTGCAACAAAGTGTACATTATAACCTTGACACTGGCAGAAATTAGCCGTTGAACGGCTAGATTGCCATAATTCAAGAAAGATGGCTGACACATTGTATTAGCGTGTTAACAGTGTGGACACTCATATTTTGTAATCCTACGCATTTTTATTGAAGTCCGAATTGATCCTTCAATCCCTAAACTGATTGGTCTAATGATACACAATGTTTACGTAGTTAACGTTTCGTTTAGTAAAAAGATTAATAATGTATATCTTCATTAAATATTAGTCGATATAGTACTTACAGATTTATTTCTGGTTGCTTGATATATAATTATGTAGACGTACCTGAAACATAAGAATTTAATTTATTAGTCAATTATTTAGAATTAGCTGTCCTGCGCAACTTCGTCTGCGTAAAATTTCTCCGTTTTTGCAATATTTCTTATTGCTACTCCGCTTCTACTGGTCGTAGCGTGATGTTATATAGTCTATAGCCTTTCTCGATAATTAGGCTATCCAATAGTTAGTATTTTTTTAAACAAACAATACGAACAAAACCCGCGAAAAAGTTAGTTCAATTAATATAACAATATTTTAGGATAACTCACACAGCGCCATCTGATTCCAAACTGGCAGAGCCTATAACTATGGCGACCAGACAATTACATATTATAGATAAATTACACCCAGACAGAATAAACCATCGTGCTTATCACACAAAGTTTTATCCTGGGTGGGGATCGAACCCTCGACCTCTGGTATAGCAGTCAGGGTCACTAACCACTAGACTAACAGGCTAATCATAAGTGGTACAAAGTTCACCGGGTCAAATTAAAAGTGAATATAACAATAAAATATTGCGTATAGCGCCATCCATTATATTTTTCGTGAACTTCTAACACCTAACGCCAACTCATTTACTATCGTAGCTCATCTATGGAAATACTTTATGCATAAATTTAAAAAAGTTCGGTTAGTTGTCACTAGAAGGCGTCGATAGATGTAAACATTCGTAACTTTTACTGATTCTTTGTTCAAGGATAGCCCAACGCTTAGATCTAATGCAACTGGAGAAAGCAAACGTTAAATTTTGTAAAAAAAAATAGGTATATCTTATTCTTAAAATAAGGCGTGCAAGGCCGGAGGCAACAGGGACCCTCAGATTCGACTGAAATACCTTTCTTTTGGAGAATTTTGAGATTGTACCGGTGTTTCGACAGGCAATTGCCCCCACCTCGGCGGCGGGGGCTGGTGGCCCCCCCCGGCACGCGAGCGGCTTGTCCGGTTGGGTCACATGTTGCCCCCCTGTACAAAGTTCTGGATCCGCGCATAAAATACTTACACTTAATCCAATCGCGACTTCGTTGGCTTAAAAATTTTATATTTTTTTTTATAATAAGAAGTAGTATAGATAACTGCTGCGGAACCCTACACTGAGCATGGTCCGACATTTGAATTTAGTTTTTAATAAAATTTCACGAAAGTAGAATACTTCGGGGTAAAAGTTAACTACAAGAACGATTTGTATTAGCTGCCTTCTACATTGGCTTGAAAGGCTGCCAACAATGGCCGCGTACATTAAATCACAAGCCTTGCATAAGACAATGAATAACTTCATAAAGAATTCACTTATACTCCACACAATGCTATATTTACTGCTGCAGTTCTAGGTGGGATTTGATTCTTTTTTACGTCTATATAGCGTTTTTTTCAAAATTTTAAATTTTGGTTCAATGACCTGCGCAATTTCGTATGTGTAAATTGTCCCCGATTTTGCAACATTTTTCATTGTTGCTCAGCTCCTATTGGTCGTAGCGTGATGTTATATAGCCTATAGCCTTCCTCGATGAATGGGCTATCCAACAGTAAAAGATTTTTCAATTCGGACCCACACTTCCTGAGATTATCGCGTTTAAACAAACAAACAAATTCTCCATTTTGATTTTTTTGTATTCAAAGATTTTTAAATAATCGCCGGTCTCAACCGGGGTGCATCAAACTCGTCTAATGTGAAAAAAAACCCATTCTGTCATTTTATAAATCTAAAATCCTGCATTTGTAACACAGAAGGCCCCTAAAAAACACCAATTAATACCATTGTCTTTTAATTGCAGTAAGTACGTAAAGCCATTGAATTTACTATTAAATGAACCAAACGCATTCGTGGCGGAAATTAAACGCCGCATCGGGGAGAATTGGAGCGACCCGGCCGATGTCCTAGATTCATTGCCCTTAGATCTGTGGCACACCGGATACTGCGTTATGCGAAAAAAAATATTTTTGCTCAACATCTAAAATCCTTTTCACACTTTGTGGCGAATGCCTTCAATTAATAGCGTCCGTCCTGTCCGGTCACCATTCATTCGCGCCGGGTGCCGGCGACGGACCGGATTAAAACCGAATCCTGTGTAAAGGACCTAAGGCTCGTAGCAGACGTATCAATTCGGAAAGGGATCGGCACGGTATCGCCTCGCAGTTAATTGTTCGTGAGCTTGTCCCGAAACGAGGTGAGTGTCGACTCCGACTGTATAAATTTCGTCAGTCATTTCCTCTAGGGGGATAACTTGTAAAATGCTTCAGAGAATTGTATCCAATGAGTTAGTGTGCCTATATTATACTAAAACCGCTCAAGACGTGAAATCACTACATCACTACAAAAATAAAACAAAGTCGCTTTCTCTGTCCCTATATCCCTATGTATGCTTATATCTTTGAAACTACGCAACGGATTTTGATGCGCTTTTTTTTAATAGATAGAGTGATTGAAGAGGAATATTTATATGGATAATAACATCCATTAAATAGTGGAGAAATAAGGAGCGGAGCAGCAATAAGAAATGTTGCAAAAAAGGGTAAAATTTAGCTAGTGTTTAATAAAAAAGTTGAAAACAACTATTGAAAACAATATTAAATATGAAATGGTTGCTAAGCAACTTGTTATGAAACATTTCAAACTTCAAATGTCTTAATCTCGTAAAACCAAATCTATACCAATATTATAAAGCTGAACAGTTTGTTTGTTTGCCTACGTCAAATAAATATAATAAAATTATGAAATTCACATACATTTCTGCTTTAATATAACTAGCTTCGTTGCTCTATAAACTGAATATGTTTTCAAATGTTATTAAGAGTCGCATCACGAAAAAGAAAAGATTGAAGAACAGTAAAGATTTATGGTCACGGCACTCAAAAATTCCTGTCAAAGGCACAAGTCCCATCTGGACTATAACTTTTATTTACAACTAAACACCATCCCACTCTGTCTATGCCCTGACGAATGCCCCCATTCGACACATTAACTTATGCAAAACGCTGCACCACATACGATCACAGTAAATATAAATATGTCAGACAAGCTGAGCCGCGCAACTACCTCTGCGTAAATTTACCCCGTTTTTGCAACATTTCTCATTGCTGCTCGGCTCGGTCGTAGCGTGATGCTACATAGCCTATGGCCTTCCTCAATAAATGGGATATCCAACAGTGAAAGAATTTTTCAATTCGAATCAGTAGTTCCTGAGATTACCGCGTTCAAACAAACAAACTCTTCAGCTTTATAATATACTAGCTGAAACGCGCATCGGAGAGAAGGGGAACTTCGTTTGCGTAAATTTTCCCGTTTTTGCAACATTTCTTATTGCTGCTCCGCTCCTAATTTCTCAACTATTTAATGAATGTTATACATATAAACCTTCCTCTTCAATCAATCTATCTATTAAAATAAAACGGCATCAAAATCCGTTGCGTAGTTTTAAAGATATAAGCATACATAGGGATATAGGTACAGAGAAAGCGACTTTGTTTTATACTATGTAGAAGTATAGATAACTCAGATTGTTATCTCTTAGTGTACCCCCCACTTAATTTGAAGAGTCTCTTCGGGCTCGGATTTTAAAGTACTTTATTTTTATGAAATTCCATTTTGTAGGTGACGTCAGTTTGTGTACTGAGTGCTGAGATAACATTTAAAGTATTACTGTTGCCTTATCCGTTATGTTAAGGATAAGACTCTGACTAAACAAACATTACTTAAAAACGCATTGAAAAAAAAAAAAGATAACTAGCAACGTGGGATTTTGGTCCCACATTACTAGCAATCCTGTTAACCCCTCCAGTTAAGCTCAATGGCTTGTGTTAGGAGTGGGTTCACGTCGGTAGTATAATGGGTAGGATTCGAAACCGCGACCTCACGACTGCGAGACCGATGCCTTAGCCATTAAGCTACCGCCGCTTCAGCATTTAGTTTTAGTAGCCTGATAAGTGTAGGATTGTAGGATATTGTGCGAAAATAATACATTTTAATACAGTTGTAAACTACTCAACAGTTTTCTTTGAATTTTCAAAAACATACTCCAATGTTCTAGTAGACTTCCAAAGGAAAATATTAAGTACTAGCGGACGCTTCGTGGTTTTACCCGCATATTTCCCGTTCCCGTGGGAATACAGGGATAAAAATGTCACCCGTGGTTAGTGTAGCTTCACAACGATGAAGGAATTTTTCAAATCCATCCAGTAGTTTCGGAGCCTATTCAATACAAACAAACAATCAAATCTTTCCTCTTTATAATATTAGTATAGATGAATGTAGGAGACGACCCAAGAAGAGATGAATGGACAGTGTGAGAAGAAATAGCGAAAAAGAGAGTCAGAGATGTTGACGTTTGTTTGACAAAATAGAAAGCCGACCACAAAATCTGGATAAAGGGCAGGAAGATGTTGATACTCCTGTGTTTTATTCTGCAGCTCTGGTGTCTGATACTCTTGGACAACGTTTCTTACATTAAAACCTTTTCAGAAAAAAAATGGTTATCTGTAAAGTCGAATTACGGACGAACATTTTACGTGATAACGTCATAAGAAACGGTCACGTCACGTTATTGATTGGTTGCTTAGCAGTCACATAGCAACGGTCACGTTATTGATAGGTTGCTAAGCAGTCACGGAGCAACGATCACGTTATTAATTGGTTGCTAAGCAGTCACGTAGCAACGATCACGTTGCAACGGTCACGTTATTGATAGGTTGCTAAGCAGTCACGGAGCAACGATCACGTTATTAATTGGTTGCTAAGCAGTCACGTAGCAACGGTCACGTTATTGATTGGTTGCTAAGCAGTCACGTTATTGATAGGTTGCTAAGCAGTCACGGAGCAACGATCACGTTATTGATTGGTTGCTAAGCGGTAACGTAGCAACGGTCACGTTATTGATTGGTTGCTAAGCAGTCACGTTATTGATTGGTGCTAAGCAATCACGTAGCAACGGTCACATTATTGATTGGTTGCTAAGCAGTCACGTAGCAACGGTCACATTATTGATTGGTTGCTAAGCAGTCACGTAGCAACGGTCACGTTATTGATTGGTTGCTAAGCAGTCACATTATTGATTGGCTGCTAAGCAGTCACGTTATTGATTGGTTGCTAAGCAGTCACGTAGCAACGGTCACATTATTGATTGGTTGCTAAGCAGACACGTAGCAACGGTCACGTTATGAATTGGTTGCTAAGCAGTCACGTAGCAACGGTCACGTTATTGATTGGTTGCTAAGCAGTCACGTTATTAATTGGTTGCTAAGCAGTCACGTAGCAACGGTCACATTATTGATTGGTTGCTAAGCAGTCACGTTATTGATTGGTTGCTAAGCAGTCACGTAGCAACGCTCACGTTATTGATTGGTTGCTAAGCAGTCCCGTAGCTACGGTCACGTTATAGATTGGTTGCTAAGCAGTCACGTAGCAACGGTCACGTAGTGTGAGTCAATAACGTGACTGCTTAGCAACCAATCAATAACGTGACCGTTGCTATGTCACCGCTCAGCAATCAATTAATAACGTGACTGCTTAGCAACCAATCAATTACGTGACCGTTGCTACGTGACATTTTTTCGTGCTTACACCACAAAAACAAGGGAAAATCCCAACCAAATAGAATTTTGAAGAGCGTTGAAAACAGTAATAAATTTAGTAATTTCCCCGTATACCTAACCAGATATTTACCCGTTTATCTTAACCTAAAAAACCAACCACCTATTTCAATGTATTAATGGTTTAACAAGTTAAAATGAGATTAATAAATCATAACAGCAATTTAACAATGGAGCGGTTTCGTAAACACCGGTTATTACAGCCGGAACACGCCGACATATTAAACATAAAACAAACCTAGTATATTTGGACAAATTTCTAACATTATGGATACTGAACAGGGCTGCGAGTAACTAGAACATAATCAATGCCTATATTATAAAGAGGAAATATTCGTTTGTTTGTTACAACCAGGCGCGGATCTGGATCTTCGTTCTTTATGGTGCAACATTTGACTAAACTGGCCAAGTATGTCGCTCGCATTACTGGGGGAGGGGGGGTGGGGAACAACACCATATCGTCCACCACTAACGGCTGGTCTTAATAATCTAACTATCGATGGATTTGGCTACTAGGGGTATATATTTGACATAAGATTTTTTTTTTTGTTTGGGACAACTCACACAACGCCATCTGATCCCAACCTAAGCAGAGCTTGTACTATGGAAACCAGACAACTGATAAACATACTTAAATACTCTTAAATACATACATATTATAGATAAATAACACTCAGTAAACCATAGTGCTCATCACACAAAGTTTTATCCTGGGTGGGGATCGAACCCACGACCTACGGCATAACAGTCAGGGTCACTAACCACTAGACCAACAGGCCAGTAGCCCCATTTAAAATATGTCAAAATTCTACCTCTAGTAGACAAATCCATCAATAGTTAGATTATTGAGACCGGCCGTAAGAGAGGCAGCAATTGCCTGCATAAACACGCCGATCCAGTATGAAAATACTGAAATTCCCCAATTACCCGGGGGTAATTGCCCCTGTTGCCTCCCTATGTATCTGCGCCTGGTTATAACAATATAATGAAGCTAGTAAGTTATAATTAAGATAGGTTAAAGCCTGAAAAGGACTGGCCACTTTCATGTAATCTAAACTAATATAAAAAAATTGAGGTTGTAGGGGAATATTCTCTGGATCTGCTGAACCGAGTTTGAAAATGATTTTACCAATAGAAAGCCACGTTATTTGTGAGTGTAATAGGCTATATAACATCACGCTACGACCAATAGGAGAAGAGCAACAATAAAAAATGTTCCAAAAACGGGAAAGAATTACGCAAACGAAGTTGCGGTCAGCTAGTTTTGTATAAAGGAAGACTTTCTCGATAAATGGGCTATTCAACAGTAAAAGATTTTTTGTTCGGACCTATACTTCCTGATATTATTGCGTTCAAACAAACAAACTCTTCAGCTTTATAATATTAGTATAGATATAGTGACCAGTAACATTATAAAGATTATAATTATTATCGAAAGACAAAAGTGACAGCCCTGATCCCATGTAAAGCAAACATCGACCCAAAGTTTGCGACCTCTGACAAAGTAGGTAAATACCCACTCAAGATCAAGTTTGGCTTGGCCAAAAATAGAACGCGTCACATTGAGAAGGGGTACATAACTATTGGGGGTAATCCTTTCGCTGACAGGGTTGTGTGTGCTTTCAAACAGGCATTTAATGCCTTCGACTGTGAATTTATATCAGACTAGCTATAGCCTCTGTGGATATCGATTATCGCGTTAAAAACTATTCTATGTCCTTTCCTGGGACTCCAGCTATCTCCATACCAAATAACATCTAAATCGATTAAGCGGTTGAAGAGTAAAATGACAGACAAAGTTATAGTATTAGTTTTGATGTCACATCAATGTAACGACCAGAATAAGATATTCCAGTAATATTCGAACTGTGTTCCGAGTTCCGTGCCGTCGATCCTGCGCCTAACCTCAATCGTGTTAAAATATGAAAGTGAGGCAATAGAGATTGCATTTGTGTCTGCTCATACACTTGAGTGCTAGGTATAATATCTTTTACGTGTAACTATTTATTATACAGGAATTAACGCGCATTGTTTACCTTAAAATTGCTTGACGTTTGCGATAGGAAGCGGGGGGCGGGGGCGGTAACTAAACCAAGAGAATTAGAGATGCGATTACGTATACATTGTCGAAATTAGTATTACTAACTCATGTTTTTTGTGATTTTTTTCGTAAAGAAATTGTTTTTCAATCTTTCTTTAGTATTTACTGTAACTATTCTAAATTTCAACTTTTATGAAATCTATTAAATAGTATTTTTAACCGATTTAACATAATTAAACGTTTTCGTAAGTAATTTTAGTGTCACAACTCTATAACATGCGCGAAAGGGATAAGAACCTAACTTCAATCCGATCAAGTTATGTTGATCGTACTGTAGGAACGCATTTCTTCTATTTGAGCGCTTTTTTTTACGCGCGTTAAAAAATCGCACTAGCGAATCAGGGCTAAAGAATTCTTATTTTTGTCTGACGGAAATCAGTTTTTAAACACAAGATAACCATACATTATCGAACGCTTGCAACTGGAAAAAAACTATGAACAGTAAAACACCATATTACGACGCTGTTATGAGGTTTCACTTTTACGCGCCATTACACATCATATGGCGCCATATTGAGTTTCCAAGAACAGGTGTTCTTGTTTCAAAGCAGCAGAAGTTTTGAGTAAACTGACCGTCATATTCATAGCGTAAGCAGAATTAACTTTCGGAGGGGGGGAGGCGCTCACACGATGAAATGGGGGTGCAATTATTGAATTTCAACACCGCTCATGAATGGGAAATGGGATACAATTGACTTAACACTGGTCAAATGTTAATCTGTCTTGAAAGTAAAGGCTAAGGTTTCTTAAAATTATAGCAAAACTTGCTGACCCGGCGAACTTCGTACCGCCTTAGGGTAAATTTGATGCACTACTTTATTTTGTATAGCTGACATTCGTAACGCGCTTTTTTTAAAATATGCAAAATAAAATGTATATTTTTCAATCTTTCTGAGAGATTTTCTTAATATTTTTTTCCGTAAGAACCTTGTACAGAGTATTAGAAAACTAAAAAAAAAAAAACAGCCAAATCGGTCAAGCCGTTTTCATGCTATGTCGTGACAACGGAAAACGGGTTTCATTTTTATATATATAGATTCTAAAACTACTAAACTTAAGCCATAAAGAGACTAATTAGGTCCACGATTGAGGACCACAGGACATATAGAATTAATGTAGCCTAGGTCATTTTCCAGTCTTCGTTATTGTTTCCCTGACTGACGAGCATGCTCCACTAATGTAACATTTATGATTCTAATTTCGAAGCGATCGTGTAATATTTTTATTAATGTTACAAGTTATATGAAAATATTACAGATTGTATTTTAACAGGTTGCGCATTGTAATGCTCGGTTCTCCTCCCTTAGCGATGTAATGCTCGGAATTGTAACGTTACATTACAGGCGAATTCTCGGACTTTTATCTATACTAATATAATAATAATAATATCTTGGGACAACTCACACAACGCTATCTGCTCCCAAGCTAAGCAGAGCTTGTACTATGGAAACCAGACAACTGATAAACATACTTATATATTTCTAAATACATACATATTATAGATAAATAACACCCAGACACAAAATAAACCATCGTGCTCATCACACAAAGTTTTATCCTGGGTGGGGATCGAACCCATGACCTCTTGCGTAGCAGTCGGATACACTCCCACCGCGCCACAGAGGCAGTCAAATATTATTATTATTATTAATATTATAAAAAGGTAAAATTTGTTATATTGTTTGTGACGTTATAGGCCCTTGTAGGGGGGGTAATCTCCGGATCTACCGAATCGATTAAAAAAAAAATTACCGATAGAAAGCCACGTTATTTGTGAGTGTCATAGACTATATATAACATCACGACCTTTCTCGATAAATGGGGTGTCCAATGGGCTATCCAACAGTAAAAAAAAAAAACAATTCGGACCAGTACTTCCTGAGATTTTCGCGTTCAATCAAAAATTTCTTCAACTTTATAATATTAGTATAGATACAAAATATACATACTTATCTCTTAAATTCACTGTCAGTCAAATAAAGGCCACAAACGGATTTTAATATCGGCAAGAGCTTTGATAACGTACAAACAAACACTTAAAAGTACATATATTTATACGTAATTATGTACACAATGATAATACGTAAACAATAATGACCCTCATAATAAAAACAAACAAAGTAACTAATTAAAATTCCTAATTATATAAAAACTATTACATCAGACAATAACTAAAAACTACTAGTATAACCCAACCGAATTGAGAAGCAGCTCAATATAAACCGAATATGCGCGGGCGCATGTGTCCCATGCATGGGCGGGTTATAACAAATTGTGGCACAGTATAGTCCGGACGGAAGAGTATATTAAATCATAATGTGGTCGAGGCTTCTAACTGTAAATGTTTGGTGTAAATCATAAGCTACGGCGAACTTTTTATCTGTTTTTTTTTGTGCATAAAAACAACGATTTCCATAGGTACCATTAAAACCGCCTTAATAAAATGGTACCTATGGAAATCGTTGCGAATCGTTGCGTTCGCGATTTTCTCGAAAGCTAGTGATCTGATTTAGACGTGGTTTTCGCTATTCGACTGCATATTTTTCTAGGAAGGTTTTAGTGTATAAAACGTTGTCCTAGCTTCTTATAGACTGCCTCTGTGGCACGGTGGTAGTGCATCCGACTGCTACGCAAGAGGTCGTGGGTTCGATCCGCCCAGGATAAAACTGTGCGATGAGCACAATGGTTTATTCTGTGTATGGGTGTTATTTGTCTATAATATTATCTGGTTTCCATAGTACAAGCTTTGCTTAGTTTGGGATCAGATAGCGTTGTCCCAAGATATTATAATATTATATTATTATAAAACATAGGAGTGAATCATAAAAAATTGCATTTGGTGATGTGTTTGATATTTTTCCTTACACTTGAAAGCAGTTGATTTTTCTTTAAAAAAGTTATTTATTTCACAAGTTACAAAATGGCTTACGCTAGGGAAAGTACAGAGGAACACAGCCAATGGTAAGATAATTAAAAAAAACATTAGAACCATTAAGGATCAACAACGCCATAATAGAAAAGGGTGGAAGGTTTGAATGACAGCTTTTTATTATATACAGATTACTGTTAGATTAGCTACCTCTTTACCTCAGAAGTATCTAATAAGGAAAATATCAAAACGACAATTTAATGATTTTTAAATCGATTTCCTGTTATAAATAGCCATAATTTTAATTAATATATTCAAAGATTCGATTAGCATTTAAATGACTAGCAATAGCAAAATTAATTTATTGATTAAGTTTGTTATTATTAGGGCAAAATATAATACTGGAAAGAGATAGGAGATTGTATTCTATTATTGTGGCCCAGAACGCGGCTTGACTGCATTATCTGAAGCAGCCATCAAATCCTCCTGTGTGGAGGTGTTTGGGCACATAGGGCACGGTGTTAGGTGGGCTATTGTTTGTATTTCATTGCAAAAGCAACTCAAATTCGCACTCACCAAGAATCCCCATCTAAGCATGTTAAGCCAAATCAAAGAGAAGTGTGAGGAAAATATAATCTATACAATAATTGCATTTTGGCTACGGAACCCGAAAATGAAGAAAACATTCGCACGTTATCAAAGTTTTCCTTAAAGGGGTCATTGACTCAGTGGACGGAGCAGGTCAAGCAACGTTACCCCTGTCGGTCTATAGATGGAACCCGTTGAATTCAACATCATCATTAAGCGCCATTAATTTATTACGTAAGACGATTTGGGCTGTTTTTGACCCCTCACTCCCCTATGTAAGAAAAAATAAGAACCGACCGACCCCTTCCCCCCTCTTTAATTAATATTTGTAACGTAAGAATCTAAAGGAAAAATTTTGCACCTTCATACTCCCGCAAATTGGTGCTTTCTGTGCGCTTTTTAAAGTATAATGTTAACTTTGTACATTTTGTGATCTTACACTCCCTCCCCAAATTGTTTTACGTAATTGTCGAATGGCGTCACAACTATGATTATAGGAGTATTTCTAATTCAAATTAAAATCATGTTCAACGCTTTCGCTCATCTCTTGTGCCACACTTAATTGCTTGGCGTCGATCATTGAACGGTGGCAGCTAAAAAATTGGCCAACCGTGATATTAAATACGACTAGTACGCGCCACGCTATTAGTTTTAGTATAACATTGTGTTGAACGTATACAATGATAATTTGGTTTAATAAAAAGGTGTGTAAACAACATTCGATCTTTTAAAATCGGGCTAGTGCATTTTGGGCTACGCACCATTTAGGGTTCCGTAGTCCCCTCCCCCCCATCCAAATAATGCGGCTTAAGTAATTTGCACTTAAAGCTTAATATTGCACAAACGGATCCCTAAATATACATCTACACTAATATTATAAAGCTGAAGAGTTTGTTTCTTTATTTGTTTGTTTGTTTGAACGATATAATCTCAGGAACTACTTGTCCGAATTGAAAAAATCTTTTACTGTTGGATAGCCCATTTATCGAGGAAGGCTATAGGCTATTTAACATCACGCTACGATCAAAATGAGCGGAACAGCAATGAGAAATGTTGCCAAAACGGGAAAATTCACGGAGACGAAGTTGCGCGGGACAGCTGGCTATTTATATAGTCATTATTTTGAAGATAAATCCTTCCTATAACTCGTGACGAAGTATTATTGGGCACACATTAGCTTGTTTCCCAATTACAACATTTTATCAATCCATACCTCATTCAGCTCTGGCTAAGTCACGAGAGGGAGACATTCTGCGAAGAAGATATTTTGCGACCAAGCAACATTTTGTGAAAGAAACATTATGTGCTAAGCCTTTAGTCTTATTACCCGACTAATGGAAGGGTTATGTTTTTAAGAAAATATTCCCGTTTTCAAAATATCAGCATTTAAAACACGAAAATGAAACATAAAGGCCTCAATTCACATGCTTCATAAATACAAAATAACGCATGACGTATGAGCATGACGGATCGCCGTGTGACTGATGACCGTAGGCGAACGGTTCCCACCATGGGGTAGAGAAAAAAAATTTAGAATGACCTATGTACCCTGGCTGACTGGCTCCGCCCGCGTGGATGACGGTTATAGCAATAAAAACTATCCTATGTCCTTCCCCGGGACTCAAACTATCTCCATACCAAATTTTATCTACTGTTTAGCTGTTTGAGCGTGAAAGCGTAACAGACAGACAGACAGAGTTACTTTCACATTTATAATATTAGTATGGAAGTATGGATGAGAAATGTTATCAAATTTTAATGAAGTAAATATCTTAGGACAACTTACACACGGCCATCTGATCCCAAACTGAGAGGAGCCTGTACCTACTATGGCAGTTTGAAAACTGATAAACATATATTATTACTTATTGACACCCAGGCACAGAATTAATAATCGTGCTCATCAAACAAAGATTTATCCTAAGTGGGAATTGGACCCACGACTCTAGCTTAGCCATCAGGGTCGCTAGCCACTAGCCCAATACAATAGTTTATAAATTGATAATATAAAACTAAGACCAATGGAATAAACCTTCAACTCAATCTAAATTCATGTACCCAAGCTTTATTTAGAGGCTTTACAAATATGGACACATATTTTCTGGTCAGGGCGTGCAAATATAGTGTCGACGTTCATTAATGAGAATAAAACACTAATTGATCTTGGCAGTTTATTTTCGCTCCTATTACTCCTTTGTTACCGTAGGAAGCTGGAATGGCTAGAATCAAATAAAAAAAATTGTTTTTAAAGTCAGTTTACGGACATTCATAGTCACAGTCATATCGCTATTCGCGTTGCTTAGCAACCAATCAAGAACGGTACTTCCAATTGTCACATGTCACGTCTCTGCAATCGCCATTCGCTGTTGCTTAGCAACTAATCAATAACGTGACTTTTTTAGACACTTTCGTGCGTGCTCCCTGTCATCGATTTATAAGATGTTATCACGTCAAAAAACGAATTAAAAATTTTGGGATAGAGCTAATAAGCGTTCTATGTATGTTGACAGCCGTTCAAATGCATGATAGCCTTTTTAATACTATTCTCTGATCTGTGGTTCTCACTGAGAAATTCCTGAGTTAAGGAAGTGTATGGCGTATGTCACTTGCCTCTATTGAAACGGAATTACAAGATTACTGTGAGATTGTGGTATTTGTGTCATAACGTTATTATGTGGAAGTCAGTTCTTGGATGTACTGAGTGGTACCATAAACGGGGTAGCTCCATATATGGATGACCGTTTACTACAAGTGTAAAGGTTCATTTCCGTGCATCGCGGCCGATCGCGAGCCGCGCGCGGCTTACGACGAACGACTGACGCGCGCGGCCGATGCGACAATAGTCAGAGTATAAGAATGTATGGTGCCGTTTCCGAGGTAAGCGACAGACGCGCGCGGCCGACGACTGTCGTAAGCTGCGCGCGCACTGTGAATATTGTCGCATCGGCCGCGCGCGTCAGACGCTTGTCGTAAGCCGCTCGCGGCTCGCGATCGGCCGCGATGCACGGAAATGAACCTTTACACCTATCTGTGGGAAATCAATCTCATCTATAAGTAAGATTCATTCCGATTTAACAAGCATCAATTAATGAATAAATTATTACAAAACTAAAAACTGTTAAAAAAATATTTAGATGCCAAAAATCTGCATTTTTTTCTTTAAAAAAAAGACGACTCCCGCAGTAACAAGCCCTGTGTCGCGGGGGACTTTACAAACATACAAGTCACGGACACAAAGTACACCCAGACTCGGAACAACAATTTGTGGATTACACAAAGTGGTGTCCCGTGAGGGAATCGAACCCACGACCTATTGCGTAGCAGTGGGACACACTCCCACCGCACATTAATTTTATTTGTTTTATTTTTTATGTATTGAGGCGTGTTAAAGTATATACATACAAAAGTATATGTAAACAATACATCCCAAACAATTTGATAGCCACAGTGGCGCGGTGGGTGTGTGTCCGACTGCTACGCAAGAGGTCGTGTGATCCACAAATTGTAGTTCCGAGTCAGGGTCTACTTTGTGTCCGTGACTTGTATATGTTTGTAAAGTCCCCCGTGACACAGGGCTTGTGGGTACAAGCCAGTAGGGTTACTGCAAAACTCTTAAAAGAAAATATATAAATACATCATATAATATCATATCAATCCATATGATGTCCCACTGCTGGGCACGATTCTCCCCAGTAGAACCTACTGCAATTGCATGGCAATTGCCATAATCGCCACGCTTGGCGAGCGGTTGGCGATCACAGTAAGGCTTTAAAGTACTTCTAGGACGCTGCTGCCCGTCCTCCAGTGTGACATCACTTAGTCACTTTGACGACACCTACGGGAACTGGGATGGCACTATTCTTATACCCAAAAACATAACCCTCCTTCTTGCGCAGTCGTGTAAAATAAAACAGTCACGCAAACAAAATCCCAAGCAAATGCAATCATTCAACAGCATAAAAGTCATACTTTGACTGCCTCTGTGGCGCGGTGGGAGTGTATCCGACTGCTACGCAAGAGGTCGTGGGTTCGATCCCCACCCAGGATAAAACTTTGTGTGATGAGCACGATGGTTTATTCTGTGTCTGGGTGTTATTTATCTATAACTAGTTGACCCACGCAACTTCGTCTGCGTACATTTTCCCCGTTTTTGCAATTCTCATTGCTGCTCCGCTTCTATTGGTCGTAGCGTGATGTTATATAGCCTTCTTCGATAAATGGGCTATCCAACAGTGAAAGAATTTATAAATTCGGATCAATAGTTCCTGAGATTACCGCGTTCAAACAAACAAACTCTTTAGCTTTATAATATTGGTATAGATATGTATTGTATTATATAAGTATGTTTATCAGTTGTCTGGTTTCCATAGTACAAGCTCTGCTTAGTTTGGAATCAGATAGCGTTGTGTGAGTTGTCCCAAGATATTATTACTTTCAACAAGCACAATACACATCAAAATGCAATTTCACCTCCAACACAAAAGCTTAAATATGTATCAATCCAAATGCCGACCTATTCAAGAACGCTTTACCTTTCATTAACCAACGAAACATAAATCATATCATTCATAAAAGAAATCTCTATCTGGTCAGTTGTAGCAAACAAGTTGAAAAAACATTACCCTATTTTAACTTGGTACGTCAAGAAACATTGTATGAGTAATGACTTTGAATACAAAGAAATACTGACCGCTCTCGTTAAGTTCTTTTACTTTACAAACTAACTTTTCCTCGCGGTTTTACTCGCGTTATGTTTGACTAGCTGTCCCGCGCAACTTTGTATGCGTACATTTTCTCCGTTTTTGTAACATTTTTTATTACTGCTCCGCTCCTATTGGTCGTAGCGTGATGTTATATAGCCTATAGCCTTCCTCGATAAATGGGCTACCCACCAGAGATTTTTCAATTCGGACCAGTAGTTCCTGAGTTTGCCGCTTTCAAACAAACAAACAAACATACTCTTCAGCTTTATAATATTAGTATAAATTTAGTGATGCGTGATTCCGAAATGATTCTACAATCGAATTATTCGCAGTCATCCACATTACTCATCGAGTGAACAATCAACTTGCAATCGCGAATGAACAATCGAAATGCATTCGATTGTTCGAATGAACTTATTCGATTTCTTCTTTCGAATAGGTACAATCGAAACAATTGCGAGTCGATGGTTCGATTGTGACATTATTACACCACTGCTAACCGAGTATGAACATAAAAAAACACAAAAAAGTGGTTAGATGTCTTAAAAAGTCTCTAAAGTGGAAGTTATTTTATGTGAATGCGTTCGATTAGGCAATGACAACCTAGTTGAATTTTGACTACAAACTATAATGACTACAAGACATAACCAACGAGAATAATCGAGATGTATTAACAATCGAATCAATCGAATAAAACGTCACACCATCGCGCGCCACTAGTTTGATTTCTACAACCTGCGTGCTATGAACTGGCCTGGAGCAAACGAGTTCTAGAGTGGAGAACGCGACTCGGGAAACGTAAGGAAGGAAGGATGACCTCCAGCTAAGTGGAACGATGACCTAAAGAAGGTCGCTGGGATGGAGTTGGAAGACGGAGGACCGGGTACTGTGTCGTTAATTAGGAGAGGCCTATGTCTAGCAGTGGACCGATCCAGGTTGATTCATTGATGTCCTCATTCTGCTCTGCCGTCAAAACTACCTCAGTGCCAAAATTTTCAGTCATTGTTCAATATAGGTTAACAGAATTGCTAGTAATGTAATAACCAAAAATCCCACATTGCTAGTTATCTTTTATTTAAAAAAAAAAGAACTATACTACAAATAAATAAAATTGAATTGTCTGGTTGTAATGTTAAAATAATCTATCTATCTATCTAATATATATAAATCTCCTGTCACGATGTTTGTCCGCGATGGACTCCTTAACCGCTTAACAGATTTCGTTCAAATTTGCACGCAATATGCAGTTTGGTCCAACTTGAGAGATAGGATAGCTTAGATCTTTAATTATAGTCGCAATTACTAAAAAAATGAGGGATCCCATGTCCACCCGTGCGAAGCCGGGACGGGCCGCTAGTAATAATATAATAATATCTTGGGACAACTCACACATCGTCATCTGATCCCAAACTAACCAGAGCTCGTACTATGGTAATCTGATTTTTTCAGTTTCTATTGAAGTGTATGGAGTGCCCCCCCTTAAAAATATTTATTTTTATTATTTAGCTATCAAAATAAATACAAGTCCAAAATTCATTAATATTCATAGCGTAGTCTTTGAATAAAATGCCCGTGACATACGGACAGACAAGATTTTGCCATTTTGGATACTGAACCAGTATATATATTTTTTTTAATTTAGAGGATACAAAGTGTACAACTCGTTCAATCCTAACAATACTGTCAGAGGTGTTAGTTCTATTATAATAAAGAAAATATATGCCACTACGAAAATATTAACGAAGAATTGGACATGCAAGTTGTAGCGGTATCTATTAAAACAAAATCTTGTCACACCACTATTGCGGCTATTTATAGCCCTCCTAGGTATATGATAAGAAAAGAGCAATATACGCATATTTTTCAACTCCTTGGGCCAAAGTTTATATTAGGAGGCGACTTTAATGCGAAGCACACTCATTGGGGATCGAGATTGACTACGACAAAAGGCAGACAGTTATTAAGTACAGTTAAAGACATGGGGTGTGAAGTCATTTTTCTAATTACTTTACAAATACAATAATTGCATATTTGAAAGATAGAAAAATTTGAAATCCAGATTTAGGAATCGAACCCGAGACTACCGTAGCCAAACCGGGGCCAGAAGCGAACCACCTATCTGGACTATGTTACTGGATCTCAAATTTTTCTATCCCTTGATGCTCGCGAGTTGGGCCCTCGCAGCGCCATCTAGTCGGTAGTTAAATAACTATCACGGCTTTTGTCATCAAGGGATAGAAAAAAAAAAAATCTAGTAACATAGTCCAGATAGGTGGTTCGCTTCTGGCCCCGGTTTGGCTACGGAAGTCTCGGGTTCGATTCCTGAGTCAGGATTTCAAAATTTTCTATCTTTCAAAAATGCAATTATTGTATGGGGTGTGAAGTCATGAGCACAGGTAAACCAACATACTGGCCCACCAATAATAATAGTAAGAATAAATAATTACACAGAGTCAACAAAAATGTATCCTGGGTGGGAATAAAACCTGGAACTAGACCAACAAGACAATCATAAAAACCTAACCCATGCCATTCTAATAAAATTTTAAAAACATAACCAAGCAATGTTACAAACAGCGACGTTGGCAGTAGAAGGTAAAAGTTGGTAATTCATTAAAATTTAATTTCATTAGCGCTCACCCAGTAAAGCCATTTAAAAATTGCTTCACATAAATGGAGCAAATAAACACGCCCTTAGACCTGGTTCACACGATATTGTACTGCATACTTTATTTTAGGATTAACGAAGCCGCAATAATAAAATAGTGGTTAAGCAGATCGGGTTGTTCCGGCTTCATCCGGTGACGTTTCATCCTCTTTTTCCGTACTCAACCCATTTACGTTCTTTACTCAGACGACAGCAATTATTTTCATGTTTAATTCCTTATTCATCCTGTATGTATTCCTAGCTCAACCGATTACGAAATCACTCAAATACTCAAAGTTTTGTGTTAAAGATATGAACAAAAAAATCTTAGTAATAGGTCATAAAATAATTTAAAGTTGGTTAACTATTGCTTTTTTTATTGCTTTCTATACATATAATAAAACTGTAAATTTCACGTGTCTGTACATGGCCGAACTTAGTGAAAAAAAAAATTAGGAAATGTTCGAAAAGAGTATTCAAACACTTTGCTGCATTTTTAGAAATGTCTGTCTGTCTGTCTGTTTGTTTGAACACGCATCACGCAAAAACTACCGTACAGATTCGGTTGAAATTTTGCACGTGCAATCTAATAGATGCAGATTAACATTTAGGCTATAAATTATCACGCTTTTTCCCATAGGAGCTAAGCAGTAAGGGATAATGTCTGTAGCTATTTTTCGTTATAAAACAGCAACTACTAGACGGATCTTTATGAAAATTTGCAGTTTTATAGTAAATACTATAGGACATTATTTACACTATAAATCATTACGCTAACGTCTATGGGGACCGAGTAGCAACGTATTTTTTGTCGCACCATAATGGTTTATCACAAAATTTTCCACAATTAGACATTATCTATAATTGTAACCCATGGAATACATAACTTCACGCTAAAACTAAAAGGAGCTAAACACAACATTATTAAGTTTCATAAGAATAGTTATTTTGACGTGGCAAGTAGCGAACAGTATAGCCTCGAAGCTATGCTAGCGGACCTTGACGACGAAGTCCCGGGCTCGAATCCGATGTCTGGTTATGTACTTTTTGTATTTTTTTAAATTGTCTTTATCCTTTTTTAATATTTTTATCAATGTTTTAGTTATTTTTTCGACCGTAAGTAACTTATTTACTTTGGTTATTATTTTTTTATATTAAAAATCAAGTAAATTATGCACCTAGGTAAGTTAATTATAGGTATTACATGCACTGCTGAGAGTAATGAATTAATTGTAGTAGAAATGAAAAACAATATTACATTATAATTAAAAAGTATTCGACATTTTGCAGAAATGATGTGTTCGTCTAAAAAAAAGACATTACACACGTAAAAAAAAAACATGTAGCGCCATCTATGAAATCAAAGTGTTCACCGTGATCAAATAATTCCTTATTTGTGAAAACATTTATTAGGGTATAGGTGCTTGAGATGAAGGATTTGTTTCTTGCTGAGTGGCAACATTCTTGGAAGTAGATGGCGTTGTATTCAATAATGTTCTATACTTAGTAAAATAAGTTTTAAAAAGAAACACATTGCTATGATTATTAGAAATGTTTGTCTGTCTGTCCGTTTGTTTGAACACGCATCACACAGGTGCATCGAGGATCATGTTTTGGGGTTATGGTTGGAGATCACGTGTTCATCAATTCAACGATAATGAATGGCTCAACATCGGTCAAGTGTGAGTAGTTCGGGTGACGGGAGGAGGGGGGTCGTTGTCTGTCAACCGTACCTTTAGGAATATCTGACATTTTCGCGGGCATGACACACATGACACGCTCTGTGTTTGCTTACTAAAGTGTTACAGCAGTTTTATTATTAGTACTGCGTTGTAACACTATATGAAATACACCCCATTTTTAGCCAAAATGGCAACTTTTGCATGAATAAATTACTAACGCCGATAAAGAAAAAGAACAAAATCTTGAAAATCATTATTTTTTTAAGGGTACCTCTCTTATATGTAAAGTGGGGATGTAATTTTTTTCTCACCTACCCCATCGTGTGTGGTATCATTAGATAGGTCTTTTAAAAAGCGTTTAGGGTTTGTGAAGACTATTTTTAGATTTAAGGATTCCTTTGTGTATAATATTAGGCTTTATAGTGAACATTTTTGTTAGAGTCAAGTGTCCCCCTGCCAGATAAATGGTTGATGTTGGGTATGTGAAAAAATTCAGGGTAGTAGTATAAATACTAAAATTATAAGGAAAACTATCACAGTTAAGTACTTAGCCTTTACAAGTTTACGATCACATGAGAAGTAACAACATTTTCGTACAAATTCTATTAACAATTATTAGGTAATAAGTAGGTATAACGTTGAAAGAATGAAACAAAAACAACAGAAAACCCACTTCTTAAGCCGCACACCAAACTAACTATCTGAAAGAATAGAACAGATCGATTTTTATTTAGTAAGTATTTAGTCAACAGGACTGTTTCCAACATATTTACACAGAAGTTATTTCGTTACCTAAACTACCTTAATTTAAACCCGACTTTCACGCGAACGAAGTCGCGGGCACAGCTAGTATAAAATAAAACGACATCAAATCGTACAAACTATATAATTAGAAGGTCATCACAAAAAAAGTAAAAATATTTATTTTCTGATCTCACAAACGTATCAAGTTATCTTTAAAAACTAAATAAATTTTATTTTATAAAATTAACAATCTTTGGTGAACAAATTATTACATTTCATAATGTGTGTGAATGTACATGTAAAATGTAGGAAAATAAGTATTGGTTTTATAATATTCTGATAAAATATTAAAGATTGTTATGCTATCTGTACTTTTCTAGGTAATATTTGCCACAGGTAGAGTAAGAAACGCATTTCGGTTGAATATAAAAACTTTATTAAAATATTTAATCGAACCAGTTAGGAATTCTAGTTTAGGATGAGTAAAGAAATAGGATAAGACGTCATAGGATGAATACGGAATAACCCCAGATCCGCTGATCGACTGTAACGTTGCTTTACCTAGTAATGTTAAGCAACCTTAGCATTGTTAAGGGATCATTGATAGACCATTTCTATGTTTAACCCATGAAAATGGAGATGAGAAAATTGAGTAATTTGCCCTCATTTTCACAATGCACACAATCACTTTTACTGCTCTTTAGTATCTAATTTTGTGCATACGTTCAAAAATACTGCACGCATAATATTATGCATCGTCTATAACAGCTCTAAGAATTTTACATAACCTACTTTTGAAAGGAAAATATAAGTGAAAAGCCGACGGATTTCAGGCCCGGCGAGGACTTCCGCAATTTAACGCAAGGAATGTCGTGAAAATTTATAAAATTACATATTATATCACTAGCTGCCCCGCGCAACTTCGTTTGCGTAAATTTTCCCCGTTTTTGCAACATTTCTCATTGCTGCTCCAGTCCTATTGGTCGTAGCGTGATGTTATATAGCCTACAGCCTTCCTCGATAAATGGGCTATCCAACAAAAAAATATTTTTTCAAATCGTACCAGTAGTTCCTGAGATTAGCGCGTTTAAACAAACAAACAAACAAACTCTTCCGCTTTATAATATTAGTATAGATATTAGTATAGACTAGTTGAATCGCGCAACTTCGTTTACGTCATTTTTCCCCGTTTTTGCTACATTTTTCATAGATGCTCCGCTCCCATAGGTCGTAGCGTGATGTTTTAAAGCCTATGACACTCACAAATAACGTGTCTTTGTATTGGTAAAATAATTTTCAAAATCGGTTCAGTAGATCCAGAGATTACCCCCTACAACCTCACAAACTGCCTCTTCATAATATTAGTATAGAAGTGATAACGTTTATCAGTTCTCTGCAGCACTTATTTGTATATATACGAAAGGCCTAGGATACTTCCAGAGAAAGGGGGAAAAGGCGTGAAATCTTGGTCACTCATCTTTGAAACGACGGTTGTAAAAAATGCTTAACCTCACTGATTTCTCGATTGCCATTGAGCCACAAAAACCAATTTATGCATGTTTTATTATTACCCTGTGACTGCGCCTTAAGATGGACAACAAGTTATTATTTTATATGATGTCCTATTGTCAGGCACGGGTCTCCTCCGTAGGACTTAATAAATCCTGAGGGTAATTACCATAATAAACACGCTTGGCGATCGCAGTAAAGTCAAAGTAAAATGACAAAATACCTTATTAATTTAGGTTACAAATGCAACGCTTGTGAACGTCAGACGGAATAGAATGATTCTACATTTAATGCCAAGTTCGCAAGTTATAAGCGGCGGTAGCTTAATGGCTAAGGCATAGCTCTCGCAATCGTGAGGTCGCGGGTTCGAATCCTACCCATTATACTACCGACGTGAACCCACTCCTAACACAAGCCTTTGAGCTTAGCTGGAGGGGTTAACAAGATTGCTAGTAATGTGGGACTCAATCCCACATTGCTAGTTATCTTTAAAAAAAATATAAGCGTGAAGCCGTGAGAAAAGAACTTGGCAATAAAAACTCATGGCCACTATTTTTAAATGCCATTTTTTACAATATATTTGTATACTAGCTATCCCGCGCAACTTCGTATGCGTAAATTTGCCCCGTTTTTGCAACATTTCTCGTCGCTACTCCGCTCCTATTAGTCGTAGCGCGATGTTATATAGCCTATATCCTTCCTCGATAAATGGGCTATCTAACAAAAAAAGATTTTTTCAAATCGGACCAGTAGTTCTTGAGATTAGCGCGTTTAAACATACAAACATACAAACAAACAAACAAACTCTTTCGCTTTATAATATAAGTATAGATATACAGTAAAGCCAGTAAGGTGTTGCAACCATTACACTATGAAAATCACGCAAGCAATAACCATAGTAAGGCTTTAAAGTACGCAGAGGACGCTGCTACCCGTCCTCCGGTGTGAAATCCTTGAAGACACTCACGGGAAGATATGGGATGGCACTATTCTTAAGCCGGTACATAAGGCCAGGGATAACGATCAAACCTGATATTAGTCTACTCCAATGTCATCGACCTCTAGACATAACGCCCACTACATACCACATAAAAAATAGATAGGAACAATTTAGCTGTACAATTTATAGGCAACAATTTAGATTAGATATATCCTCAACCGTATTTGTCTTATGACGTCATATGTGCCATATCGATTCATAGCATTAAGGAGAGTATTCACCGTAGACTTTATGCCATAGAACCTGACTCAATGGTGACGAAGTTAATAGATATATCTGCTAGGACCTAGGTTAAGCAACGTTTAAGTGTTCACATTAACGTGATTCGTCAGAGAACCAAAGTTATCGAAATAGCCCACCGGATTAGCAAGCTGAAGTGGCAGTAGGCTGGCCATATTAGCCGAAGAACCGACAACCATTGGGGTAAACGAGTTCTTGAGTGGAGACCGCGGCTCGGCAAACGTATTGTAGGACGCCCTCAGGCCAAGTGGAGTGATGATTTACGTAAAACGGCTGGCAGGAGCTGGATGTGAGAAGCCGAAGATAGAACAAAGTGGCGATTGGAGAGGCCTATGTCCAGCAGTGGACTGCGATTGGCTGATAATGATAATGAAGCAACGTTCTCACTGTTATTCACAGGTCAGAATGGTGACCGTTTTCGAAATATATCATACCCCTCAGTGCAGTGCCTTGTAGAGCAAGCAAATCTCCCTGGTCTGGTGAGGGCATAATAATATTTTAATATCTTGGGACAACTCACACAACGCTATCTGATCCCAAACTAAACAGAGCTTGGACTATGGAAATCAGGCAACTGATAAACATACTTATATTTCTAAATGCATACATATGTATACCAATGTTATAAAGCTGAAGAGTTTGTTTATTTGAACGCGGTAATCTCAGGAACTACTGATCCGAATCGAAAAATTCTTTCACTGTTGGATAGCCCATTTATCGAGGAAGCTATAGGCTATATAACATCACGCTACGACCAATAGGAGCGGAGCAGCAATGAGAAATGTTGCAAAAACGGGGAAAATTTACGCAGACGAAGTTGCGAGGGACAGCTAGTGTTGTATATTCGCGATGTTATGGTAAAGTGCCTGCTGCTGCGACAACAAACCCGCTCTAGGGCACAATACAGAGATTGTACCCTAGGTATTGTATCCAGGGATTGTACAGATAAACATGGTCCTCCCGACTCATGACGCCACCGAAGGCACAATCACCAAAAGGGGCGGATCCAGGGTTTCATTCTGGTAGGGGGCAGGAGAGGCAAATGGTAATGCGAATGGCGAATCCTACCCATTATACCTACTACCGACGTGAACCTACTCCTAACACAAGCCATAGAGCTTAGCTGGAGGGGTTAACAGGATTGCTAGTAATGTGGGACCATAATCAATGATTTCTTTAAAAAAAAAAATACAAGAAATTCAGTACATAAAACCACCGTCTGGTGGAGGGGAGCGTGCCCCCCCTTGGATCCGCCTATGTCTATTTATAAATACAATGTGTACTCTCCTTTATGCCAAATATAGTTAGAAACAATCGTATATAAGCCTACAATTGTATACCGCGGCGTTTCCTGTCGGATGAGCAAATATGTAGGTATAACACGTCCTATTGTCATACTTTTTAATGCGTATATTATGGTGTGGGCGTATGCCTAAAATAATTGTTATTGTTTTATCATAGCGGGCTAGGTATTTATGTTTTAAAATTATCATTAACTAGCTTTTTCCCGCGGCTCCGCCCGCGTGGATGTCGGTTATCGCGATAAAAACTATCCTATGTCCTTCCCCGAGACTCAAACTATCTCCATACCAAATTTCATCTAAATCGGTTCAGCGGTTTGAGCGTGAAAGCGTAACAGACAGACAGACAGACAGAGTTACTTTCACATTTATAATATTAGTATGGATACTATGATAAACTCGAACGCATCGTCAAAATATTTAACACTTAGAAAACAAAATAATACACTTGGGAAAAGTCGATTCTACAATTTACTTGTAATGCCTGTTCGCAAACAATAGATAAAGCCCAAGAAAAGAACAGGCAATAAAAACTCGTGGCCACTCTTTTCAAATTGCCAATGTTTACAATGTTTCTTTGTTTATAAACTGTATATGCAGGTAAGGTGCTGCCACCATTATATTATACACTATATTAGAGGACTGATGCAAAAAAAAGAGGTCAATAATATTAGAAGAGTACACGAGATTGGATATATCAGCCTCAATGGGCACAACATAGTAGGAGCTCTATACTAATATTATAAAGCTGAAGAGTTTGTTTGAAGGCGATAATTTCAGGAACTACGGGTCCGAATTGAAAAAATATTTTACTGTTGTATAGCCCATTTATCGAGGCAGGCTATATAACATCACGCTACGACCAATAAAAGCGGAGCAGCAATGAAAAATGTTACAAAAACGGGGTAAATTAACGCATACGAAGTTGCGCTTCGTCAGCTAGTTAAAGTAATATTAGCACTTGATAGATGAACTAGGCTAAACTAACAGAGATACGAGGATTAAAAAAATACTTTTAAATAACAAACATTATTTTACATCGCGAAACTATCAACTAGCTTGACATGGTCGGTATTGAAAATCGACACAGTCGGGCATCGAAGAATAAAAAGAAACAGAAATCACGCCAAAAGAATGCAAAAAAACAATGAACAGTGCTGTAGTGACGCATCGAAGTTATAAAAGGCACAAATCGAAAGCTCCCGACGGAAATAGCTGACGGCACGATTAATTCCAGCTCGTGCTTAACTATTTTTTGTAATACACAAGAGAAGTTGAACGTATTTTACGAATTGTGAAGGTTTTTTTAATTGTGGTGCAATCATTTCTACATCTACATACTACGGTAGGCACATTAGTTTTTATTGCATTAACAATTCAACGCGCAACTTCGTTTTCGTAAATATTCCCCGTTTTTGCAACATTTTTCATTGCTGCTCCGCTCTGATTGGTTGTAGCTATATACGTTATATAGATGTTATATAGCCTATAGCCTTCCTCGATAAATGGGCTATCCAACAGTGAAATAATTTTTCAATTCGGACCAGTAGTTCCTGAGATTACCACGTTCAAACAAACGCGTCAGCTTTATAATATTATGTAGCATAGATATACTAGCTAAACCATGCAACTTCGTCTGCGTCAATTTTCTCTGTTTTTAGGGTTCCGTAGCCAAAATGGTAAAACGAAACCCTTATGGTTTCGCCATGTCCGTTCGTCCGCAACTTTGCTTAGAGACTGTTAGTGCTAGAAGGCTGTAATTTTGCATGAATACACATATTAATAACGCCGACAAATTAAAAGATAAAAAAAATCTTGAAAAACCTTTTTTTTAGGGTACCTCCCCTATATGTAAAGAAGGGATGTGATTTTAGTTTGTTAGATAGGTCTGTTAAAAACGTTTAGAGATTGGGATAATCATTTTTAGATTTAGGGATCCGTTTGTGAAATATAAGATTTAAAGTCGATTTTTTTGTTAGAGTCAAGTTTCTTAGCTGAGAAGGCTTTACAAGTTTACGAGTAACAGCTGATCAAATGAGAAGTAACAAAATTTCGTTCGTCCTTTGAAAATTATTATTAAGTATAACGTTGTAGTATGAAACAAAAACAACAGAAAACCCACTTCATAAGCCGCATTATTCGGATGGAGGGGGTGACTACGGAACCCAACATGCACTTGCCCGGTTTTTGCACATATCTATGAAATATGACCAAAAAAACATTGAAATCGGTCGAGCCGTTTCGGAGGAGTTCGATCACAACACCGTGATACGAGATTTGACTGCGTCTGTGGCGCGGTGGGAGTGTATCCGACTGCTACGCAAGAGGTCGTGGGTTCGATCCCCACCCAGGATAAAACTTTGTGTGATGAGCACGTTGGTTTATTCTGTGTCTGGGTGTTATTTATTTATAATATGTATGTATTTAGAAATATATAAGTATGTTTATCGGTTGCCTGGTTTCCATAGTACAAGCTCTGCTTAGTTTGGGATCAGATATCGTTGTGTGAGTTGCCCTAAGATATTAATATTATATAACAGACGATATTAAAGGGTAACCGTTGCTGACTGATCTATCAACACACAGCTCAAACCACTGAACGGATTGCCCTGAAATTTGACTCTCAAATAGTTATTATAACGTAGACATCCGCTAAGAAAGGATTTTGCCAAAATTCACCCTCAAAGGGGATGAAACGGGGGTCCAAAGTTTGTATCCCTTTTTCAACCTATATCTAATAGTTGTTTGTTCTTTTTTTAAGCCGTATGTAGGTATGCTAATGATTTTTTTAAAAATTGCTGATATGATTTAGATGAGTGTTTGCAGGACGTTATATTTTCCTAGGTTGGTTTACTTAAGTGTTTAAAATATGGCCCAAAACAGTCAGAAATTTGGCATAAATCGGTGATTTGTTTGACGAGGGGATGAAATGGGGGTCATTATATTTTCCTAGGGTGGTTTACTTAAGTGTATTAAATATGACCCAAAACAGTCAGAAATTAGCCATAAATCGGTGACTTGATTGATTAGGGGATGAAACGGGGGTCCAAATTTTGCATGAAGAAACAAGATCCACGCGAGGAGATCCGCAAGCGAAAGCTAGTCTACGTATCTATACTAATATTATAAAGCGGAAGAGTTTGTTTGTTTGCTTTGTTTGTTTGTTTGTTTAAACGCGCTAATCTCAGGAACTACTGATCCGATTTGAAAAATTATTTTTTTGTTGGATAGCCCATTTATCGAGGAAGGCTATAGGCTATATAACATCGCGCTACGACTAATAGGAGCGAAGTAGCGACGTGAAATGTTGCAAAAACGGGGAAAATTTACGCATACGAAGTTGCGCGGGACAGCTAGTTAAGTATAACATAAAACAATTCAGTGTGAAACTTTCATGAACTACCCTCCATTGGCACAGTTAGGTAACAATGGTGCACGGAGAATATATAACGAACTGTGAACCACATTGTGCATTCAGAATGTACCTATTCAGAATAGAATTGTGCTAACTATGCCTGAATATGAATTAAATATCACGTTATGGCTTAGTTAAGGTTTATTTAGATGTTGGGATTGAATAATACTTATATCTATACTAATATTATAAAGCTGAAGAGTTTGTTTGAACGCAACAATCTCAGGAACTACTGAAAAATCAAATTTAATAAAATCTTTTACTGTTGGATAGCTCATTTATATATTGACTGCCTCTATTGCGCAGTGGAAGTGTATCCGACTGCTACGCAAGAGGTCGTGGGTTCAATCCCTACCCAGGATAAAATTTTGTGTGATGAGCACGATGGTTTATTGTGGCTGGGTGTTATTTATCTATATCTATACATATAATCTATAGGTACATATAATAAAACTGTAAATTTCACGTGTCTGTACATGGCCGAACTTAGTGAAAAAAAATATTAGGAAATGTTCGAAAAGAGTATTCAAACACTTTGCTGCATTTTTAGAAATGTCTGTCTGTCTGTCTGTCTATCTGTCTGTCTGTTTGTTTGAACACGCATCACGCAAAAACTACCGTACAGATTCGGTTGAAATTTTGCACGTGCAATCTAATAGATGCGGATTAACATTTAGGCTATAAATTATCACGCTTTTTCCCATAGGAGCTAAGCAGTAAGGGATAATGTCTGTAGCTATTTTTCGTTATAAAACAGTAACTACTAGACGGATCTTTATGAAAATTTGCAGTTATATAGTAAATACTATAGGACATTATTTACACTATGAATCATTACGCTAACGTCTATGGGAACGAGTAGCAACGTATTTTTTGTCGCACCATAATGGTTTATCACAAAATTTTCCACAATTAGACATTATCTATAATTGTAACCCATGGAATACATAACTTCACGCTAAAACTAAAAGGAGCTAAACACAACATTGTTATTGTTAAGTTTAATAAGAACAGTTATTTTGAAGTGGTAAATAGCGAACAGTATAGCCTCGAAGCTATGCTAGCGGACTTTGACTTCCCGGGCTCGAATCCGATGTCTGATTATGTTCTTTTTGTATTTTTTTAAATTGTCTTTATCCTTTTTTAATATTTTTCTCAATGTTTTAGCTATTTTTTCGACCGTAAGTAACTTATTTACTTTGGTTATTATTTTTTTATATTAAAAATGAAGTAAATTATGCACCTAGGCAAGTTAATTATAGGTATTGGATGCACTGCTGAGAGTAATGAATTAATTGTAGTAGAAATGAAAAACAATATTACATTGTAATTAAAAAGTATTCGACATTTTCCAGAAATTATGTGTTCGTCTAAACACACGTAAAAAAAAAACATGTAGCGCCATCTATGAAATCAAATTGTTCACCGTGATCAAATAATTCCTTATTTGTGAAAACACTTTGTGCTTGGAAGGATTTGTTTCTTGCTGAGTGGCAACATTCTTGAAAGTAGATGGCGTTGTATTCATTAACGTTCTATACTTAGTAAAATAAGTTTTAAAAAGAAACACGTTGCTATGATTTTTAGAAATGTTTGTCTGTCTGTCCGTTTGTTTGACCACGCATCACACAGGTTCATCGAGAATCATGTTTTGGGGTTATGGTTGGAGATCACGTTTCAACAATTCAACGATATTGAATGGCTCAACATCGGTCAAGTGTGAGTAGTTCGGGTGACGGGAGGAGGGGGGTCGTTGTCTGTCAACCGTACCTTTAGGGATATCTGACATTTTCGCGGGCATGACACACATGACACGCTCTGTGTTTGCTTACTAAAGTGTTACAGCAGTTTTATTATTAGTATTGCGTTGTAACACTATATGAAATACACCCCATTTTTAGCCAAAATGGCAAAACAGAACCCTTATAGTTCCCTTATTTCCGTCCGTCCGCAGCTTAGCTCAGAGACTGTTAGTGCTGCTAGAAGGTTGCAACTTTTGCATGAATAAATTACTAACGCCGATAAAGTGAAAGAACAAAATCTTGAAAATCATTATTTTTTTAAGGGTACCTCTCTTATATGTAAAGTGGGGATGTGATTTTTTTCTCACCTACCTACCCCTTCGTGTGTGGTATCATTAGATAGGTCTTTTAAAAAGCGTTTAGGGTTTGTGAAGACTATTTTTAGATTTAAGGATTCCTTTGTGTATAATATTAGGCTTTATAGTGAACATTTTTGTTAGAGTCAAGTGTCCCCCTGCCAGCTAAATGGTTGATGTTGGGTATGTGAAAAAAATCAGGGTAGTAGTATAAATACTAAAATTATAAGGAAAACTAACACAGTCAAGTACTTAGGCTTTACAAGTTTACGATCACATGAGAAGTAACAACATTTTCGTACAAATTCTATTAAAAATGATTAGGTAATAAGTAGGTATAACGTTGAAAGAATGAAACAAAAGCAACAGAAAACCCACTTCTTAAGCCGCACACCAAACTAACTATGTAAAAGAATAGAACAGATCGATTTTTATTTAGTAAGTATTTAGTCAACAGAACTGTTTTCAACATATTTACACAGAAGTTATTTCGTTACCTAAACTACCTTAATTTAAACCCGACTTTCACGCGAACGAAGTCGCGGGCACAGCTAGTCTATAATATGAATGTATTCAGAAATATATCCTATATCAGATAGCGTTGTGTGAGTTGTCCCAAGATATTATTACTATTATTATTTATCGAGGAAGGCTATTGGCTATATAACATTACGCTATGACCAATCGGAGCGGAGCATCAATGAAAAATGTTCCAAAAACGGGGAAAATTGATGCAGAAGACTCAGTAGTTTCTGAGGTTATCACGTTCAAACCACACAAACAAACTCTTCGTTTTTATAATATTAGTATAGGCTAGCTGTCCTGCGCAACTTGCCTGCGTACATTTTACCCGATTTTGTAACATTTCTCATTGCTGCTCCGCTCCTATTGATCGTTGCAGTTAAATTTCGATTAAAACGGCCATTTTCGTATTCTTGTAACTTTGGGATCGATATCAAATACGCTTGCGTCAAGTATGCGTCTCGAGAGCGCAATTGCGGCATTCTAGTACGATGCGTAGTATTAACGTCGGTAGTATAATGGATAGGATTCGAACCTGCGAAGACGATTGCGAGACCAATGCCTTAGCCATTAGGCTACCGCCGCTTCCGTTAGATGGGAGTTGGTTGGCACATAGGTTAATGACAGATTAACTTTGTGATACATGTATGTATACCCAAGGTATAAGACTGTTAATAAAATTAGGTACATTCTACGTCTATAGGTTTTATTAGGTACGATATTTAAAATTAATCACGTTAGATACAGCCCCTATAACCGTTATTCAAATAAACACAGCCTTAGGTGGATTCGAGGGGGAATCCCGGAGGCTTACTTTGGCTATTAAACTTGTTTTACGTGACAACCCTAAATATATAGGTACAGATGGCCGGCACCCTACGACGAGCGAGATCAAGCCCACATAGCATAATACAGATAATCTCAATTAGATATATTTCGGGACTTAATCGCGCGAATTATTTAAAGGTACGAAACTTTTATTTACCCGACGTTCCGATCGAATTGCAAATAATTCACGCGATTTAGTCCCGAAATATAATATGTATAAAAATCGCGAAAGTTTAAAAACAGATAACCTCAACTTGCGCTGTTTCGGTTACCGACCGGTTTGACCGATTTTTTTCATTATATACGATTATATGAGACGAGCATGTCGTGAGCCTGTTGGTAAGCGTCATGCTAGCCCAAAACTGTATCAATGCAATTCGCTGTTTGGCAAAGATCTGAATATCACCGTATTGTACTCATATTGCATAGCTTTTATCGCGGGCTTTGAGCGCGGCGACCGAATCAAGAAATTCCGTAAAGAAAATAAAATCTAACACCCCCCACTCCGCCTATTAAGTAACTCGGCCGAGCATTCGCTTAACGTATATGGTATGACTGTACGAAGCTCGCACGGATCGAGACGAGCTGCTCCGAAATGTAATGAAAAAAAAAAAGTCAAACATTATTATTTTCTTTAAAAAATATATCTAACAATGTGGGGCTGGGTTCCACATTACTAGCAAACTTGTTAACCCCTCCAGCTAAGCTCAAAGGCTATAATGAGCAGGATTCGATCCCGCGACCTCACAATTGCGAGTCAGAGCCTTAGCCAATAAGCTACCGCCGCTTCAGACTTTAGTTTGTAAGTCTAATTTGCGTAGTAATTACACTTGCTACAGTGCCCTTCAACCGTTGCGTTGACATCAGTACTTCACGGAAAAATAACTGACACTGTGGTATTATCCACCAAGACTACTTACCACAATTGGCGTGGCCAAGATCGGCGTCTAAGGCATTCAATTGGCTGCTGTGCAGTCAGACCCGTTTTTTTGGCTGCAGCCGCCAGGATTTCGCGCTCTCCCATACACCGTCATATATTCGACTAGCTGTCTCGCGCAACTTCGTATGTGTAAATTTTTCCCGTTTTTGTAACATTTCACGTCGCTACTCCGCTCCTATTAGTTGTAGCGCGATGTTATATAGCCTATAGCCTTTCTCGATAAATGGGCTATCCAACAAAAAAAGATTTTTTCAAATCGGACCAGTAGTTCCTGAGATTAGCGCGTTTAAACAAACAAACAAACTCTTCCGGTTTATAATATTAGGCTAGCCTATTTAATATCAGGCTAGCCCAAGTGTGCCTAGATCTGTTCGCGCTCGTTGTAGGGACCGGCCTCCTGTACTTATGTACTCTGTGGTACAACCCTAAATATGTATGCCGCCTACGCACCGAGGGTAGTTCTATTTTTAGCGACACATGACAAACAATTCGAAACTAACCACATTTGTGTGCGAAATTAGTTACGTAAAAACTTTACTCTTGTACTTATTTGGAGTTTTTTGATTAAGAGGTCTGGGAATCAGTGAGGTTAAGCAACGTTATCGCTGTCGGTGCCTAGATGAGTTACCATTTTCAATGAATGTTACACCATGACGATAGGCTAATATTACGTCATGTAAACAAGGCGCGCGGCGACGGCAGCGATTGCGATATAGTTCTCTCTTTCACTCTCAAGTTAAAGACTATCTAAGGGTCTCTCTCGTACAAGTGCATTTAAGGCAACCTTGCATATTTCTTGCCAAAACAGAGTGAGAAGAAATGCAAAAAGGAGGATTTTTGTATTGTCATAGTTGTTTTGTAAATTATATATATAAAAGGAGAAGTTGACTGCCTGACTGACATATCAACGCAGGGCCTAAACTATAAGGTTTAGAAACTTGAAATTTTGCACAGGGCTTACTTTTATTATAACGTATGGGAGCACTAAGAAAGAATTTTTGAAAATTCACCCCCTAAGGGGTTAAAAAGCTAGTATGAAACTTTGCCGTTAAAATATTTTGGTAACATTCTGGCATCTATACGGGCGAAACCGCGGGAATAAGCAAGTCTAACATATTTACGAACGAATATTCGACATTATTATGTCTGCGTTCCTGCGCACTGTGAAGTAATTGTTGTGTGCAGGAGGGTGAGGCGGGCGACCGTCTCGCTGTTTGCGTAGCGCTAAATAAATAATTCGCTCGGTATAATGCCTCCTTATTAAAGAAATATAAACAAAACAAGTTCACTGATTGATTACTAACATCTGTGGATTATCAAGTTGCCCTTTGCTCTAATGCGATCAAGTATGCGCGGGCGTCGTTATGTAGAGCAAATTAGAACATCCGTGTTCATCCGTTCCCTATATTGTGGGTACAGACGGACTGAAAATAGGTCAAAGGTGAGTTTGTTTATGTAATATGAAATTGAATTTAAAACAAGAGAAAGGAAAAATAGAGAATAGTAATAAAATTTTAAAAAAAACCCGGCTAAGACGAATCCAACGACACCTCACATGATGAAATCGTTGTTGTTATAGAAATCATTCGGAAATCCAAAAGCTTTTTCAAAAGTGTCGCCTAAATTTTCGTGTCAATTTTTTTGCATTTTTTAATGAAATTAAATAAGCACAATAAATATTCTTTCAAAATCGAAATGCCACAATGTTGTGCAGTTCCTATGTGCTCAAAAAAATGGGATGTCATAAGTTTCCTAAGGATTAAATACGTTTAAAACAATGACATTCGCAGAGATCGATTTACGCCTATAAATAACTATTATTTTAAATACACAATATTTCACACACATTAGGTAGGTTTTTAAATTAAACACTGAACAACGATTAGTGGGACTCTACAGAAACTATGTTTAGACAGCGCGCAGGACCTCTTGTCAAAGTGGCGCCAACTAGTGGCGTAAATTTTCTTGAAAACCCTCATTGCAAGGTGTCTATGTTTGGTAAATTGTACCATACTATTTCTGTATTATTCACTCTAAATGAAGCCAAGTATTATTTAAAGTAATATTATTAAGCTGAGTTTGTTTGTTTGATTGAACACGATAATCTCAGGAACTATTGGTTTGAATTGAAAAATTCTTTTAGTGTTGGATAGCCCATTTATTGAGGAAGAATATAGGCTATATAACATCAAGCTACGACCACTAGTAGTGGAGCAGCAATGAAAAATGTTGCAAAAACGGGGAAAATGACGCAAACGAAGTTGCGAGCGTGAGCTAGTTTGTGTATAAAAACAAATAAAGTTACATGGTTGATATTATAAGCCGTAATAATTGAATGACCTACCTAAAAGTTTTAGCTGGGCTACAACCCCCCCCCCCCCCCCCAAACCTGTGTACGCCCATGCAGTTGGGTAATATCTGCATCATAACAAAACCAGTACGGCGACACTTGCTTCATCGTAACAGCAATGTACAGTAAATGTCACCAGCATCATCTCAAAACCGGTCCAGTGAGGTTTATGTAAGACTAACCTATTGTTGTATGACGTAAGTCAATGAGTGTACTAGGTCAGTCTTCTATGTACGGTAATTTGCATACAGTGAAGTTTCAAGAACTTTTAATGTCTTGGTCTAACTGAGCGAACACGATATTGGCTAATTGGAAAATCATTGCATCGTATTTTAATGGGTTGTTTCGTATTCATAATATCACGTCTCATCTTATTTCTTTACTCATCCTAAACTAGTATAATATACTAGTTTAGGATGAGTAAAGAAAGAGAAGAAGATTATAAAGCTGAAGAGTTTGTTTTTTTGAACGCGATTATCTCAAGAATTACTGGTCCGAATTGAACAATTATTTTACTGTTGGATAGCCCATTTATCGAGGAATGCTATAGGCTATATAACATCACGCTACGATCAACAGGAGCGGAGCAGCAATCAAAAATGTTGCAAAAACGTGAAAAATTTACGCATACATTATAGTTGCGCGGGTCAGTATAAAGTAAACTTTCTATGTTCAACCAAAATGCGTTCCTTACTCAAATAGTACATTTACGGTCCAGCCTATGGAAAAGCAAAGAGTAAAAACTATGCCAATAAAATCAACTTTCCAACGATAAATCCCCCGTTTGACATGACACATAACATGGCCGCCAAACTCATAACAACATTCTTTATAATTAAAGAAACTGTGTCACTCGGGGACTGCCGCGGTAAAGCTATTGCATAGCATTTTTTATCAACTAACAATACAATAAAAAAGTTATAATAATTAAAAAAATATAAAAAAAAATAGTAAAATAATAAAAAAAAAAACTAAAAAGTATCACCGCTGTGCCGGTCGGAGTGGGGGGTGTTAGGTCATTTCCGTTACGGAATTTCTGGATTCGGTCTCCACGCTCAAGGCCCGCGATATAAGCTATGCAATAGCTTAAAAATACAAACAACATAAACAGACAAAGTTTCTAAAAATATCGACGTAATAAAATATAACAATCACACGTATATATTTTCCATTAAAAGTTGTACAAAAGTAATATGAGTTCTGTTTACAATACAAAATACATTATCGTTAACGAGATTTTATCGAATCAACATTCAACAGAAAATAAAAAATATACTATTAAAAAGTTACAATAAAGAAATTTTGTTTTGAATATTTATCCGACTGCGCAAGAAGGAGGATTATTTTTGATATAATACCTACTTAAAAGTTAAATTCTATTAATACTATAACCTGAATATTTGACGCTTTTTCACGCAAAAACTACTAAACGGATTTTGATGAAATTTTACAATAATGTAGTTTATACGAGTACATAAGAATAGCACACAAGCTATAAAAATTAAACATAACGAGAGCGAAACCACGGCGAAAGATAGTTATGAAATATAGTATAACTGGACTTGTAGAACAGCGTTTCCCAAAGTGGGTTCCGTAAAAAATATACCAGGTTTACGCGATATATATTTGCTAGTTTTAAAAAAAAAAATGTGATTGCCTGTGCAACAAGAAAACTGTAAAATTCCAATGTGTTCAATTATGATAGTTCTCATTCATAACTGGATATTTGGTAAATAATCTACTAAGATCTTTGTCAGATTAATTGCCCCCCGTCTTGAAATTAGGGTTCCATAATAAAACAAAAGATATTTTATGGGTGTTCAGTTATGTTAAGTTTGGGAAACCCTCTTCTGCATGTTATGAAAATATATATATTACGGGTCTTAATCGCGAATAATTTAGGGTAAAATACCTTGTTTATTGCCCGTTTATTGCTGTTCTGCATAGCAGCGAATTGAAATGAAACATGTAAAAGATTTTTAGTTAAATCTGTAACGCGATGTAAGGCTAGAAATACATAAATTAATAATGAAACCTAGTTTCAAACTCGCTGTTCCCACTTTCCACAATTTTCATTTTATCACAAAAATATAACCAGCTGACGTAAAATTTCCATTGAAATGAACTGCCGGCAACTTTGTAAATACCAACTTTGTAACGGAACCTCATTCAGATGACCGTGCCAAGTTTTTTTTGAAAAAAATTGATCTATACTATAATATTATAAAGCTGAAGAGTTTGTTTGTTTAAATGCGATAATCTCAGGAACTACTGGTCCGATTTGAAAAACTCTTTTTTTGTTGGATAGCCCATTTATCGAGGAAGGCTACAGGCTATATAACATCACGCTACGACCAATAGGACCGGAGCAGCAATAAAAAATGTTGCAAAAACGGGGAAAATTTACGCAGATGAAATTGCGCGGGACAGCTAGTGATATAATATAAAGGTAATTTTATAAATTTTCACGACATTCTTTGTGGTAAATTGCGGAAGTCCTCGCCGGGCCTGAAATCCGTCGGCAATAGTCTCAAGCAAAAATCCATTAAGCCATTTAGGCACTATAGCGTGCCGAAAAAATATACACACATACACTCAAATAACATAACCCTCCTTACGCAGTCGGGTAAAAACGGCCATAAAAGTTAATTGTTTAATCCTTGTAATTTCCACACTTAATTTGAAGAAAGAAAATAAAACCAAGGATAATTACTAAACGAAACGAAGCAAGAGGCAGCTGTTTTGGGGTAACGCAGCTGCTTAAAAGCATAGCTTTACTCATGACTAGCTGTCCCGCGCAACTTCGTATGCGTAAATTTTCCCCGTTCTTGCAACATTTCTCGTCGCTGCTCCGCTCCTATTAGTCGTAGCGCGATGTTATATAGCCTATAGCCTTCCTCGATAAATAGGCTATCCAACAAATAAAGAATTATTAAAATCGGTCCAGTACTTTTTGAGTTTATTCGTTACATACAAAAATACAAATATTTCCTCTTTATAATATTAGTGTAGATTACGATGAAACCAGGAAGTTTTGACAACATCTGTCGTAATTAAAAAAAAAAACATGTGTGGCACTCGGAGACTGCCGCGGTAAAGCTATTGCATAGCATTTTTTATCAACTTATGCAATTATAATTATTTATTTATTTTTTATTTATCCAGTTTTTTTTTCTTTCTCTTACATTTCGGAGCAGCTCGTCTCGATCCGTGCGAGCTTCGTACAGTCGTATCATATACATACTTTAAGCGAACGCTCGGCCGAGCTACATGGTAGGCGGAGTGGGTGTTAGGTTTTATTTTCGTTACGGAATTTCTTGATTCGGAATTTCTCAAAGCGATAAAAGCAATGCAATAGCTTATAAACGTGATTATTATTATTTTAAAAGACAATTTGGCACTAGAACTCTGTAACGAGACCATAGACCTAATATTTATACGATAGTATACAAGCGAATATAAATTAAAACTATTGGTGTCAAAATTACTAATTAAAAAGTAAATATTGACTGCAAAGCGTGAAAGAGAGAAAAAACTCGTGCGGCCTTTGACTGGTATTGTCAACAAAGTAGCGTTGTCTCTTTTAAAGAGTGGCCAATTTTACGAGGATATGGCGCAGTCCTGGGTCAATTCACGTATTTAAAACAGTGCAGTTGCAGTTAAGTTTCGGCCATTTTTGTATTCTTGTAATTTTGAGATCGATCTCAAATACGCTTGCGTTAAGTATGCGTCTCGAGAGCGCAATAATGACATTAGTACGGTGCGCAAGCGTTTTTAAGATCGATCCCAAAGTTACAAGTATACTAAAATGGCTGTTTTAATCGAAACTTAACTGAAACAACACTGCTATAAATACGTGAATTGACACCCAGTAGGCCTACTCTGTTTGTTTAAAACGAATATCATGAATTTTCGTTTTATTAAAAAGTAGACCTCCTAGTCCCTGCGTCAACAATGTTTCGTTCGTTTCCCGCTAATCAAATCAATATACCATAAACAATAAAAAGTCTTTACATTTTTCCTGTTCATTTTAAATTCATCACTTGCGATTGTAGTAATGTAAATTAGTTTATTTATGCCGTGGGAATTTGTTTCAAGGAAAACACACTACCATTCATAAAAATAGTTGTAAAATTGTATGAATGGAAGAGAATTGTGTGATAATAGTATTTTTAATGATTAAATAATCGTACACTCATTTTGAAAGTATGTTATGACTTATTTACTGTGTCTGGGTGTTATTTATCTATAATATGAATGTATTTAAAAATATATAAGTATGTTTATCAGTTGTCTGGTTTCCATAGTACAAGCTCTGCTTAGTTTGGGATCGGATGACGTTGTGTGAGTTGTACCAAGATATTATTATTATTATTTACTGTAGTTTAATAAGGCTATAGGGTGGGTGCACCAGTGCCACACCAGGAACCAGTAGTGCACCATTTCTAATTTCACATCAAAATATTAACCTTCTGTCGAATTTCCCGCCACTTTTGTTACGTTTGGTAGCACTGCCGTACTTCTACGAATCATATACACTCGCGAGCAAAAGTATGGAATCACTTGATTGAATTTGATTCCGCGCGATCTTGAGTACTTAATAACTAAATAATAATAATAAAAATGATATCATTTTAAAGGTTAAAATGTAGTCTTAAAATTGATACCAAATTCATTCAAATCGCTTCATTATTTGTGGAGCTATCTTGGATTAAGTGAAGGAGGTAGGAATAGGCAAGGATAATGGAAAAATAATGAATGAAGAAAACAACAAAAATTAATTAATAAAAGTTTAATTTCGCTTAAAAACTTAATGTCAATACTTAGTGTTCCCCCCCCTCGCCCTAATGACAGCTCGGAGACGGTTCTTCATGGACTTGATGAACTTCTGTATGGTATCTTGTGGGATACCTTCCCACTCTTCAATCAAAGCCGTTTTGAGCTCATGTGTGTTTGAAGGAGTAGGATTTCTGGATCGAACCCTCCTCTTTAGTTCATCCCACACGTGCTCTATTGGATTCATGTCCGGGCTAAGCGCTGGCCAGTCCAATGTGGCGATACCGACTTCCTCTAGGTATTCGGTTGTGGCACGAGAAGTGTGACAACGAGCGTTATCGTGCATGAGGACGAAGTCATCACCGATATATCCCGCATAGGGAACGACATGTTCCAGCAGAATATCGGTAATGTACCGGTCTGAAGTTAGACCGCCTCCTCGTCCCCCGCCAGGCACGAAAACAAGCTCCGTTTTACCGTCGAAAGAAATGCCGGCCCACATCATACAAGAACCGCCTCCATAAGCCACTGTCTCAGCGAAACAGCACTGCGCAAATCGCTCCCCAGGCCTCCTGTAGACCCGACCTCTTCGATCGTTGCCGTGCAAACACATTCTGGACTCGTCCGAGAACAGTACACGGCTCCATTCCTCAACCTCCCAATCAAGGTGGGAACGAGCGAATCGAAGGCGGGCTTGTCGATGAGCTGCCGTCAGTTTAGGGCCTGTGGCAGGCCTTCTTGGGGTTAAATTAGCTTGCTTGAGTCTCCGACGAACTGTCCACTCGCTAACAGCGACCCCGCGAACATTTCGGAGCTCCTGTTGGACGTCAACACCAGTCAAATGCCGATTTCGGAGAGAAGTTGACACGATAAAGCGGTCATCCCTCTCCGATGTGCACCGGCGTCGTCCAGATCTTGGTCTCGGGACAAAGCCACCAGTCTCCAGAAAGCGTTTGTAGACTTTCGAAACACAAGACTGACTTATGTGGAGCTGACGTCCGACAGCCCGCTGGCTAAGCCCTTCTTGCAATAGGGCGACGATTTGGGCGGCTTCTGTAGGTGTTGTATCCATTGTCTTCGAAGTTCAAGGGTCCAAAGTTGCGGAGATGTGTACCGGTCAACGTGTGAAAGCTAACTGATAAAAAAAACCGATAACACGTGCTTTTATAGGGGATGAAGGGCGCGCAACTCGCGACGGGTCAAACAATTGAAACGTATCTTTTTTCGTACTTCTTCACGTAGCCCGGGATAACTTCTTAAGTACTGGCGTTATTTGAATGATTTTGGTATCAATTTAAAGTTAATTAATGAACCTTTAAAATGGCATCATTTTTATTATTATTATTTAGTTATTAAGTACTCAAGATCGCGCGGAATCAAATTCAAGCAAGTGATTCCATACTTTTGCTCGCGAGTGTATTCATAAATAAAAGCGACAAACACGCCATCTACACCAGTTTACAAAGCAAGATTCGAAACGACAATCGTTCACTTCGTTTCGGGCGGCCATATTAGTAAGCGACACGTCGACGGTAAGTTTTTTAAATTTGTTTAAATCTTTGTTTATATCAATTGCTGTAACCGCTTTTCTAATTAATTGCGTAATATGTTCTGTAAAGCAATAATATTACGTCTTATTTCATCAGAAAATGCAAATTTAAATCAATAGTTGTCATTGGAAAACTAATGGAACACGAATTGAATGATTTTCCAGTAATATTCCATTTGGTCTACAACTGGTGATTTAGCTTTTTGATATTTTTTTTATTTTTTCTTTTACATGTAGGTTTACTTAATACTGCAATAAAATATTATAAAAAAAACGATTACAATATCCACAATGTTCCAGTTGTAGACCAGTGGTTTATTACTAGTAATATCTATACTACGAGTTTGTTCCAGTAATTGACCACCTACATTTTTTTTATAGACAATGCCGCCGAAAAGAACGTTTTTTAACTATAAGGAGGAAGATGTGTTAAATGCGATTGACGAAATAAGTAAAGGTGCAAAAATTAGAAAAACATGTCGAAAATACAACATACCCCACACTACGGTCATAAATAAAATGAATTTAAAATATCCAGTTCAACGAAAAATGGGACCTCCCACTATATTGACCAAGCAAGAGGAATCTTTGCTCGAAACTTGGATAATAGCAATGGCAAAAAAAGGATTTCCAGTCAATAAAGAAATGGTAGTTGAAACTGTTAAGAAAATTATAACTGACGACAATCGACCAAATCCCTTTACAGAGAATACCCCAGGCAGAAAATGGTTTTCCAGTTTTTTAAAACGACATCCAGATGTAGCTACACGTCATGCGGAATCTATAAACATTTCTAGAAGTCTGGTAACAGAAACTGCTTTGAGAAAGTGGCATGCAAATTTAAAAGAATACCTAGTCGCTGAAGGCGTAGCTGACATTTTAGAAGATCCCGAAAGGATTATTAATGCAGATGAATCCGGATTTCAAACAAGCCCGTCTTCTGGTTTAGTGTTAGGTCCGCGAGGGTATCAAAATTTTTACGAAATAAAAGATAAAGAGAAGGAGAACATAACCGTACTAGGAACTTTTGCAGCATCTGGTACCATATTACCACCCTTGATTATATACCCATATGCACGAATACCATCTGAAATCGTTAGACAAATTAATAAAGATTGGAGCATTGGTAAGTCAGAAACGGGATGGATGACATCAAAAGTTTTTTACGGCTATATAGCAAATACTCTGGTCCCAAAATTAAAAGAAAACAATACAAAATTTCCTGTTTTGTTGCTGGTAGATGGCCATAAGTCTCAAGTTTTCTACGGGAAATACTTTCCGATGGCCAGAACAATGTGATAAAATCTGGTACCAGAAAGATGCGGTAGAAGAGAAGATAGCAGTTCCAACCTTGGCTAATAGTCGAGGTTTTTATAGAGTTCCTGAAATGGATAAATTTATGCCAAAAATTTAATTCTTTTTAATTTTTTAAGAAGTACTTACATTGTTTTCTTTTTATTTTGATTTATTTTATATTTTTTGATTCATGTTAATTCATAAATACTTTATTGCAAGTTATGATTATGACACTTGTGTAAGAGATATGAATCTCTTGTTAATTATCTAGTTCTTAAATTAGTTAACAACATTATGAGCCTTGTAGCATTTAAGTATTACTTGAAACTTGTAGACTGATGAAAAGTTGTGATGATTATTACGTACATAACATTTTAGTAATTAAAATAAAAATATTCTTCATTAAGAGAAATTATTTTATTTATTGGTTCACTATTGGCTCAACGTCTGGTCTATTGCTGGTACAATCTGGTCAACCTTAGGCACATTGCGACTTTCCACATTGATTGTTAAATAAAAAGAAACCTAACAGCTATTAAGAAAATTGGAATAAGCTACATGATTCTATGGTAGACAAGGAGTACGTAATTCTTTTTTTGCAATGATTGTTGTAATAATTGAGTCACAATATCAAAATTACTTTCAAAATGTCGCTTAATCGGTTTGTTACTGGTACACCCATCCTAATATAGTTTAAATTATGTTTTTCTTTCATTAACTGTGTTATAGTAACTTTTTGAAATAAAAAATTACATAAACGTCTTATTAACTACTATTTCCCCAGTTTTTGCAACATTTTTTATTGCTGCTCCGCTCTTATTAGTCATAGCGTGATGTTATAAAGGCTATATAACATCAGCCTTACTCGATAAATGGGCTATGTAACAGTAAAAGATTGAATTAGGACCAGTCGTTCCTGAGATTATCGCGTTCAAACAAACAAACAAACTCTTCAGCTTTATATTATTATTAGTATAGATTACTAGCTGACTCGCGCAATTTCGTCTGCGTGAATTTTCCCCGTTTTTGCAATATTTTCAATTGTTGCTTCACTTCTATGGGTCGTAGCATGATGTTATATAGCCTATAACCTTCCTTGATAAAGGGCTATCTAACAGTAAATAATTTTTCAATTGGGATCAGTAGTTCCTGAGATTATCGCGTTCAAACAAACAAACAAACTCTTCTGCTTTAACACAACTACAGTACCTACTATAGTTTTACTAAAAAATGTGTTCAACCGCCAATACAAGATGTGCATACTTTTCGTTAATTTAAAAACATTACTTGATCATAATAAAACAAGCATGTAGTTTTTAGGGTTCCGTAGCCAAAATGGCAAAACGGAACCCTTATAGTTTCGCAAATGTACGTTCGTCTGTCCGCACCTTTGCTCAGAGACTGTTAGTGCTAGAAGGCTGTAATTTTGCATGGATGCACATATTGATTACGCCGACAAAGTGAAAGAATAAAATCTTTGGAAAGAATTATTTTTTTCAAGGTACCCCTATATGTAAAGTGGGGGTGTGATTTTTTTACTCACCTACCCCATCGTGTGGGGTATCATTAGAAAGATCTTTTAAAATTGTTTAGGGGTTGTCAAGACCGTTTTTAGATTTAGGGATCCGTTTGTAAAATATTAAGCTTTAGAGCGTAATTTTTTGTTAGAGTCTAGTGTCCCCCCCCCCTCATATATGTATGCAAAATTCACGGTAGTAGTATATAAAGCGAAATTAAAAGGAAAACTATTACAGCGATCAGAGCGAGTAACATCTGAACAAATGAGAAGTAAAAAAAAATCGTACTGCCTCTGTGGTGGGAGTGTATCCGACTGCTACGCAAGAGGTCGTGGGTTCGATCCCCACCCAGGATGAAACTTTGTGTGATGAGTACGATGGTTTATTCTGTGTCTGGGTGTTATTTATCTATAATATGTATGTATTTAGAAATATTTAAGTATGTTTACCAGTTGTCTGGTTTCTATAGTACAAGCTCTGGTTAGTTTGGGATCAGATGACGTTGTGTGAGTTGTCCCAAGATATTATTATTATTATTAAATTCCATTGACAAATATGCACGGTTTGTTTTTGAGAAACAATAACCAATTTTATTTACCTATTTCTAATTAATTTAAACCCGCTAGCTTTAATTGAAACAATGAGTGTTAAAATAGTTATATATAACGATGTTTCAATCTATTACACACCTGTATCTAAAACTGTAACACTACCTATTATAAATGATTAATTATAAACATCGCGCGTTTTTCCTGTTGGCTTTAATGTTTATATAAACTGCACCAGTGAAACCGTTATACAATTATCTTTACAAGGCATTATAATCTGTACTAATATTATAAAGCTGAAGAGTTTGTTTGTTTGAACGCGAAAATCTCTGGAACTACTAGTTCGAATTGAGAATTTATTTTTGTGTCGGATGGCCCATTTATCGAGGAAGGCTAAAGGCTATATAACATTACGCTACGACAAATAGGAGCGGAGTAGCAATGAATAATGTTGGAATACGGGGAAAATTTACGCAGACGAAGTTGCGTGTATCGGCTAGTCGGATATAAAAGTCACGCGTGGAAGTAAGATCTCTAGAATTTAACTGTATTGACAGCAGAGGCGGATGATCGATACGACTGTTGTGTGTCGTGTCATGGGTTCGATCCCCAGGCGGGACACAACTTTGTGTGATTCACAAAGTTTTTCGAGTTAGGGTGTACCTTGTGTCTATGATATGTATGCATGTCATGCCATGCAGTAGAGTACACTCTAGTAGTGAGTAAAATAAAAAACACCCCGGCGCAAAAAAGTTGCAAACAAGATCCCTAATATCTTGCTCATCGAGATTTAATAATGCCTCCGACAGCATGATATTACAAACCTATGTATCTTGTTTGCATCCTATTTTGCAGCTAACTTTTATCAAGCTATTGCCAAGTATTGAAAATTGAAAAAAAAATGGTTGCTAATTCACTTTTTTAGTATTAAAATCATAATTATGTTATACCTTTTTGAAATGCTTGACCAGCCCTTTAATTTGATACCCATATTACGGTATTCGAAAAATCTTTATTTTTCACACCTCTTGTTTATGACATCTCACAGCCGCCATGTTTGTTTTTTTTCAAACGTCACTTATCTGAACACTTGGGCGGTCAAGACAAATCTAACTACGTCTTAATTGTTTAAATCCGTCTAGTGGTTTGATAGAAATGAGATAATAAAGAATATTACATACATACATACAAGATACGCGCAAAAAACATAAAACATACTTTTTTTCATACAATTTTATAAATAACTGATACTCTAACAGTTAATTTCCCGCCGAAAAGCCTATAGAAACTCATGGGCTGACCCTATCTTTGACCAAGGTTACAAATGCCAACCCTAGTTAGGTAAAATAATATTAATTGATACTAATTGTGTCCGTCCGTTTAGAAGGAAGTCGAGTTATTTGGTATAATTTCGGGATGTAGGATATGACACGTTTGAGGACATAATACTGTGCCTACATAGAGTATATTACGACAATTGGGTATTTGAATATCAAGTCAAATCAGTATCTTTTTAAGAAACGTCAAAACGATGCGCCACGTACTAATTTATATGAAATACAAAACAATGACGTCATTCTTTTGTATGGTCAAATCATGTAGTTTCAATGTTTGTTTTGGTGTTTATAAATTCATGACAATATAAAATTGTCGAAAAACATTGTTTTCCAGAATATTTTTGCAAATGCTATTTCCTGCACAGTGTAAAATAATTTATTGTTATTGTAGTCATCTACCCAATTGGGTATTTGAATGTCTAGTCAAATCAGTATCTTTTTTATAAAATGTCAAAACGATTCGTTCTGTAGAGATTTGTATGAAATATAACATTGTGACGTCATTATGTTCTGGTTTCAAATCATTTACTTTTAGTATTTATTTTAATGATTATAAATACTAAAACATATTAAATTATGCTCGAATATATATTTTTATGACCATTTAAAGGCATATTATTACTTGATTAGTGTAAAATCATTTATTGTTATTGATTGATTTGACATTCAAATACCTAATTGTATGAAATGCTAACTACGTTGCTGAGACGTCGACAGTTACGGTTGATCTGCTACGCAAGAGGTCGTGGGTTCGATCTCCACCCAGGATAAAACTTTGTGTGATGAACACGATGGTTTATTCTGTGCCTGGGTGTTATTTATCTATAATATGTATGTATTTAGAAATATATAAGTATGTTTATCAGTGGTCTAGTTTCCATAGTACAAGCTCTGCTTAGTTTGGGATCAGATAGCGTTGTGTGAGTTTTCCCAAGATACTGTTATTATCTGGTCCATAAATTCAAAGTTACGCAGTGGGCTATGGAGCAAGCTATGCTTGGAAAAGGATAAAATTTATTCGACATAGAACCAAAGTTACCGACCGTTTTTTTTTTTTTTAAGACGACTCCTAATATAGGGTACAAGCCCTGTGTGGACTTTACAAACATACAAGTCACGGACACAAAGTAGATACACCCAGACTCGGAACAACAATTTGTGGATCACACAAAGTGGTGTCCCGTGTGGGAATCGAACCCAGGACCTCTTGCGTAGCTGTCGGATACACTCCCACTGCGCCACAGAGGCAGTCAGTTATTTATTTAAAAACTTTATGCATAGTTATTGTACAAAGGCGGACTTAATGCTAAAAGCATTCTCTACCAGTCAACCTTATGGTGATGTAGGGATACAAAATGGAAGTAGGTGCAGTTTAAAACTTGTTGGCAGCTAAACTATATAATAATTAACAATACGTGAAAAGGAAATAATAATATAAGTATCTACACATATACATACAAACATATAAACCATATATACTAGCCGACTCGCGCAACTTTGTCAGCGTAAATTTTCCCCGCTTTTGCAACATTTTTCATTGCTGCTACGCTTCTATTGGTCGCAGCGTGATGTTATATAACATATAAATGTGTGTGTGCTTCCTCGATGAATGTGCTATCCAACAGTAAAATAATTTTTCAATTCGGGCCAGTAATTCCTGAGATTATCGCGTTCAAACAACAAACAAACTCTTCAGCTTTATAATATTAGTATAGATTGATATACTAAAGTAATAACTCAACTAATTCTTGGAAGAATAAAGCACGAACAATCGTCTTAAAGTTGAAGCGATTAGGTGCCATCCTAATTTCAGGGGGCAGTTCAGCATTTCAGAGTAAGACAGATTGAACTAGGAAAGAGCATCCGAAGAATCCAGAAGAGTGAGCAAGACATAGGAGAAGCATGCATGCGGATTAGCAAGCTGAAGTGGCAGTGGGCTGGCCATATTTGCCGAAGAACTGACAACCGTTGGGGTAAATGAGTTCTTGAGTGGAGACCACGTTTCGGCAAACGTAGTGTAGGACGCCCTTAGGCCAGGTGGAGTGATGATTTACGCAAAACGGCTGGCAGGAGCTGGATGCGAGAAGCCGAAGATAGAACAAAGTGGCGTGCAATTGGAGAGGCCTATGTCCAGCAGTGGACTGTGATGTGAGTGGTTGATGATGAGGAGAAGCAAATTGTTAGAAGATCGAAGATCTCTGCAATGGTTGGAACTCGAGTATTGATAGTTACATTTATTTATTTTACTGATAGCCCATTATCGCAGAAAATTGACGCAGACGAATTTGCGCGGATCAGCGTTTTTTTTTTAATAAGATAATCCTGTTAACCTCTCCAGCTAAGCTCAATGGCTTGTGTTAGGAGTAGGTTCACGTCGGTAGTATAATGGGTAGGATTCGAACCCGCGAGCTTATGAAAAATGACTAGTGAAAATTATTTTTTTATTATATTTTCTACACGACTTTATCATTATTTATAATGACTAGCTATTATGTATAATCTCGAATTAATCACATTTACCGTAACATATCAGAATAGCACAAAGGCTATAAAAATCAAACATAACACAAGAAACCGGTAGAAAACTAGTAGCCAAGTTAAATGAAGCTTACCAAATATAACATAAACAAAAACACAATGAATATTAAATATTTAACTGTGAACTACCTTGAAAACGAGTTGACAGGATGGGCTCACAAAAGGAGTGGTAAATATATTGAATTGTTTCACAATAATTAAATACTTCGTGAACCGTGTCCCTTGGATATTGTTGTACCGTATTTGGTATAGTACGTTTAAAAAACCTGAATTTGTACAGTAATGGTTTTTAATATGGGACATGAGTAAACAAGTTCTTTTTATTTGCATGTTGTATGTACATTTGTTTATGAAGCTTATTAAATGCAGTTTTACAAAAAGGTGTTTCCTTTTTTAATGTATGAAGGAATAAGGCTCAGGGAAACCAGTGTTCATAGAGGGTGCTGGAGTGGTTGAGGCGTAGAGCGACTCCATAAGAATGTAAGTTCGAATCGCGGAATTCGAACTGGCTTCCTCAAGCAAATATTTTTTAATACATTTAATATGATTAAATTAGAATAAAGGATGCTTTAAAATAACAAAAAGTATTTTTTTATATTCTCCAGTAATTAATTAAATTTTAAGATAAATTGATTAGATATATTTGTACTAAAGGGAATTGAATACATAAATTTGGTGATATTTATAATTTTAACAATTTTTAGTTGTCAATTTTTAAAAATCTTTGAATGGCCAGTTTCAATAATCTGTCTATCTATGGATTTGGCTACTAGAGATATATATTTCGACATAAGCGGCATATGAAATACTAGCGGACGCCTCGCGGTTTCACCTGCGTAGTTCCCGTTCCCGTGGGAATACAGGGTTAAAAAATAGCCTATGTCACCCGGGGTTAGTGTAGCTTCACAACAATGAAAGAATTGTTCAAATCCGTCCAGTATTTTCGGAGACTATTCAATACAAACAAACAATCAAATCTTTCCTCTTTATAATATTATTAGTATTAGTATATTAGTATAGATGACTAAGTTACCTCTAAGTCTACATCAACAGACAGATTATTAAGACCAGCTGTTAAAAGATAAACTTTATCTTTGTCATTATAATCTTTTTGGATTTGGAACTATGGCATGTGCAATAGTAGGTACCTATTTTCATACACTGTATAAGACCATACATTTCTGTTATGTTTGTAGAACACTAAAATTCACTGTGCCACGTATTTTTTTTTTATCCAAATATCTTGGCACAAAGTTTAATGAACAATCAGCCTTCAAGGCACCGATTGAAACGCAGAATTCCACAAGATGTGCTTCAATAAAAGCGCATAGGAACTATTCAGGATGAGACACAGGTCACATTCCTGAACAAGACCCATATTAGCCCAGACAAAAATGCAACTTAATGTCCCTATAATGGCGACAGATTGTTATAATGAGCAAACAAAAAAAAAAAAAACGTATTCAACACCTCTCCCAAAACCTTTCCAATTTGAATTTACAATGTATAATTTAGTATTCATTTAAGTAACAGTCAATTACACAGATCACGTAATCACCTCTCTATTTTAATAACATGCTGTAAATGCAATTTCATTGCAACTTGGTGCTTGCAAAATAATAATTATGTTGAGTAACAAAATGTTCTTGCAAAACATGTAAAATATCAAAATTGTTTTAACAACTCTTACGGTTGAATACTTAAACGTCACTCAGTTTGAGACACCGTTAACTCATGCCGTTGTGTCAAGTTTATAGTATACAGAGTTAACCCTCTTGATGTGTGAATACCTCACTATAAGAAAAGCTTACTTCCCATTCTTGTTTTTTAAGGAAAAGTGTATTTTTCAGCTAATTTCTACCACAAAGACTCACCCCTTTATTCAAAATAAGAGGTTTCAAACAAATTTTAACTAGTGAATGTCATTTCTTCTTCTATTTGATTTTGAAAATTAATGGAAAAATAACGACAAAACATTTGCTAGTTAAAATGTGTCTGAAACCTCTTCTAATTTATTTTGAACAAGGTCAATAAGGTCAGGTTTATTAACAGTGTTATGGTTGAATGTTGAGCAAAATTCTCAAAATTCTTCTCTTAATTTAGAGCAATGCAGACGATTTTTAGCTTATTAGTGTCAGTGTCAGGACATAAGTTTAAGGATTTTACATAATCCATACTAATATTATAAATGTCAAATACTCTGTCTGTCTGTTAGATTTTCACACTTAAAATGCTGAACCAAATTTAGATAAAATTTAGTAAGGAGATAATTTGATGTCTGATGAAGGTCATAGGATAGTTTAGACATTCATGCAGGCAGAGCCACAGGCAAATAAAAGTTTTAAATATTTTACATTTAAATATAGGCACTGTTTTCAAGCTTAATGCTTTAATAATAAAACAGGTAACTAAGTAAATAAATTACCAATATGTTAGAAGGCTAAAGTTAGCAGTAGGTATGTCATAAACTTGCTTACTCATTCATTCCAAGTAAAGAATGACTCATTTAAAAAAATGCATGGATATTACTGGAATTTTGCAAGTTAACTTACCTTCCATTACAGTATTAGTTTAATTAACTGATGAACAAGATTTAAAAATAGAGCATTCTTAATTTAAACTTTATGAAATAAAAAAATGGTACCTACTCAGACATAGACCATAAGTTTATTTTTTAAGGTACATTTTTTTAAAAGTAATGTATTGCATTAGGTAAAAGAAAAATAATAAATTAATCATCAATTTTAATAATTTACAAATAGGCAGTGCATTCAAATTTGATACTTGAGTCAATGTGGTTTAACAGGTAAATTAGTGAATCACATTTCTAAGTCATTTTTAAACAATTTTGAGGCCCTATCCTTTCTTTTTAATTCATGATGTCATCAAAATAAACATTTGTCAAATATTTTTAATATGAAACAGAGATTACAATATCATGACTCAATAACATCCTACGTAATTTATTACTGGCACTCTGAACCCTTATCTCAGGAAACTAATTATATTGCTGCTATCTATCATTGATAAAAAGTTGATAAATAAGTTTCAGGTAATATTATGTTAGAATATCACATACATTTATTTTTACGCGGCAATATACGTACAAACGTTGTAGGGTGCGTATTATTAGTCATATGCAGTAGACACCCTTCCTGGGGGTCCATACACCCTATTCGCCGAAACACAACGCATATGGACATCCCCTTCGAACAAAGTATGCCCCAATTTAACAAATTAAGTACCTCTGAACTTGCACAAGGTCATTACTAAATCTCTATGCATTACTAAAAATGAAAATAAAAAAAAAAACATCGTGTGGGGCAACCCTTCAGAATGCAAAGAAAAAATCAATAGGAACCAGTAACGTCTTTATCTTTCTCGTATGCAATGAAGAATGGCAAAGGCACACTTTTTTAGAGCATCTAATTACGATGTCATTCATAAACGTGTGTAATTACGATCGTAATCAACTAATCGATGAACCATAACGACCGCACGCCCGTGCTATGTTTACGTTCTCTATCTATGAAAAAATACACAGGGAGCAAAAAGGAAGCCCGGTGATGCAGTAAATACTTTATGGACGTAAATAGATCGACGCGTGCAAGATGATCGTTGTAATTATTTATTTGTTTTGCTAACGAAAGCTCTGGTACGATGAACTCGATGTACATACCTCATTTTGACGCTCTTATCCTTTGTCGTGACCAATCCGTATGCACTACTGCACAGCACGAAACAATTGTTCACTTATAAACTGCATATTTCCACTGACACAAACGGACATTTCCGTATTATCGACTGGCATATACGGCTGGGACACTTTCGGTAGCCATTTTTGTCAAAAAACACTTTTTACGTCCCGACTCCCGATTTCGGAAAACTATGAGCGAGATGACGCTAGCGCCGCACCGAGACAACGAATGAAAATAAATGGAACATTGAACCAGGCGGTCGCAAATCCTAGTATAATTATTTCCGATTCGCACATTAAAACCTAAGTTAGCTTCCGTCAAAAGCTTCCACGTCGAAGGATAGACATACATTCACTGACAGTAGATGTACCAGCTTTGAACCTCAGTATGCGATTCGGAACGCAAATTTACATTTTTCGTCCTTATTCGGTGTTTCTACCATACTTGGGCGGTTAATACACTATTCTCGTCGACCGCCAATCACCTTTCAGACAATGTTGCAAAACGATACATGTGCTTCCATCTTTTGAGTAATGGTCAAACTACTATGCCGTTGACATTGACTAAATACATTACAATAAATTTTATTAACTATGTAGCGCAGTGGTTCTCAAACTTTTTAAATGACGGAACCCTTTTGGGAAGCAAAATACTTGATGGAACCCTACAATAAAACAATTATTTTTATAAGTGTATTCTTTATTAATCAGCATAATAAAAGTACAATGTATCAGTTACTAATTATTATTTACTTCACCACTTGGTAAGGACAATAATAGAAAACATTAAAAAAGAAAAAATCTAACTAGTGGGAGGTATGAAACTGTTTTTTATTTTTCATCAATTGCTTGATATCAGGTTTGATGGAAGAAAGTTGGAGTCTCATATCAGCTTCGGCGTCCAGTCTATTGCGATATTTTGTTTTCGTGGCTGCGTAGGTAGAGAATCCTGTTTCGCACAAATATGTAGTTGGGAACGGGAGAAGAATATCCAGAGCCATTTGGCCAAGCATTGCATATTCATCTTGGATTCTGCACCAAAAATCATTAAGAGGCGTCGTTTTGAACAATGACTCCATACTTGTGTCTGATGACATTTCTAAAAGAGATTCATATATCTCATTTGACATGTTTTCAGGCTTTTCCAAGTTGGGTAAAAAAGGATTATGAATCCAGGAGTTCACTTTAATTTTTGTATTGTGTTCTTCGGGAAAATACTTTTCAAAAGATGCGCGCATCGAACTGAGATATTGGACCAATTCTTCAAACACATTATCTTCAAACATTTCTGAGTCGTTTTCGCTAACAAACTCACTGAGTAACGTAAAACTTTCTATTTCTTTCTTACCAATGCAAATGATCCAAAAATCTAATTTTCTTTTAAAAGCAGTTATTTTATTATAGGCCTGAAACACTGTTGTCTGTTTACCTTGCAACGATAAATTTAATTCGTTAAGTTTTTGAAAGATATCCGCCATAAAAGACAATCGGAACAACCAAGTTTTATCATACAAACGGTCCTTCAAATTAAAAGAAGTATCTGCTGAAAGAAACATTTGTAACTCGGCTCTAAGTTCAAATAGCCTTGTTAAAGTTTTTCCCCGAGACAGCCATCGCACTTCTGTATGGAGCAGCAGTGTTTTATGTTTGCTGCCATAATCTTCACACAATAATGAGAACAATCGGGATTGTAGTGGTCGTGATTTGATAAAATTAATTATTTTTACCGCTTCATCCATAACTAATTTTAGATTAGACGGCATTTGCTTCATCGCAAGTGCTTGTCTATGCAGAATACAATGACTGGAACTACAATTAGGCGCTTTATTTTTCATTCGTGACACTGCTCCTGCTGTTTTACCTGTCATCGCCTTGGCCCCATCTGTACAAATGTCAATGCAATTGTTCCAACTGAGATTATGTTCTTCAAAAAATATATTTATTTTATTAAAAATTTCTTCCCCGGTAGTGTTTGTAAGCAGCGATGAACACATAAGCATGTCTTCTTCAAAAGAACTTTTATATGGATATCTCACAATAACCAGCAGGATAGCCAAACCAGCGACATCAGTCGACTCGTCCATTTGCAAAGCGAATCGTGTATTTTGTAGACGTGTAACTATAGGCCGACCGCTTAACTCGTATATCGCCTGCGCGGTGAGAAGGGAGCGCGGGGTGATGTTAACGGGTGGGTGAGCGGGGTGCGCGGGAAGTTCTCTGTCCCGCGCACCCCGCTCACCCACCCGTTAACATCACCCCGCGCTCCCTTCTCACCGCGCAGGCGATATACGAGTTAAGCGGTCGGCCTATAGTTCTTGTTTGACGTAGCTTGCCAGATCATGGATTCGTCGTGAAACAGTATCGTTTGATAGCGGAACAGTAGAAAGATGCTTTGCAGATTTTTCATCAAGCATACATTTTGTTATGTCTAATACACATGGTTTTATTAATTTCTCAGCGATAGTGTGCGCTTCACCTGCTTGTGCAATGCGATAGCTAACTAAATATGATGCCTCCGTGGCCTTTTCGTTGGTAGTTTGTGTTACATGCATCATATTTTTTTGACTTTCTAATAACTGATCTTTTTTGCGAACAAAAAATTCTTTATTCTTGTCTTTAGTCTCGGGGTGTACGGTTTCTAAATGTCGACGCAATTTGGCAGGTGCCATGGAACTATTAGGAAGCAGTTTACTACAGAGCATGCAGAGAGGTGAGCCGTTGGAATCAACAAATCCGAAACTGATATAAGATTCATCATACTTCCTTTTTTTCGTCTTTGAAACCGTCGAGCTTGACGTCGTGGCACTCGTGGCATCATCTTCTGGATCGGTGATTGCTAAATTCTCCGCGCGCATTGCTTTTGAACATTCAGCGTCATTAGAAGATGTTGTTGGAACACGTTTAACACCTTTAAGCCAACGTTCCATTCTTCTTTATTTATAATGTTACAAGTCAGGATAGTGGGGTTTAAATAATGCACAATCGTTACTGCGTATAAGAGACTAAATTTAGAACCTACAGGGAAGAAATGTATAAAACTGAGACAACAGAATACAGCAGGCAGTAAAACAATGAACACTAGTTTCTCGCTAGCGAGCTTGTAAGTAGGTAGTAACTTATCGCTCCGAACGCTAATCATCAACTGACGACACCAACGCGCGATCGCCGCTTTTATACTTAGTCCTAGACTCGATCTCAAATATTCTCGAAAATACTCGAGTCGGCACCTTTGATAAACAAAAAGCAAAAATAAAAACAGAAATTTAAAAATAGCGTTGTAAACAATATCGACTTTATCCTTTAAAGTTAGAGACGAAAGTCGCTTGTTGACAACTATAGCGTCCAATTCAGAGGCGGCTTTTATCAAAGAGACTGAGCGCTTACAAGTATACTACCCGCTCGTTTTAAGTTTGCCGCTGGCGATAGGTATGAGTGTATGACGTTCGAAATTTTTTATTTAATTGTAACAATAAAAATTGTGTACGGTAGATATTTGGGTAAAACTATGACACATTATAAGTTTTGTTGTCACGTGGGGGAGGGTACGCGCATTCCACAGACCGGCAAACTTAGAGCGAACGCGTTGTACAAGTATAAAATTGTTGAGACCAAACTTATAAGATATTGTACCAGCTAATGTAACACAAGCTTATACAAATACAAATAAATAAATAAATAACATTCATAGCGTTTTGTCTCCGCGCGGCCGCGGAGTCTACACAGCCGCGGAGCGACCAGAGAGAGGTGTTTTGATTTTTTTATTTCTAAATTCTTGCGGAACCCCGACAGAGGTATCACAGAACCCTAGGGTTCCGCGGAACACACTTAGAGTATAGCTGATGTAGCGAGTTGATACGATACAAAGTCGATTTTAATAAAATAACTATTGATACAAAGTATTAATGACAAAAAACTTACAGACAGACTTATTAATATTAATATATAAATGAGAATGTAAGTTTGTTTGTTACGCTTTCACGCGAAAACTACTCAACCGATCATCATGAAACTTTGTACACAATATTCATGGTGGTATTAGAAGTAACATAGGATTATATAAAAAAGGGGTGAATTTACGCAGACGAAGTTGCGCGGGACAGCTAGTTTCCTATAAAAATAATACACACTTATGAGGTAGGTTTAGTAGGTAGCTGGAAAAATCAAAGCTTAACGAATTTCATCACGATGACAAATCGACTACAAAAATCGACTAAAGACATCAACTCCACAAACCGTTACTTATTAGTCTTACAGTACTACTATGAACTAAATAAATTTAGAGATCGACTTTGACAAGTGAATGACAACAGTTTTCGGGAAAAGAAGTCAGCCTGTTTTTCTTTTGATAAACAGTTCCTTTTTCGAAAACACAAAAATAATGGTGGGCGCAATGCCTGTTAACTTAATACCAAAATTTTGCAACGGTACCATGGACAGTCACAATGGTACTGATGAAAGCGAAATACAAGTTCATATTGGTAGTCGCGTAAAGTGTAACGACGATTTTGGTACGGTGAAATATATTGGTGAAGTGCATGGATATAAAGGTGTTTGGTACGGCGTGGAATGGGATAACCCATTGAGGGGGAAGCATGATGGATCTTTGGATGACGTTCATTATTTTAAAACGTCGAAGCCAAGCGCAGGTTCTTTCATACGCCCGAACAAAATCAGTCCTTTCCGGACTTGTTCCGACGCTATTCGAAAGTACTACGGAGATAAAGAGGTGAGTTCCCTGTTTTTTTTTCTTTTTTTTTTTTTTTGCAGTTAATATAATCCAAGGCAACTAGGTCATACCACCTACACATCCAAGGAGTCTGGTTGTTGTTTTTAAAAAGTTTTTTTGCGTGGGTGGTTTTGTATGCTTCATTTGAGTCTGTTTTGCATCAAGGTCCCTTTTTGTTTACTTGTTATTCATGTTTGTTTTTAATTGTAATCATATTTAGTCTTTAAGTATGGTTACATTGTCTTTGTTTGTGTTGTTTAAAATGTTCATATTAGTCATTGCATTTTCACTGAGTGGGTTGTTAAAAGACTTTGTAGGTACGAAGTCTTATAACATAGGTATTTGTATTATGCTCAAAGCTTAGAATCTTTTTTATAAGTAAAACATTTGAAATACTAATCAATTACAGCTTTAATTAGTAATATTCTGTAGTTTTATATCTATTTCTTAGTTTAATGTGCATACTGATTTGGTACGAGTATAAACATTGAATGACTCACATCTGAGTCAAATAAGATTGTAAACATGTTGATGCTTTTAATGTTTTGTAATTAATTTATATGGCTGTTTTCACTAATCTATCTTTCAATGGATTTGGCTACTTAAGATAGAATTTTGGCAGAATAGAGATAGAATTTTTTTTTCAGACAGTGGCAGACACTCAGAGTGTAGGCTTGCCTAATGTGGGGCTACTGTGTAGATTTTTATTTTATTTAAAATATCATTTTATTTGTTGCCATAGACAATTTTTATTTATTCATTGGTGTTATATGTACATATGTTTTTTTTTATGTTATATATAACTCAATATTGCAAAAAAAATTGTGTAGCTCCATTAGCCTTACATTACAATAGTAATAGTGTTACATGGGCCACAGTTGTTGGTTACCCAGGTTTCATAATTTCCGGAGGGGTTTCGACCTCCAAATCCCTGGCTACACCCACAATATAGTAGTAGTTTACTAGCTCACCTTTGCAACTTCGTCTGCGTCAATTTCCGTAAGTTTTTGCAGTTCATATAAAAATACTAAAATCGCGATTAAAAAAATAACTTCACAACCTATTGTATAAAAAAAAACATTTATATTGATTGAAAGGAAGAAGTAAAGGAGTTCAACCACAAACACCCTTTTTATGGTCGAACTCCTCCGAAATAGCTGAATACGTGATATTTTTCTTGCTTCTTATACATACATTTTTATTATCTACTATATCAATGTTTTTTACATACATATAATCATTATTTCTTTTTTTTTACGGTTTAAGACATTTATTTCTCAAAAAAGAATTACATTTGCTTACATTGAGAAATTCAGATAGGTATACATTTTGTTAGCAATAAGATACAAAGAGTATTTACGTAAAATATTTACTTTTTTTTATCTACCTACTTTAATTAATTAATCTTACCGCGAGAAATCTCTCAAGCCATGGTATTTTAGATACTTTTTGAACAGTGTGAAGGATTGTATGCTCTTAATATCAGTAGGTAGAGGGTGTTGGTCGTTAGACAACATCATAGAAGTTGCAGAAACTGGTGGAGTCTCGGTGCAAAAAGAGAGGACTGGAAGAAGATGGAGGAGGCTTTTACCCAAAAGGGAATCATTGCAATAACAGAAAAGCTACAAACACCTAATTAACATAATTATGCATTTAACTATTTATTGTAATGGAATAAAATAAGCTTATTATTATTAATATCAGTAGGTAATTTATTATATAAACATGCTCCTTCAAAACAATTTTTTATCCCGTACTTAGTTTGAGGTTGTAAGCAAATATCCTGTGACCTTCTGGTTTTTCGTATCCATACTTATGATTTTTTTGGAAACTGTATATAGTGTGTGTGTATATTTTTATGCATGTGCATTTCTTAGAGTGGGAGTTATCACTTAATATATTATAATAAAATTTCAGGATGAAACAGTAGCAGCTCATCGTAGGACTGTGATCAATGAGTGGAAGAGAGAGATGGGAGCACCATTTATTGAAATGGTTGGCTTTGAGAAGATACATCAAAAGCAGTAAGTATTACTGCACTGTTTATCATTGTAGGGTTTGCAACTCAGCAGGGATGATAATAAGAATGGTCTCCTAACTAATTTCGGTTACTGCAACCAATCTCATCAGATTGCACTCTCTTTTCTCACTCTTATAGCCCGATGGGACAGAAATTCGTCACAACCAGAGATAAATTAGGTGCGGACCGATGGCTTTGGGTATGACAATGTGAGGAAACGGTCACCCATGTATAGATCGAAAGTAGTAACATTGCGTAATCTCGCAGATATCGCTATCTGCTCGGCCGCCACTGAGTCAGGGTCCCCCCCAGTACGGGTTAACAGCAAGCAGAACGGCCTTAGAAAAGGTTCCAGTTGTAGTAGAATCAACGTAACTTGACCGGATTGAAGTTGGCGAAAAGTGGTTGATGCATTTTTTAGTAGTAAATGGTGACAGGAAGCGGGGGACGGGGGCGGCAACTAAAGTAGGTACTCAAGCAATAGAATTAGAGATGCCATTATGCATAGTATTACTAACTCTTGATTATTTTCGTAAATAATTTTTTTTTTAAACTTTCTTTTGTATTTACTGTAACTTTTCTAAATTTAAACTTTTTTGAACTAATATTTAAGTTAAGTATTATTATATTGTTGAATTAAAATTTTGTTAGTATTTATTTATCGATTAAACATAATAAATCTTTTTCGTAAGTAATTTTAAGGCCGCATCTCTATGACATGCGCGAAACTTCAATCTGGTCAAGTTACGTTGATCCAACTGTAACTACAATTATAATATGTTAATAATTTCTTATCTGAGTCGTAATATAAGGGAGATTGACCTGTGTAGTCTGTAAACAAAACATTCAGATAATGCCATATCATCATCAGTCACTGCTGGACATAGGCCTCTCCAATTGCACGCCACTTTGTTCTATCTTCGGCTTCTCGCATCCTGCTCCTGCCAGCCGTTTTGCGTAAATGATTACTCCTCCACCTGTCCTACACTACGTTTGCCGAGATGCGGTCTCCACTCAAGAACTCGTTTACCCCAACGGTGGTCGGTTCTTCGGCTAATATGGCCAGCCCACTGCCACTTCAGCTTGCTAATCCGGTGGGCTATGTCGATAACTTTAATTCTCTGCCTAATCACCTCATTTCTGATTTTGTCCCTAAGAGAAACTCCGAGCACAGCCCTTTCCATAGCCCGCTGAGCGACTTTGAACTTGTGGACCAGCCGTACCGTCAGGGTCCACGTTTCGGCTCCGTATGTCATGACGGGTAGGATGCACTGATTAAAGACTTTAGCCTTAAGGCATTGTGGGATCGACGGATGAGAAGACTTGACGTAACTTCCCAAACGCTGCCCAACCCAACCGAATTCTCCTGTTCACCTCGTCCTCGAAGTTGTTTCTACCTAACTGCAATAACTTGACTGACTAAATTGACTGCCTCTGTGGCGCGGTGGGAGTGTATCCGACTGCTACGCAAGAGGTCGTGGGTTCGATCCCCACCCAGGATAAAACTTTGTGTGATGAGCACGATGGTTTATTCTGTGTCTGGGTGTTATTTATCTATAATGTGTATGTATTTAGAAATATATAAGTATGTTTATCAGTTGTCTGGTTTCCATAGTACAAGCTCTGCTTAGTTTGGGATCAGATAGCGTTGTGTGAGTTGTCCCTAGATATTATTATTATTATGTATGTCGTTTCCATATCACGGGACTATGGAGTCCCGGTCATTTGGGAGGCGTGCGTGGGGCCGAAGCCAACACGTAGAGGCCCGTTAGACACTTTAATCTAAAGGCTATGTGACACAAACCGGCGAATATCGTTGTATACACTATATAAATGTACCCAACGACATTCCCCGGTTAGTGTAAAAACTATTGTCAAAAAGTGGTAGCTAAGAAACTGGGTTATGGAGGTGATGTGTTAGTGGAATGGTTAGCTGGTACTATTGAAGAACTATGGCGCCTGCCCTGCAACACATGGTAAAAACACACGGACAAATGGGCAGGCGATGACTGGCCACTCACTAGATGGGCCCCCTTCTGGCCGCCACAGGCATACAGCCAAACAGGCGACAGGGAGCAACATGGGTGTGAGCAGCTTGGGGTGTCGAGCGGTGCGGCGCCGGTTTCACCATCACGAAGAAGGCCCGTGAGCGGGTTTCCCCGTAGTTATGCCCTTGAAAATGACACTTCCACCCCCGAGCATACAAGCTCTGGCGACCTCCCTCTGGCCGGCCGATTAAGGCAAGACAGAGTTGAGAGTCCTGCGGGCACTCTTGGTGTTCCACTCCCGCCGGCCAGTGAAGGCAAGCGGGAGACGAGGCCCTGACCGACTCTCTGAGGCATCGGGACCGCAGTGTCGCCACGCACATTCAGCTCGCCACAAAGCTGCCCTGCGGTTTGTGTACTCTTATTTCACCCTCATGAGACATTTTTTATTGGTGTCATAAGGATTTCAAGAGCTGCTACTATGCCCTCAGAGTGTTGCGTTGATCTCATATAGGGAGACAACGACTAGCCCCGAGGGGTTTATTATTATTATTATTATTATTATTATAACTGCCCGAGGTACACATATTTTTGAACAACTTCGATAACGGCGTCGTGCACCGCTGTCGGTTCCGGTTACATGTTCATTGAACACGACCTTGGTTTTATCCAAGTTCATCCGATGCGTACAGAGGAGTCAGCCAGGTCATTCAGCAGCTGTTGTAGGTCCTGCAGCGTTTCTGCCATGATGACGATGTCATCTGCAAATCGCAAGTGAGAGATGTATTCACCATTGATGTTGATGCCCCGCCCTTTCCAGTGCAGCGTCTTGAACAATATGCATAATTTATACTAATATTAAGAACCTAAAGAGTTTGTTTGTTTGAACGCGGTAATCTTAGAAACTACTGGTCCGAATTGAAAAAATATTTTTCTATTGGGTAGCTCATTTATCTAGGAAGGCTATAAGCTATATAACATCACGCTACGACCAATAGGAGCGGAGCAGCAATGTAAAATGTTGCAAAAACGGGGAAAATTTACGCATACGAAGTTGCGCGGGTCAGCTAGTATTAGATAAAGTAATGCCTACATGGTTTTTATCGTATTATGGTCATCATCATGAGTAGGTTGCACCCATGAGTGCTCGCACAACGGGTGAGGAGGTGGTGTTACCGACATCGGCCAATTGTGAGCCGTTCACGTGGCGAGGTTGGTGCATGTTTGACTGACCTGCTGGTCTAGTGGTTAGTGACCGTGACTGCTAAGCCAGAGGTCGTGGGTTCGATCCCCACCCAGGTTAAATCTTTGTGAGATGAGCATGATGATTTATTCTGTGTCTGGGTGTAATTTATCTATAATATGTTAATATTTAAAAATATATGTGTATGGGTATTATGGGTATGGCTTTACCTAGTTTGGGATCAGATGGCGTTGTTTGAGCTGTCCCAAGATTAGTATGTAAAAAGAATTGCGTCGACCATGTCTTATTTTTTAGGGGGTGAGAATGATCATAACTCCGCTGAGTTTAGATAGTTCTTAATAAGATTACAAAAATGCGGAATGTTAAGATTATACTTCAAAAAGTGTGCGCCAAAAAGCGCGGGGGAAGAAATCTTTAAAATAAATTCAAAGTTGATTATGTATATTTTTGACTTTTACCCGACGTTTCGATCGAATTGCATCGATCGTGGTCACGGGTCGACTGATGGCAACTACCCTTACCTAAGATCTCAAATCGATAATAAATGAGCGGCGCCCTTGATCAATGTCTCTTTTAAATATCTTCGCGATTAAGACCCGTAATCTACAAAATTGTAAGTAGGTATAATCATTCTGTTCCCTTTTAGAAAATTCGACCGCCTCCAAGAAATATGCGTTCACGATCAGAACATAGCGAAGGCTGGTGATGTAGCGAGCCTCTGCCCCAATGTGAGGAGTCTGGATGTGTCTCGGAACCTGTTCTGCAACTGGCGCGAGGTGATACAGCTGTCTGCTCAACTGCCTGATCTTGGGGAACTGGATGTTAGGTGAGCGGGATATTTTGTGTCGTTAGTTTACGCTTGCGCACCGTACTACAATGTCGTTATTGCGCTCTCGAGACGCATACTTGACGCAAGCTTAATTGAGACCGATCCCAAAATTCAAGAATACGAAAATGGCTGTTTTAATCGAAACTTAACTGCAACTGTGCTGCCTTAAATACTTGAATTGGCCTCCAGGTCTTTTAATTCAATTTTTCTTCCACAGCAAGAACCGAATGGCAATCGACATGCCAGAGGAAACCATGACCCAGTTATCCATCAACTTTGCCAATTTGGAAAAACTCAACATTTCAGTCTGCGATTACGAATGGGCCGATATTCTTTCTCTCTCACACCTATGGCCAAAAATATCCGAAATTATTGCTGCTTATAACAGGATCAAAAAGATTATACCACCATCAGTTACTATGAAGACTTTGACTACTATAAGGTTGGATGGGAATCCTTTAGAGTCGTGGTATGAAATTATGAATCTTGGGATGTTGAAGAATTTGAAAATTTTGAGTCTGAATGATTGTCAAATTTGTGAGATACGGTTCAATGATAATCCTAACGAAAAGGTGGATGTTTTTGAGAATTTGGAAGTGCTGTTTTTGAATAGGAACAGGATTAATGATGTGAGTATATTGCCAGTTTTTTTTAAATGGATTAGTTAATATTGAAGTACTATATGCAGTAATAGATTACTGGGGTACTACGACATTCCATCATATAGAAGTAATTTTTATAGGCATTTCTTGCCAATTACTTTACAAATACAATAATTGCATTTTTGAAGATAGAAAAATTTTAAGTCCAGACCCAGGAATCAAACCCGAGACTTCCGTAGCCAAACCGGGGCAATCGAACCACCTATCTGGACTATGTTACTAGACCTCAAATTTTTTTATCCCTTGATGCTCGCGAGTTGGGCCCTCGCATGCGCCATCTAGTCGGTAGTTAAAGAACTATCACGGCTTTTGTTATTGCTCCGTTGTATTCCATCATTATATACAAAGACCAGCTATTCCCCACGGAAAATAAAAAATGAGCTCAAGCTACTTCCTCACCAAATTTCATCAAAATGGGCCCGGCATTTTCCGAGATTATTCATAGCAAATAAAGCAACAAATCATCCCGCTTTATATTGTTAGGATTGGATAGCTCTTTCCTGCGACTTCGTATAGGTACATCTATACTAATATTCTAAAGCTGAAGCTTTGTATGTTTGATTGAATCTCAGGAACTACTAATTTGAATTGAAAAAATATTTTAGTTTTGGATAACCAATTTATTGAGGAAGGCTATAACATCAATCTACGACCAATAGGAACGAAGCATCAACGAATAAAAAACATTACAAAAATGAGGACATCATCGCGTATTTTTATTTACCCGACATTTCGATCGAATTGCACCGATCGTGGTCACGGGTCTCGATGCAATTCGATCAAAAAATTAAGTTAATAAACATATAGTTTAAAAAATCAATAAATATATCACATTTCAGTGGCGATCACTCAGCGAGCTGAACAAACTGCAACGTCTGAAGAAGCTGTACTTCTTAAAGAACCCGATACAAAACACTGAAGACTACGACACCGGATCACAACTAATTACGGCCAAGATTGATACTTTACAGGTATTTAAAACATTTTTATAGACTACAGGAACCGCATTTAGCAATCTTTTATTTTAACGGTGGGGAATATACGGTTTTTTTTTGTTCTGTACCTCAAAAGGCAAAAAAAAAACGGAACCGTTATAGGATCACTTTGTTGACCGTCCATCAGTCCGTCTGTCAAGACCTTTTTTCTCAAGAACGTGGGGGGGTATCAAGTTGAAATTGAAACCATATACTCACGTCTACAGTCCCTTGAAGCTATGAAAAAATCAAACTAATAAGTTAACGTGAAAAAAAGATACGGCCGTTTATTTTGAAAACTGCGAGTATTGATTCCTGAACTATTTATAATTATGTACCTACAAATTTGGACGGAACCCTCGGTGGCCGACTCACACTTGTCCGGTTTTTATTAACTCTAAACAGCGCCGAAATAAATAGATATTTAAAAAATATATTGAATTCAAACTGTTTAGAAGAATTTTCAAAGACTCTCCATCTTTTTTTTAACGACTTAAAAAATATTTTACGTGATGAAAAAGGCAAATCCTTGAAAAAGAAATTCCCATCTTCCATGTTGGTTCAAAAACTGGTAACACTGGCACAAAGACTATTCATGAAGGGCGGCAACACTGGAACTCCTTTATATTTGCTTGATGATCAAATGCAAGGCGCCGAAATATATTTAGACAACGTGATGAAAGATTCCTTCTTTTCAGTCAAAAATGGCAACACAATACTCGTGAGAATATTTTATGTTTTAATAGATGTTTAAAAAAATATTTTAAATTCAAACTGTTTAGAAAAAAATTTCAAAGACACTCCATCTTTTTTTTAACAATCTAATTAGGTACAGCTCGTATAGCGGATCAGTATTACACATTTTAGTTATTTTACTCATAATGTGTCTTGTGGTAAATATTAATAATATGATAATATATAGTTTGTATGTTTGGTTAATCGGTTGTGTTTGTATGTTTGCTGTGAGGTTGATTATTCCTCCCTCGTTTGATTTGAGATGAGCGAGTCGGCAAATAACCGCGGCATATACATTTTACATCATCATATGGGGGGGGGGGAGGTGACGTAGGCCATCTTGGTGGGTACTAACAGTGTCAGTTATTCTTCCATCGTTTCGATTGAAAGGGACTGTAGCAAGTGTAATTACTGGGCAAATAAGACTTATGAACTAATGTCTCAAATGAGGAGCATGGTGCATTGACATTCAGATCTTTATCAATGGACTTAGACTGCCTCTGTGGCGCGGTGGGAGTGTGTCCGACTGCTACGCAAGAGGTCGTGGTTTCGATTCCCACACGAGACACCACTTTGTGTGACTTTGTATCCGTGACTTGTATGTTTGTAAAGTCCCGCGCGACACAGGACATGTACACTAAAGTGGGAGTCATTATTAAAAAAAAACGAAGATTTTTGTGGCACTGCTAGGGCTAGCGTGACGCTTACCATCAGGCGCACAGCTTGCTCATCTCTTCATTTAATGGCTAAGGCATCGGTATCGCAATCGTGAGGTCGCAGTTTCGAATCCTACCCATTATACTACCGACGCGAATCCACTCCTAACAAGCCTTTGAGCTTAGCTGGAGGGGTAACAAGATTGCTAGTAATGTGGAGTGTGGAACATAATACAGAAACACGCTTGTACGATATGACTACACACAGAAAGCAGAGTCCATAGAAATCTCTATTCGTAGACAGCACGTTTCGCCGAAAACCCTATTGATAGAAAACATGGTTCGTAGACATCTCGGTACATAGCAAGCACTGTTGACAGAGGTCACTGTCCTTAGATAGCACGTTTAGCCGTAAACTTTATTCATAGAAACCACTGTTTCCAGATACCTCGGTTGATGCCGTTTAGTCATCAGGTACGCTCTGGATGTAATCATCAACGTAATGAGAGTTATAAATAGCATCCACAGAGTTTAACATCTATGATTCGTATTAATAAATTCATCAACCTCTCCGTTCCACCATAGATTTATTATATAAACATTACAAACAATTCATAAAAGTGGTTCTATTACGAGATTTAAATTGAGGTTTTACTAGCTGCGCATCGTTGACACTATTGATTATCTGTTAACGGAAACCAATTTGATAATTATTGTCATTCATATTGTCATTATGCACATTGCGTCGCGTCGTATTGTATAAGTTTAAGAATAAAATGAATGCTGAAATGTGAAAAACTGTAGGGTAGATCTAAAATAAAATGAATTCAGAAATGTGAACAACTGGTAGATTTAAACATTGGACATTACATAGTTAAAACGTTTCTGACGCATTTAGTTTTGCTTTTGTTGTTGAAAAATACTATTTAAAATGAGTTCCTGCTCACTCTGCAAGGTAGTAGAATCAAAACGTGGAGCAAGTGTTCTTATATTGGATGGTTATTCATATCACGTAAATAAAAAAGTGAGTGATACATATTATTGGAGATGTACGCGGAGTAGTGCTAAAGGTTGTGGTGCTACTGTAAAAACTTTAATTATCGGTAATGAACATTCGATTATCAGTCAAAACAACACACATGGACATTTGCCAGAGCCAGAAAAGCGAATACAAATGGAATATAAATCAAAAATAAAGGATGTAGCAACAAAATCCATGGATTCTCCGTCACAAATTGTAAACCGCTGCCTCCAGGATGTTCCAAGTACGAGTGCTGCCCACTTGCCTAATAAAGCAGCAGCACGAATGATTGTGCACCGCATCAGGAATAAAGGGCAACCCAAAATTCCCGACACGATTAATTTTGAGATACCGGACTATCTGTCAAAAATTGGAGACGAACAATTTTTAATTGGACAATATATTACAGAAAATGAAAGTGTTGTGGTATTTTGCACAAAAAGCAATTTCAAATTACTGATTAATGCAAAATGTTGGGTTATGGATGGCACGTTTTCTACATGTCCAGCGCCATTCTGTCAAATATATAGTATACATGCTTTAGTAGGAACAGAAACCGGCTCAAACAAATTTCTACCGTTAGTGTTTGCTTTATTATCGCATAAAACAGAAACATGTTATATAATTTTATTGGAGTTATTAAAAAGATACAGTGCTAATACGTTTCTGACTACTTTGACTCCTCAGAACATTTTAACTGATTTTGAAGTAGCAGCTATCAATGCTGTTAAGCAGCAATTTCCCGAAAGTAAACATAGACTATGTTTATTTCATCTTACACAGAATATTTGGCGTCATGTACAGAGCGAGGGTTTAGCAAAGAAGTATGGGAATGATTTTTCATTTGCGCACAAAATTAGGCATTTGTTTGCTTTAGCATTCCTTGATCCCAACGAGATACCTCAAGCTTTTCAACTTGTTAAAGAAAAAGTATTGCCAGTGGAAGCCGCAGGACTAGCGAAGTGGTTCGAGAAATATTATGTCGCTGGGGCGTATGTAAGAAACAATGACAATAGTACTAAACTAACAATAAATAGAAAGCCACTATTCCCACCTGCTTTGTGGTCCGTGTTTGATCGCACATTTGACACTCCCAAAACACAAAACGTCTTGGAATCTTGGCATGAACGCTGGACTACACTTCTTAACCGTAAGACGTGGAATGTGTTTAAAACTATCAACGAATTTGGTAAAGAGGTAAAATATACGGACTGTGAAATTCAGCGCATCAATGCGTCAGAGCCCATGCCAAAGCGTCGTCGGTCTTCACAAATTGATTATGAAAACAGACTGCAAAAGCACTTGTTTCAAAGAAGTGAGATGGACTTATTAACTTTTCTAGGTGGATTAGCCAAAATTTTGCATATGAAAAATAAAAAATGATGACATTTAGTTTATAATTTTTCTTTATGTTTTATATATTAATCGAGAAATTTAATTTGTTTTTAGTTAATGTTTATTTCATCTATTCATTCTAAGATGACATCTATTATAAAACTAAAGAGTTGTTTTGTTTTTCGTTTTGCTTCATTTTTGATTAAAATGGCATTTATGTATGAAACAAACGTGTTTTTATTATGGATATCTGTCAGAGTCAGAAAACCCTTTTTTTTATAATATTATATACTAACATTTGGTATTCGATTACATTCATGAAGTTTAGTAGAGTAAATATAAATAGTTTCTTTTCCATGGGGGCTTCCGAGGTACAACCGAGGTATCTGGAAACAGTGGTTTCTATGAATAAAGTTTACGGCTAAACGTGCTATCTAAGGACAGTGACCTCTGTCAACAGTGCTTGCTATGTACCGAGATGTCTACGAACCATGTTTTCTATCAATAGGGTTTTCGGCGAAACGTGCTGTCTACGAATAGAGATTTCTATGGACTCTGCTTTCTGTGTGTAGTCATATCGTACAAGCGTGTTTCTGTATTATGTTCCACACTCAGTAATGTGGGACTCAATCCCACATTGCTAGTTTCTTTAAAAAAAAAAAACTGGCACTCGGGGACTGCCGCGGTAAAGCTATTGCATAGCATGTTTTATCAACTAAAAAAAAAACAAATAAAAAAAATTAATAAAAAAAAAATTAATAAAAAAAAAAAATAATAAAAAAAAAATTTATAAAAAAAAAATTAAGTAAAATATTAAAAAAAACACTAAAAAGTATCACCGCTGTGCCGGTCGGAGTGGGGGTATTAGGTTATTTTCGTTACGGAATTTCTGGATTCGGTCTCCACGCTCAAGGCCCGCGATAGAAGCTATGCAATAGCTAAAAAAAAAACATTATTTTCAATTTCAGGAACTGAACGGCTCAACTATAACTCGCGAGTTACGCCGCGGCGCAGAATATGACTATATGAAGCGTTACGGCGCTGAATGGAAACGGGCTCAGAATGATCCCGCATTACAAGAAGCATTCACTCTAGAACATTGCAGATTTAATCAGTTGATTGACAGTTAGTATTTAAATTTACTAATCTAAGACTATGGTTTAATAATAATAATAATAATAAAAATGATTTATTCAGTTAGGAAGCAAAATACTATACTTGTGAAATGTCAATTCTACATTTACTTGTAATGCCTGTTCGCAAACAATAGGTAAAGCCCGAGAAAAGAACAGGCAATAAAAACTCGTGGCCACTCTTTTCAAATTGCCAATGTTTACAATGTTTCTCTGTTTATAAACTGTATATGCAGGTAAGGTGCTTCCACCATTATATTGTGTGTCATAGAGGGAGAGGACTTGAATTTAACTAGATGAGTAATCGACGATTTTTGTTTAGAGGATACGAAGGACTTGATTTCGCTGAGGGTAGTTTAGCACTAAAATGCTCTTTTAACATCCCATTCTGTAACAGTAGTACGATCAATAGTTTTACTGGTATTTCACCACAACAGATGTCGAACCTCATTCTGTCGATATTAAAAAAAAAACCATTCAACATTGGAAACTGGCGACGGACTGCCTCTGTGGCGCGGTGGGAGTGTATCCAACTGCTACGCAAGAGGTCGTGGGTTCGATCCCCACCCAGGATAAAACTTTGTGTGATGAGCGCAATGGTTTATTCTGTGTCTGGGTGTTATTTATCTACTAGCTGACCCGCGCAACTTCGTCTGCGTAAATTTTCCCCATTTTTGCAACATTTTTCCTTGCTGCTGTAGCGCGATGTTTTATTTTATAGGGGTGGTATTATCACTTAGGGGCATAAATAATAGATAGTAATTTTCCCTTTTTTCTTTTTTTTTCCTTTTTTTTTATAACATTTTTCATTGCTGCTCCGCTCCTATTGGTCGTAGCGTGATGTTATAACCCATAGCCTTCCTCGATAAGTGGGCTAGCCAACAATAAAATATTTTTTCAATGCGGCCCAGTAGTTCCTGAGATTATCGCGTTCAAACAAACAAACAAACTCTTAGGGGGATGAAAAATAGATGTTGTCCGATTCTCAGACCTACCCAATATGCACACAAAATTTCATCAAAATCGGTCAAGCCGTTTCGGAGGAGTATGGCAACGAAAACTGACACGAGAATTTTATATATTAGATTATAATGTGTATGTATTTAGAAATATATAAGTATGTTTATCAGTTGTCTGGTTTCCATAGTACAAGCTCTGCTTAGTTTAGGATCTGATAGCGTTGTGTGAGTTGTCCCAAGATATTATATTAATAAAATTGATAGCTCTACTATAGCAATTTTTATAGGCATCTCTTGCCCATTACTTTGTTAATACAATAATTGCATTTTTGAAATATATAAATATTTGAAGTCAAGAAAATTTGAGATTAACATAATCCAGATAGGTAGTTTGATTCCGGCCCCGGTTTAGCTACGGAAGTCTCGGGTTCGATTCCTGGGTCTGGACTTCAAGAAATTCTATCTTTCAAAAATACAATTAATGTATTAATAAAGTAATTGGCAAGTAATGCCTGTAATATTTGGCCTGCGACATCATAAATTGTTAAAATGCACTCTGTAACGAAGCAATAACAAAAGCCATGATAGTTCTTTAACTACCGGCTAGATGGCGCATGCGAGGCCCCAACTCGCGAGCATGAAAGGATAGAAAAATTTGAGGTCTAGTAACATAGTCCAGATAGGTGGTTCGATTCCGGCCCCGGTTTGGCATAGGGAACTCTCGGGATCAAAAATGCAATTATTGTATTGATAGCTCTACTGTTTCTGTGTTATTGTAAACGAGCATACTAATATATTATTACACTTTTCAGAATATGACATCCCAGAAGACAGTTTGCTGGTAAAACAACCCAAAATAACGACACTCACATCCCAACTCTTAGAAATTGTTTTACGTGATGAAAAAGGCAAATCCTTGAAAAAGAAATTCCCATCTTCCATGTTGGTTCAAAAATTGGTAACACTGGCACAAAGACTATTCATGAAGGGCGGCAACACTGGAACTCCATCTTTATATTTGCTTGATGATCAAATGCAAGGCGCCGAAATATATTTAGACAACGTGATGAAAGATCTAGCCTTCTTTTCAGTCAAAAATGGCAACACAATACTCGTGAGATTCAGATAATTTTATTTTTTAACACTGACAAGCCACAATAAAGATGGCGGTTGATTATAATTGGCGCGCATTTTAATGTATTTATTTATAAAACATATTGAGCTTTGTAAATAATATTATCTCTAAATTGTACCTGTATTAATGGTGAATATTATTTTTTTCAAAATAAATGTTCGATTATGTATTTTTAATGCTTTGTTTTATTTGAATATCAACTTGACAAAATTACTCTTTTTGGTCAAGGACACATCTCAAGGGGCATGCGAAGCGAGAGGCAATCTGTTCCCCAGTCTTGATTCCTTGATTATATTTGACCTCTACATATACTACATGTCAAAAGTAAAAAAAAAGTCAAAGTACTTTATTCACTTAGGTTATAAAATGCATCGCTTATAACGTCAGACAAAATTTGGAATAGAATGAATCTAGAGTTGTAAAAATGGAGTAAAGCCGTGAGAAAACACCTTGGCAATAAAAACTCGTGACCACTTTTTATAAACTTAATTTTTTACAATATATTCATAATTGTGAAAATTGGCATTGTGTGTGTCAGTGCCCGTTATTATAATTGACGTAGAGACCAGGACTGCGCTTTATCCTTATAAAATTGACCACTCTCTAGAAAGAGACAACGCTACTTTGTGGACAATACCTGTCAAAGGCCGCACGAGTTTTTTTTCTTTCTTTCACGCTTTGCAGTCAATATTTACTTTTTAATTGAAAGGGATGGCACGGTCCAGGTCTACACGTCAATGATTACAGACACTGGTCTCAGTTTCATTTCAACATTAATAAAAGTTGCGCGTACGCGTACCTACTTGATTTGAGCGTACTACTAGTACTACAGAAATCAGAGCCCCTAGACAAGTAGTGGCAAGTGGCATAAATGCTAATCAAATAGAATGACGTCGTTGCGCGTGCAAACCACGCAATTTTTTTTTTTTTAATCAAGAGATTCGCAGTTTGGCCCGCGCATTTACCTATAAATAACTCATTGGGTGCGTGCAACAACGTCTTTCTATTCGATTAGAGTTATGCCACTTGTTTAAACTATAAGGGGGCTGTGCAATTTCTCCTCAGTACCAACCATCTTTCTGTCTTTTAAATTTCATCCGAATCAGTCTAGCTTGTTGGTTTTTGCTTACGAAAGATTGAGGAAGGAGAAGAAAAACAACGGATGTCTGCTTTGCCCAAATCATTCAGGATTAAGTTTGAGTAACGTTTTACCTATTCATATTTTTATGACTGTTACTTGCATATTTGCTACAGAACACCTGTGACCTTACAATGATTATGAATTAAATGAAATCGTTTAAATACAGCTGTAACCTTGTAATAGATGGGTGTGTAATATTTATTTAAAATCAATTTTTATATAAATTATTGAAAAATAATGCCATTGTGTACAGTGAAGTTAGTAAAAATTGGTAAAAATAATAAATAACGCAGTGTGGATACTTATATAATAAAGTTATACCAGGTAGAAATAACCTACTATACTAACATAAACTACTTTATAGAGTAGAAATAAATTGTTTTCTGAATTCTACTGCCTGTAGAGTTAATTATTTTAAATTTTATAATCAAATCTCGACTGCAACATGTTGGCTGCGAATCCGCAATGCTATTCATAAATCAGTGACGTTACAAATTAATTTTACCCGCTATTTTGCTGGTTTTTACTAAAGAACATATTATTTATACATATTTATTTTTCTTGATTAAATCTCATTTAATCTATATCAAATATATATATTTTTTTATTTCACAAAATGGTAAAAACCGATAAAATAAAATAAGGTAAAGAGAACAGACTGATGATAACACTGGCCACATTCACGTCGATCGCTATTGGTAACCGTTGTGTCAACAAAACTTTTTTTTGTTTACAAATGGCCACTGGTGACAAATTCAAATTTGAAACACCAATTTGTGATATGATAGTGATTTTTTATCGTTAATTTAGTTGTGTAAGTTGTGTTTATAATGGGAAATTGTTGCGGGAACTTTTTTCGGCGTCGCAGCCAGCGTAGGCACATCGTATTGATATTGATAGGTTTGGATAACGCGGGAAAAACAAAAACTGTCAACAATCTAGCTGGTGAAAAAGATGATAAAGTTTTGCCTACTGTTGGTTTTAAAGCTGTGAATCTTGTGCATAAAGATACGCCAGTGACAATATACGATTTAGGCGGAGGCCCTCATTTTAGACAAATATGGTCGCAGTACTACAGCGAAGTGCATGGTGTAATATTCGTTATCGATTCGAGTGATTTTTCACGGTTGGACGAGTGCAGAGCTGTACTTGAAGAAGTATTATCGCACGACAAAATATCAGGTATGTTTTTTTCCAATATATTGATGTTATAATCGCCATGGTAACCTGGTTTACAGTCCACCTTTGGAAGTAGGTACTCGAGATTTGCACAAATTTCGAGTCTTTACACTATGGTTAATTGTTTTTATTTACTGAAAACTTATTATAACTTATTACTGTTGTGATTTAAATGTTTACAAGTCGATTATCATGTTAAAATTGATCCTCTTTCGAAGGAATTAATAAAATGTAGGACATTACATTTTTACAATACCTACCTACTCGGCCGTTCGTAGTACACGACTACACGTTGCCTTTGTAGGTCAACTTAACCTATTTAAAAATGTAATAAGGTTGTTACTATGTCCGATTTACAGAGCAAGTCAAGCCTTGTAAATGTTATAACTAGATTCCATAAGTTCTAAGTTAGAAGATAAAACTTAGAACGCGTTTAACGCTAATCTCTGAGAGTACCTAACTACTGGGCCGATTTTGATATAACTTACTGCTGTCAGCTATTGTTTATTGCGAGAATTAACATTTAACACCCACTGTAGTATCCACTAGTAGATATGGTAAGTAATTTACTAAATTACCTGCAGTATTTGTGCTTCGAAAGAGTAAAACGCTATCCATCTGTGCTTAGCGCCATTCATTTATTACGTAAGACGATTTTGGTCTGTATTTGAGAGTTCCCGTATGTAAGAAAAACTGAGCAAGAGCATGTCGGACCATGCTCAGTGTAGGGTTCCGCAGCCTTTAATAATTGCATCAGCAGAAGAGCGTATGTTCATGGCACTTACTGCCTTTTGTTGAGAAAAGCAGTTTTTCGACTACTCTACTACTAACTCAATGACGGTACATCCGATCATGTCCGAAATAATTTTAGTTTAAAGTGTTTGTTAAGCACTACCTTTGTGATTTTTTGCTCACACGGTTCAAAAGTTAAGGGGGGGACACAATTTATGCCACTTTCGGAGCGATTATTTCCAAAAATATTGACTCCATCAAAAAGGTTTATTAGAAGCCTTGAAATGGTTTTAAAAGACCTGTCGAATGATGTGCCACATGTTGATGTTAGCCGAAAAAATTTTTTTAGCTTCTGCTACATGTATGGAGTGCCCCCTATAATATTTATATTTATTATTTAGCTATCAAAGTAAGTAGCGGCCACAATAAGACACCTTTTCACCAAATTTCATCAATATTCATTAAGAAGTCTCTGAGTAAAATGCCTGTGACATACGGACGGACAGACAGACAGACAGACGGACATGACGAAACTATAAGGGCTCCATTAAGGGCTACGTTGCCATTTTGGCTACGGAACCCTAATGTAAATGAATATAGACGTTTAGACTTAGACTTATTATCCTGTGACCCTTAGATGGGTATCCCCACCTCGTTGACACTTCTAGATGGGGCAGAGATGACCGTCCGCCGCCAGGTCTGCTTAGGGCGGACACGTTTACTTTCCTTGGGGATTCCGGTCTAGGGCTTCCGTATGTGTTCAGTTCCACTTGCGACGTTTGATCTGCTGATCGATCGGAGTCTCACCGCAGCGTTCCCATAGATTTAGGTTGGAGATTTTCTCGGGCCAGTAAACATCGAGGATACGACGACAGCGGTTGATAACGACCTGGAGTTGGTTGTCGAAGGTCACAACCACCTCCAGGTCGTTATCAACCGCTGTCGTCGTAAAACAAATTAAACATTTTGAAGTCGGTGCCATGAAATAGTAGTTTTTTACGTTTTATTCGGCACCAACTTCAAAGTGTTTAATTTGTGTTTGTTATTCTAGGTATATTATTTTTTGCTTTTTAGTTGCCTTATAGGTATTTATTTTTGAAGTCGGAAATATTTTTTTGTAAAAAAAAATTTCTCACTTTTTAGTGGGTTGGTTTGTATTTCACTTTAATTACAATAGGCTTATGTCAACTGCTCAAATCCTTTTACAATATATTGCTTGCCCCGATACAGGGCCGTTAATAGTTGAGGAGTTCACTATCAGCTCTATTACATTGTGTAACAGTAGTATGACGAGAATAAAGTGCTACTCAATACCATATTAAAGTAACTAAATCACAAACTGTGAAATATTGAATAGGTCCGCTCGTCATTTGTGGTCTTCATCATCAGTCCCTCCTCCTTTTAAAAGTCGGTGGATAAACAGAAATCAACAGGCAAGTAATAGTCTCGGTCTCTTGCCTCGGTCTCCTGTCTCTGTCGCGGTGCGAACTCGGAGCTTTTTAGTATGAATAGTAGCTTTGGTTGCGGTCTAGGTCTCGACCCACAGTACATGCAGAAAAGACCGAGACATTTGTCGCAGTCTCCCGTCTCAGTCTCCTGTCTCTGTCGCGGCGCGAACTATCGCCTTTCCGTCGCATTACAGGACTAACGTCTGGTCTTAATAATCTAACTATCGATGGCTTTGGCTCTGACATAAACTTCACGTTCTTCTGGTACGTTTTCAAGGCTAAAGTCCTTTGCAAATTTTGATGAAATTTGGCGTGGAGATAGTGGGGAGGCTGAGGCATAAGATATTTTTTATCGCGATTCGCCTTAAAACGAAAATTCTAAACACAAAATAATAATATCCTGGGATAACTCACACAACGTCGTCTGATATAGGTATTACTGAATACATCATATTATAGACTAGCTGTCCCGCGCAACTTCGTATGCGTAAATTTTCTCCGTTTTTGCAACATTTCTCGTCGCTGCTCCGCTCCTATTAGTCGTAGCGCGATGTTATATAGCCTATAGCCTTCCTCGATAAATGGGCTATCCAACAAAATTTTTTTTTCAAATCGGACCAGTAGTTTCTGAGATTAGCACGTTTAAACAAACAAACAAACAAACAAACAAACAAACTCTTCCGCTTTATAATATTAGTATAGATAAAATTACACCCAGACATGCTCATCAAACAAAGTTTTATCCTGGGTGGGGATCGAACCCACGACCTTTAGCAGTTGGGGCCACTAACCGCTAGACCAACAGGCCAGTCAATAAAAGTTTAGTTTACATATTTTCGTGGAACTAAAACTATATAGGTAGTGACTATAGCCCTTCAGCGGCTATTACACTACCCTGAATGAGGGCCCTAAATCGAGGTGGCCTTGAAAATTTGTTAGAGAATTAGGGCCCTAACTCTTATTACACCGCTCTTTTTAATGATTTAGGGTCCCTGATTTAGTGTAGTGTAATAAGCGCATTCGACTGTTTATATAACCAGAGTTTCGGAAAGAAGAAGTAAGGCGCTTATTATACTACACTAAATCAGGGACCCTAAATCCTTAAAAAGAGCAACAAATTTTCAAGGCCACCTCGTTTTAGGAACCTAATTCAGGGTAGTGTAATAGCCGTTTAATGCGCTTATTACACTACACTAAATCAGGGACCCTGAATCCTTAAAAAGAGCGGTGTAATAAGAGTTAGGGCCGTAATTCTCTAACAAATTTTCAAGGCCACCTCGATTTAGGGACCTGATTTAGGATAGTGTAATAGCCGTTTAAATTAAAAGCCTCAAATGGAACCAGTTCCGAAACTCTAGTTCTATAAACGACCAAAAGGAACTATAGACCTAATATTCACCATAAGCTTTCGTCCGAATATTCGTTTCAAGGAAAGAGTAGGCATATAGTTCGTGATAAGCTATCGTCCTACTACAAGTGTGGTCAAGGTACAATGCCGGGGTTAGGTCATAGATGAACGACCGTGAGTTTACTTACAGCTCAGAGATCGATAGGACTTTGGTCTGGGGCTTAACGAATGTAAGAAGCCTAAGGAATGGGGTCACTTACGATTGTGAACCCACTAATGGCTGCTCGTACACGCACGTCACCTGGCAATGTTAATGCCGATGTCACACAGTAGTTTCGACGAAATCAAAACTAGCAAGATATAATGCTGCGTTTATACGCTCACGACCAAAGCGACATTCAACGAGCACGAACACGACCAGCGTGTATTAGGGATGTTGACTGTCAAGTCAAATTAGGCTCTTTTTATGAAATGTCAAGACGACAAGTTTTATAGAAATGTGTATGGATTAGCATCGTATGACGTCTTAAATTATAATTATAATAATATTTTAATATTTATATAATACTAGCTGTTCCCCGCGGTATTACCCTCGGTTTATTAGCCTATGTGTTAATCCAGGGTGTCAGCTAACTCCATACCAAATTTTATTAAAATCGCTCCAGCCGTTTAGACGTGAAGAAGTAACAAACATACACACTCACATACTCACAAACTTTCACCTTTATAATATTAGTATGATAATATTAGTATGATGATAATATTTTGCGACAACTTACACAACGCCATCTGATCCCAAACTAAGCAGAGCTTATACTATGGAAACCAGACGACTGATGAACATGCTTAAATATTTTTAAATACATACATATCATTGATAAATAACACCCAGACACAGAATAAACCATCGTGCTCATCACACAAAGTTTTATCCTGGGTGGGGATCGAACCCACGGATTAGGACGGTTTGGGCCCTTTCGCGATTGGGCCCGCTAGTAAAAGCCTCAACGATTAGCGATATGTCCCGTTCGCGATATGGCCCTTTCGCAGTACGTCCCGTTCGCGACATATCCCTTGTGTAATTTGTCTCGTTTGCGATATATTTATTTACTGTCTTTTGCTCGCCGATTTGATTTTTTTTTTTTAGTTGGTACATATCTGACGGAAAATGCGACCTGTACCAAATTTTTATCCGTAGGTATTACAAATCAAAAAAATCTTGCCTAATCCTTCTGCAATGCATAAATCAGAAATCTGCTTCAAAATTAAAGATTTGCTATTGTGGATTTTTTTTCTTGCCCGGTATAAGCTGTCTTTTTTTTAAATATATAATCGGGAATAAGATGTTTCTGGTTTTTATATTTTATTGTCAAATCTTTTATATGATCATTATATATTTTATTTAACGGCCCAAAGTCTTCACAAACTTTTTTTTTCAATTGATTTAATGTTAAAAATACAACTGTTTCCATTGTATCAGATTCGCAAGTATGGTGAGATTGGTGTATTATATTTTCTCTATTTAGGTACATCAAGAGTTTTAGAAGCACTACATTTTTCTCTATTAACGCATTTCCACTGTGTGATGTAGCAGAAGCCACCCGAAATTATGTTATCGACTCCTTTTTTGGATTTGACAAACTCCATTTTATTAAGAAAATGATATAGGTAAAAGAAAATAATTAATTAATTGCAAGTCTGTCTCTATGATAATGTCATCAATCATCAGTAGGACCAAAATACTTCAGAACAGTAAACGGCCCGTAATAAATCTATGGAGAATCTATATATCTACCTACTTGAGAGGTTCAAAAAGTTCCAGAATAACATTGTGAGTACAGACTACCCCAATACGATTTTTTTTTTCAATGATTAGATTTTCCAAACATAACATTATTTGACTTATTAAAAAAATGCGGACAAGGGTAAAAATACAGTAGAATATTATACCGAAAAATTGGGAACGGGACATAACGCGAAAGGGCCATAAAGCGAAAGGGCCATAACGCTAAAGGGCCATAACGCGAACAGGACATATGGCGAAGGTTTTTATTGGCGGGCCTAAACGCGAAAGGGCCCAAACCGTCCTAATTGGAACCCACGACCTACGGCATAGCAGTCAGGGTCACTAACCGCTAGACCAACAGGCCAGTCAAAATCGTTAAATCATTACTTTTAGAGACCTGTCCCACCAATGGCGAGAAAGCGAGTAGCGATTGTATCGCTCAAGAAAAGTACAAAAGAGATACAGATATTAATAGTTGATCGCTGAGTGTTCACACTGCGGTGAGTACTCGCTCTATACTGCATCTCTTTTGTTTACACAGACAGGATCCTATTGTACGTTTCTTCACTTCTTGAGCGATAAACCGCTACTCGCTTCTCGCTCATCATGTTTGGTGCGACAGGTGTTAAGTACTCGTTTTCATGCTTTTAAATTCAAAAACATGTTATTTTTTATTTTTTTTTAAAGATAACTAGCAATGTGGGATTGAGTCCCACATTACTAGCAAGCTTGTTAACCCTTCCAGCTAAGCTCAAAGGCTCGTGTTAGGAGTGGGTTCACGTCAGTAGTGTAATGGGTAGAATTCGAACCCGCGACCTCACGATTGCGAGACCGATGCCTTAGCCGTTAGGCTACCGCCGCGTAAAAGAACTGTTATTTTCAGAGCATTTTAAGATCTACTATTATCTGATTAGTTATAAAATAATTTACTTTTATTGTAGTCAACTACCCAATTATGCTGCACGGCTGTTTGTTAACAGCTTGTTTGGTCCGCGTCGCCGGTCTGTGCAGACTGCAGTAATCTAACATGGACTGGTAGGCCAAACAAGCTATGGCTGGCTGAAGCAGCCTGAAAAGCAGCAGCTGCACTTTCTGGGCTGCTTCCCGGGCTCCGTGCCGCTCGTCTGAACGCATGAGTGACCACGAGTTTTTATTGCCTCGTTCTTTCCTCCGGCTTTACCTATTGTTTGCGAACAGGCATTACATGTACATGTAGAATCGACTTTTCACAAATGCAGTATTTTGCTTCCTTAGTTAATAAAGTTTTATTTATTTATTTAGACTGTGATATTAGTGTTGAAGGGCCGTAACGTACGTCCGATTTAAAGTCGTTTTTCTGAATCGATCTTGCCCAGTAGGTTGGTACTGTGACGTGAACTTCCTGGCTTTGGGGTGCGCAGCCGGGATTACTACTCTCGGGGATGAGGAATTAAACACTTTCTTATGCCCAGAACGATATTATATATTATACAATTTGTAATATTATTCCTTTACATTTCAATCCTTTTCTTTGACCACCCGTCTTGACGCTTCCTTCAATTCTCCCAATTGCTTTTTCGTTTTCTTCTTCGTCATTATTTCAAAGTTTTAGAACGTCAAGACAAACAGTTCACAATTAATGAGGTTTTATGCGAGTGGCCGGTCGAGTTTCCGACGCACCTGCCACAGTACCTATTTTCTATAGTAGGTACTACAGTATATAGTATAGCAAGCAATCTGATATTGAATATATTGTGGTAATATATTGATAGAACTTATTTTAATTAAAATCTTATCTTTGTGGTATTACAGTTGTAATAAAATGTTTATCAGCGCAGTTTACCGTAACGCCAGTGACTTCATACGCAGTGGCGTAACTAGCCTTTTGTGTTACCGGTGCGAGCTTAAAATATAGCATCGCCCCTCTAGGGTCTGCACTGCACCCTGTCCCTGGGCACCGCTGGCACGGCCCTACTTACAGCACTGCATACGAACACTACCTTTTTACGTATAATAATCTATACTAATATTATAAAGCGGAAGAGTTTGTTTGTTTGCTTTGTTTGTTTGTTTGTTTGTTTGTTTAAACGCGCTAATCTCAAGAACTACTGGTCCGATTTGAAAAATTCTTTTTGTTGGATAGCCCATTTATCGAGGAAGGCTATAGGCTATATAACATCGCGCTACGACTAATAGGAGCGGAGAAGCGACGAGAAATGTTTCAAAAACGAGGAGAAATTACGCATACGAAGTTGCGCGGGACAGCTAGTAGGGGAGAGTGTGCATGAAAGAGCCAGGTTTTGAAAGAGCCGATGTGGTTTTTTGTAACTTACCGAAATTCTACCCAAGTTTAATTTTACTCTTTATATGGCAACACTGGATAACTGTCACCCACAAAAATTTAACAGTTCTACTAAAACAAATGGCGTCACAGGACTGTTGCAAAAATTGAGGAGCCAAAAAGTAAGTTTGTTTGTGTTTATACAATATTTTTTTAAATTTTAAATATTACAAATGTTTACAAAAAGGATATGACGTATTGTTATGCATATATTTGCCTTTCTTTTGCACAAATAATGTTAGACTAGTGTTCCATTGTAATAACTTTAATTTGAGGTTAAATTTTGAAAGACGTAAAGTTTTGAAAGAGCCAGTTGTCTGTGCTTTGAAAGAGCCGGCTCTTTCATGACACGAATATTGGCTCTTTCAATACATTACTTAGTACTAGTTCGTATTTTTTTTATATAATATGATTTTTTTCTTGCAGAAAAGGGTACAAAACAAATTGGACAGGTAACTTCAGCAGAACGTGGTACACTCGTGACTACTCTTTTTTTTATTAATGCTGCAGGTGGTTCTATACCCCCTGTATTCATTTTCCCACGAGTAAATTACAAGGACCACATGTTAAATAATGGGCCTTCTGGAGCCTTGGGTTTAGCCCATATTTCAGGCTGGATGACTGAAAATAATTTTGTGAAGGCAATGGAACATTTCGCTAAACACGTAAAACCAACTGAGCAAAACCCAGCCCTACTTATATTGGATAACCATGCCTCTCATGTTAATCTTCGTGTGATAGAATTTGCTCGACAAAATTTTATAAAAATTCTGACATTTCCACCACACTGTAGCCATAGGTTGCAGCCTCTGGACGTTACGGTTTATGGGCCATTTAAAACTAGGTACTGAATAGCAATGAATGAGTGGATGCTCTCTAATCCTGGCAAAACTGTAACCATTTATCAAGTTGCGCAGTTTGCTAGAGATGCTTATTTAGCAGCTTTCAGCATGCCAAATGTTACTCAGGGATTTATAAAAACTGGCATTTACCCCTTAAATTCGAAAATATTTACCGATGATGATTTTCTAGCATCGTACGTGACTGATAAACCTGATCCGACACCTTCAGAAGCTACACTAGAAAACGTGAGACCCAGAACACCAGAAGACAGCATTTCTCATATTGACACTTCTGATGCTCCTAGAAGCCCAGATGTTCAATCCACACCAACAGATAATTTAATAAAAGACATTACACCATCAGAATCACAACATTTAATACAGCCATCAACATCACAACAAATTGTTAGCCCTCAAATTATAAGACCATTTCTAAAATCAGGACCAAGAAAGAATTTAAAAAGAAATGCTCGTAAAATGACATCGGCCATTATCACAGATACTCCTGAAAAAAATAAAATAATGGAAAAAGAAACTAAAAGTAAACCGACAAAAACAGTTAATAAGATGAAAACAAGACAAAATATTAAATTATTGAACACAAAAAGACCAGATTCCAGTGAATCGAGTGACAGCATGTCAATGTATGATGATGCCAGGTGCAAGATATGTGGAGGTTGGACAAATGAATCATGTGGTCACAAAGGAGTGATAAATTTCTTCTGCCAAAAATGTTTTTAAGTTTATTTAACACAAACCAAACTCTCAAACTTAGCATAGCATTAGCATATAGTTTATGAGAGCTTTATTTTATGTTTTATTTAGAGATTTTATGAGAATGTTTTTGTTGATTAGAATAATGTTTAATTATTATTAAGACTGATTAAAAGCTTTGGTTTTCTTAAAATTATGTAAGTTTAATATGAATCTGATTGTTTAAAGACTGATAAAAGAATTTAATTAATGTAAAACTGTTTTGTTCATAGTAAGTACTACTAGGCTCTTTCATAACACACGGTGGCTCTTTCACTGACATGTTGCCATGAAAGAGCTGATTTATCTTTTTTTTTTAAGTAGTTATATAACTAATTATTAGCATTGTTATCTATTTTTTTTTTATTTAATTACATCTATAATGACAATCATTACTAAAAAAATATAGTTTTATTTAAAAACAATTTGTTTAGAGTGGGTTTTTTTCATACTTTTTAAAACTGGCTCTTTCATACACACTCTCCCCTAATTATAATATATGTATGTATGTAGATGTAGGTGGTGTGTGTTACGGTGTTAATGCTATGCAAATTATATCCAAATCTCTAACGTAGTAAAATTCTTTTTAAAACAGCTAGTCGCTGTCCCGCGCAATTTCGTATGCGTACATTTTCCCCGTTTTTGCAACATTTTGCATTACTGCTCCGCTCCTATTGGTCGTAGCGTGATGTTATATAGCCTATAGCCTTTCTCGATAAATGGGCTACCCAAGAGTTTGCTTGTTTGTTTGTTTGAACGCGGTAATCTCAGGAATTACTGATCCCAATTGAAAAAAGAAAAATATTTTTTCAATTGGGATCAGTAATTCCTGAGATTACCGCGTTCAAACAAACAAACAAGCAAACTCTTCAGCTTTATAATATTAGTATAGATAGATAGGCATTATTTCGCAGAATGTTTATGCGTACTTGATTATGACCGCTATGACAAAAAAATACATATTAAAAATAAAAAACCCGCCTGCGCAAAAAAGTGCAAACAAGATCCCTTACATATGTAGGGGAAACTTACTTTTTTGTGTACCGAATGTCTTGTATTGTTTTAATTTTTTTTTTTGCCTATTTGCGTTTTGTGCTCCCTTTTTTGGGGCACGTCTCGGCCGGACAAACTAACCGAACCGAAGAATCTAACAAGGAAAAATAACGTTATTTTTTAAGGTAAAAACAATCATCACCCCTAATTTGACGCGATTCTATGAACAAACAAGTCGCAAACAACTAAAATATTAACACACAAAATGGTGTTATAATGAAAAGGTCAGTCGCGATGAGTCACATTCCGGCATTTCTGTGAACATTGTGGTACACCTGACTCATAGCAAATACTTCCTAAAACGTTTTAAAACAATGGCTTTGTAGTGACCAGCGTTTTCAGCGTTCGTTAATTTAAACTAGGGCATTATATCTATATCTTCTTGGGACAACTCACATAACGTCATCTGATCCCAAACTAAGCAGAGCCTGTACTATGGTAACCAGACAACTGATAAACATACATATATATTTCTAAATACATACATATTATAGATAAATAACACCCAGACACAGAATAAACTATCGTGCTCATCACACAAAGTTTTATCCTGGGTGGGGATCGAACCCATGACCTCTTGCGTAGCAGTCGGATACACTCCCACCGCGCCACACTATGCCCCTCCTCCCTACCCCATTACCCGCGGCCCTGAAGTACAGAATAAGTAATAGTAGATACTACGGTATAGAAGATTCACTCCCTAACAAAAGTCAGGTTTAGGGTATAAAAATGTACCTAGACTCGCCGCCTGCAAGCTAAATTGAAACTTACAACCGCGCGCGAACCGTGAATTTTCTTCTCGCGCCACAGTTTCATGCCCGAGCCGCGAAGTCCGCACGGGGTTGTCACTTGAAAAGTTTTTGTACCTAGTTGATTTAATAGTTTTAAGATAACTATGTAGATTAAGCATTACAAACGTTGATTATGTAAACAAAATTCCAATAGTCGTGTGTTCGATTCCAACAGGTGTAGGTATTTCTATCCTATTCCTAATATTATTTCTGGGCAACTAATTAAGGATTTTTATTTAAACTATTACTAAGTACATAAGGATCTAAGGAATTAAACTTCGATGACGCGCTACAATCGTAGTCTGAGAGCTGGCAGCTAATTTATATTATGTTAGTTTATTGCACAGATAGGCGATTAACTGGGTATTTCTAACAAAATACAAATAAGTAAAGAAATAAAATATCTTTGTTAGATATCCATAAACAATATCTTTTATACGGATTATATTGACGGTTAGGCTTAAAAGAAATTGCGGGTGTGTCGAAAAGCAAAAAAAAATTTTCAAGTATGCTCGAGTCGAGCGACAGCCCACTGCCATACGCCCCTTCGAACGGCGCGCTGCCCGAATATACCTAAACTGCGGAGTGACAACCCCCTGCCTGAAGGCAGGGCACTATTAATTTATGATAGACCATTGCCTCCCAGTACACTCCCTTTAAGTTAGGGAGCCCGCTCTGCTTAGGCTATTTTCGCTTTGTCGACTAACGGCCGTTCTCAATAATCCTAGATTTGACTACTATTTAATTTACATTAGTTCCATACAAAATATGTCAAAATTCTACCTCTAGTAGCAAAATGCATTGATAGATACATTATTGAGACCGGCCGTAAGATGTATTCCAATATCCATACAAAAGTTATTCATTCTAGGGTTCCGTAGCCAAAATGGCCATTACAGTAAACTATTCAATAGTAAATATTGCGGGTAGTAATCTGAGTACCGTGTTCGATACCTTATTCTTCGCCTCCATCAAATCATGTAATGGAACTGATAGTCTAGTATCAACGGCCTTGTATCGCTAAACGCAACATCTTGTAAAATGAGATGAGCAGTTTGGATTATGCTATCCATCCATACTAATATTATAAATGTGAAAGTAACTCTGTCTGTCTGTCTGTTACGCTTTCACGCTCAAACAGCTAAACCGATTTAGATGAAATTTTGTATGGAGATAGTTTGAGTCCCGAGGAAGGACATAGGATAGTTTTTATCGCGATAACCGACATCCATGCGGGCGGAGCCGCGGGCGAAAGCTAGTTGTAACATAAATTAACTTTTAAACCAATACACTAAAAAATGAGAAATAAAATATTTTTACAAAAAAATAAAAAAGTATATTTCCTGGCACCAACTTTAAAATGGTTACCTAATTATTTTTTGTTATTGTACCTATATTATTTTTTGCTTTTTAGTTACCGTATGTTGGAACTCGATTACCTTATTTTATTTATGTTTTGTATATTTTAGTTGTTTAGATTGCATTGCTGCATATGTGACAGCGGCAGCAGAAACAAAGGGCTTACGAGAATACCAGCGTTGCAGTTTTCGGACTGCAACAATAGCTGACGTAGGTCCTATTTGTCCGGCAAAAAATTACTTTAATCTATTTTGTTTATTTGTTGTTCTGTGTAATGGTGACAAATAGAAAATATTTTCTTTCTTTCTTTCTTTTTTTTTCTTTCTTTCTTTCTTATTTGGGAAGTCGGTTTTTACTTTTTTGTAAAATAGTTTTTATAGCATAATAATTTAATTTCGACAATATCTCGAACCGAGTTCAGGATACGTCTTCATTTCAACAATACCGTAAGTTTGAAACTACTGTACTCCAAACTTTTTTCCAACATTACTTTACTGGGAAACAACGAGGAATGCGAGCTTAGCGACATTCTTCTTTGTCAGTAATACTAGTACGAAATTACTCCATTTCGGTGTAGTCTACTCCGTTTTAATGTACCTACCTACGTAGTGTAGAGTTGAATTTAGATGTTACTGAATAACATCTAAATTCGACATAAATTTCTACTACTTCTAGCTGCCAATGTTTTCAAGTTATGTCATGTCGGAGAAATTTTGTCGGGCGTATCATAATTTCGAACAAAGGGTATTTCGAACTAATAGAGACTATTGTCGACAATTATCGCATAAAAGTTGGTTGAAATTCAGTTTTTAAGTCGAAGGTTGCCGCTGTAAAGACATGCTTAAAAACCGACGAAGAACTACATATTTTCCATTTATGAGTAAAAATTAATAGATGTATCTTCACCAGGTAAACCCATTCTGGTGTTGGCCAACAAACAAGACAAGACTGGCGCGTTGGACGACATCGATGTAGTCGAAAAACTCAATATTGAACCGTTGGTCAACAAGTAAGTAGATGAATCTCACATTTTCTAACGTTTGGAAGTGGTTCACATTCTAAAGTAAAATAATTCTTCGATCCAATGGTAGATCATCATTTTTCTGCCCTTTATCACAATTATTTGCCTACATAAACTTCTACCAAACGTCATCTCTACCTATAGGAATTTACTCCCTTTCATGCCATTTCATGTCTTCGTTCATACAGTCCATTCATATTTTCTTGGGTCGTCTTCTACATTCAAAGCTTTCCAAATTCATTCTTATTACCTTCTTTCCCATATTTCTTTTCTCCCTTCTTCTCAACTTTTCTTTTAATGGAGTCACTTTCAAACTTCCTCTGATATTCTTATTTCTTATCTTATTCAATCTCGTGATACCACCGATTCATTGCAATATTCACATCTCTGCTAGGTATATGAAATCGCCCTACATCTGTCACTCCATTCATACAAGACAGCGGTTCTTGTCCCCGCTACCAGTTTTACTTGTAAATTTTCTTTTCAGATACCGATGTCCAACATTAGTAGAATCATACTGCGCTTATATAGTAAATCCAAAAACGAAAAAGCTTAAAATAGATCCAGGCCTCCGCAAAGGGTACCAATGGCTCCTAAACTACATCGTACGTCGTTACGGGGACATCAATTTACGAGTACAAACTGATATACACGCAGATTTGGAAAGACGCAAACGGATGCAACACAAAGCATCCAACACTACTTTACAGACGTACACAGCTTTAAGCGACGAAATAGCTACACAAACGGGTTTCGAAAATCCAAATTTCGATCTCGATAAATCGGTTAAAATTGATGATGAATTCCAACAAGGATTGATAATCGTTAAACCGATTACTCATAATCCAAATAGCATCGATTCGACTATAACAATCGAGAGTGTTGAAGATTCCGATGGGGCTGTTGGTGTTGCCAAACCAAAATTATCGCCATTGTTTGGTAGGGCTAGTAATTCTACAGTAGAAACAGTTAGGATAGAACTGGAGCCAAGGAATGAATATAGGAAATTGTCACCGATTGTGAGAAACAAGAGTAGCGCGAATCAGCATATTGACTTCAAGAATAGGCCGCAGTCTAGCCCTACGTTTAAGAAACAGAGAAAGGTATGTTTATATATTTTACAAGATTATAGATACCTATTGTAAATGTTTCCTGTGATCCATCTGTTAACGGTATATAAAGACATATTCTTCTCAAAACGTAGAGCTATCTTTATACCGAAATTTCGTCAAAATCGATCTAAAGGTTAGGCAACTTTTCCTGATGAGGTAACAAATAAACTATTTTGATATTTTTTCTTTTCGTCACCTTTAAGTATCTAGATGACCTATAATACAAACTCAATTTAAAACTTACATTCCTCCTAGTTGGATCCACCATCCAGCAAGAATTCCTTACAAGACGAAGATATGAAGGCTGACGGAGATTTAGCCTATGTCGGTGACAGGAATCGAACCTGGGACGCTTCGGATAAGAAGCAAATTCATGTTAATGATGCTGAGTTGTCGCAAATGCATCGAGAGATCATTTTGACTGAGAGGGGTGAGTAGACTTGTCGTTAAGAATAATTTTATTTGATATACTAGCTGACCCGCGCAACTTCATCTGCGTAAATTTTCCCTTTTTTCTTTTTTCATCCTTTTTTTTTTTTACAACATTTTTCATTGCTGCTCCGCTCCTATTGGTGGTAGCGTGATACTATCCAACAATAAAATATTTTTTCAATGCGGCCTAGTAGTTCCTGAGATTATCGCGGTCAAACAAACAAACAAACTCTTGGGGGTATGAAAAATAGATAGTAGCTGATTCTCAGGCTTACTGAATATGCATAAAAAAATTCATGAGGATCGGTCAAGCCGTTTCGGAGGAGTATGGGAACGAACATTGTGACACGAGAATTTTATATATTAGGTATTTTTTATATGTACTTACATAGCGCCTACTTATATAGGATTTTAAGCATTTTCAATAAATGTAATAACAGGCTAGTTTCCTAGGTAAACAAATAAAACTCAAATTTTATTTCGTAAAACCAAACCAATGAACGTCAAATCCATAGTAGTATTATAAATAAAGAGTTGGTTTGTTGTATGTTTATTTCTTTGAACGTGGTAATCTCAGGAACTACTGATCCGAATTGAAAAAATCTTTTACTGTTGGATAGCCCATTTATCGAGGAAGGCTATAGACTATATAACATCACGCTACGACCAACAAAAGCGGAGCAGCAATGAGAAATTTTGCAAAAAACGGGGAAAATTTACGCAGACGAAGTTGCGCCGGACAGCTAGTAGAATAATAAAATGAAATGTTTGAAAAAAAAAAAACAAAGTGAAGATAGGCGGCAAATCCAAGTGTAAATCTCATGAGAAGAAGCTGCCAAGAAACTCATGGGTCACTCTTTTAAAATCATCGATTACACTCACGTTAATCGTTGATTTTAAAAGTGCTCCATGAGTCAGTGTAATATATACTAATATTATAAAGCTGAAGAGTTCGTTTGTTTGAACGCGATAATCTAAGAAAGTGTTAAAACAGTTGAAACATATTTTTAAATTAAGTAAATTTAAAAATGCATGAAAATGTTTCAAAAGTCATAATAGTAGTAGGAGCCACTCTCAGATAACATTGCCATATAAAATATTTTTTTTTTCTGGTTACATTTTTTTTTTCATGCGATTCTGGTACTAAACCTTGTATAAGCTTGTTTCCTAGGTAAACAAAAAAATCCAAAAGTCAAAGTATTAAATAAAACTAGCATTTAAACTATCAACGATTAATTCCTTGTTAAATTTTGTATTAAATAGATTTTTTTATCATTAATCACTACATAGTATATAACAAAGTCGCTTTCTCTGTCCCTATATCCCTATGTATGCTTATATCTTTAAAACTACGCAACGGATTTTGATGCGGTTTTTTTAATAGAAAGAGTGATTGAAGAGGGAGTTTTATATGTATAATAACATCCATTAAATAGTGGAGAAATAAGGAGGGGAGCAGCAATAAGAAATGTTGCAAAAACGGGGAAATTTTACGCAGACGAAGTTGCGCGGGTCACCTAGTTATATCATAAAATAATAAAATAAATAATAAAATAAAAAATAAAATAAAAAATAAAATAAAATAAAAAGATGTGATTTGACTAAAAAAAATAATGACGTCATAGTCCGGTATTTTTATTTTTAAAAAACGACTCCCGCACTAGGGTACAAACCCTGTGTCGCAGGGGACTTTACAAAAATACAAGTCACGGACACAAAGTACACCCAGACTCCGAACAACAATTTGTGGATCGCACAAAGTGGTGTCCCATGTGGGAATCGAACCCACGACCTCTTGCGTAGCAATCGGACACACTCCCACTGCGCCACAGAGGCAGCCATTTGTATGAGATCTCCATATAAAATCGTCGTTTTGACATTTCTTAACGAGTTGTTGTTTTGACTAGCTGGAAACAAGCCCATTGTATGTGTACAAATCGTTTTCCAAAGTTCATCCACATTGTCTCCACAGACTGCAACAACAAAACTGCCTGTTCAGAAGTGACCCTTCAGGCGGCGACCTTGCCATTAAGTCCTCGTCCAGCTTCCGCCTCGCAGCTAGTTCGCAGACAACTAGAGCTGTGTTCACAACATAAACGAAGACTTAGTCTTAGATGTGAGTATATATCTGTAAGGGGGCGTCTAAACGAGCCATTTTTACGGCAATTTGTGGCGGCACTATTGGCAACTAATTGCTCGGCCAATATTTTATTTTTTCTTGGGACAACTCACACAATGCTATCTGATGCCAAACTAAGTAGAGCTTGTACTATGGAAACCAGACAACTGATAAACATACTTATATAATTCTAAATACATACTTAATACAGATAAATAACACCCAGACACAGAATAAACCATCGTGCTCATCACATAAGGTTTTATCCTGAGTGGGGATAGAATCCACGACCACTTGCGTAGCAGTCGGATAAATTCCCACGGCGCCACAGACGCAGTCAGCAATAATGGCAATATCGTATGTCTACAATTGTATGGTGCATGATCTAGTCTCCTAAACAGGCTACACAACCCGGCAACAATAAAATAGAACGACTGAAACAACAACAAAATTGACCGGGTAACATTGGGAAAATAGATCGCTCAGCGATCGTCCGGCAACCATGTTGCTGGTTGGTTGCTGGCAGCATTGCCGCCACAAATTGCCATAAAATATGGCCCGTTCGGACGCTCCATTTACATACAACACATTATTTTTCATTCTTCGCCTCGCCTCCGCCTCGCAACTAAGTTTAATAAACTCAGTCTTAGATGTGAGTATATACTAGAGACGAAGGGTCAAATTTTGTATGAGGTAACCCGATACAAAAATATATCTTTCTGGACATGGTTGTTTGTACCTATAATACTAAGTAACTACAATCCAAAGGGAAGCCGAATGTAATGGTTTTCTAAGAACCCTCTGCCACTTGTATATATTTCTGTTGCTACATACCTACATACATACATTTTCATTTTGTTTGTATAAACTTTTTCATTTAAAAAAACTATTCTCTTCATTAGAATTTAATTTCCTGCATAAATGCATTGCCTTTATGTCAAAAACTAGAGTCAATTTATCTTCATTTTATTTATTTTTATTTATTTATTTAAAACTTTATGCACAAAGTTGTACAAAGGTGGACTTAATGCTAAGAGCATTCTCTGCCAGTCTACCTTAGGGTGATGTAGAAATGGAATGTGTAGGTGCAGTAACCTAATTGTAAAATAAAAAAAAACTTCCTATTATTCTTACATAATACACAAATAAAAATAGCTAGATCGAGAATATAAAATAAATACTAAAATACATACTTACAAAAATACATACATACATATATACCTACTTACATAACTATACAATAGTATACATACTTACAACAATACATACATACATACATACATACACAAATAAATACATAGATACAGACAAATATTTATGTTACTAATGTTGTGATGATTCAGCTGATCCATCAAGGAACAAAGTGCGTACCTTCCATTTAAAATTAAGGCGATTGGGTGCCATCCTAATCATTTTCGTATTCAACAGACTCAAATTACTCAAGGTTGACTAATAAATCCCATATTGTAGAATCAGTGTTCCCCAGTATAACAACAAGTACAGGTAAATAAGCTTGAAGAAATTTTTGCGTTTGTAGTAGTGTATGGTCAGCAAATAAAAAAAACAACATTTTATTTTTAGTTTTTATTGTTTTAAAGGTAATATACGTTTGTGGCTGGAGCACACCAAATGCGTGCACGTCTACGCATACGCACTACGTACTAATACGGTCGTGAAAATGTGTATCCACCGCATTGTAATCTATGGAACTGTATGAGGCAGACAAGCCAGTTCCAAACATTACAAGCATTGAATGCCGGTTTTCACTTCAGTGAAGACGTGTATGAATTAGGTGTTCTCCGGCCATAAATGTTTTATTCTAATAATTCATCAACCCCAGGCATATCACAATCATCCCCATCCTCGCTTTCATCAGATGAATTATTTAAATTAATTATGATTCGTTCTGATATTGTGTCTAAAGCTGCGTCTCTACCCTGATATTTGCTTTCCTCCTCAATAGCATGCAAACAAACTTTTCTCCATTCCTCTACAGTTATGGCGTTCATTTTTTCTTCAGCTAATGACATTATAACCTTCATATTCATTGCGACATTCTTTTTTGCGACATATGTTTTCACTATCCCCCATATATTTTCTATAGGATTAAACTCCGGATGGTATGGTGGTAAACGCAGCACAGTATGACCGTGCTGTCGTAATATTTCGTCTATCTTGTACTCTATAAATCTCGCCTTGTTTTGCAGAATCAGTTCATATAATTGAGGCTTAAGCAACGTGGATGAATGCTCAATGTTTCGAAATGTCAGCCAGTCTATCATTTGCTGTTTTCTAGAATTACTATTCGGTGCAGGATTTTGTATTGAGTTATGATATGGTGCGTTGTCAACAACAACAACACTATTTGGTTGTAAGTTGGGTATTAATTGAGTTTGAATCCACCTTGAATAGTTGTCATAGTTCATATTGTTGTGGTAATCTCCACTTTTTTGGTCGGCTTTAAACATAAGCAATGCATTTGGTATAAAGCCATCGATACCACCGGCATGAACAATGATTAAGCGGTTGCCTTTCGATATATGTTGCTTCAAACCTGAAGTGCTTCCATCTGACCAAGATTTCGAGAGGGTATGTGATGTATGTATATATGTTTCGTCGGTGTAAACAATTGGTCGGCGTTGTTCACGATATTCAGCAATTTTCATCAAATAATTAATTCGCAAGTATCTAATTTCGTGTTTTTCCATAAGAAGTTTCCGGTTATCTTCTGTTTGCTTCCAATTAAAACCTAATGACATGACGTGTTTTCGTAACGTGCTGACACAACCTTTATAATCGATATCTTCTTTCAATTTTGAGTGCAAAGTTTTTAAAGTGGGAACTCTTCTTTATTTGTGATGTGGAAGTCATGAATTGTTCTTCTGATAACTTGCTGATCAAAGTTATCGATTACTATTGTAGGTTTACGATTCGGTTTCTTTTTAGGAGATTTAAATGTTACTTCCTGATCTGAAGGACGACATTTGCTTTCTGATACTACCTTTCTGACGGATGCTATTGAAATTCCTGTTGATTTAGCAACTAATTGAGTGGGGGTCATAATACTGCTCGGGTTGTTATTACACTCATTTTCGAAATATTTGTACAAACAGTACAAAACTTCCTTAGTTTGAGAAGTCAAAGGCTTGCCTCGACCATGTTTTAACACTGGAGCCATTTTGAATTATCAATATAAAGTTACAACACTTACACACTTGAAATTAAACACTTCAACAAATATTTTAACAATAATAACAAACAATAACAACAATCAACAAATACAAAATTTCACAATGAAACTACTACGTATCTAATAATTATAATTTTTTAATGAAATGCGTGCTTTATGTTCTAACGGTATCAAGCGACTGACGTCAGACTGCACGTGGCACCTGCGGACAGAGTAAACTGGTTTATTCTGGTTTTGTGCGTGTTTCCACTTTCCACTATCAAGTGACGATTTATTTATTTGTTTTGTTTCGTAATTATTATGGTCAAAACTTTTTACCTATAGCTAAACTACTATCATCTAAAGAACGACACGATATTTTATTGTTTCACGGTAGTCGCCTTGTCGTTTGCTCAAGGACGTGAAATTGAATGACATATTTTTTTTAATAAAGTCAAAACCTTTTTCTTTAAAATAAAAACTTGTTTTTATTGAAAACAAAAATCAGAGTGTTGCTAGGGATAAGTATTAAATTAAATAGTAATGTTAGGATATTGAAACATTTTTGTAAGGGCTAGAACGATATAGTGGAAACGCGCTCTAATATCTAAGTAACATACACACCACTACATATGCAAAAATTTCTCGAGACTAATTTCACTGTATTAATATATTTATTTACCAATTGGATCTTAAATTATACTTAGTACATGTCACTTGGCAAACTTTACAGATAGGTATTGCAAAAAATGTATAGGTAACTAGAGTAGTGAGCATAAGTTAAAAATAAATAACAGATTATAATTTGACCCTGTCACCAAAATCAGCGTAACATACCTTTGAAGAGCTAGCAACCAGTGGCGGAGGGTCCTTAGTTGACGAATACTTTCGGTTTCCCTTTGGATTGTAGTTACTTAGTAATATAGGTATAAATAATAATAATGATATAACTCAATGTCGATATTTCAAAAGTTAAGGGTGGGGGGGCGGCATAATTTATGCAACTTTTGGAGCTATTTTTTGTAAAAATATTCAGTCAATCAAAAAAGTTTATTAGAAACCTTATAATGTTTTAAAAAAACCTGTCGAATGATGTGCTACACGTTGGTGTTTGCTGATAAAATGTTTTGTTACATGTATGGGATGGCCCCCTAAAAATATTTTTATTATTTATCTATCAAGCTAAGTAGCGGCTACTACAAGACACCTTTTTTCTAAATTTCATCAGTCTTTGAGTAAAATGCCTTTGACATACGGACAGATATACAGACGGACATAAAAACTATACGGGTTCCGTTTTAACAATGTTGGCTACGGAACCCTAAAAATTAACCTGCATGTGATTCAAACGCTAAGGAATCCAGCTGACGGATGAAAAAGTACTTCTTTTAGTTCACGTGTGACGTAATATCAAAAATCAACCTTTATAAAACGCTTTCATTTAAGAATATAAGATTAGTCTAATGGAAATAAGAATTTAAGGTTGGTCTGCTGTCAAACATTCGCTTGTTGCAAGATTGATTGCTAATTTCATGAAAATTCGCTTTTAAACCGAAATAGCCTTTATGGTATGGCTTATTTACAAAAAATAACTCACTATCTCTCTCATTCGGACTATAAGGACATCCTCGAAGTCATACTGATATGACAAATTGGTATGACCACCAGGAGACAGGGTTATGATTGGTCAGGTGACTCCGTCCAGTGTCAGTGGAAACTCTGCCTTATTATATAAAATACCTATTAAACAGGGTGTAACAGAAAGGTATGTTATCAGTAATGAACGTACCATGGTGCCATAGCTGGTTGCATTATTGTTACATAGATAAAGCATATTCTTTTTGTCAAAATTTTGTAGTGAAAGGCGTATGGCATAAGTATTATACCTCCCCTGTATAATGGCATAGAACTGTTTAAGTCATACTTTTTTTAATTAATAACTTTTTTATTCATAAATAAACGAATGAAAAAATAATTAATATTTTTTTAGGGTACTCTGATTTTGATAAAATTAGGTATGTGCACTCAGTATCATGGGCACATACCAACTCTGAACATGACCACACCTTTCTGTTACACCCTGTATAATAAGATAACATTATTTATCCTACATATTAATTTAACAGACATGCAACGCAACAAGACAAGTCCGGAGCGCGTGTCCATGTTGATATATGAACCGAAGGCGCCCCAGCGACATCTAGACAAGGGAGACTTCACGCACTCCGCTACCATCAACTGATTGTGGTAATTTTATTATTTTTATGTTCTTAAACTTTCACGATTTGTACACATGCAATTTTATAGATACTTATATGCCATATCAGTGTTGATTCGAGGTGTCAACCCGTGACCACAGTCAGTTTGCAGTTGTGCAGCACGGTCGAAACGTCGGGTAATCTATACTAATATTATAAAGCGGAAGAGTTTGTTTGTTTGATTCTTTGTTTGTTTGTTTAAACGCGCTAATCTCAGGATCTACTGGTCCGATTTGAAAAATTCTTGTTTTGTTGGATAGCCCATTTATCGAGGAAGGCTATAGGCTATATAACATCGCGCTACGACTAATAGGAGCGGAGAAGCGACGAGAAATGTTTCAAAAACGGGGAGAAATTACGCATACGAAGTTGCGCGGGACAGCTAGTAAATAATAAAAGATATTTAGCCTTAAAATATCTACGCGATTAAAATCCATCTATACTAATATTATAAAGAGGTAAGATTTAATTGTTTGTTTGTATTGAATAGGCTCCGAAACTACTGGACGGATTTGAAAAATTCTTTTATCGTTGTGAAGCTATACTATCCCCGGGTGACATAGGCTATTTTTTATCCCTGTATTCCCATGGGAACGAGAACTACGCGGGTAAAACCGCAAGGCGTCCGCTAGTCCATACTAATATTATAAATGTGAAAGTAACTCTGTCTGTCTGTCTGTTACGCTTTCACGCTCAAACAGCTAAACCGATTTAGATGAAATTTGGTATGAAGATAGTTTGAGTCCCGGGGAAGGACATAGGATAGTTTTTATCGCGATAACCGACATCCACGCGGGCGGAGCCGCGGGCGAAAGCTAGTAATCTATTAATTTGTATGTTTTACTTACACTCAAATGTTCAACGTCAATTAACTAATAAAATGAAAATAATAAAATTAATCCCTATTTCCCTTGGTCACGCTTTAACTTGAAAACGACTGTACCGATTTCATTCATTCTTTTTTTAGTTTTCTAGTATTCTATAGATTCTCACGGAAAGAAAAAGGAAAAAACTAACACATGCTGCAGCTGTCCCGGCTAACACATAAATTATATCTAACAATTGAAAAAAATGAGCACGACGCAATCATGTCTAGTCTCGAGTTTGGGCTTAGAAACAGATTTGGCGATGCATTTTTACTCAAATAATAATTTCTTTTACAGGTATAAATGTGAAATTCGGTGATTCGAATACGCTATCCAATAATAATATAAAATGTAGAATTTTTTGTTTACGTAAGCATATTAATATCGTTGATTATAAACAGGGTATAGTTTTAATAGCATAGGTGCTCCGAATTTGGATACTTTACTGCGCTAGCGACAATTACCCAAAAAACCTGTACACACGCCCTCATGTCATATAAAAGTGACAGCTGTCAAATTTGACAGACGTCAAAAATGACAGATGACATCTGTCATTTTTATAGGTTGAGGCGTTTAAAGGGTTAAATATACAATTTAGTATAATATAAACATATGCCCCATAGCATTATATATATTTAGTTATAGATACATTTAAATGCAAAATATATCGAATAGAATAATTTAGTTTTGTATTTTGTGTACTTACTACAAATTTAATTATTCCTAATAAAAGTTATGTTATGACGATATTGTTTTATTTATATATTTTTACTTTTACTTTGTGTAATATTACAAAGCTGAAGAGTTTGTAGGTTTGAACGCGATGATCTCAGGAACTACTGGTACGAATTGAAAAAAATATTTTAGTGTTGAATAGCCCATTTATCGAAGAAGGCTATGTAACATTACGCTACGACCAATAGGAGCGGAGCATTCATGTGGGAATGGGAAAATTTACGCAGACGAAGTTGCGCGGGTCAGCTGGTATGATATAAAAAGGGAAAAAATTGTGTCGTTTTATCCTATTTTTTTTTTTTTTTTTAATGGATACTAGCAAATAAATGTTCCAGCTAGACGTCGATTCGACTGGGCTGTAGTTATATCATTATATCTAATTTATAAAATTCTCGTGTCACAATGTTCGTTCCCATACTCCTCCGAAACGGCTTGACCGATTCTCATGATTTTTTTTATGCATATTCAGTAAGCCTGAGAATCGGCTACTATCTTTCATACCTCTAAGAGTTTGTTTGTTTGTTTGAACGCGATAATCTCAGGAACTACTGGGCCGCATTGAACAAATATTTTATTGTTGGATAGTCCATTTATCGGGTTTTTTTACATACGTCAAAATCTCAATTCGTCTAGTCATTGCACTGTCAAGTTCTCTTATGGTCAAATTACACTTTATGACAAGTTCTCTTAAGGTCAAATTACATTTTATGACAAATTCTCTTTTCGTCAAGTCTTTCGTTCGTCCAATTTCATTTACGTCAACGCCAAGTAGAGTTGTCAAAATAATTTCATCTATGTACCTTACCTGTTAATTTATATTTGTTATTAATATTTTTCATTAAAATAAATACCTACGCTTTTGAGCTATAGTGTGGCCATTAGTGCTGTGCACTCCCTGAGGTATGCACGGCGAGGTGGGGGGCGAAGAAAAAAGTGCATGAGTTCACATGAGGTCGATACATGTCGGACAGATCTTACGATATCAGTTTGCATTTCTAAGGCAAGACTTGTGGCGGGACGTTGCGTTGGTCGGAGGCTATCTATCTGTAATATATACTTACCTTGTTGATTAAAATGTAACCCAAATATACTCATATTTTATTAAAAATATGCAGGTGATAAATAAGAATTGAAAGTTATAATTCACAACAGGACTTGTTTTATTAAACATTTTTTATATTTACAAACAATTATATATTCTAACGAAAGTTATTCTGACATAGATTCTGTTTCAACTTCATCTTCCATTTCGTCATCATCTTCATCTTCCTCTTCGCCACCGGAACTTGAATCAGAGTCTTGCAAATTTATTATGAATGAATCGATAACATTATCGAACCTACTATCGCGACTCCAGTAATCATTTTCATTTTTCTGGACATGATCGTCGCATTTCTGCCATTTTTCCGCCGTGAATTCCGAAAACAATTTATCCAATAAGATTATCTTTTCGTCTAGAGAAGAATTAATATAGTTTTGGGCTATGTTGTTTTTAATATCAGCCCAGACCAACTCGATTGGATTTAAATCTGGATGGTACGGAGGTAAACGCAGAACAGTGTGTCCACTGGCTTTCAGGAGTTCGTCAATTCTATACACGGGTTCTTTTTGTGTATTTTTGATAAGAAGTAGCAGTTGAGCCTTTGACATGGTTCCTGAAAATTCTACATTATGGCGTAGCAACCAGTTCTGCATTTCACTTTTGAGGCTTGATATAGTTGGTTTCTTCTCAATCTGAACGCTGTGGTAAGACGCGTTGTCCATTACAACCACAGAATTCGGCAGCTACTTATCTTTTAACTTTTCATCTACCCACTTATAAAAAGTAGGTCCGCTCATATCTCCATGATAGTCACCGGTTCTAGCATCGGATTTGAATATAGTCAATGTATCATCCACTAAGCCATTTCGACACCCAGCGTGGAGTATTACTAGTCGCCGTCCTTTCCCAATATCAGCATGAATACCGGGTTCTGACGATGATTGCCAACATTTGCTGGCATGGTGACTGGCGTTGATGTATGTTTCATCAAGAAAATATATGTTTCGGTTTTCCGTTCTGTAATTTCTGATTTGTGTAAGATATTTTTTCCGCCACACTGTAATATTAGGCTGCTCTATAAGGAGATGTCTCTTTGATTTGCATTTTTTGTAACGGTAGCCCATTTTGTGTAAAAGCTGTCTTAAATATTCCCGTCCACAATTCAATATGCCATCCTGTCTCAAACTTGATAGTAACTTACGGACACTTGGTATTTTTTTTTCAACTTCGTAAAACTGATGAATTTTTCTTCTGATAACTCCAAGGTCAAAATCATCCACAACGTGTTTTTTCTTTAGAACTTTTGGTTTTTTTGGCGATTGAAATTTTAATTGGCTTGAATTTTCAATTGATAAATAGCCCGCAGAAATCACATTATGTACGGTTCTTTTGCTGTATCCCGTAGCCTCCGCAACGATTTTAGCAATATTCACGTCATTTTTAAATTCAAAGCTTTCTTTGTCTGCTTTTCTTTTCTTAAAATATTCAGCCACCTTAAAAATGACAGTCTTCATATCACGAGATAACGCACGACCCATCTTTGAATATTTATCTCGTGTGCGTCTGACATAGACAGTCCGATACAAATAACACTACCTGCCGTCACAAGCGTTGACGGCGCACTGACAGCGCAGCAGCCGATTCTAACCCCCCCGTCTCACCGCGCGCATACCTCAGGGAGTGCACAGCACTAATGGTCATACTATAGTAGAAATCGCAAACTCAAGTAGGTAAGATATATTATGTACAAACTCCTAGGTGAATAATTACTGGCTGAAAATAATATCTAAATAGGAAAACGGGCGAAAAAACAAATGTACTTCTAATGTCATGATGTCATGGTATTTGTCTTAGATGAGGATATTACAAGAGGAATAATATATATTAAATAAGTTTATAGATTTTAGTGGAAAATGGCCTCAAGTGCAAGTGGTAGCTTGAATTTACAATTTATAAAATCAAAAAGAGGTAAACAAAAATTGATCAGAGCTGGATATCAGTATAATTTAAACATAAAGAACAAAAATGGAACATCGAACTGGCGTTGCATTAATAGAGAAATATGTAATGGTTAGTAGAATGTTTTTTCACCGTAATTGAAAGGTTTCCGCCTTCTTCGCCCACCCTCGTCTCTCATGGAGTAATGCAAAAAATTATAATAATGTGTATCCCTTTATATTCTAGGTTCAATAACAATAAGCTCTGATAATGCCAGTATTCTTGGAGAACGGAAGCATTGCTGTACACCGAATTTTGTTAAAAATAAAATAGATGCTCGCATGGATGTTTGTAAAGAACGGGTACAGAATGAATTTAAATCCATTCCAAAGATTTTTGACGAATGTTTTGAGGACATGGAGTCATCAGATTCTGATAGCTATAAAACTCCCCATTTCATTTCCAAAGCCAACTCGCTGTACAATGCTAGGAAAAAAGCTTTCCATATTTCCAAATGTAGATTTACAAGTTGCAATGAAGTCACCATACCTCCAATTTTGAAAAAAAACTTCCTGCTTAATGACATATCGGAAGAAAATGATTTTTTGATTTTCAGCAGTCCTTATTTTTTAGAACTTTGTAAGGAAACCGATTTACTGATGGGAGATGGCACATTTCAAACTGTTCCTTCTCCTTTTTATCAACTTTTTACTTTTCATATAGATTCTGGGAGTTCAAGAGTATATACCTCGATAGTACCAGCAATATTTTGTCTTTTAGCTAACAAACAGCAAATAACTTATGAAAAGTTATTTAGGTTTTTAAAAAGCAAATTAAACATAACTTTTAACTTTTTTAAATGTGACTATGAACAAGCCTTAATTAATGCTGTCCAAGAAGTCTTCCCACAAGTGAAAGTTAGTGGATGCTACTTTCATTTCAAACGGGCAATAATGAGAAAAGGAAAGGAACTTGGTATGCTGGATGACAAGAAACTAAAGAAATACGTGTACTTAACTTGTAATTTGGCTTTAATACCATCTAATTTTATACCGGAGGGATGGTTGGCTATAAATGAAAAATTACCAGATTGCCCAATAGCGATAAAATTTGCAGAATACTTTACCAATCAATGGGTACACAAGATTACAGCCAACGTATGGTGTTGTGCCTACGAGAGACACAGAACCACAAATTCATTAGAAGCATGGCATAACAGGCTAAAACTAAAGGTTGAAGATAATGAAAATTTATTTTTATTTATCAAAACTCTGAAAAAGGAAGCAAAGTTTTACGAACAAAAAGTTAAGACTAAACAAAATAAGAAACGCCCAAAGGAAGTTATGATTAAAGATCATAAAATCGAAGAAGAAATAAATAATCTAATGTTAGGAAAAACTACCGTCGCTAAGTGTTTGGCTAATTTATCTTGGTTATAAAGAATTTTTTTTACAACTTTTGAAATTATTTTGACAACTCTACTTGGCGTTGACGTAAATGAAATTGGACGAACGAAAGACTTTACGAAAAGAGAATTTGTCATAAAATGTAATTTGACCTTAAGAGAACTTGTCATAAAGTGTAATTTGACCATAAGAGAACTTGACAGTGCAATGACTAGACGAATTGAGATTTTGACGTATGTAAAAAAACCCCATTTATCGAGGAAGGCTATAGCCTTAGAGGCTTAACCTATAGGTTAAAACATCACGCTACGACCAATAGGAGCGGAGCAGCAATGAATAATGTTGTAAAAAAAAAAGGAAGAAAAAGAAAAAAGGGAAAATTTACGCAGACGAAGTTGCTCGGGTCAGCTAGTTTTTTTTATAAAAAGAAAGCAATAGGCGGTAACTCATTTTTGGATTTTACGAGAAAAATTAGATATTGTTAAAAGGAGAGATTCTATGTATGTCGATTCATACAACGTGCCACAAACCCCAAAGAAGCGTAGATATTCTGTTAACAATGCGAAAAAAAAATTATATCCGTCAAAATGTTTTTTATTTTTTAATCAATAATCAGACTTTATTTTTGCAGAAAACACTGTTACAGAGTGATGTTATTGAATATAGAGGTTTCAAGTGATTCTACCGTAAAGCATGCAAAATTTGTTTACAATCTATGGCAGACTAACGTTGAAATAATAAGAGTATTATGTATATGTATTTTTTTATTGAAAATACTGCAAGCTGACCCTCACAACTTCGTCTCAATTTTCCCCGCTTTTGCAATAGGGTATTTGATTAAAGTCAAATCAGCCTCTTTTTAAGAAACGTCAAAAACGAGCCGCTCTGTACAAATTTGTATGGAATGCTAGCATATGACGTCACGTTTTCTGTGGTCAATTGATTTACTTTCAGTGTTTCTCTTTATGATTATATTGTAAGTAACACATTAAATTAATAAGTAAATGAACATATTTTTTAAAACTCTTTATGGCATATTTTTACCTGGTTATTTTAATATATTTTATTTTGATTATAATCAAATACCCAATTCATAAATAGCTTTTAAAATTAAACTTTACGTTTGCGTCACCCATTTCGGAGGAGTTCGACCACAAAAACCGGGACTTTTTAAAATTTACGGCCGGTCTCATTGATCAATCTATCGATGAATTGAGCTACTACAGCTATACATCTGACATATGCGCCATTTAAAATATGTCAAAATTCAACATCTAGTAGCCAAATCTATCCGATACCGGCGGTTAAAAATTAAACTGCTTGTCGGCTTTCATAATGAGAGGTGTCGTTGGATTAATGACATAGAGTTATAACCCTTAGAACATATGAAAGTAGTATCAATATTTTGTGGCTATACCTATAGTATTTCAGTTACATAAATTTAAAAAATCTGGTTTTTGTTATAAATAAAATTATATACACGGTGTAACAGAGAGGTGTGGTCCAATTTCAGCAGCGGATAGGGTATGTTTATCACAGTGTTTACCCGTGGTCCCGGCATGTCGACCCATTACCGGGTCCATGGGTAATTTTAATTACCCGTGGTTCCATTAAGGATTGTTTCCGGAATTCTGAATATATCGATGAAAATTAAAACATCGATAGAATATGAACACTGCTGTATCAGTTACATACAAAGAGTTTACTAATTAAAATAAATTCCCATTCTTAGGAACAAAAACATTGGGTATGTAATAAAACAAAATATTGATATTAATATGAAGAATTAATAACCAAATACACTGATAATGATAACTAATGACTCTAAACTACCTTAACATTTCTAGTGCGTATCCAACCGATATTTCACCAGTAACTAATTCCATCAGTGTATCGGTTATGAATTCATCATTTTCAATTGCTATTTTTGTTCTGGTTCTGACAGGCGTTTTAATTTTTGATAATTTGATCAAAACGTTCAGGAGACGCATAATATTCGTGAAATTTTTTTTCAATTTAAGTTTGCTATGCCAGGACTCGGTCACGTTATTGGTTCGGTGCCTTTCTCCGAAGGCACTGAGAGTTTTAAGAATATCGTTCTTCAGCCAAACACGTTGCAAGTAATTTAAAAATTTCTGTATTTTAATATTTTTGGTGTTGCACTGTGATTTAATATACTCCCACCCCTCCAAAAGCCGTTCACTTGGTAATAATGGTAATACTGAGCACAGTGACACAACTCTGGCTTGAGGTTTACTTTTTTTTATGCCGAATATCTTTTTGCCCATTCTCCACATAGCTTGCTGCCAGTGATAATAGCACCCTTTAATCTCTATGTGGGGAAAAACCTTATATATAGAATTTATAGCAGCAATTTCAAAATCGCAGTGATATTTTAATGGTTCCCAATTTGGAAACTGGGATTTTAATATATAGAAAAGGGCTGTATAGGTTTCGGTTTTCTTATCGCTTAGTAAAGCGTAAATTATTGGTTTTGTATGAGTTGTACTAGCAGTACTGCCTAATTCAGCGTGAATAATAAAAAATTCAAGGAATGGAGGGGGGCTACAATTGAATGTTGCGTCACCAAATATTTCCTTTGTTTGCTCAATTTTAGCTTTGTCTTCTTCCATACAGAATATCAAAATTGTTGTGTCTTCATAATAATATTCTGCCAAAACCAAATTTCGGTGTTGTAATGGAACCTGCACTTCATGAAATGTTTTAAAATTCATTTTATTAACTCCAGCATATTCATTCCGCGCGGTATAAAGACAATGCTTGACACTGTTGAATTCAGGAAAGGGAGTCAATATATTGTTCCCCTTATCCAACCAGCTCTCTTTCGCTTCTACATATAATTGTGTAACAGGTCGGTCAGTTCTTTGCGCCTCCGATTTTAAGCTGTCTAGACATTCAGTCAGTTCATTCGATATAATATCCGGACACGTATGAGATATGTTTTTTTATTACAATCTGTTCCTGTAACAATACAGTGCAAACGTTGAAGCAAATGATAAATACCTATTAAATTTTACTAATTTGACGACAGCCAGCATTTAAAAAAAATTAAACAATACCTACTTTATTAATCGTTAAAGATCCTTTGCACTGATTTTTTCTTTTCAAAGAACAGTTCCACAGAGACGATTCATTTTTATAAACAGTATGCTTGTAATACTGATGATTTTTGAATAGTAAAACACTACCCTTCTTTCTTTTAATTATTTTTACGTTATTTTCCATGTTCAGCAAATTAATTTAAATTCAGTTAAAATATTCAATCAATTTCAAGATTTCAATTCGTAACCATAAATGATTATGTCAAAATTACGAAAGAGGAAAAATTAATAGAGATCCTACTAGTAATGACAATATAAACAGGAAAAATGTAATTGTCTTTGTAATATGCGATCTCTTTTAACGTACCTACCTATTAGTTAGGTATGCTGTTATATGGATTTTTATTTAACCTCAAGTTTATGCTTGACCCAGTGTGTATAATTTTCTATCGATACAATCAGAAGTACAGGCAGCTATCCCTAATGCCATGGGACCACGGGTAATTAAAATTACCCATGGACCCGGTAATGGGTCGACACGCCGGGACCACGGGTAAACACTGGTTTATCAGTATTGCACCTACCATGGTGTCATTTGCATTATTATTACATACTAAGGTCTATAGTATATTCTTTTTGTTAAAATTCAGTAGTGAAAGGTGTATGGCATAATAATTATACCTTCCCTGGTACAAAATTCGATTGGATTATTATGACATAGAACTTTTTATATCATACTTTTTTGGGAGTGTATCCGACTGCTACGCTAGAGGTCGTGAGTTCGATCCCCACCCATAATATATAAGTATGTTTATCAGTTGTCTGGTTTCCATAGTACAAGCTCTGCTTAGTTTGGGATCAGATAGCGTGTGTGAGTTGTCCCAAGATATGATTATTATTAAAATTTTCAAGCAACTAAGATCAGGAGGTTAGGAATAAAAACAAAATATCAAGTGTACAATTATTTATTTTCATAATTATGTTTATAATAATTACATTTACATGTAATAAATATTCAGATTGTTATGGCAGTGTGTTGTGGTAACATTTTGTATTTCTTAAAGTGTAAATCTTACTATTTACTACTAACAACCCGCGACTTGGCTTGTTTTTATTCAATTGACATTGAAATACTTTAAAACCGTAAAATTTTGTAAACAAATAAATCTCAAAAAACACCAAACTGCGCGGTATATATTATGCTTTTTATTTGCCTCATAATAATCATATTACGATTATAACTATTTTAACTAGCGAATGTTTTGTTTCCTTCTATTGTATTTTGAAAACAGAATAAAAAACAGAGACAAAGCATTAACTAGTTTTAGTTAAAATTCGGGTATTTAACGTATTACGAATGAGGGGGTTAAAAAATTTGAGCCTAGAAAATTACAAAATTACCTAAAAAATTGGGCTTTTCCACTAAATCTTCTATAAAAATACAACACAACAAAAAATAAATAATTAATACAAAATTTACAAACATTCACATTAAATAATTTATATTACTAAACATTCAGGACAGGAGTACAAGACACATAAATAATATATTTTTCTAGGACATAAAGTACATAAAAAAAATCATAACGGACACCGTATTCCGGACCATATATTTCGAAGTTGGTCCGAAATTCTGTGTCTGTAGACCAAAAAAATCACAACGACATTTTTGTCGTATTTTACTACATTTAAAGTTAATAAAAACTTTTTTACAAAAAGACATCTAAACGACTTCAATACTCATTATCAGATCTTTATGAAATTTATATGGGACCATTCCGTACTAAACCTCTTTCGAACAAAAAGGATTTTGAAAAACCGTCATATATATGACGGAGTTATACCCGAACATACATAAAAAAACAAACATCAGAATTGGGAACCTCCTTTTTGAAGTCTGTCAAAAATATATAAAGCTTTGTGGTTTTCCGACGTTAATTTCTTCCTCAAATTTATTTGAGAAATACACTTTCAGTATTCAGTAATTAATTACTAATATAATGTTTCGTAGACAAAGCCACGGGCTGCCCTAGTATTAATACATAGATTCTATATTTGAGATCACTAAAAAAACTACTTATTTACTAATAAATGCTAATATGTAAGTATATACAGTACAGATTTACAAAAGAGAGCTTCGTTATTAATTAATTTAACGTTAAAAAACTGCTAATAAATTGATAAAAAAATTGTTAATATGAGCTTCAAGTAAAGATTCTAAAGAAATTTGAACACTAGGATATTTGTAGCACAAAATAGAGAAAGTACAGAAAGTAAACTTCATCAGGTACCTTGGTTGAACAACGGACTCACCTGTATTTATAAACAAGAGTTGGCTTTTGAGTTACAATTAGGCTACTAGAGATAGAATTTTGACATATTTTGTATGGAGCTTATCTTAAATATATATATCTCTAGTAGCCAAATTCATCGATAGATAGATTATTCAGACAAACCGTTAGTCATTATCATTATTTAGCAACGATATCGGTGACTATTGCTTGGCTATTCTGGTTTTCTAACGTTTGATGTTTCTTACTTCACTCATTTGTCACATGAGTAATTATTACATGTTTATAAATACGGGTGTTAGACATTGTTCATTGATACAGAATCTCAGAACGCCTTAACGAAGTAATTTCGGACAAAATATCTTTAGACAACTCATACAAGGTCAACTGCCTTTATTTAACCCTGTCTTACCATTTTTCCGATGATAAAAATGTTTGGTAACAAGCCATCCGATGATCGAAATATTGGTCTCCGAGGGTCACTAACTATTAGACCAACAGTCCAGTTAGGTGGTCCAAAGTGGTCTGCAATTATGTGTGCGTGAACGATGTCGTGCGCGTTGCTCAAGCAAGGCATTTTTTTTTAAATACAGATAACTAGCAATGTGGGTTTGAGTCCCACATTACTAGCAGTCCTGTCAACCCCTCCAGCTAAGCTCAAAGGCTTGTGTTAGAAGTGGGTTCACGTCAGTAGTATAATGGGTAGGATTCGAACCCCACGATTAAGCTACCACCACTTATGTTATATATAAAGATTAAGGTAAGTTTACTATCTGCGCTCTTGCTATTTTGTAGTATTTTAGTGTGCGTTACATAAATATCTAAAGAATAATTTCAAGTCTTCAAAATCATTTGAGCAGACAGTTAATTTAGAAACAATTTTTGCTTTTATACAATAATATAAATATAATTATAAAATTTTAATTATTATACAATTTTTTTTTATTTCATATAATAATATGTGATGATATAATTATAATTAATCTAATTGAATAAATTAGGTTAAGTATTATGTTCTTAATTGTTTTTAAACTTTCGCGATTTTTACGCATATTAAAATATTATCGAGACTTAATCGCGTGAAATATTCACGGGGTCATCGTCACGGCTCGTCCCGTGACCACGATCGGTCCAATTCGATCGAAACGTCGGGTAAACAAAAGGTTCGTACCTTTAAATAATTCACGCGATTAAGTCCCGATAATATTCTAATATAACGTTTTTTTTATTATTCAAATAAAAATAAGTGCCTAAATAAATTCTAGGTACTTACTGTACCAATAAGCGGCAATACAAGTAACCTTTTTTACGATAGCGATAAAAACGATAATTTTGCCATTAGCGAAGTGAAATGGATGGGACACCATAAGGGCCAATTCACGTATTTAAAACAGTTCAGTTGCAGTTAAGTTTCGATTGCACACCGTACTTGAATGCCGCTATTGCGCTCTCAAGACGCATAGTTGACGCAAGCGTATTTGAGATCGATCCCAAAGTTACAAGAATACGAAAATGGCCGTTTTAATCGAAACTTAACTGCAACAGCACTGCTTTAATACGTGAATTGGCCACCAGGATGTTTTTATCTTGTTCGAATATGCATTTTTGTTACTTAGAGATATTTGTGCTAAGTTGGTTTAAATATTTGTAAATATGTAGCGGCCTGTACGCGTTTATTTCTAAGTCAAATTTTATAGATATGGATGTTCACTTGCGATTTAAATTCTCGGTATTGGGAATGCCGTTTATTTTAAAATACATCGCAACTTTCGATATGCCAGGGTTTATCTAGAAGTGCGTTTTATAAATGAGCGTTTGTATCGCTGTAAAAAGTTCGTAATATTACCGCTGCAAAGTAAAGATCTCGGGATGATATAGGTACAAAAAACCCTTGGGGACTACATTTTTATAATTCCAATTTTTTTTCAGTCTTATTTCTGATTTACAGGAAGATTTTACGTAACTATGTAGTGGAAAGGAATGTCAGATGAAATGTTAATTTACAATAGCAATACTGACGAATCCAGGAATCCATATAGAGGAGAGGGGAGGACTAAGAGTTTAAGCACCGCTCCCTCCACAGACCTCTCTATAGTACGTCGTACGTTGGACTGGTACCCCGTACAAAGTGACAGTTATTTCAAATGTCGAATAGAATGACCGTCATGTCAACTTTTTTGACAGTTATGACAAATGGCCGTTGGTGTTATCTTTGTTACACAAGTATAAACTTGTATTTGATTATGTCAAATGCCCGTCCATTTTAAAGTATTGTTGTGGTTGGTAATAGCCTGTCCAGTATACTGGTACTACAGACGTCAGCGCCCCCCTTCTTGAAAAGTACCCGAGCTCTTCCGTGTATATGCAGACGCGGATAAAGGGGGGGGGGGGGGCGACAGGGGTAATTGCTCAGACTCGACTAAATGAGCCTTTTTTTTGGGGAATTTAAATTTTCACACTGGATCTTTGTGTTTAGGCAGGTAATTGCCCCCCCTTCGGGTGGTGGTAGATATGGTGTACCAGTGTTGATTCAAATTCACCCTCCCTTCGAGTCATGCGAGCGACTCACACTTGACAGGTTGAATCAAATGTTGTCCCCCCCCCCCCTCCAGAACAGAGTTCTGGATCCGTGCCTGTGTATATGAGCTTTTCCTTAATAAATCGTACTCCGTAAGTGGGTTAAGCTTTAACAAATCTTGGTTTTTCTCAGCGGTCTTAAGTCTCCCCCCCCCCAAAAAACCATACTCCTGGATCCGTTAATGAATAGTGTTCTGGCATTTACAGGGTTGCCCAGATTATATACGTAACACGCGTGATATAAAAAATGTTTTATTATGAAATTATTATGCGTTATTAAGATGACAAACGCTTAACGAGCGTTTACAAGTTAACGTAAAGTTTAAAATTGTGAACGTGGGTTAAGCAATTGTCATCTCTGCCTAGAGTGCAAGTTGTTTTTATGTTAACGCGATTGAAAAGTTTACTGCGTTTGGCTCTCTGATTGGTTAAGAGCTTGGAGCGGGCCAATCTGAGGGCCAAACGTGTCGATCACGTTAACGTAAACTTAGGTTTAATGTTTTGATTGTAGGAGTGAAAAAACAGATAGACAAAGCAATCCAATTCATGCTTAACTTACAAAATATGTTTATGTAATTAAAATGACGGGTATTAGATTTCAATGATTGTCATAATTTGAGCATAGTTTTTGACATTACTAAATAAGACCTAAGAAATTTCGCAAAAGAAGCAGTCACACGGACATGCGGTCAACGGACCGCTGACGGTCAATCGGCATGCTTGAAAGCGTGACCGCTCTTAACTACGAAATTTTTGAAAAATATGATACAAAAAAATCATGACTAATTTTTTATACTCATGGCAACACACCACTAGAAGGATACATTAAATAATGGCAATTTAATATAATCTATGATGATATTTTAACATACTTTTATATTCTTATAATTTAGGTGTACTTATAAAAATGCACGGTCTCATGAAAATTCATATTTCATGTTATCTATGAAATAAGAAGCGAATAATCACTTTTCTTTTCGAAAATAGTCATAAGCCTAACAATTAGAACAAAAAAAATAGTCAAAACCACTGTAATTCAAAAGAAAAAGGTCAAATTATAACGATTACACTATAAAGTAATCAGACTCTATCGACGTTTAAAATTTCAACGACAGAAAATAACGCAAAGATTGTGCAAGAATAAACATGATTGTGTTATATTTCGACCACATTACACCAGCTATTGTCAGCGGAAACGTCAAACAATAGCATAATATTGAGTCAAATCAGTTTCTTTTTATGAAACGTTGTCAAGTTTGTATGAAATACCATCAAATGACATCTTAAGCTCCTATCGTAAAATCATTGTTTTAGTAATTATTTTGATGGATTTACATTCTTAAACACATGAAATTGTAAACGAACGTATTTATATATGGCCGTGTGGTGCCGGCTTAAGAATAGTACCACCCCATCTCTTCCCGTGGGTGTCGTCAAGGCGACTAAGGGATTTCACTCCGGAGGACGGGCAGCAGCGTCCTCTGCGTAACTAAAGCCTTACTGCGATCGCCAACCCGCTCGCCAAGCGTGGCGATTATGGCAATTACCCCCAGGATCTACATACCAGTAGGTTCTACTGGGGAGACCCGTGCCCAGCAGTGGGCCATCATATGGGTTGATATGTATTTATATAAAACATTTTAAGACATTATACAATGAAAAAATAACATATTCTACCACAAAGGTATATAATGCAATGTCATAAAAAAATTAATTTCATACACAACATGACTCACAAATTTTCAAAAGAGACCAGAATATTATTAAACATATATTTTACCTGGAACTTTGTCTAATATCAGAATCGTCATCAGCAAAACTAGCCCTATTCCTCCTCTCGCATCGTTTCTGATGCTGCCTTATAAACGCACTGAGCCTATTCAACAAAAACTGTTTATCATGGCCTTCTAAAACCAGCTGGTTCTTTAAAACGGTCACCATATGCCTGTTAGCTGCTGCAACAGCCCAATAATAATACAAGCCAAATAATAAAATCGCGAAAGCTGGTACTGCGAAATTTGACGTGCCTATTAAGAAAATTATTTCCCGTATTATGTAAGGAAAGCCTTCGAATGTTTTAACGACATATGCCCAAACTGTGTCATGTCCTCTGTAAGGGCCACAGTTAATTGATGGTAAAACTTCTGCAATTGAATAGGCCACTGGAGCAATGGATACGACGAAACCCAGTAATAAAACTGACATGAATAATGATTTAGATTTCGATGCCTTGTATACCACTGGCGATGGGGTACAATTGATAAGACATGTGAATTTTTTAATATAAAACGTTAAAAAATAAAATGCAGTACCAATTATTGGTAAAAGTGGACAGAAGAATGAGCCCATCCATATTAAGGTTTGTGTGTAAACTATATCTAAAACATGTTTTGGTAAATAAAAATCTTGTTCGCCTATAATTTTAAAACATCTGCTGTTACTATGTCTCGCAACGAAAGATCTAGGTAGGTTTATAAAGAATGTTGTAACGAATTGTACAGCGAAATCTGTTAATATCAATTTGTAAACTTGTTGGCCAACGTAAGTCTCCCAACATTCCAGCTTAGTTGGATCGTCTTTGCGTTCATCAGGATTGGAACAGACAAAACCGTTTGATCTTATATATATGTACATTTGACTCAATAAAACGGCTAAAGACGACAATCTTAGCAAAACTGTTCTTAACAGACTCACAATAATTACTTGAGGGGGGGTGTAATTTTCAAAATTAGTCAAATAACTGAAAATAACTGGCACTACCAAATTTAAGACTACTATGCTTAATATTGGCAAGAATTCTAACAAAGTATTCTGCAATTGCCCGAATGACATTCCTTCTCTATATAAGCTTAGAGTCAACGGTTCCGGGTCACTTGCATTAGTCAAGAAACCGGTTTGTCCACCAACAAGGTTCAATTTCTCAGTAGAATAATTATAAGTAAAATAAATTAATACACCAGAAGCAATTAAAATGACAAAAACAATCAAATTTATGAGCAATCTTTTCAAATGCAACAAAATTTGCATTTCTTTACTTCTTAATTGTTTCTCTTCCTTGATTCTTTCCTCTTCAAGACACCCTTTAACTTCATTATATAAAGCTTTATGTTTTATTTTAGCTGATTTGTCATTATAAATACAAAAATCCCAACCTCCGAACACTAAATTACAATACATGTAGAACTGCCCTTCGCTCTCAACTAATCTTTCCTTAAAACCTTTTGCAGCTGTTTTAACTATAGCGATCAATGATAAAAAAAACCATGAAATAGCCACAAGAATATAAGCCATAGGATTATTGTAATAAAGATCTTTATCCCATAACTTTGGTAGATTGTATGAGTATATTTGACTGGAATATACTCCGTAGAATAAAATTGTCCGTTCCATTACACCGGTTCCTTGTATAACATCAAGAACTATGTTAGAATTTGTCATGTTTTTGGAGAAGTATGCATTAGAACAGCATGCAGTAGAATTATCAATGAATACTTCACATACAGATTCAGGTTCGTTCAGCAAAGTTTTTGGTAAAATCATAAATATTACTATGAGTACCGATATAGTTAGATTTAAAAATAATAGCCACCTTAAAAATATGAAGTAAGATACGACTCCGGTACCGAATTTTCCCTCTATTTCCCTCATAGGAGACTGCCATAGCTCTAGTTTGCCAATGATTTCTGTGAATCTAATGCTGAAGCGATGCCACACTTTCCTCTGCTTCCATTGCAGCTGTTCTAGGCCTTGCAGGCGCAGTTTCGTTGCATTCTGTAAACAAGTATAAGATAGTCTTATCATTGACTGCTTCTGTAGCGCAGTGGGAGTGTATCCGACTGCTACGCAAGAGGTCGTGGGTTCGATCCCCACCCAGGATAAAACTTTGTGTGATGAGCACGATGGTTTATTCTGTGTCTGGGTGTTATTTATCTATAATATGTATGTATTTAGAAATATTTAAGTATGTTTATCAGTTATCTGGTTTCTATAATACAAGCTCTGCTTAGTTTGGGATCAGATAGCGTTGTGTGAGTTGTCCCAAGATATTATTATTATTATCTACAAGGTTAATTTTGGTATAGTGCATAGCTCAGACACCCCAACAAGATTTTTACTTCAAGAAATCATATAAAAAAATGAAAATGCAAATAATGAAAACTTGCAGAGTTAAAAGCCATTCAAGTTGTCTTGTGTTCTTCGCGCTGTCGTGCTCATTGCGTCTTGTAGTACGTAATCCATGTTTTTTTTTTAAAGATAACTAGCAATGTGGGATTTTGGTCCCACATTACTAGCAATCCTGTTAACCCCTCCAGCTATGCTTAATGGCTTGTGTTAGGAGTGGGTTAATGTCGTTAGTATAATGGGTAGGATTAGAACCTCACGATTGCGAGACCGATGCCTTAGCCATTAGGCTACCGCCGCCGCCGCTTCAAAATTGAAAAATAAGTGATGGTTACATTTTACATCAACTTGTGAACAGGATTTGGACTGTTAGAATGATTAATAATAATTGAAGTCCAAAAACTGCCCCAATGAATTGTGTTACTAATTCTGAGCAAACTACTTTCAGGTTTGCACTATACCAAGAAAATAACATTGTATATTAATATTATAAAGCTAAAGAGTTTGATTGAACGTGATAATCTCAGGAACTACAGGTTTGTATTAAAAAAACTCTGTTAGTGTTGGATTGCCCGTTTATCGAGGAAGGCAATATGGGGCCGTTCAAGTATCGTGTATGCAATTACCGTAACGTTTTGTTGAACCCCCCCCCCCCCCTCCCTAAACCTACGTAACACCCAAGTGACCATTGCGACGGGGGATGCATAGCGCCTAAGTACCTCATCTCGCACGATAAATGAGTGAATGCAAATCATTTAAAAAAAACAATGTTACGTAACGCATATGTTTATAGCGGCGGTAGCTTAATGGCTAAGGCTAACGGTCTCGCAATCGTGAGGTCGCGGGTTCGAATCCTACCCATTATATTACCGACGTGAACCCACTCCTAACACAAGCCTTTGAGCTTAGCTGGAGGGGTTAATAGGATTGCTAGTAATGTGGGACCACAGTCCCACATTGCTAGTTATCTTTTTAAAAGAAAAAAAAAATGTTCGAACCCTCCTCCCGCCCCCGTAACGTTTTACAGGACCCTCGCCCCCCCCCTAAATTGCGTTACGTAATATTTGAACGCCTCCTATATCCTCACGCTACGTCCAAAAGAAGCGGAGCATCAAAGTGTTGCAAAAACTGGGAAAATTGACGCAGACGAAGTTGCACGGATCAGCTAATGTCTTCGAGCCATGGGATATATGTACTGTGGCAGGTGCGTCGGAAACTTGACCGGCCACTCGCATAAAGCCTCATTAATTGTGAACTGTTTGTCTTGACGTTCCAAAACTTTGAAATAATGACGAAGAGGAAAAACGAAAGAAACAATTGGGAGAATTGGACCAAGCGTCAAGACGAATGGTCTAGGAAAAGAATTAATATGTAAAGTAATCATATTACAAGTTATTCAATATATAATATCGTTCTGGGCTTAAGAAGTTGTTTGATTCCTCATCCTCGAGAGCAATAATCCCGGCTGCGCACCCCAAAGCCAGCAAGAGGTTCACGTCACATGGTGGAGGCGCCTAACTCTTCAGAGGAAGTCATTTAAAGAGCTAAGTCGTATTTCTATGTAAAGTTAATTAAAAATGAGTGCATTCACGGGATTGTATGAGTCCGTAGATGATTTTGTCAACCAATTCCAGATCATCTGTGTGATTAATAAAATCACTTCGGATGAGGAAAAAAAATTATTTGTGGCGGCGTATCTGGCTGGACCAGCGCTACACCTATACAAAGCAATCATAGAAGATTGTGATAGCTTCGAGAGCTTCATCACTGCATTAAAAGCAGAATTCCCAAACCGTACTAATTATACGGAAAAATTCTATGAAAGGATACAGGCGCCAGAGGAGAATATTGTGTCATTTTACTACGAGCTTTCAAATATAGCCAAAAAGGGAAAAATTGACGACAATACGTTCGTAAGGAGCTTTCCAAAGAAATGTAATAGTTTCTACAAATCAAAGCTCGCTGCAGTTGTATGTGCTGATAAAAATATATTAAAGGCCACAGTTTTACAATTACAATCAGTATATGATAAAGAAAGTGAAAGGGAAGTCAATCTTAAGGTTAAGGTTGAGAATGCGGTAGCAGTGAGGTCTGGGCAGCAAGGAGACTCCAACAGACCGACCAATAGTCCATTTCGGAGCAATCAATCGACTCCGTATAGTAAATACCGATCCCCGGTGTCTCGGGTTCCACCCAATGATTCACCAAGCGGTTCGTTAACACCAAGGCGGGAGTCAAATCCCCGCCAGTACTTTTTAAGGAGCAGAGGACCGCCGCCGATGCCGGTTCAATCAGCTAATGATGCGGCGTCGTCGACAGCGAGAGTAGGCGAGCATCGCCCAAACTTCCAAGGGCAACAGCAGTGAGGACGCAGCTGAGCCCAAACATAAAAGACGTCCAGAAGAATAATTATGGTCAGTCCGAACCAGTTATTTTAGTAGAATTACGTTCAGGTGCGATTCCTGCTTTATTAGATAGTGGGGCTTCAGTGTCCTTGCTATCGGAAAAAGTAGCGTTAATGAATAAAGCAATTTTAGATATAGACAATAATATTATATTAAAAGCCGCGGACGGCAAAGTTATACCGGTCCTAGGAAAAACATACCTCAACGTGATAATTAACAATGTGGTATATAACACACTATTTTATGTAGTAGTAGATATCAGTTGTCCACTGATTTTGGGACAAGATTTCCTAATTAATAATGAGGCAGTATTAGACTTTGTGAATAACAAAATAATATTAAGAAAATGGAATGAAATATGTTTTGTGAAGAGACCGGATAAAGTTCCTAGTATCGATACAGAGGAAATAGTGTCTGTTAATATTTCGAAATGTGATTATTTGTATTTTGTGGATGTTTGTAAACTTAATGACAATAAGGTCTGTAAACTTCCTGACTTAAATTTTTTTGGTGAAAAATTTGTTATTAATGAAAACTTAAGTATAACTAATAAGAATAGATTGCTTGAAATCTTGGAAGAATACAGGCCACAATTCTCATTTAGTAAAGATAGGCTAGGTTATTGCCGGGTGAAGCCGATTAAAATAAAAACTTCGAACGAGGTTCCTGTGAATAGATCTCCATATAGGGTCTCACTCAAACAGAGTGAGATCATTCGTCAACAAGTAAGTGAGATGTTAGATCTTGGTATTATTCGTCCGTCCTGTAGTGATTATGCCTCTCCAGTTGTTTTAGTACAGAAACCGGATAAATCCTTTAGATTTTGTGTAGATTATAGGAAATTAAACAAAAACGTCATAAATGATTGCTATCCAATGCCACGAGTAGACGACGTGCTACATTATCTTAGAGGGGCGAAATATTTTGCGGAGTTGGACCTCAATTCCGGATTCTGGCAGTTACCAGTGAGAGAAGAAGATAAATACAAAACAGCGTTCGTGACGGACGCAGGATTATATGAATTTAATGTACTACCATTTGGTCTTAAGACCAGTAGTGCAGTCTTTCAACGCGCGATGGATGAAATGCTCGCGGATTTGAAGTATAAATCGTGCATGATATATATAGACAACATTTGTATATTTGGTAAGACGTATGAAGTTTTTTTAGAAAATCTAAATAAAGTATTGCATAGATGTAGGCGGTTTAATGTTACGTTAAACATGAATAAATGCAAATTTGCGTTTACTAGTATGTCGGTATTAGGGCATGAACTTTCAGGGGAAGGAGTGTTACCGGATAGGAATAAATTAGAAAAATTAAAGATGATTAAAAGACCGAACAATGCGAAGGAATTGAAATCCATTCTAGGACTGTTTTCTTATTATAGGAAATTTATAGATAATTTCGCAAAAATAAATCAACCTTTATGTGTGTTATTGAAGAAGAACAGTAAATTTATTTGGGAAAGTGCACAACAAAGAGCGTTTGACAAAATGATAGAGATAATGTCTAACCCTCCAATGCTCAGACATTTTTCAGATGATAAGGCGGTGAACACAAGGTTGTTTGTTGACGCTAGTAGCGTAGCAGTAGGTGCATGTTTAATGCAAGGGGATAGGAATTTTTTTCCGGTTGCATTCGCATCGCGATTATTGAATGATGCGGAAAAGAAATATTCTGTAACAGAAAAAGAATGCTTAGGTTTAATATTTGCTTTGAATTATTTTAGATCGTACTTATGGGGGCTTAAGTTTCAGGTGGTGACCGATCATAAAGCATTATGCTGGCTAAGAGATAGAAGAGATATGAGTGGTAGACTGGCTAGGTGGGCTCTTGCCATTCAATCATATGATTTTGAGATTGTATATTGTTCGGGAAAACAAAATTCGGTGGCGGATTATCTGAGTCGAAATCCGTTAATAAGTCAAGAGGATCACGTGGTCACTGACGGGTTACGAGTATTTAGGATGAGATGTACAGAGAATAATGAGCAAATCTGCAAATTAGAAATAGACCCAGTAATAAGGGCTCAAATGAACGATAATTTTTGTTCATCTTTAAGAAATAAAATCATAGATGAAAACTTACAAAGACATAAAGGATTCTTTATACACAACGGCATGTTATATAAATTAAATGCAAAAAAATAATGTTATTAAAAGATTGCTGGTAGTTCCGGATGAACTGTTTCCAGTAATTATGCATGAGATTCATGATGATCCATTATATGGAGGTCATTTAGGTTTGATGAAGACAGTAGAAAAATTTAATTCAAGATTCTGCTGTCCAAAGTCATATAAGAAAATAGAGAATTATATCAAAGCATGTAAAGTATGTCAAGAAGTGCGCACGTCAAATAAGGTGGCGCCGTTGCAACCGATTGTTACAAACAGGTTATTTGAAAAGGTAGAAGTGGATACGATAGGCCCGTTAAATAATGCGACGGATGGAAGTAGATATATTATATTGGCAATAGATTGTTTTTCAAAATATGCGATTAGTAAGGCAGTAAAACAGGCCACAGCGATTGAAATAAAGAACTTCCTTATTAATAATATTTTTTCAATACATGGGGCCGTAAAAGAAATCATAACGGATAAAGGGTCAATTTTTACGTCGGCGTTAGTTCAAGAAACGATTACAAACTTCGGGGCGGTGCATAAAGTTGCAACTTCGATGCATCATCAGACATTAGGGTTGGTAGAACGATTAAATGCAACTATGTCGCGCATGATGGCCAAGTACGGTCGAGATGATAGGTCAGATTGGTCGGTATATTTACCTCAAATTACGTTTGCATATAATATTAGTAAACAAGAATCGACACGGGTGTCACCGTACTTTCTGGTCTTTGCAAGACAACCAGAATTGCCATCGGATACGGGAATTAATTTAAATATTAAAGTGAATGAGAATACCGCGAGTAGAATAGAGAATAGAGAAAACATTTTTACAAGGGTTAGAGTAAATTTGGACAAGTCGCGAGCGAAACAAAAACTATTATTTGACAAAAAAGCAACTGAAGTATCGTATGACATAGGTCAGAAAGTTTTACTTTTTAATCCAAAGAGAAGGTCGGGGATATCGAAGAAGTTATGTAGAAAGTTTTTAGGGCCATTTCGAATTGAAAATAGGTTGAATAACAATAACTTCATTATAAAGAAAGTGGGTTCAAGACAGAGGCAGATTGTTCATGCGAATAGATTGAAACCGTTTATTATGAGGATGGACGAATAGATATCGATATCTTAGTATTTAATTTTATGTAGTTGAGAATTTTTATTATATGAACATATGTTATAATTAAGTCATGATAAACATGAGTAGTTGATGAGAATTATTTTTTTAGGAGTAGGTGATGCCAGAAAAGAAGTGGCGACGTTGTTAATAGTCTGACGTGTAAACAGTTGTATATTTAGGGATGGTTAATGGTTTTAGATCTGATTCTAAAATGTTGTTTGTCTTTGCATGTACAACCACACGGCGAAGAAATGTCCTACAATGTTGATGCCATAGAGCACTAGGCAAACAAAAACGGGTGTATTATTGTTTTGAATTATAAATATAACTCTGTGATTAAGCAGACAGTTTTGCATTTGGTTCAATCGAACTTGGGAAGTTCGTTTGTGATTATTTTATCTAAATAATCAATAGATGTGATCAGATGGTCACCGATAGCTTGATTGACCAATTATTTAACTGATATAAGATTAATACTTAAAGATGAATTTTCTTCCAGTTACAACAAAGCAGGACTTTCACCCAATTTGTTGCCTGGGGTCAATTGGTGTTTAATGATTGATTTAATTTAGTTATACATAAGTTTAGCTAGGTAACGAATCTGATACTGGTGCTTATTTTAATGGCGTTTTTTGCCCAGCATCATCGTATAACTGTTATGTAAAGTGTTTGTTGACATAAATTTTGTTGGATTAGGTATAACAGTTACACGTTGTCTTTTGCATAGAGACAGATCAAGGGGGGTATTAAAAAAAAAAAAAAAAATCTATATCGCCATGATAGGTAAATGCACAGCTAGGTTTATATTTGTTGTTTTATATTATATAAAAAAAAAAAAAAAAATTGACTTAGTACTCAAATGTAAAAAAATTTTTTTTTTTTTTTCATAAGGCGGCGGCGTGTGGCAGGTGCGTCGGAAACTTGACCGGCCACTCGCATAAAGCCTCATTAATTGTGAACTGTTTGTCTTGACGTTCCAAAACTTTGAAATAATGACGAAGAGGAAAAACGAAAGAAACAATTGGGAGAATTGGACCAAGCGTCAAGACGAATGGTCTAGGAAAAGAATTAATATGTAAAGTAATCATATTACAAGTTATTCAATATATAATATCGTTCTGGGCTTAAGAAGTTGTTTGATTCCTCATCCTCGAGAGCAATAATCCCGGCTGCGCACCCCAAAGCCAGCAAGAGGTTCACGTCACAAGTTACTTGCACATACTTGGAATCTCTAAATAAGGAGTCGTCCAGTAATCACGTGATATAAAGATAGAAAAATTCGAAATATAATAACATAGTCCAGATAGGTGGTTCGCTTCTGGCCCCGGTTTGGCTACGGAAGTCTCGGGTTCGATTCCTGAGTCTGGATTTCAAATTTTTCTATCTTTTAAAAATCACGTGATGTTTTTAAGCTATTGCATAGCTTCTATCGCGGGCCTTGAGCGTGGAGACCGAATCTAGAAATTCCGTAACGAAAATAACCTAACACCCCCCACTCCGACCGGCACAGCGGGGATACTTTTTTTTTTATTATTTTACTTAAATATTTTTTTTAAATATATTTTTTTAATTAAAAAAAGAAATTAAAATACATATAATAATAATAATAATATCTTGGGACAGCTCACACAACGTTATCTGATCCCAAACTAAGCAGAGCTTGTACTATGGAAACCAGACAACTGATAAAGATACTTATATAATTCTAAATACATACATATTATAGATAAATAACACCCAGACACAGAATAAACCATCGTGCTCATCACACAAAGTTTTATCCTGGGTGGGGATCGAACCCACGACCTCTTGCGTAGCAGTCGGATACACTCCCACCGCGCCACAGAGGCAGTCAAAAAATATATATTTTTATTTTGTTTTAAAAAAGAAATATATGTTTAATTTTTTTTTTAATTGCTTGTTGATAAAAAATGCTATGCAATATCTTTACCACGGCAGTCCTTGAGTGCCACAGTTTTTTTTAGCCACATTTTGACCTTGGCGAACCCAACATCACGTGTATTTTTTGGTAAGTACAAAATAAAATCCCTTGCAATTTACTCTTAACGACAGGAGGGTGCAATTGGTCCAACATCGTCCATTGTGATTATTGTTAATCGCTCGCACGACGGTATGGGGGGGAGGGGGGGGGGGTGGAATAATATGGATTAAATGCCAGCGGTCAAGCGCCTTCAAAGAAAAATACACGATATATCGTTACATCCTTCCTGGTGATATTTCGTGACTTTTCTAACCCGGGGGGGGGGGGGGGGGGGTTAGAAAGTGATTAATAGACGAAGTCACAGACAAAAGTTAGTGTAGATATATTTTGAAAGACAATAAGGGTCGACCTTACATGTTGTTTAATGTATGACCTCGAAGTAATGATAATGACAGACGCATTGTGTAATCATTACTAAGGTTTTGTTTCGTGATAAAAAACAAGGTTAAATCTAGCTATTAGTAAAAATAAGTATATTGTTGGAAAAACTGTATACATTTTCAATTGAATCACCAATGTAGTTGTAGTAAAATGACGCGTTAACGACTGCCTCTGTGGCGCGGTGGGAGTGTGTCCGACTGCTACGCAAGAGGTCGTGGGTTCGATTCCCACACGGGACACCACTTTGTGTGATCCACAAATTGTTGTTCTGAGTCTGGGTGTAATTTGTGTCCGTGAATTGTATGTTTGTAAAGTCCCCCGCGACACAGGGCTTGTACCCTACTGCGGGAGTCGTCTTTTTTTTTTATTTTTTTAAAAAATATGCACTGATGAAGTAATAATTTGTGACGAATCATTCGCGCTACCGTCATAAACAAATGGACCATTTTTTTCCCTTGATAAATATGCTTGTTTATAATCGATCTTGGTTTTTATCTATACTAATATTATAAAGCGGAAGAGTTTGTTTGTTTGTTTAAACGCGCTAATCTCAGGATCTACTGGTCCGATTTGAAAAATTCTTTTTATGTTGGATAGGCCATTTATCGAGGAAGGCTATAGGCTATATAACACCGCGCTACGACTAATAGGAGCGGAGAAGCGACGAGAAATGTTTCAAAAACGGGGAAAAATTACGCATACGAAGTTGCGCGGGACAGCTAGTTTTTAATAAAGTAGGGTACAAGCCCTGTGTCGCGGGGGACTTTACAAACTTACAAACATAGAAGTCACAGACACAAAGTACACCCAGACTCGGAACAATAATTTGTCGATCACACAAAGTGGTGTCCCGTCTGGGAATCGAACCCACGACCTCTAACATGAGCAGTTGGACACACCCCTATCGCGCCACCGAGGCAGTCATTATTATAAAAGATGTAAAGATTTATTTATAATTAAAAATTATAATTCAAAGTAGTATTCTAAATGTGAAAATAACTCTGTCCTGTTACGTTTAAGCCGCTGAACCGATTTTGATGAAACTCGGTGTGGAGATAGTTTGATTCCCGAGGAACGGCGTACATAAGATAGTTTTTTATGGAGCCGCGGGAAAATGCTATTAATATTATAAATGCGAAAGTAGGATGTGTGGATGGATGTTTGTTATTGACTGCCTCTATGGCGCGGTGGGAGTGTGGCCGACTGCTACGCAAGAGGTTGTGGGTTCGATTCCAACACGGGACATCACTTTGTGTGATCTACAAATTGTTATTCCGAGTCTGGGTGTACCTACGTTGTGTGTTAAAGGGAGTGTTAGAAGAACGTAGTTCTTTTATAACAAAATATTAATAATACCGATATCTATACTATGGGGGCTACCATTAATCTCTGGGCAAAACTCATGTAATTAAAAAAAAATTGAATTTAATTTAAAAAAAAAAAATATTTTTTCATACTTTTTTTGACATTTATTGCCCCCCCCCCCTACTTTTTTGACATTAATGACGGACGGGGGGGGGATACGTGAGATTAGGGGGGGGAATGCAAATCTCACGATATATCACCACAGGAAGGAAAAGGGTCCAAAATCCGTCAAAACCATGTAATTTATGGACAACCATTCATAGCAACCATTCAATCTTTAATATTTTTCTCAATGGTTGCTAAGCAACTTTGTTATTAAACACTTCACATCCATTTCGGCTTTAGTATAGTAGTATAATTTAATATTTTAATCGATATTAAAATAACGTGACATTTCTAAATTAAACCACTAGCACAGCAGTCATATACTCATCGAGTCAAAAGTCAAAATTTCGTAGTTCCAAAACATGAAAGTAATAGTGAAGACTGGAGACCTAACTAAAAATACTGAAGTGTCGTCTGTCCTAAATTGTCTTTCTAAGTATAGAGTACTAGCTTCCGCCCGCGGCTCCCCCCGCGTGGATGTCGGTTATCGCGATAAAAACTATCCTATATCCTTCTCCGGGACTCAAACTATCTCCATACCAAACTTCATCTAAATCGGTTTAGCTGTTTGAGCATGAAAGCGTAACAGACAGACAGAGTTACTTTCACATTTATAATATTAGTATGGTAGCGAAAGAGTAAGACGGCTTCTCGTAAGGTCAAACTTCAACGTCTGACTTCTTCACTAACAAATTTATCGTGTCCTTCTTGTTTTTTTTTCCAAGATTGTCCCACATTACTACCAATCTTGTTAACCCCTCCAGCTAAGCCCAAAGGCTTGTAGGAGTGGGTTCACGTCAGTAGTATAATGGGTAGGATTCGAACCCGCGACCTCACGATTACGAGACCGATGCCAAATTAAAAAGCTTACCTGTAATCTAGCCTTCAATTCTCGTTTCTGATTCATGGGTACCGGCATCGCTTTGATCTGCATAATCTCCTCCCAAGTACGTTCTTCATTTGATAGGTTTTCTGTTGAAAAACAATATTTTAATCTATACTAATATTATAAAGCTGAAGAGTTTGTTTGAACGCAGTAATCTCAGAAAGTACTGATCCGAATTGAAAAATTCTTTCACTGTTGGATAGCCCATTTATCAAGGAAGGCTATAGGCTATATAACATCACGCTACGACCAATAGGAGCGGAGCAGCAATGAGAAATGTTGCAAAAACGGGGAACATTTACGCATACGAAGTTGCGCGGAACAGCTGGTTATAGATAAGCATATATTATTATTGGTGAACGCCGTCATTGTAGTCAATTATGGATGACGAATTTCATTTTGTTTGTTTAATTCTACGAAATCATATGAAAAAAACAATGAACGGACAATACCATTATACCTACAGAATGAAATAAGTATTATCTTTGTTGTTAGTTTGTTAGGTAATCTATACTAATATTATAAAGCTGAAGAGTTTGTTTGTTTGAACGCGCTAATCTCAGGAACTACTGGTCCGAATGGAAAAATTCTTTCACTGTTGGTAACCCATGTATCGAAGAAGTCTATAGGCTATATAACACGACGCTACGACCAATAGGAGCGGAGCAGCAATGGGAAATGTTGCAAAAACGGGGAAAATTTACGCAGTCAAAGTGCCCCCCCAGAACACGGTCGTGGAACCGCGCCCGAGTGATGCCGATGTTTTTATCTTTCGTCTTATAAATGCAGCCTTTCAGTGTTGATATATCGAAGTAAATATAGCGTGATTCATTTATTAAGCTGATGGGAACGAACTCGCGGCAATTATCACACCGTACCTAACTGTAAACAATGTTGAGAAAAACTCCGTTGAAGGAGATTTTATGGTACTGTTACTAATGGTTTTATGCGTTGTACTGCTAGCCTACATGTTATCATATCAGTTGTATAATGTTTATTAAATATACTTTTTTTATCTATACTAATATTATAAAGCTGAAGAGTTTATTTGTTTGAACGATAATCTCACGAACTACGGGTCCGAATTGAAAAATTATTTTACGGTTAGATAGCCCATTCATCGAGGAAGGCTATTGGCTATATAACATAACGCTATGAGCAATAGGAGCGGAGCAGCAATGAAAATGTTGCAAAAACGGGGAAAATTAACACAACACGCGGGTCAGCTAGTATTAAACAGAGTATAACAGAAAGGTGTGGTCAAATTTCAATGTATGTTATCAGTATTGCACCTACCATGGTGCCATAGCTGGTTGCATTATTATTACATAGTTAAAGCACATTCTTTTTGTCTAAATTCAGTAGTGAAAGGCGTCTAGCATAAGAATTATACCTCCCCTGGTACGAAATTCGATTGGATTATTAGAGCATAAAACTTTTTAAGTCATGATTTTTTTAATTAATAACTTTTCCACTCATAAATAAACTGAAAAAATTATAAATATTTTTTTAGGGTACTCCGATTTTGATAAAATTAGGTATGTGCACTCAGTATGATGGGCACATACCAACCCTTGAATATGACCACACCTTTCTGTAACACCTTGTATAAGTCAGTGTGTTTAGCAGGCAGGTTCACTAACGACTAGACACTAGGCCAGTTTAATTAAACAACAAATGAATATAGGTGACAATAATTACCTGATAGATCTGGAAGCATAGACAGGTGTATGTCCCTGCTCTGCGTGGTTCGAGCATAGGTCGACTGGCGACGGTCATTTTGTGAGCGAGCACGTTTTACTGTAGTTGCTGGGGACAACATTATTATATTAAGAGGGCATTACACTGAGAGAACTATTTATTTAGCGCAACGTACACAGCGACACGATCGCTGGCCTCGTTTACGCACACAACCATTACTTCACAGGGCGCAGGAGCGCAGGTCAAAATAAAGTTGAATATTCGTTCGTACATTTAGATTACGAACGCCATGACTATGACGATACGTAAATGCTCGTTTTTGCATTTTTCCGCAAACTCAAGATTTATTTGCGAGATCATATTAAGACATATCGTTAAATTTCTTTATTTCATCTACTAGACAAACTCTAGACTAGTGTCACAATTTTTTTTGTGTCCTAATATTTAGGTTTTCCATATACATTTTTGAGAGAGCCGAACCATGTTTCGCGTGATCTACCCTTAAACTCATTATTAGGGAAACAAGTGACCCGATTGCAAAAATAATTATACAGGTGACTTTGAAATCAGGCGACAGACAAGATGTCTCACTGTTGGGCACGGGTCTCCCCAATAGAACCTACTTATTGTCGGTCTTGGGGGTAATTGCCATAACCACGGTTGGCGATCGCAGTAAGGCTTTAAAGTACTTCGAGGACGCTGCTGCTCATCCTCCGGAGTGACATCCCTTAGTCGCCTTGAAGACATCCACGGGAAGAGTTGGGGTGGTAGCTACTATTCTTAATGCGCTTATTACACTACACTGAATCAGGGGCCCTAAACCCTTAAAAAGAGAGGTGTAAATAAGAGTTAGGGCCCTAATTCTCTAACAAATTTTCAAGGGCACCTCGATTTAGGGCCCTGATTCAGGGTAGTTTAATAGCCGTTTAAGCCGGTACCATACGGCTACTTGATACGGGAGATTCAGTTCCTCCAATACATTCCTTTTTCATCTAAATTTTGCCAATTAAAATTGTAAAAAATATAAACAAATTTTGTGGTCTATCGATAACAATGTAAAAAATATATTGAAGATGTTACATTTAACAAATAAACTAAAAATATCAACGTTTTACTATTTATGTCAAGCGTAAAATACCTAAACAAAGCAATCAATAATCAAATTATCAAAATTATGTATGTAGGTAGTACCTTGCGATTTTTTTTTTTAATAAACCTACTACTACGAGTTCCTTATAAGTCCCCTTAAAGTTTGTCGACTGAATTTAAAGTCATTCTGTATAGCCTATATCTGACTATCTATCGGACTGCCTCTGTGGCGCGGCGGAAGTGTGTCCGACTTTGTGGGTGCGATTCTCACAAGGGACACCACTTTATGTGATCCACAAATTGTTGTTCCGAGTCTGGGTGTACTTTGTGTCCGTGACTTGTATGTTTGTAAAGTCCCCCGCGATACATGGCTTTTAACCTACTGCGGGAGATGTCCTTTTAAAAAATATATATATAAATTTAAAATTACACCTTTCAAGATAAAATCTAGGTACCAAGCTGTTTAAACTTATAAGCTAAACATTAAACTCTGACACCGTGGTGCAGTCAGGTAAAAAAGGTAAATCGAGAGATGACGGTTGAAGTAACGTTAACTGACCAGTTGAAAACCAGCGTAACTGCTGAACTGGATCCTATTTTCGGCATTTAACTATCTAAAATAGTTTTAACGTGTGTATGTGTTCTGTATTGAATTGCCGAAATAAAGACCATTTCATTTCATCTACACTATCTACATCTACACTAATATTATAAAAAGGAAAAATTTGTATTTTTGTATGTAACGAATAAACTCAAAAAGTACTGGACCGATTTTAATAATTCTTTTTTGTTGGATAGCCCATTTATCGAGGAAGGCTATAGGCTATATAACATCGCGCTACGACTAATAGGAGCGGAGCAGCGACGAGAAATGTTGCAAAAACGGGGAAAATTTACGCATACGAAGTTGCGCGGGACAGCTAGTATATCATATAATGAAAAAAATGATATAGAAAACCTAAATATTAGGACACGAAAAAAATTGTGTCACTAGTCAAAGAGTTTTTCTAGTAGATGATATAAAGAAATTTAAGGATATGTCTTAATATGATCCCACAAATAAAATCTTGAAGTTGCGGAAAAATGCAAAAACAAGCATTTTCGTATTGTCATAGTCATGGCGTTCGTAATCTAACATATGTACGAACAAATATTCTACTTTATTTTGACTTGCGCTCCAGCGCACTGTGAAGTAATGGTTGTGTGCGGAAGAGCGAGGCCGGCAACAAACGAACGAACGTTAACCGTTTCTCTATTAACTCGTTACTTTAGTAGGTAACTGCTTAAAAAAGTAACGTAGGTTTGTTATAGTTTCTTTAGTGTTCGTTCGTTAAGAAACGAATACCGTTATCTTAGGAATCAAGGCTTGCAAAGTACATTATTGTACAAACCATTTACTACAATAAAGATTTTTTATTATTAATAATACATACACTCGCGTGCAAGTAAATCGACTCAAGCCTCAAGTGCGCATAAAAAGTGATATAACTTAAAAATGCCTTATTATACCTCTATATAATGTTTTACATAATTAAAGCCTAGTAATTGAGCTTCAAAATGGTGTAAGTTGCATGAAAATCGATTCAGTAGTTTAGTAAAAAAGGTTAATGATAATGTAAAAAATGTTGAAAATTCATACAATTTCACAGTATGGGGTTATTATGTTTAAATGAAACAAAATGTGCGTAAGATAAAAAATTTATTCGTGTCAATATTTGGTATTCCCTCCTCTAGCTCTGATCACTGCTCTCAAGCGATTCTTCATCGACCTTATCAACTTTTTAATGGATGATTGTGGTATTCGACCCCACTCTTCTACCAACGCAGTCTTGAGCTCATTGATGTTTGTCGGAGCTGGATTCCTCGCTCTAACTTTCCTTTTGAGCTCGTCCCATATGTGCTCAATGGGATTTAAATCGGGGCTGAGCGCTGGCCAATGCATAGTGTGAATTCCTACTTCGTTCAGGAAATCACGTGTGACCCGAGCAGTGTGACATCGGGCATAGTCATGCATCAAGATGAAATTTTCCCCAATAAAGCCTTGATAAGGGACAACTTGATTCAGTAGAACATTTTCAATGTAACGATCACTGGTCAGACCTCCTCCCCGGCCTCCCCCAGGAACGAAAACAAGGTCCGTTTTGCCTTCTAAGGAAATTCCAGCCCACATCATGCAAGATCCGCCACCATATGCAACGGTTTCCACAAAGCAGCACTGTGAAAACCGTTCACCGGGACGACGGTATACCCGACCTCTCCTGTCGCTGCCATGGAGACACATCCTCGTCTCATCTGTGAACAGGACTGACTGCCATTGCTCTATGCTCCAATCCAAATGCTCTCGAGCAAAGTGAAGGCGTGCTTGACGATGAGCTGTGGTCAACTTCGGGCCTGTAGCGGGTCTTTTCGGAGTAAGGTTAGCTCACCCCGCGAACTTGACGTAGCTCCTGTTGCACATCTACGCCGGTAAGGTGTCGATTTCGGAGAGAGGTCGAGACCAAAAACCGGTCGTCACGCTCCGAGGTGCACCGGCGTCGGCTGGTATTAGGCCTCCGAGTGAAGGCACCAGTCTCTTGAAACCTTCTGTATACTCTCGAGACAGCGGACTGACTCATATTCAAACGACGAGCGACTTCTCGCTGGTTCAACCCTTCTTGCAACAGGGCAACGACTTGAGCGGCTTCTTCAGGTGTTGTATCCATAATTTTCTTCAAATGACGGCTTTAATTTGCAGAGATGTGTTCAGGTCAACGTCTAATGAGCGACTGATAAGAAAAAACGATTACAGAAGGTTTTTATAGGGCAGTGGTTCTCAAACTTTTTAAATGACGGAATCCTTTTGGGAAGCAAAATACTTGATGGAACCCTACAATAAAACAATTATTTTTATAAGTGTATTCTTTATTAATCAGCATAATAAAAGTACAATGTATCAGTTACTAATTATTATTTACTTCACCACTTGGTAAGGACAATAATAGAAAACATTAAAAAAGAAAAAATCTAACTAGTGGGAGGTATGAAACTGTTTTTTATTTTTCATCAATTGCTTGATATCAGGTTTGATGGAAGAAAGTTGGAGTCTCATATCAGCTTCGGCGTCCAGTCTATTGCGATATTTTGTTTTCGTGGCTGCGTAGGTAGAGAATCCTGTTTCGCACAAATATGTAGTTGGGAACGGGAGAAGAATATCCAGAGCCATTTGGCCAAGCATTGCATATTCATCTTGGATTCTGCACCAAAAATCATTAAGAGGCGTCGTTTTGAACAATGACTCCATACTTGTGTCTGATGACATTTCTAAAAGAGATTCATATATCTCATTTGACATGTTTTCAGGCTTTTCCAAGTTGGGTAAAAAAGGATTATGAATCCAGGAGTTCACTTTAATTTTTGTATTGTGTTCTTCGGGAAAATACTTTTCAAAAGATGCGCGCATCGAACTGAGATATTGGACCAATTCTTCAAACACATTATCTTCAAACATTTCTGAGTCGTTTTCGCTAACAAACTCACTGAGTAACGTAAAACTTTCTATTTCTTTCTTACCAATGCAAATGATCCAAAAATCTAATTTTCTTTTAAAAGCAGTTATTTTATTATAGGCCTGAAACACTGTTGTCTGTTTACCTTGCAACGATAAATTTAATTCGTTAAGTTTTTGAAAGATATCCGCCATAAAAGACAATCGGAACAACCAAGTTTTATCATACAAACGGTCCTTCAAATTAAAAGAAGTATCTGCTGAAAGAAACATTTGTAACTCGGCTCTAAGTTCAAATAGCCTTGTTAAAGTTTTTCCCCGAGACAGCCATCGCACTTCTGTATGGAGCAGCAGTGTTTTATGTTTGCTGCCATAATCTTCACACAATAATGAGAACAATCGGGATTGTAGTGGTCGTGATTTGATAAAATTAATTATTTTTACCGCTTCATCCATAACTAATTTTAGATTAGACGGCATTTGCTTCATTGCAAGTGCTTGTCTATGCAGAATACAATGACTGGAACTACAATTAGGCGCTTTATTTTTCATTCGTGACACTGCTCCTGCTGTTTTACCTGTCATCGCCTTGGCCCCATCTGTACAAATGTCAATGCAATTGTTCCAACTGAGATTATGTTCTTCAAAAAATATATTTATTTTATTAAAAATTTCTTCCCCGGTAGTGTTTGTAAGCAGCGATGAACACATAAGCATGTCTTCTTCAAAAGAACTTTTATATGGATATCTCACAATAACCAGCAGGATAGCCAAACCAGCGACATCAGTCGACTCGTCCATTTGCAAAGCGAATCGTGTATTTTGTAGACGTGTAACTAGTTCTTGTTTGACGTAGCTTGCCAGATCATGGATTCGTCGTGAAACAGTATCGTTTGATAGCGGAACAGTAGAAAGATGCTTTGCAGATTTTTCATCAAGCATACATTTTGTTATGTCTAATACACATGGTTTTATTAATTTCTCAGCGATAGTGTGCGCTTCACCTGCTTGTGCAATGCGATAGATAACTAAATATGATGCCTCCGTGGCCTTTTCGTTGGTAGTTTGTGTTACATGCATCATATTTTTTTGACTTTCTAATAACTGATCTTTTTTGCGAACAAAAAATTCTTTATTCTTGTCTTTAGTCTCGGGGTGTACGGTTTCTAAATGTCGACGCAATTTGGCAGGTGCCATGGAACTATTAGGAAGCAGTTTACTACAGAGCATGCAGATTCATCATACTTCCTTTTTTTCGTCTTTGAAACCGTCGAGCTTGACGTCGTGGCACTCGTGGCATCATCTTCTGGATCGGTGATTGCTAAATTCTCCGCGCGCATTGCTTTTGAACATTCAGCGTCATTAGAAGATGTTGTTGGAACACGTTTAACACCTTTAAGCCAACGTTCCATTCTTCTTTATTTATAATGTTACAAGTCAGGATAGTGGGGTTTAAATAATGCACAATCGTTACTGCGTATAAGAGACTAAATTTAGAACCTACAGGGAAGAAATGTATAAAACTGAGACAACAGAATACAGCAGGCAGTAAAACAATGAACACTAGTTTCTCGCTAGCGAGCTTGTAAGTAGGTAGTAACTTATCGCTCCGAACGCTAATCATCAACTGACGACGCCAACGCGCGATCGCCGCTTTTATACTTAGTCCTAGACTCGATCTCAAATATTCTCGAAAATACTCGAGTCGGCACCTTTGATAAACAAAAAGCAAAAATAAAAACAGAAATTTAAAAATAGCGTTGTAAACAATATCGACTTTATCCTTTGAAGTTAGAGACGAAAGTCGTTGACAACTATAGCGTCTAATTCAGAGGCGGCTTTTATCAAAGAGACTGAGCGCTTACAAGTATACTACCCGCTCGTTTTAAGTTTGCCGCTGGCGATAGGTATGAGTGTATGACGTTCGAAATTTTTTATTTAATTGTAACAATAAAAATTGTGTACGGTAGATATTTGGGTAAAACTATGACACATTATAAGTTTTGTTGTCACGTGGGGGAGGGTACGCGCATTCCACAGACCGGCAAACTTAGAGCGAACGCGTTGTACAAGTATAAAATTGTTGAGACCAAATTTATAAGATATTGTACCAGCTAATGTAACACAAGCTTATACAAATACAAATAAATAAATAAATAACATTCATAGCGTTTTGTCTCCGCGCGGCCGCGGAGTCCGCACAGCCGCGGAGCGACCAGAGAGAGGTGTTTTGATTTTTTTATTTCTAAATTCTTGCGGAACCCCGACAGAGGTATCACGGAACCCTAGGGTTCCGCGGAACACACTTAGAGTATAGCTGTTATAGGGGGTTGTGTCGCGCAAGTTGTGTATAGAGCGCAGAGCAGTCTACGGGAGGTTGCGTTCAGTTGCATTCTAAGTACAAGTGTTTATTTAAATTACTGATATTATGCTACCATTTGAAAGCCTAATTACTAGGCTTTAATTATGTAAAACATTATATAGAGGTAAAATAAGTAATTTTTTAGTTATATCACTTTTTATGCGCACTTGAGGCTTGAGTCGATTTACTTGCACGCGAGTGTAGTTATGTAGGTTTCTTCAAGCTAACTGAGTGGTACATTCGTTTATTTGTCCGTTAATGTAAATGTAAGTTAACCTTGAAAAAATTGAATTACTCATGAATAGTTCGTTTCAAAAACTTTACTCAGTAACTGAGAAGAATAAAAAACGAACCAATTGACGAATTAAAACAAACCTTTACGTTTCGTTGACGTAAAAAAACGTCAACGACTTATCTCTCGATATTGGATAAGGCATCTTGATTCACGGCCGGTCTCAATAATCTATCTATCGATGGATTTGGCTACTAGAGGTAGAATTTTGACATATTTTGTATGGAGCTTATGTCAAATATATACCTCTAGTAGACAAATCCATCGATAGTTAGATTATTGAGACCGGCCGTATATGTTTCCGAGATGTCATTTTATTTTTCTTATGTGTTATGTGGGATAGGATTGCTAGTAATGTGAGATTTTGGTCCCACATTACTAGCAATCCCGTTAACCCCTCCAGCTAAGCTTAATGGCTTGTGTTAGGAGTGGGTTCACGTCGGTAGTATAATGGGTAGGATTCGAACCCGCGACCTGACGATTGCGAGACCGATGCCTTAGCCATTAGGCTACCGCCGCTTTTATTCATTATATCATTAGATTTATATTAATAAATGACTCATAATTGCGATTTTTTAGTTTTTCTGAACCTGTTACACGAATTCGAAAGGTTTTATAGGTAGGTTGAAACTTTCTATGGGGGGGAGGGGGAATGAAAGGTAGCTCTAAAGTCCCTCCAAAAGCTTCAGCTAAATGTCTACTCAGGGTCCACAGTCCACACCTTCTCCATCCCGAAAGTGCTTATCGCTGGTTTTATTGTTAGAGCCAAGCACCCCATGGGTGGATTCACGAATTTATTTCGGGACCCCCCCCCCTCCAGAACACCAGAGACAAGTGGGAAGGGGGGGGGGGAGCACCAGAGGCTAATGGGCAAAGACATTTAATATAATACAAGAAATTCAGTACAAAACAACCATCTAAAGGGGGCGTGCTTCGTGCCGCCCCCTCCTATCCAATACGGATGTTGACTGTCAAGTCAAATCAGTCTCTTAAACGATAAGCTCTTTATAATGTGTATGGAATGACGTCATAAGTTGCTATCGTCAAATCATTACTTTTAGTATTCGTTTTCAAGCTTATAAATTCAAAAACATGTTAAATTGTAAAAGAACACATATTTTCAGAGCATTTTAAGATCTACTATTACCTGATTAGTGTAAAATAATTTACTTTTATTGTAGTCAACTACCCACTTCGCGTATTTACTTATAGCGCCCCTCCCCCCTTTTAGCTTAACAGAAACCCCACCGTCCCCCCGACAGAGGGACTGGAGACATCTACGGCCTATGAACCTGTTTTTCTAAAGCAAATCTCCCCAAAGAACATATACTCACTATTCCTAGCCTGTTTGGAAGGCAGCAACGTTGCAAGCTTAGCAGCATCAGCTCGCTGCAGGTTATCAAAGAGTTCCTGTTCCCCCCCAGGGTACAACTCCTGGTAGAACTCGCCCCCAGCCTCCTCCCACCCCTCCTGCTTCTTGCTGCGAGCTTTGTTCTTGGAGTTGCCGCCTGACATGGTTCAGTTCATCTGTGGACAAGGATATCAAGAAACTACTTATAGATATTGATGGAGACTGCTATCACAAAATACCTCTTATTATAAACTTTATATTTCACATCACACTAATATTATAAAGGTGAAAGTTTGTGAGTATGTGAGTGTGTATCTTTATTACTTCTTCACGTTTAAACGGATGGATCGATTTTAATAAAATTTGGTATGGAGTTAGCTGACACCCTGGATTAACACATAGGCTTATAAAACGCGGGTAACTCCGCGGGGCACAGCTATTAATATTATAAAAACGAAAGTTTGTGAGTGTGTATGTTTGTTACTTCTTCACGTTTAAACGGCTGGAGCGATTTTAATAAAATTTGGTATGGAGTTAGCTGACACCCTGGATTAACACATAGGCTTATAAAACGCGGGTAACTCCGCGGGGCACAGCTATTAATATTATAAAAACGAAAGTTTGTGAGTGTGTATGTTTGTTACTTCTTCACGTTTAAACGGCTGGAGCGATTTTAATAAAATTTGGTATGGAGTTAGCTGACACCCTGGATTAACACATAGGCTAATAAAACGCGGGTAACTCCGCGGGGCACAGCTATTAATATTATAAAAACGAAAGTTTGTGAGTGTGTATGTTTGTTACTTCTTCACGTTTAAACGGCTGGAGCGATTTTAATAAAATTTGGTATGGAGTTAGCTGACACCCTGGATTAACACATAGGCTTATAAAACGCGAGTAACACCGCGGGGCACAGATAGTGTGTATATATTTATAAGTACATATTACTTCGCTAAAGCAACATTTAAACATATTGTTTAAGAATACGATATCTCGGAACGCCTTCCAACAAAGTGGTCTTAAATTCCGTGTCTAAATAACGAGGTTCGACTGAGACCTCCCCCCAAATTATGTGGAAAGGTAGGTATTCAGTCGAACCTCGTTTTTTATTTAAGAATGTAAAAAAACATAGTTTCAAATTCAGAAACACACTTTTTTTTTAATTAATCAATGTACAGACAGATGCAGCTACTTTAAAATTTATAGTATTTTAGTCTATCTAAAACAATATGTAACATTTAAAAACTTGTGTATAATTTATAGACAACTTATAAAGGGTTACATAGGTATTTGTTTATTTATATAAATTGTTTGTTATGTAAACAAAACACATATTATGCAAACAAAACATTTACTGATATCAATTTGTTTATTACAGTCAGTACTAAATAATGATATTATTTAAACAGGATTTGTAAGAATACTAATAACTGTAAGAATGTGACAGCAAATATGGTAACAAAAAAAAACTGGCACATATTAATACCATTTCATACATAGTGAGTAATAAAAAAAGAAAAAATATGTTACACTAAATATGATTAATTCGAGATTATGCATAATAGCTATAGTATGGGTTCCCTAGAACAAATTTCAAAATGATACATATCAAGCTGGATTTGCCTTGGTAGCTTCGTTTTGACGAGACGCCCAACTTTATATAGTGGTACGTTAGTGAAAAAAAACAGGTGTTAAATATTACAAACTTAACTTTGCCATTGGAAAAATGTTATCCCCATACATCAACATAGGCCGCGATTAATTTACCAACCGCAAATAAAATTGTAATAAAAAAATATTTTTCGTGATGCAACGATAATGGCTTTTACTACAAGCTACATGGTACTTAGCACAAGTAAAAGTCATAATCGTTGCATTATAAAAGTCATTTTTAATAACAATTTTATTTGCGGTTGGTAAACTAACTGCGGCCTATATTGTTGTATGGGGATATTACTTTTCCAACGGCAAAATTAAGTTTGTCATAATTAACACCTGTTTTTTTCACTAACGTACCACTTTACAAAGATGACGTATACATAAAGTTGGATGTCTCGTCGAAACGAAGCTACCATGCCAATTCCAGCTTGATATGTATCATGTGATAATTTGTTCTAGGGAACCCGTACTACTAGTCATTGTGAATAGTGACAAAGTTGCGTAGAAAATATGATAAAATAATTTTCACTAAATATTATTCATAATAGGTAGTTGATCTTAGAAAAAGTATCGATCATATTCGATAATGGTTGGTAATAATTATTAGTGACGATAATCGATGTTAATTAGTATAATGGTGGTGACACGGATGATTGATGACGATGATGATGAATTTTCAAGTTGGTATGGGTCAAAGTTTATCGCCCAGATCTTAAGAATTGCATCTTTCCGGCGCTGCGGGAAGTGCAGCCTATTCGCCCTTACATAATAAAGCGCTGGCACCATACGAGCCGTAGCGGGTGAGGCTGGTCGCAGAAAGCGACCTGTAAGCAGAGGCTGCGGTGGCGAGCATAGGGGAGGCTGAACTCTCTCTCGCATTTCTTTAAATTGAAAGCTAAGACCTAGTTCATATATGCTGGCACCGACCTCAAAAAAATGTAGGTTAATTTTGGGTACATAAAATAATTATTTTTTTTGTTTACTACTTAAGTATATGATTTTTAGTTTTTACCTAACTAAATTTTTTCTTATACCTATGTACTATTTGCTTGAGAGTTTGAGTCTATTGAAATTCCCATAAAAATGTAAGCCAGGCTTCAAATTTACATGTTTTTGTTCATATATTATGTCAAACACATACTTTTTTGAAATTCCAATAGTATTACAAATATTAATGTAATATTATTGGATTAGAATGATTTTCACATTTATTAGGGCTTTGAAACATTTTTTTTTATATAATATAGTACTCTACTTTTAATAGATATATGAAATTTAAAAACAATATAGGTAATTAATTAAATTGGCAGCGTATACATATTTATGAAATAAAAAATGTATGTAAGTATGTTTGGCCAATAATTTCGCCGAAATTAGAAATCGCTATGTGACCATTTTTTATTGGTTATTTTATTTACTCCAATTTAGGGAACAGTGCACAAATACATTTTAAAGTTAATGGCATTTGTTTCATATTATTAATGTTGATCAATTGATATGCATAACATGTCATATAGCTTTCATTTAAAAAACAAACTAACAAGAATGATTTAAGAATACTTAGTTAAATACAAACCTTTGAAATAAGTTCCAAACTCCTTGGATTTTACACATTAGCTCTCTTTTTGCAAGTAAATTTATATAAACATAAATTCCATAGCTTAGTGTCTGAGGCACTTCTAACTGCACTTTTAAGTTCACTATTTCCATTTTTACATTATTGTTTGCTTTTTTATTATTATATTAATCTATTTGCTGCCATGATGCACAGCCAAAATCAAAACAAAATGACATCAGCTGGTAAATTGGTGGCATTATTTTACAATATGTTCTATCTTTTATATATTGTTACATCATGAAGTAGGTACCAGTATGTTTGGAGATTCATATCATCAAAGGTGGAATATTCATCAATGTGGTCAGACTACATCATGATTTGACCAGTGCTTATTGTGCTATATCATTAAATGCCATTATTTAATGATATGGTTGGCCAAATCATGAATAGTTTAATTCTACAATCCACCCATGACATATCACATCACACTAATATTATAAAGGTGAAAGTTTGTGAGTATGTGAGTGTGTATGTTTGTTACTTCTTCACGTCTAAACGGCTGGAGGGATTTTAATAAAATTTGGTATGGAGTTAGCTGACACCCTGGATTAACACATAGGCTAATAAACCGCGGGTAGCACCGCGCGGCACAGCTAGTACATCATAAAAGAAACATTTTTGTCTCTTTTAGTTCTATAGGTCCAAGGGTTTGAGGTGAGCATAGATTAGAGAATGAATGGTGAGGACTTTTTATACAGGGTATCAATTTAGTGTGTTAAATCCTTGCAGGGGATGATCAGATTATGATAATCTACCAAAATCATTAAAAAAATTTGGTACCTTCTCAATAGAATAGAATAGTTTTTTGAAATTATAATTTGAATACAAAGACAATGCGCTAACAACTGGTTTAGAAATAAATTGAAGTAGGTACTAATATTTAAATGATTTTTGTAGCATATTATGGTACAGGGATTCAACTACCTAAATCGGCACCCAGTGTATGTAACTGATATACAATAACTTATTAAAATACCTTGTAACTTCTCATTGAGGAATTAGACTATATTTTTATAAGCTAAGAGACAAATAAGTTAACTTCTAATAGAAATATTGATAAAAATGTCTGAAAATAAGATGTTTTTTGACAATACAGTGGTAAGTTAGCAAATAAGTGTATTTCTTTTCCATTAGTAGCCAACTAGATACTCCATTTTGTGTCTGAAATATAATTTTGTATACAGTACATAATATAAATATAAAATGTAGAACATCAATGAAACCTTTTTTAAATTTACATAAAACAAAATTTAAAATTAAAATTATTTGCTTGTCTATGCCAGTTGCATGTGTAAAAAAAATATGTGAGGTTTTTGGTACATACCTGATATGCACAGTCATGTTACATTCACAATCATATTCAATTTAATTACCTACTATCTTTGTATAATAAAATATTTTCTAATTTCTCACATAAATAACAGCAGATACAGTATTTATTGTGTAAGTATCTATTATATTATTAGTATTTTAAGTACTTAATAAAAATTATGATGTACAGAGAATAGATTTTTATTTAATACACACATTACATAGATATCTGTCTAAAATGGGGAAATTGAGAAGTAAATTTATGATTTACCTTGTATGACTGGTGATCTAGACAAAAATAAATCAAATAGGTACAAACAATAGCACTTGTGTTAAATTATCTGTGCCTACAACAAAATTATAATGCCAATTGCTTACGATATTGCTAATAAAGGATAAAGATCAGATAACCGGAGCGATAAGATTAGAATTAACATCACTTTTTAGATAAATGAATCATACATAATTGAGCTTTCCAATCATACACAATAAAAAAGATAAAAAGCGTCCTAGATATTGGTATTGCCAAGACAACATACGTTTGAATTTAGAACACAAAGCATTGTTATTCGATATAGCTTTTTTTTAAATTAAGGGCAAAGGCACTGTTATAGACTTACCGTATAACATAAACAATAGATTTCAATCCAATTGTCACACCACAGCTTCCACTCCGCGAGTTTCAGACATTGTTACGAGTTTAGTTATTCATAAACTCTGTAAAATTAACAGTTTAACGTTTTTATATCATAAAAAAATTAGGTATCTAAGACCAAAATAGTCTACATTCACAACGTAAGGAGTGGTACGTACTGCACTGTCTGACTGTCTGCGTTCGTTCCGAAACTAAAGTGATTTATTTTTTACATGTCAAACTTACTATTTATAGACTGAATAATATGTTAAAAATACTTCTTTATATCTTAAAATGATAACAATGGTTACTTTTAGATATTATAATAGAATAACAGTGTATTATACTGCATTCAATATATTTTTTTAATAATTTTTTGTACTCTTTATAGTTAGTGATACGAGTTTCGGAATGTACATCTCTAATTGCGGTAATCTGTCACTCACTGATTCAAATTGTTCAATTGTTTACGTTAACAATTAATTATAGGGTAGATACTTACTTATATTCAGATATTTAATTGGGTTTTAATACATGAAAGAACTATATCCATAATATAAAAACAATATTTTTAATTCAGCAGATAAACAATAGGAGCTCTTTATCGATCACTTTCTTCTATGAAACAAGAACGACGCGGTTTTCTAAAATGAGATTTGCGTCAATTCCACCGCACCGATCGTATTAACGTATTTCTAAGGAATCGAATTGTCATGGAGCCGATAAAAACACCAATCTGATATCCGCAGTCGGCAAAAAAAACGACAACCAGCCGCCGATCGCGTAAACAAATTTCTGAGGAAATTTTCTTCACACAATATCCGGTTTCGCTCACGATTGGCGACTTTTCGCGGCATTTCCACGGGCGGCCAATGACAGCGGGCCACCTGTAGATACAGCCAATGGGAGGTATCCTACGTGAACGGTGATCCTAATTGAGCCAATGCAATATCCGGTGTGCGATGCGACTACATCCTGCGCGAAAAACCCGGGAACGGTCCGGGGCGGGACTACACCTGCGCAGCATCCCTTCAGACGCCGTTCCAAGATCACATCTCGCGAAAAGTAATGATTATTTCTGTCCGCGGGCGTCTAGTTCCGCATATTCCCGCGGTGGCGCTGTGCACGGGAGCCCAACCGCGGCGTACGTACCTCGTTATATGGATTTTAAAACGTATTATCACTATTGTAAATTGATAAATTACATGTTATAATTTGTTTTAGCGAAAAATTCATATATTATTTTGCTTTACTGTGTTTAAAAATACCTTTGAAGTGTATATCTGTGTCGGTAAGATTAGTTTCACGCGTCTTCGAGTCCTCCATTTGTAGTCCTATACAGAGTCTGGTAGGGTGTGCTCGGTGAAAAGGGAAATTTCAAAATGCGGTGTTAGATAAAAGTGATATGTTGTTTTACAAATGAGTGTTATCGCAACATGTATTTGTACGGGAGTGTATCGACCGAGCGGGGAGCACGTCTGGCCGTTTTCCAACATAGCGCGACCCACTACGAACACACGCGTTTAATAAGATAATCGCGTATCTATTTCGAACTGAACTTTGGTGTTAACTATTGTTATGAGTGTATACAATGCATGGAATGACAATGCATTCGAAAAAACAGACCGCGACGAGCGGCCTACGCATCTGAAAACAATATTGAATCACTAAATGGCGTTTGGCAAGTTGTTCACCATAATCATCGTGGTTGCCATTGTTTTCGGCAACCATGAAGTCGAAAAAGAAAATAAAACGAAGAAAACCGTGGCGGCGGAGAAGGGACAGAAATTTAGAAGCGCCAATCCTGGAAAACAGCGTGGTTCTTTTAATAAACTAACAGCTCTCTTAAATCTGACTGATAGTAAGCGTCAGAAAACTGGTGATAAATGGAATGTCGAGAAGATTCATTTGATAAATACTAAAGCTAACGAAAATGGAAATGGCAAGTATAATGATATGATGAATGATAACGAAGGAACAGTAGCTGTTAATCCTAAAATAACGGATAATGAAACTGACTCCTTGAGCAAGAAAATCCAAGGTTTAAGATGGAATGATAGGATGTACGAAGCTGTTACCAGAAACAACAATCCCTCTCAAGCGACTGGAGTCTTCTGCAACTTTGAGAACATGACGAATGGCGAAGACATGTGTATGTGGCAATGGAATTCTACTGTTTCTAGCCACGGACTTGGTTTCCAAGTGGTGACTGCTGCCGATTTGGTGGAGATGAATAGGACGACGCGTGGGATGAAGTTTTCTGGGCCCACGAGTGATGCTGACAAGAATGTTGGAGGTGGGTTTGGTGTTGTAAAAGCTTTGGATGTTTTAGATGCTTTTGTGTTTTTTAAGCTCTGATTAAACTAGAGAATAATTGTCCAATAGAATCTTTTTGTAAAGCAACCATCAATTATGATTGCTTTGAGTAATTTAAAACGCAAAGGAATCTTGTTACTGTAAGCTGTTACCGTAGGTTATGGATGCTAATAACTCTTCTGAATCTTGGTAAGTATCCTTTAGAGTACTAGTTTATCATCGAAAATGGTTTTATTGCACAATTTAGCGGTTGCTCCAACGAGAAAAAATCGGTAATCAATCAGTTAGTAGTACAACCGTAAGCTTGTTGTACTTGCAAATTGATTTTGGCATGGCCTAGTGAAGAAAATTATAGCGAAAATGCTATATTATTTCCATAGTATAAGAAATATTTATGCAAAAGCTGTTTAGAGAAAAGTGGGATCTCAACAGGGTCGTAACTCGTAGCTACTGCGATCTCATAACGCCCCCCCCCCCACTACTCAACACAAAATTTGTGAGGCCCGTCTACGCTTCCGGACCTCAAGTACGTTTCTAGCAGGGGGTTATTGCGATGGGTTAATGAGTCTGTTTGGAAAAAAACATAGGCTGCATATTCACGGATACTTTTGCTGGCAGTTTAGTGATTTCTTGATGAGCTGGTGAAGGTTCAGAAATACAATTCCCGTTGTTTTGCTGACGATCATATGCAGGATGGCAGTTACGGTTACAATCACTCTGCTCCTTAGGCATTGAAACTCATTGCACTATATTTAAGTACTAGCTGCTGTTCCGCGCAACTTCGTCTGCGTAAATTTCTCCCGTTTTTGCAACATTTCTCATTGTTGCTCCGCTCCTATTGGTCCTAGCGTAATGTTTTATAGCCTATAGCCTTCCTAGATAAATGGGCTATCCAACAGTGAAAGAATTTTTCAATTCTGATAAGTAGCTCCTGAGATTAGCGCGTTTAAACAAACAAACAAACAAACAAAGCAAACAAACAAACAAACAAAACAAACAAACATACAAACTCTTCCGCTTTATAATATTAGTATAGATATAAATTTATATGTACATATATTTTGTACATTGAGATAATACCTACCTACATTAGTCTAGATGATTCTCCAATATGAAAGGTAAAACATTACGTACCATAAACCTACACCCTTAGCACCAACGCAAAATTTGATTTGTAGAGAATGCTTATGACATTAATGCCTACGTAGGAAGTTTTGAAAAGGGACAATTATATCAAAAGCAAAATTCGGAGTCAATCTCCGCCCTTGCAATATATTTGCAGGAAATTTAAATAGGCAATTTATATAAATCAATATTCTAAGGAATCATATTTTGTAAATCAGCGAAAATATTTACGAAATTGTGGAAATGGAATGCTTACCTATATTTGGTACAAAATGGTGTTTATGAGCTCTTCTGACGGACAAGGCTCCGTTGTTAGTGAGGATTTTGGAGTACCTACTTATATCATAATTTGTATGCGTTTCCGACCCTTAATATCTTGGAAGAACTAACACATGACCATCAGAAAGACACACCCTGGTAAGATAGACCCTGTAACCTGACACATTTCTAAATTGTATATTATATAGCTGTCTCGCGCAAATTCGTCTGCGTAAATTTTCCCCGTTTTTGCAACCTTTCTCACTGCTGCTCCGCTCCTATTGGTCGTAGCGTGATGTTATTTAGCCTATAGCCTTCCTCGATAAATGGGCGAGCCAACAGAAAAGTATTTTTTCAATTCGTACCAGTAGTCCCTAAGATTGCCGAAAGAAACTCTTCAGCTTTATAATATTAGTATAGATTCAAGCGGCGGTAGCCGTGAGGTAGGGTTTAAATCCTACCTATTATTCTACTGACGTGAACCCACTGGTAACTTAGCTTAGCTGGACGGGTTAACAGGATATATCATATATATTTCCTCAAAACGGCACTAAACACGGTTGCTGGCGCAAACATCGTCTTAAACAATCTTGCTCATAACATAGAGATAATACATCCCTGGAGAAATCGACCTCTGACTTAGCAGTCAGGTCACTAACCACTAGACCAACAGGCCAATCAAGAACAAAATACCTACCGCCATTTTGGATGGGTGGACCAATATTTTGGACTTTTTTAGCTCAGAGCCCGATAGATATGAGGGGTTCCTAGATCTCAGTTCCAGATAGTGGACAAGATCCAAGATCCTAGTAGCTCTCGGTTCCGTTTCTGGTCCCCTTATACCTCAAATTTCTTGAAATTATTTCTTATCCCAGGAGGCCTATTCTAATTCAGTGAAAAAGATGTGGTAATTATTAAAAAATAGCCAACAACCTCGTGTTGGGTTCGGACTTCTTGTGTTTATCCAAAAATGAGTTAGAAAACTTAGAAAATTTAAGACTACGAGAAAAATAAGTTACCGAATATCGTTTTAAAGAAAGAAAATGGGGTTTTACTGACACTTATCCACATCCCAAAGAAAGCTCCATGTTCAAGGCAGGAACGTAGCTACCGCCATAACATCCGTATCAATTACTAGCAGACCCGCGCAACTTCGTCTGCGTCAATTTTCCCCGTTATTGCAATTTTTTTTATTGCGCTACTATTGGTCGTAGCATGATGTTACATAGCCTTCCTCGCTAAATGGACTATCCAACAGTAAAATAATTTTTCAATTCAAACTAGTAGTTCCTGAGATTATCGCGTTCAACTAAACAAACAAACTCTTCAAAAGCTGGAGAGTTTGTATATACCCAGACGGGTAACAGTTTTCGAACATTTTCAATCCTCTCCGTGTCCTGCGCCTAATCTCTCTCTGACCATATCGTATTTCCGTCCCATCGGACTATGAGAGTGAGTGACATATACTCGTGCACTATAATGCCTCCTGCGTAGTTGCCAGTTGGCTAGTATGAGACTAGCCGCCGTAACAGAAATCGGTTAGGAGATCATTATTATTACTATAGATACGGAGACCCCAGGCTATGTGCTAACGACTAACACTGATGAGTCAATTGCAAATTTGTGGGAGGGACTCACATGGGCCTCCAAAAGACGCTTCAAATTTTGATACAGGCCCTGGGTTTGGGCTGTTGATACCTAAGTAAATAAATGAGTTAAGAGTTTCATTTTTATTTGCTTATTATAATGTTTGGATGTTTTTTAAACTTTGAGTCAATGTTATACTTATAATCCCGGAAAAAAATTAGTTCCTGTGGCATTATGAACTATGAATAACAAGCTCAAAATTGGCAATAAAAAACATTTTGAGTAAATCGGCATTTTGTAAAACAATTGAATTGTTATACGAAATGCTTACTTAATCTTAAACTTATCTGGAAAATCGGCTTGATTGCCATCAACTCATAAAATAAGGAGATATCTGTGTCTCTACAGTGCACTGACCTCTTAGAGGATCATCCACTGCAGCACTGCAGTGGAAACAGAAAGCAGGGATGTAGTTAGATGCAGGGTTTCCAGCCTACAGTCCTGAACGTGCGACAATTTTATATTGTTGAATTAAAAAGTTATTAGAATTTTTAATCGTTTTCGTAAGTAATTTTAGGGTCGCATCTATAGAGATGAGACCCTAAAATTAAAGTCAATGTATGAACCTAACTTCAATACGACCAAGTTACATTGAGACAACTGTATGTACAAACAACTCACATTGGTCGTTTGGCCGATTCGGTCCCTAAGCACCAGGTTGGTAACCCAACCGATTTTAATACCGGTCCTATCTAAGACAAGTTACGCCTCTGGTTATAACTTTAAATTGTTGGTCATATACCTACTGCAATAATAATTTCGTAAGTGGATAATTATGCTTACCTAGTTAGCGCAGCTTTCTAATTCAAGAAACTGTAGATTGCTGTTACTTTAGATCTAGATAGCGGTGGTCACTTAAACCTTTACGTTAACCAAACTAGACTTAGTTTGGTAAAGAGAACTTGAAAAGGCAATTATAGAATTTATAAGCTACGGGTCTTAATCACGTAAATATTTTATTTTAAGGCTAAATACCTTTGTTTTTTTCCCGACGTTTCGACCGTATTGCAACGGCCGTGGTCACGGGTAGACTTAAAATAAAATATTTACGCGATTAAAACCCGTAGCTTATAAAATTCTGTACAATATCGTAATAAATCGTCAATATCGTCGTAAATGTGTACAAATCGCGAAAGTTTACGAACATATATTAAAAAGGCAATGTCGATATTAATCAACCTTTAAAATGCGGTGATGAAAAACCTAATGAATAAGTGATGAAAAAGTGGTTTGCGAATTTGAAATGGACAACTTACATACGATATTTAACTTAAAATGCTTGCAAAAAAACATTTATCCGATTTCAATCACGGTTGATTTGCTGGCAATTATTGAGGAGTTTTGTTGTCTGTGTCCGAAACTCATCATTAGATTTTTACAAAATTTATATGGGACCATTTCGGAACAAACCTCTTTCAAACAAAAAAAAATTATTGAAAATCCGTCTATATATGACGGAGTTATGATCGAACATACTTACATAAAAACCGGGCAAGTGCATGTCGGGCCACGCACAATACAGATGATGAAGAATGTTCCGTGCCCCCCCCCCCCCCCGGCGAAGAAGTGGGTTCTTTGTTGATTTTGTTTCATACTTACAACGTTATACCTACTTAATAAAAAAAATTAATGGAATTTGTACGAAAATATTATTATTTCTCATTTGATCAGCTATTGCCTACGTAACTGTGATAGTTTTCCTTTTAATTTCACTATATATTATATATGATTTTTTTAACATACCCAACATCAACCATGCACACTTGACTCCAACAAAAATTTGCACTTTAAAGCTTAATATTTCACAAACGGATCCCTAAATCTAATAATTGCCATTTTGGTTACGGAACCCTCAAAAATACAAACATCCGAATTAAGAACCGACTTCCTCTGTGGCGCGGTGGAAGTGTGTCCGACTGCTACGCAAGAGGTCGTGGGTTCGATTCCCACACGGGACACCACTTTGTGTCCACAAATTGTTGTTCCGAGTCTGGGTGTACTTTGTGTCTGTGACTTGTATGTGTGTAAAAAAAAAAGAACCCCCTCCTTTTTGAAGTCGGTTAAAATGATGACCTATTATCGATCAGGAAAAAAAACTGATGACTAGGTTCTTCTCCGTAGCTTCGTTCACGTTGTCGTCGGTTGGGTATCGTAATAAAAAGAAGCAGTATTTTCTTCACCTACCTCCTACCCGCGTGGTGACGAAGTGTCATCACCCCATCTCATCCTAAGGCTGTCGTAAGATGCCACCAAGGGAAATACACCGCAAACATAAACAGTGCGAAGAGAGGGAAACTCGAAACAAAACCCGGTATGGTACCTTCCGTAAAGGTTCATTTCCGAGCATCGCGGCCGATCGCGAGCCGCTCGAGGCTTACGACAAGCGGCTGACGCTCGCGGCCGATGCGACAATATTCACAGTGCGCGCGCAGACCTACGACAGTCGTCGGCCGCGCGCGTCTGTCACTTACCTCAGCCGCTTGTCGTAAGCCGCGAGCGGCTCGCGATCGATCGCGGTGCACGGAAATGAACCTTTAGACACGAGTCAAGTCCTGCAACCGATCTGGCGCCGCACGTATTGATTAGTCATTGTTGAGGGTTCTGTCAGTTAGGTCAAGAGGTGACGCAAGGTCCCAGGCGATACAGCGTCCGTGGAGAGGGTAGTCACCAGCGAAAATACTGAGGCTCTTGAGAAGCTGTTTTAATCATCTAATCAAGATGGTATAGGCCAATGATGTTATGGCCATATTTGCCGAAGAACCGACAACCGTTGGGGTAAACGAGTTCTTGAGTGGAGACCACGGCACGGCAAACGTAATGTAGGACGCCCTCAGGCCAGGTGAAGTGATGATTTACGCAAAACGGCTGGCAGGAGCTGGATGCGAGAAGCCGAAGATAGAACAACGTGGCGTGCAATTGGAGAGGTCTATGTCCAGCAGTGGACTGCGATAGGCTGATGATGAATGATGATACATATATACCTCTATATCTACTCTTTCATTCTCCAAGAACGCTTTAAAGACACAGTCATATAGATACTGATTGCAGATTCACAACAACAATTTCAAATACCGGGCAAGTGTAGCCGGACGATGCTTACTAGGGTTCCGCACCCTTGAAGTCAAAATCAAAGTTAAATACTTTATTAATTTAGGTTACAAATGCAACGCTTATGAACGTCAGACAAAATTTGGAATAGTATGACTCTACATTTAATGCCAAGTTCGCAAGAGTAAAGCCGTGAGAAAAGAACTTGGCAATAAAAACTCATGGCCGCTATTTTTAAATGTAATTTTTACATTATATTTGTATATATACAGTGAAGCCAGTAAGGTGCTGCGTTTTGAATATTTGAATAATTGTATCAGCAGAAGAGCGTATGTTCATGGCTCTTATGCCCTTTGATTGACAAACCCAGTTCGGCAATAACTTAATTTATATATATATATTTATAATTTCGGCAATAACGTATATGTGATCATATCCGAAATAATTTTAGTATAATGTATTGTAATGTGCCACACGTTGATGTTTGATAAAAAAAAATTTCAGCTTTTGTTACATGTATGGAGTGCCCCCCCCCTAAAAATATTTATTTTTTATTTTTAGAGACACACAGGCAGACGCACAGACGGACATGACGAAACTGTAAGGGTTCCGTTTTTTTGCCATTTTGGCTACGAAACCCTAATATTATTTCATACATGATCGGATATACCGTCATTGAGTTATAACCAAAAAACTGGTTTTCTCAACAAAAGGGCGTAAGTGCAATGAACATACGCTCTTCTACTGATTTAATTATTTAAGGCTGCGGAACCCTACACTGAGCATGGTCCGACATGCTCCTGTCCGGTTTCTTTTCCACGGAACCCTTGGGGGTCCCGCTAAGCCTACTTTGGAAAACGCTGCCTATCTATACAGTGCATCTACTTTCCAAATTGGTCTACTTACTCAAGTTGGACATAGAAACTAGCTGTAGCTCGTCTAGAAAGCCTAGAACGAGTAAATACAAGATCAACTGTTGCATAAATGATTCACCCTTGACATTTACGTAAACGGGAACATTAGGTACTGGACTATATAACGTGGAAGTATGAGAAACTATTCCGACATTTTGATTTAAAAACCGGGCATGTGCATATCTGGCTACGCACAATGTAGGATTCCGTAGTCCCCCCCCCCCCCCCATTTGAATCCGTTGTTTTTGTTTCATACTTACAACATTATCTTAATAATATTTTTCAATGGAATTTGTATGAAAATTTTGTTACTTCTCAATTGATCAGCTGTTACTCGTAAACTTGTAAAGCCTACTTAGCAACAACGATTTAGCTGGCTAGGGGGGGGGGGGGGGGCATTTGTCTCTGACAGAAATATCCACTTTAAAGCTTAATATTTTACATACGGATCCCTAAGTCTAAAAATGACACACCGATGGGGTAGGTGAGAATTTTGACAGTTGTGTTTTAATTTTTATTATTCAACTAGCTGTCCCACGCAACTTCGTCTGCGTAATTTTTCCCGTTTTTGCAACATTTCTCGTTGCTGCTCCTCTCCTATTGGTCGTAGCGTGATGTTATATAGCCTTCCTCGATAAATGGGCTATCCAACTAACAAATAGATGCAAAAACTGACATTCACACGGCCGGAGCTGCTGTACAAGATATTTATTCTGTTCGACCAGTGATGATACTTCGTTACACTAAAGCTAATTGCTTTGATAATGAACCGTTCCGATAGCAAAAAATAAACTAATTCAATAAAAAAATACAATGATTAAGACTTGTTAGGTTTAGTACCTACTTACCTAAACCTTGTGTTACTGTCTCTAAATTATAATTTCCTTATTTTTCATCAGAGTCTGGCACACCTATGCCGTCCTAAAAATAGTACCACCCCATCTCTTCCCGTAGCTGTCGCTATGGCGACTAATATAAGGGATTTCACCCCGGAGGACGGGCAGCAGCGTCCTCTGCGTACTTTAAAGCCTTACTGCGATCGCCAACCCGCTCGTCAAAAGTGGCGATTACGGCAAATGCCTCCAGGGCCGAATAAGCAGGGTCCATAATCACTATCTTTTTTTTTGTTGTCGCGGCAAGCCCGCGCTTTTAACTGTCAAAATCTTGTCTTAATGGTCAATAGAGAGCTGCGCTTAGAAATGCATCGCGCATGCGCGCGGATATCTTTGAGCGCACCGCGCATGGGCCAGTTCGCGCATCCTTGCCGCGAAAACGAAAAAAAAACATAGTGAATAGGGACCCAGGTTCTACTGAGGAGACCCGAGCCTAGCAGTGGGACATCATTGGTTGATATGATGAATGATCTGAAGGGCCCTCGTCTTTGAGTTTCTTTATTTCATCATCATTTCTGAACGCCTAAACGGATTTAGTCAATCAAGGTATTGTTAGAAACGTTTTATGAGTCCGGGTAACTTAAGCTAGCTAGTTATTATTAAGGGGCTTCTAAACGGGCCATGTTTTACTGCCATTTGTGGCTGCACTACTGCTCGGCCACAAAAATATTGCAGTAAAGTCTATCGCTCGGTGATCATCCGGTTTTTTTTAACTAGCAATGTGGGATTGTAGTCCCCCATTACTAGCAATCCTGTTAACCCCTCCAGCCAAGCTCTATGGCTTGTGTTAGGAGCGGGTTCACGTCGGTAGTAAAATAGCCACAGGATTCGAACCCACGATCTCACGATTGCGAGACCGATGACTTAGCCATTAGGCTACCGCCCGCTTCAAATTGACCATACCTAACATGTTTGGTGATTTGGCCGGGACATTACCTATAGAAAAATTGCATAGTTTGTCTGGTATTACTTGCTTGCAATGTTACCGGCCACTGTGTTGCAGCCACATATTGCAGAAAAATATTGCCCTATTAGGAGCCTCTTTAAAAAAACAATATGGCTGCCGCCAGAAGTGTTAACAGGTTGATATGGGTATCAAAATAAGGGCAAAGGTGTCTTTTAATTTTCTAATCATTATCTCGTTTTATGTTCGAGTGGGTATTTTTTTTCTGCCTGTTGCATTGTAACCTCTAACTCAAAAAGAGGAGTTAATAATTATAGTAATTTATTTAAGGTTACTTAGGCCTGTGCTTCTGTGTGTCTGTCTCTGGCATCGTATCGCATAAACAGATTAGGTTTGGTTTTATTAGTAGTATTATCACTTAAGCGATTTTTGAAGAAATGTTGTAAGTAACCCCCCACCCTCCGAATTTACAATACAGTAGGATCAACGTAACTTGACCGGATTGAAGTTGGCAAAAAGTTGTTGAGCAGTAGAATTTTTTAGTGGTAAATGGTGACAGGAAGCGGGGGGCGGGGGCGGTAACTAAACCAAGAGAATTAGAGATGCGATTACGCATTACATTGTCATAATTAGTATTACTAACTTCTGTTTTTGTGATTTTTTTCGTAAAGAAATTTTGTTTACAATTTTCTATAATATTTACTGTACCACTGTACCTAACTGTTCTAAATTTAAACTTTTATGAACATATATGTGTATAGTATTTTTATATAGTTGAATTAAAATTTTGTTAGTATTTTTAATCGATTATACATAATTAATCGTTTACGTAAGTAATTTTAGGGTCGCATCTCTATAACATGCGCGAAAGTGATAAAAACCTAACTTCAATCCGGTCAAGTTACGTTGATCCAACTGTACACGTTTTACATTTTAACATGTAGTTAAAAGCTGGTATTTCACTAGTTTAAATGTGAAGCTAAGAAATAAAAGAAAAAAAAAGTTTTTAAGAATCCGTTCAAGAACTTACCTAAAGCTTAGACAACTAGCTCTTAGTGCATCTACGGCGGCTATTTTTAGCTTCCCTTTGTTATGTGCATTTAATTAACTCAACAGACACGGACTTGGGGCTTTGCAATAAATTATTTAAGTACTCAATTTGTAAATTTGCATTTCATCTTGAATATTTTGTTAAATATAGACGATGCACTGAACTGTGCTGATTGAATAATTATTTAGTCCAACTAGTCCCGCGCAACTTCGTCTGCGTAAATTTTCCCCGTTTTTAAAACATTTCTCTTTGCTGCTCCGCTCATATTGGTCGTAGCGTGATGGTATATAGCCTATAACCTTCTTCAATTAATGGGCTATCTAACAGGGAAATATTTTTTTAATTCGCACCGTTTTTTCCCTAGATTATCGCGTTCAAACAAACAAACTCTGCAGCTTTATAATATTACTAGCTGTCCCGCACAACTTCGTATGCGTAAATTTTCCCCGTTTTTGCAACATTTCTCGTCGCTGCTCCACTCCTATTAGTCGTAGCGCGATGTTATATAGCCTATAGCCTTCCTCGATAAATGGCCTATCGATATAATTTTATAGATAACCCTTATCACTCAGGGTTATGAAAAATAGACAGTAGCCGATTCTCAGATCTACTGAATATGCATATAAAATTTCATAAAAATCGGTCAAGCCGTTTCGGAAGAGTATGCTAACTAACATTGTGACACGAGAATTTTATTTATAAGATAAACAAGATCCACTATTAACGACATGAAGAATGAAATATGCAGTCTAGATATCTATGAATGAAATGTGTCCGTCGAAATGCGTTTATTAAGTAGATACCTATAATAATAATAATAATAATATCTTAGTACAACTCACACAACGTCATCCGATCCCAAACTAAGCAGAGCTTGTACTATGGAAACCAGACAACTGATAAACATACTTATATATTTCTAAATACATACATATTATAGACTAGCTGTCCCGCGCAACTTCGTATGCGTATTTTTTCCCCGTTTTTGAAACATTTCTTGTCGCTTCTCCGCTCCTATTAGTTGTAGCGCGATATTATATAGCCTATAGCTTTCCTCGATAAATGGGCTATCCAACAAAAAAATATTTTTTCAAATCGGACCAGTAGATCCTGAGATTAGCGCGTTTAAACAAACAAACAAACAAACAAACTCTTCCGCTTTATAATATTAGTATCGATAAATAACACCCCGACACAGAATAAACCATCGTGCTCATCACACAAAGTTTTATCCTGGGTGGGGATCGAACCCACGACCTCCTGCGTAGCAGTCGGATACACTCCCACCGCGCCACAGAGGCAGTCACCTATGGTGTTAAAGTAACAACAATCAATTATATTTGTCTACAACTTGGTTCATACCAAAGCATTCATACCATAAACTACACTAGCGCCACTTTGTTAGACGGTTTTGAAGTGTAACTTACAGTTTACAGCTTCATTCAGATCTTTTTCAATTTCTCTCCCATATAAAAATATTCTCCTAATATAAACATACCATCATTAATACTTAAGCTTTATCGCTGTGACCTTGGTGATAAGGATTATTAGATTTTGGCAGATATTCTATTGTTCTCTAACACGTCTAGTTTATGATACCTACAACTTTGGCCATGGACTCAAATTCAACAAAATAATCATTGATTTGGTTTTTGAAATGTTTTAATGACAGTATGACGTACCTTTTTGTATGGTTAGTTGGTGAGAACCTAGCTCTTTTCTGATAATTAATGATTTCAATAAGAACAATAATACATTATGGTGACTAAATAATAAACAGATGATAATCTTTTTTAATCTATAGGTGACGAAATTGTACACTCCCAACTAATATCTATACTAATATTATAAAACTGAAGAGTTTGTTTGAACGCTATAATCTCAGGAACTACTGGTCCGAAATGAAAAAAATATATTACAATTGTATAGCTCATTAATCGAGACAGGCTATAGGCTATATCACGCTACGACCAACAGGAGCTTAGCAGCAATGAGAAATGTTGCAAAAGCGGGGAAAATTTACGCAGACGAAGTTGCGCGAGACAGCTACTTTATAAATAAAATTCACCGTAAAATCGAAGACATCATTTCACCAGATAGGTATGTTTAGGTACAAACTATAACTATGTAATATGAACTCAATGTCTCTCTTTCCTATTTAGAGACGTTTGGGATTCTTAGTAGGTGGCTAAGAATTGGAGAGTTTGTTTTTATGGTTGTTTTGTAGATTCATCAAGTTTATATCTGTTTTTGAAGCCAATATGGCGCATAACAATCTAGAATTCTCGACAATCTGTACTCGGGACGCATGAATTGTTAAACTTATTTAAATAGGTTTTATTTACGCGGGGTTTTCATGGTTTACCCTTAAATCAAGTCACTTTGTATTATAAGTACATCTATAGGTGTACCATCTAGACTAATTTTATAAAGAGGTAAAGTTTGTTATACAAAACACAAAGAGTTTGTGTGGTTGTAGGGGGTAATCTCTGGATCTACTGAACCGATTTTGAAAATTCTTTTACCAATCGAAAGCCACGTTATTTGCAAGTAGCATAGGCTATATAACATCACGCTGTGGCCAATAGGAGCGGAGCAACAATTAAAAATGTTGCAAAAACGGGGAAAATAAAGCAAACGAAGTTGCGCGGGTCAGCTAGTTTTTTTTATAAAATAATGCGTGAATAATATAGTTTTTATAAAATTTAATTAAATCTATTTTGTGTGAGAAAATAGCACAAAATGATTTTCCGCTATCTGTCCCTATGTCTCTTAGAACTTTTAAACTACGCAACAGATTTAGATGTGGTTTTCACTCTCATTCAAATAATTTATTAAGAAAGATTTATATATATAAAACATGTATATTATTTAAAAAGATAGTGGTGAAAAGTCCGTGTGAAGCTGGGTTCTAATATTGTTACATAATACAAAAATATAATGTCATGTGTGGCTCTATTTTAAAAGGAAGTGGCCTATAAAATCTATTTTGGGCGCACACCGTCTTGTAACTGCGTTCGTGACTTCAAACGAAGCAATACGTCAGTACCTACAATTTTTGCTATTGTAAAACGTATCAGGGGGTCTAGACAAAGCACATATTCGAAAAGCGATGTCGTTATGGGTAGATTACGCGGAACAGGGTACAGCTCTCTCAAAAATTTATATAGAAAACCTAAATATTAGGACACGAAAAAATTGTGTCACTCGTCAAAGAGTTTTTCTAGTAGATGATATAAATTTAAGGATATGTTTTAATATGATCCCGCAAATAAATCTTGAAGTTGCGGAAAAATGCAAAAACGAGCATTTTCGTATTGTCATAGTCATGGCGTTCGTAATCTAACATATGTTCGAACGAATATTCTACTTTATTTTGACCTGCGGTCCTGCGCACTGTGAAGTAATGGCTGTGTGCAGAAGAGCGAGGCCGGCGATCGTGTCACTATGTACGTAGCGCTAAATAAATAATTCTTTCAGTGTAATGCCCCTATAATGGAAAAGATTCATAGTATAGAATTTGACGTTTGCGGTGGAGACCATAGACATTTTTTTATTTTTTTGCGAACGATTAGTACGGTGTTATCGAATTCGCCACGCAGCGAATGTACCTTATCTAACCACCCAGGCTCATTGATATTCTTCTACTTACTTATCAACCCATATGACGTCCCACTGCTGGGCACGGGTCTCCCCAGTAGAACCTACTTATTATAGATCCTGGGGGTAATTGCCATAATCGCCACGCTTGGCGAGCGGGTTGGCAATCGCAGTATGACTTTTAAGTACACAGAGGACGCGGCTGCCCGTCTTCCGGTGTGAAATCCTTAAGTGGCCTTGATGACACCCATGCGAAGTCTGTGTCCGCGACTTCGTCCTCGTGACGTCGCAGTGCTTACTCACTGTAGTGATGATAAAAGTAGCAGTTACTCATTTTAACAACAGTCGTTTCGGAGGTTAGCCGGAACAATCAGACAGAGCGCTAGCAAAAAATACTACCGATTGACAGACAGACATTTTTTTTTGTTATACCTAAGTATCGTAGGTAAGTATATATAAATGTAAATAAACTTTCGCGATTTGTACACATTATAAAATTATATATACTACGGGTCTTAATCGCGTGAATAATTTAAGGTAAAATACCTTGTTTATTGCCCGACGTTTCGACCGTATTGCAACGGCCGTGGTCACGGGTAGACTGAGCCTACCCGTGACCACGGCCGTTGCAGTACGTAAGTATATACTTTCATATGCATTTAGTAATAAGTAGGTAAAAGCTGTTAATTTGATATTGCACAGACACTTCTATTTTATTTATTTGTATAAAGATTGACAAAATATATCGTGCATAGATATTCTACATTTCATTTTAAATTGATGGCTATCTAGGTCGATTTTCCAGCCAACTTCTGCAAGCGTCTAGTATTTTTGTATTGTTCAATATATCTGCACAAATACTCGGTGTTACGTAACGTATTTTGCACGTAGGTAGGAAGCCTAATGAGGTCGTGGGTTCGAATCCTGGCCATTATACTACCTACGTGAACCCACTCCTAACACAAGCCATAGAGCTTAGCTGGAGGGGTTAACAGGATTGCTAGTAATGTGGGACCACAATCCCACATTGCTAGTTAACTATTTATATATAAGTATAAAAAAATGATTATTATACCTAAATGCGGGCCTGTGAAAACAAAAATGATGACAGCTCACTTTGCCGCCTTTTTTTACTCTCTCATTAAGTTGTGAAAATGGCGGCAAATTGACATGTGATTAATTTCACAGCTCTGCGTTTATTGTGTTAAATATACTTGAAATACGTGATAGCTGGATCAAAACGAGACTTTGTTATTCAAAGAAGAATACTAGAAATAAAATAAACTTGAATAAACGAACAGAGGAAAGGAGGGGGGAAATGTCCCTCATTGATATTATTATTGTCCGAAGACAGGTACACAAGAGAAGGTGAAAGGGCAGATGTCTGATATGTCAAATCAGTATCTTTTTTAAGACACGTCTTAACCTTATGCTCCGTACAATGTATGGAGTACCTACCATCGTTATTACGCATACCTGAGCGTTGATCATTGTTTTGATTCTAAATTATCATTTGATTCTAAAATCATAACACGTAAATTTTTTACAATGTTATACAACGAAGCCCAACTATTTGAAGCAACAACCTAAGAAGACAGAATAACTTGACGCAGAATAGTAAGGGGACTAGACCGCAATTAAAAGGAACAGGGAATGGAAAAAAAACACAAAAAATTGTCCGAAAGTATTGATTCGGAGCACTTTAAGATGTACTTCACTAACACGTCCTCAATCCCAAACCAAAATTGGGTACCGGTTAGCGAAATCAATCCCGTATCAAAACTTAAATATAAAAACTGAAATATCCCACCATTTTGCGATCGATTAAGAAGCCAGTGTGCATGGTGTAGGTACAAACAAATATCATAAATATAGGCAATTAAAAGGAGTGGTCTATTACTTTATTTATTAATCGGAATGGAAAGTCTCCACCAAAGAAAACACGTCACATACATGACATGCTACTAAAGGAACAGTTACTTAAATGTATTGTGTTTCTCCAATTAAAGGAGGTCACATCATAATCGTTAGACTACACAATAAGTACAAAATCTACTTACACCTACATAATAAACATTTTGTAAGTAACTACATATCTATATATTTAGTTTTATTGTTGAATGAAAAGAGATTGTAGAATGGTGTAAAGCTACTAATATTTGAACGAGTTATGCGTCGTGTTCTTTGTAATGGTTAAGACCTGGCATTGGTTAACATGAATTAAAATCCCGTAATGTTTTTTTTTTAAAGATAACTAGCAATGTGGGATTGATACCCACAAGTCAATCTTGTTAACCCCTCCAGCTAAGCTCAAAGGCTTGTGTTAGGAGTGGGTTCACGTCGATAGTTTAATGGGTAGGATCCCGCCACCTTACGATTGCGAGACCGATGCCTTAGCCATTATTTATCATAGACGTATTATAAAATCTTACAATGACATCGTTTAAGTGCGAGTCACACTCACTCAAAGAACTACGAGGGGGAAGTAGACTGCAATTGACTCTTCCAATAACATTGGCCAATTGTGAGTCATAGTAAGATTTGCTCGACTTGTAAATCGCGAGTTTATACTCGCTCGGCGGGAGGAAAAGACTTCCAAGGCCCGATCTAGGGCAGGTTAAGCTGGACAAATAAAGCGTCTTCCAGACGGTTGTAAACAAAAGTACAAACCAAGGTGTCCATGTTTGACCTTGTTGACCAAGTGTAGACGGCTGTTGTAAACCAAGTACCAAGTAATTTGGTTTACAACAGCTGTCTACACTGTTGGAAACCAGCAAGGTCACTTTGGCAGGAAGGCTTGTTTCCAACCGTCTGGAAGACGCTTAATGGGCACCAGGCGCCCTCAATTATGTTGCTCTTCGTTTTTGCCGATCTGGTCATTGTTCCGGCTTTCTCCTTGCTGATGAGATATGGCCTTGGAAGTCCCCCCCTCCCACCGATCGAGTCTACACTCAACAAGTCAAGCGAGTCTGACTATTCACACTTAGCCAATGTTATTGGAAGAGTCAATCCTTCCACAATGAAACTCTATGATGTAGGGACCAAAAACAAGACTATGGTATCTAATCACGGGCATTACAAACACAATCAGGTCTAATTCATACTCATATTACTCAATCTGCTCGCAAGACGTGTTTCGTCGCAATGCATTCGTTGTGTAACAAGTCAATCGAGATTCATCAAACTGATTGCAGTTTGTACCAAGTGTCAGAATGTTCGCTTGTAATGCCTGTTATTGTTAAAAATGTTTTTTTTTGCGTTATGCTTGTAGGTAAATAAATAGACAATTAAAAAAAAATAAAGCCTTTTATGATAATATTTTTAAACGATCAATTAAGCATTTTGTAGTATTATAGCCCGATCTAGATCAGTAGGCAAAAATTTGACGTTCCCCCGCCCCCCCGTTCAGCTTGAGATTTGACGTCATTTTATAATTATATAGTAGGTATTTATGCGTAAAAAGAAAAACAATAAAACAGTCACATAGACAACGTTTACTGGAGGAATTACAAAATGTACTGCTTCTTTCTTAGTTCTAACGAAAATCTTTGCACCTATTTTTCAATATTCTAAAGTCAGTGGCTTAATCAGTGATCAGTCAGTCAATGAGTCAGTTACTTTCTATAAAAATAGACTGTCTAAAACAGACTCTCATTGGTTTGTTTATAACCAAGTCCGTCCCTGTCTGTGACGTTCAAAATGGGCGCCATTTTCTAAGCAATTATTTTGGGTGCAGTGCGCTGACTTCGTCTATTAATAGTTTCATCTTTGCGTTACTTACGCGAATTAGTATTTCAGCGATCTATGTTTACTGAGTGGGTGTTAAAAGTTAGCTTATTCATTTTATTTAAGTAAACAGAGAAAGGAGGATGAAACAGAAGAGCTAAAAAAAAAATTGAATGTCAGACTGACACTTAAAATGGCGGGAACGAAAAGGAAATGAGCTGTTGTTTTTTTTTTTGTGGTGTTTTTAATGACTACAGAATACATTGAGGATAATTTTAGAGCGAGGGATGTACTTAAATTAGAGTTACTTAGTTATTGTCATTAAAAACAATGGCCATATTAACAAAGACAGTAGACAAACCAGCCTTGTGATCTTTGCGGACAAATATCATAATGTTTTTGCCACATAGGCAATGTTTAGGAGATACGCGGTCGTCCAGTCGCGTTAAAAGATCTTGTAGGTACAATCGGAGCCTCATGTCTTTGACCCCCATAAAGACGGAAATCGCTTGACGAATGTTTCTCATCTCGGTCGATGGGGTGGAGCTTTTCACGGCGCTTGCGATTGCAAGCGCATAGGAATATTATGTCAAAAGGGTCAGCCGTAGAGGGCCCTGATTGTACATAGATAGAAGTCAGACATTATATGAGAATAATAATAATCCCATAACCGATGATGGTCCATCTTTGACTGCCTCTGTGGCGCGGTGAGTGCATCCGACTGCTACGCAAAAGGTCGTGGGTTCGATCCCCACCCAGGATAAAACTTTGTGTGATGACCACGATGGTTTATTTTGTGTCTGGGTGTTATTTATCTATAATATGTATGTATTTAGAAATATGTAAGTATGTTTATCAGTTCTCTGGTTTCCATAGTACAAGCTCTGCTTAGTTTGGGATCTGATAGCGTTGTGTGAGTTGTCCCAAGATATTATTATTATAATCTCATCAGCGACTAGCTAACTAAGAGTGCCCGAGTGTTTGTGCTGACAAAAGCGGTGCACTCTCTATTCTCTAACTATTATAGCCGGAAATCCGACACGACTTGGACATTGGGCGCAGGACCGACATCTAAATGTGCTCTCCGAGGCACGGAGCGGGTGATAAATTTCGAAAACGGTCACCCATCTATACACTGGCAGTGGTAACGTTACTTAACCTCGTAGATATCTCGATCTGCTGCTGAGTTATAATCTATACTTATATTATAAAGCTGAAGAGTTTGTTTGTTTGAACGCGGTAATCTTAGAAACTACTCATCCGAATTGAAATTATTTTAAATTCGGATCAGTAGCTAGTAGCTTAACAGTAGTACTAGCAGTAACAAACAAACTCTTCAGCTTTTTAATATTAGTAATATTAGTAATCCAGTCAATCTAGACAAATACTTATTTAAATTATACATTTTTTATTATAATTAAGCGTGTAGGTTTTATAAAAGTACTTATGTACCTACTTAGGTATTATTTCACAAATTGGATTTGGTTTTCTAGAATTACGAAATATAAGTGTGAACATAGGTTTCTGCCCACATGATTAGTAAGTTTGTGGTATGTGGACGTTGACTTCCGTTATTAAGTATTTATACAAGTTTATTTTTGGTATAGTGCAAAGCTCGGACACCTCAACAAGCTTTTAAATCCAAGAAAATATTAAAAAAAAAAAATAATAGTACATTATGATATAAGTGCGGTAAGTTGATAATTATACAGCCGAGGTGATATTGCTAGCCCGAGCCGCAGGCGATGGCTACAAGAAAGCTGAGGTTGTAATTACTAAAGCGCACGTATGTCATACGACGTTTTATAATATGTTTGCGAGGAAATAAATAAAGAAACAATAAAGCAAAAAGAAAAAGCGCGCGGAATAATTTTTACTTGTTCACAAATTAGCGATGCGTGCGCATCAGCGTTTTTTTAAGGCAAAGACACAAAAACAGCCAGCATTACTAATATAGTAAATTAATATTTTTGTGTTTTGTTTGTGTTGTTGTAATTTATGGTTAAAATTAATCAAATTAAAGAATTAAATGTTTATTTATTATATTTTATATCCCAAAGTTAATTTTATTCATAAAATGTTGACCACTTTTCTGACATAAAAACTCTTTGCTAAAATTTAAACAAGTACCGTTCGTTTTAGACGGAGCATCTTGATAAACATCATTTTACATTACAATAACGCACAAGTACGTAATGACACGCATTACAATATTGAAATTGGTGAAATAAGAGACCCTTTACGAGCAAATGTGTCATAAAAATATTTAAAACTTGCATAGTTATAAGCCATTCAAGTTGTCTTGTGTTCCTCGCGCTATCGTGTTCATTGCGTCTCGTAGTACGTAATTCATGGTTATTATTGAAAAATAAGTGATGATTACATTCCACATCACATTGTGAACAGGATTTGGACTGTTAGAATGATTAATGAATGAATTAATTAATTAATCACACTAATATTATAAAGGTAAAAGTTTGTAAGTATGTGAGTGTGTATGTTTGTTACTTCTTCACGTCTAAACGGCTGGAGCGATTTTAATAAAATTTGGTATGGAGTTAGCTGACACCCTGGATTAACACATAGGCTAATAAACCGCGGGTAACACCGCGGGGCACAGCTAGTTGTAAAATATAACATTGTCCAAAATGGTCTACCCCATTGGATTGTGTTACTGATTCTGAGCAAACTACTTTCAGGTTTGCACTATACCAAGAATAACGATGTTTAAAACAAAACAGTGTACAGCTAAAAGATCCAGATTTTTTTCACATTCACCAAACAAATGGTTTGTTTAATAAAATTATCACTGCATCAAATTGATGATTGTAAAAGAGTGGCCCATGAGTTTCTTGGCAGCTTCTTCTCATGAGCTTTACGCTTAGAACTGCTGCTGAACTTCATTTTTAGGGTTCCGTAGCCAAAATGGTAACAACGGAACCCTTATAGTCACGCCATGTCCGTCCGTCCGTCCGTCCGCACCTTTGCTCAGAGACTGTTAGTGCTAGGAGGCTGTAATTTTGCAAGGATACATATTACTTACAAAGTGAAAGATTACATTTTTTCTCACCTGGGATAGGTGTGGGGTATCATTAGATAGGCCTTTTAAAAACGTTTAGGGGTTAGAAAGATGATTTTTAGATTTAGGGATCCGTTTGTTAAATATTAAGCTTTAAAGTGAAAATTTTTGTTAGTGTTAAGTGTCCTTGCCAGCTAAGTGGTTGATGTTGGGTATGTGAAAAAAATCACGGTAGTAGTTAGTACCTATAGTGAAATTAAAAGGAAAACTATCACAGCTAAGTAGGCTTTACAAGTTTACGAGTAACAGCTGATCAAATGAGAAGTAACAACATTTTCGTACATATCAACCCATATGATGGCCCACTGCTGGGCACAGGTCTCCCCAGCAGAACCTACCAGTATGTAGATCCTGGGGGTAATTCCCATAATCGCCACGCTTGGCGAGCGGGTTGGCGATCGCAGTAAGACTTTAAGTACGCAGAGGACGCTGCTGCCCGTCCTCCGGTGTGAAATCCCTTAGTCGCCTTGACGACACCCACGGGAAGAGATGGGGTGGTACTATTCTTAAGCCGGTACCACACGGCGTTTTCGTACAAATTCCATTAAAATTTTTGTTAAGTAGATATACCTAACGTTGTAAGTATGAAAAAAAACAACAGAAAACCCACTTCTTAAGCCACATTATATGATGCAAGGGGACTACGTAACCCTACATTGTGCGTGGCCCGACATGTACAGGTTTTTTTAAAGATTATAATGCGTTGGGAGTGTGTCCGACTGCTACGCAAGAGGTCTCTTCACTCACCTTAGGGTTCAATTACCACACGGGACACCACTTTGTGTGATCCACAAATAGTTGTTCCGAGTCTAGGTGTACTTTGTGTCCGTCACTTTTATGTTTGTAAAGTCGCCCGCGACACAGGGCTTGTACCCATAATGCAGGAGTTGACTTTAAAAATATATATATGGATGGATTGATTTGTCAAATTCAACAAAAGCTAATCCGATTTGGATGGGGTTTTCGCCTTTGACTGCATTTTTTCTGGAAAGGATTTTTGTTTTTTTTTGTGTCCCTACCTACAAAAGTTGTCTTAGAAGACAGACAAGACTAAAATAAAAGTCAGTTTTAATTAATCAGTGGTTTTACAATAGGTACGTAGGTACTACAATTCATTAATTTTCATTTGTAGCCTGTGCATTTTCCGTAAAAATTTAATTTATCTGTACAATAAAAAACGCATCTTAGTTTCTAAGTCGCTCAAGTTATGATCAAAAATTAACCGCCTTCAAGAAAAAAAATATCAAGCACATCACCGAATGTAAATATTGCTGACCCACTCCTATGTTTTAGTCTATATATCTGGTGTTTTATAAGCTAGGACAACGTTCTATACACTAAAACCTTCCCAGAAAGATATGCAATCGAATAGTGAAAACCCCATCAAAATAGGTTCAGGAGTTTCTGACAAAACCTTTATTGAAAGCGATTAAAAATGACTACATTTTGTTTTACTCCTGTAATGTTAAGATACCTAGATACTACTTAGCCGTTTTCATTAGAGGCATAGAATAAGGCTACAAGTTATCATCACTATTACACAGCCAAGACATGTGCACCGTTTCACCCCTTTTAAAAAGTCAATATGCTTAACCTAGTTCTTGACGAATGTGCCAACGCTGCAGCGAACGAAGTCGATGATCTGAGGATGCCTACAGCACTCAATATTGCTTGGAGAAACTAAAGTAGCTCATCATGTTTTAAGGAGTTCTAACGTAACTGAAATTCGTGCTGTTGTTAGATAGAATAGAAACCTTTCGTTTCGTTTAATTTAGTGATTATACATAGTCACTAGAAACTATTAGGAATTTTAATTATAAGATCCGAATTAATAATTTTGCCTAGTTAATATGTATAATATCTAGCAAGTCTTAGGTAATAAATAAAATGGGTATATTTAATTTGAAAAGACTAGTAGGTATGTAGTAAATTAAGTTCAAATCTATGACAAAACCGAATTAGCCCAGCTTATCTTAGTGGTGGTGGACGTCTACGCACGCCTTCCAAATGGAAGACGTGCGTGGAGCCGAAGCCAACACAGGCCGGTTAGACATTTTAATCTAAAGGCTATGTGAGTTGTGACTATTTTGTCATATTTATTACGCGACTTTGTCATTATTCATAATAACTAGTTATTAAGCATATTTACTGTAACTTATCGACAGTTTGCGAAACGTAGAAATGTCAGCTAAGCTACTAAAGTTAGATAATTTAAAGGCAGTTAACTGCTCAACGTTAGTTAAGTTATTGAGACCTAGAGATTAGGAAAAGCGATCCTTTTTAGGGTTCCGTAGCCAAAATGGCAACAACGTAATCCTTATAGTTTCGTCATGTCCGTCCGTCCGCTTGTCTGTATGTCACAGGCATTTTACTTAAAAACTACTTAATTAATGTGATGAAAGGACATGTGCCAAATACGGCCTATAGCGGACAGAAAGTTTTGAAACGTTAAAAATAAACAAATATTTTTTGAAATCTGTTTGTGGTTTTCATTTTTTGATAAAACTTGGGGGAAAGATTTTAGTTAGAAAGATTATTATTTTTGAGTCTTAGGTTACGGTAATGGCGAATGATTGTTTTATGTTGCCAGCTTTAAAAATAAAACGACGTTTGATAGGTAGAAATTGTTAGTAAAGATTAAATTATCTTTATTCCTTTTTTATTAAGCAATGTTTTTCAATTATTTTAGAAATATATTCGGTAAAATTAATTTAATATTGTATTGTATAATTATTTGGTTGCAATCGATTTTTATTTATAAATCGATAGTATAAATCATTTTTCAAAGCATTTGCAACACTTTATTCATATGTCATGTCATTCCTGCTGTTTTTCATTTCCTTCAGATTTTATCAATTGGTGTTGTAAAAATGGCGGCAAACTGACCTGCCATTATTCTTACTGTTTCGAGTTAAACGAGTATAACTTGTAAAAAATAAATTGAATACGTGATAATTGGGTAAGAACGAGACTTTGTGCAATTAACACAAGCCATTGAGCTAAGCTGGAGGGGTAAACGGGATTGCTAGTAATGTTTTCTGTAATGAAATCATTTCTATTTTAAATATCTCGTATCTCAATTCCACCAAGTTTTATGGGAAAAATAATTATACAGGGTAATAGAGTAGTATCTTCAAACAAACATGGTTTCGCGTAATTCTTTTCCAGGCCTAAAATGTATCGACAAATGGACCTCTCCTTTAGGGCCTACGAGTCTTGTATCAGCCGCTACTTAGTTTGACAGATAAATAATAAAAATAAATATTTTTAGGGGGGCACTCCATACATGTAATAGAAGCTGTTTTTTTTTCATGTAATATCTAAGTAGGTACGTGTGGCACATCATTCGACAGGTCCTTTAAAAACATTATAAGGTTTTAAAGAAACTTTTTTGATCAACCGAATATTTTTGGAAAAAATCGCTCCGAAAGTTGCCCCCCTCCTCTTTATCTTTTGAACCGTATATAGAAAAAAATACAAAGGTAAATTAAAGTAAAAACTTTCAACTAGAATTATTTTCAACATGATCGGATATAGGTATCGATAAAGCGCCATGTAGATACACTCTTTGGCTGATGCACTTTTTGGGATCGTATTTTTACAAAACGAACTACATTTATTTGTAGTAACATTAGCGGAACCCTACACTGAGCATGGTCTGACATGCTCTTGTCCGGTACCTTTGGTTGATAGCGCTTTGAGATGATCAATAGTTATTTGGAGTAATGTAAAAAAGCCACTACAGCAGTTGGATCAACGTAACTTGACCAGATTGAAGTTGGCGAAAAGTGGTTGCGCAGATGCATTTTTTAGTAGTAAATGGTGCAAGGAAGCGGGGGGCGGGGGCGGTAAGTAAACCAAGAGAATTAGAGATGCGATTACGCATTACATTGTCTTAATTAGTATTACTAACTCATGTTTTTTGTGATTATTTTCGTAAAGAAAGTGTTTTTCAAAGTTTCTTTAGTATTTACTGTAACTGTTCTAAATTTAAACTTTTTTGAACTCATATTTATAGTATCTTTATATTGTTGAATTAAAATTTTGTTAGTATTTTTAATCGATTAAACATAATCGTTTTCGTAAGTAATTTTAGGGTTGCATCTCTATGACATGCGCCAAAGTGATATGAACCTAACTTCAATCCGGTTATGTTACGTTGATCCAACTGTAAAAGGTTATTAGTAGGTATATTACAAATCACCCTGTATACATACACCGTGAAAATTATGAGAGCTCAGTATACCGCCATTTTCGTGACCCTATTTTTGTAACCATGACAGCACCCCTGCTGCTACCCCCACGGTCGAACACGATCATGTATCAATTAGCCCTAATTTACCCACTTTGTCTTTTATTAAACAAATTGATCGTTTGTCGCCCGCCTACTGACCAGATGTCTGTCCGTTTGCCATTGTATAAAAAAATATTGGTAGGTTAAGTCTTGCAGAATTTAATATAGGTCGGTATTATAGAATTCTATTATTATTATTACTTTTTTTTAATTTGACATACCTACTCAGAATTTTAATTTTTAATCATATCGAAAACTAATTTTATGTTTGACTTTTTTGTTTTTTTTTTACTATGATAGTTTTGTTATTATTATTTTAACATTCAGACACAATTGTATAATTGTTTATTGAATAAATGAATTGATTATAGTTCTATGTTGATGTTGACTGCCTCTGTGGCGCGGTGGAAGTGTTTCCGACTGCTACGCAAGAGGTCGTGGGTTCGATCCCCACTCAGGATAAAACTTTGTGTGATGAGCACGATGGTTTATTCTGTGTCTGGGTGTTATTTATCTATAATATGTATGTATTTAGAAATATATAAGTATGTTTATCAGTTGTCTGGTTTCCATAGTACAAGCTCTGCTTAGTTTGGGATCAGATAGCATTGTGTGAGTTGTCCCAAGATATTATTATATAAAAAAAAAAAAACAAAATGATGTAGAGACTCCGCCATAAACTCACAAAATTGATCACTCCCTAGAAAGAGACGACGGTATTTTGTGCACAATTTCTGTCAAAGGCCGCACTAGTTTCTCTCTCTTTCGAGCTTTATAATTGGGCAGTTGATTACAATTTATGTAAATTATTTTATACTAGTCAGTTAATTGTGATCTTAAATACTCTGAAAATAAGTATTATTTTACTATTTATCATGCTTTTGAATTTGAAAGCATAAAAACCTCGCTACTGATTCTACTGAATCATATCATCTCACCCGACAGGACGGTTTCACATATATTTACACAGAAGTTGAATCGTAACCTACCGTGATTTAATCCGACTTTTACACGAACGAAGTCGGGGGCACAGTTAGTCTATACTTACTTAATATTATAAAGCTGAAAATACTTGTCCGAATTGAAATATTACTTTACTGTTTGATAGCCTATTTATCGAGGAAGGCTATAGGCTATATAACATCACGCTACGACCAATAGGAGCGGAGCAGCAATGAAAAATGTTGCAAAAACGGGGAAAATTTACACAGACGAAGTTGAGCGGGACAGCTAGTATTGAAATATTAGTATAGATATAGCTCAATTGGTCCAAATAAGCACTTCAAAGATCAGGTTTTCAGACTACCTAACTTTGACTGACTAGATAAATCGATCGATTGAAAGTCTAACTTACCTACTGCGGTTTCACTGCACAATGTTCCTAATTTTAAGCGCCATTTAAATATCATCCGTCCACGTGCTAATAAATGTTGAATCGTTCCCTCAACCATTACATGTGTATACCTAATATTGAAATAATGACGGATACATATGTCTTAAAACATTTGTTGCATCCATTTGTGATCGGTGTTTAGTGATTTATTTTCCAACTAGCTTTCACTTGAGACTCCGCCCGCGTGGATGTCGTTTATTCCGAAAAAACTATCTTGGGTATTATGCAATAATTGCATTTTTTTTACATACCTACTATACTCTCGGGTTCGATTCCTGGGTCTGGACTTCACTCTATCCCTCAAAAATGCTATTATTGCTAATAAAGTAATTGGCAAGAAATGCCTATAAAAGTTACTATAATATTATTAAAATGCTGTCTGTAACGAAGCAATAACAAAAGCCGTGATAGTTCTATAACTACCGGCTAGATGGCGCTTGCGAGGGCCCAACTCGCGAGCATGAAAGGATAGAAAAAAATGAGGTCTAGGAACATAGCCCAGAAAGATGGTTCAATTCCGGCCCCGGTTTAGCATACGGAGTCTCGGGTTCGATTCCTGGGTCTGGACTTCAACTTTTCTATCTTTTAAAAATGCAATTATTGTATTAATAAAGTAATTGGCAAGAAATGCCTCTAAATCTGATTTTGGCAATTACATATTTAACGAAACATTTTCTTTGCTTCAGGTCACTTCCTATACTTGCCAGTGGATCCTACAATGGAAAACATGGTGATCAAGTCACCACCCTTTGGAGGACTCTGGGATTTTTGTAAGGTATGTATGGACAAAGACATCCAGCTTTTGTTAGTCCACTGCTGGACATAGGACTCTCGTATTTTTTTACGCTACAACACCAGGCCTACTTATTACTTTCCTTCGGCCACATTCGAAACCAAGTTTCGAAACCGGTTTCTTCTTTCGAAATTGTGAACTATTGATTGATTGAACTATGAACTATTAAGTCACTTTCGTTTATTGGCTTTTATTTTAAAAATTGTTACATGATTGAAAAACCTACATAAGCCTACAATACTTTTGTTTTATAATTAGTTCCATGATGTGTTAGTGGACATTACATTACTTTTTATACATGTATTGAATTTCTTTATTTATTTGAGAGTTTCGAATGAGGAAATATTATTCTTTTATCGAAACCAGTTTCGGAAGAAGAAGTATTATTCTTTTATCGAAACCAATTTCGAAAGAAGAAAAAATATTCTGTTTTCGAAACCGGTTTCGAAACTTAGTTTCGAATGTGGCCGAAGTGTATTAATTTTAGGTTATCTACTTATTTTTTATTTAATTAACTAATTTCTGAAGAAAATATATAATTCAATCAATTACGTACACTATGGGACCGTCTCCACGAACGAGTTGAGGGCGACAATATTATCGTCGTGCCGCCTATTTCTATACACTCTCTTAGAACGTGTTTTTGCACCTTCGCACGGCGATGTTATCGTGGCGTTGCGATGAGTGACTGAGTGCGAGAGAAACGAATGCGGACACGCGGCGATTCCCTGTTACGAGTCGCGATGATACGCTTTTACGCATGAGATTATCCGACGACAGAAGAGCGGAATCGTTGCGATTCTCTCGCCCGTGGAGACGGTCCCTTATTCTAGGGGGTTCAAATAATAAGAAGGGAAATGCTAATATGGGTATTCGGTTTAAACTAAGCATCTACCCCAAAATGTCGCCGTATTTTTAATGACCAGTCTATTTTTCATAAGCAGGGTGCTGATTTAGTTAGTCGAAATCTTGCAGGAGGTGATCAGACCTGATATTGAAGACCAAATTTTCGAAAAAAAAAATAGCCCTGGTACCTATTTTTTTTTTTTTTATAAATGTTGACTGCCTCGGTAACGCGCTACCGATGCAGATTAATCGCGCCACGATAGTTTATAATATACTTATAATTAATATCATTAATTCAATATAATATCAATATCATTCATTCTCAATATTTTTTTTCGCTCCTGCTAAATTCATCTTTTAAAGATTTTTTTTTCAAAAATTTTTCTTTAGTGTTATGGTCCGAAACTCTGCAAAGTTTCGACTGACTAAATCAGCAACCTGTTTATGAATGGATTATGTAACTGAAAAATTGGACAAGGTGTTACAAAATTAATTGCAAGAGTTGATGTATGCGTGTGCTTGATACTTATCAAGCATAAGAAACTATTATTATTTTTTGACGTAACAAAAACCATATTGCAAAATATTGTTATGTACTTGCCAGCCCTTTTGCAGGGAGCAAGCCATCTGTAGCTATCTTAATTGTGACGAAAGCCACGGTGAGGTGTAGATCGGGGCGTCAGCGAAGCTCCATATACAGTGTACATTACAATAATATGCAAATTAGATACATTCCGGGACTTAAACGACCCGACGTTTCGATCGAATTGCTCCGACCGACCACGATCGCTGCAATTCGATCGAAACGTCGGGAAAATAAAGGTTTCGTACCTTTAAATAACTCACGCGATTAAGTCCCGAAATATATCTAATATGTATAAAAATCGCGAAAGTTTAAAAACAATAATAATATGCAATATTATATTAATATATAAGTACATACATTATCCGTAAGTAAAATTTGATTTCACCTTACTGATATATATGTTAATAAATAAAAATAAATTGTCAATTTTCTCTCTCCCTCTACAGTTCGAAGCTATGTTCTACCAGAGCAAGATGCAGAACGCCAGCATCCGCTTAGTCTCCCAGTATACCAAACCAGAAATGTTGCTATTGATGCATGAAGTCACTGGCAACAATAATGAACAGTGAGTATTGATCTCCTACTTTATTTACGGTCCTAGCGGCTAGTCTTAAGAGTGGAGATGCAGAGGATATCATGAACGTACTTAGGGGGTGAAATCTTCGGCGGAAATCTAAAAATGTGGACTAACAAAGTACTTTTTTTGACTGCCTCTGTGGCGCGGTGGGAGTGTATCCGACTGCTACGCAAGAGGTCGTGGGTTCGATCCCCACCCAGGATTAAACTTTGTGTGATGAGCACGATGGTTTATTCTGTGTCTGGGTGTTATTTATCTATAATATGTATGTATTTAGAAATATATAAGTATGTTTATCAGTTGTCTGGTTTCCATAGTACAAGCTCTGCTTAGTTTGGGATCAGATAACGTTGTGTGAGTTGTCCCAAGATATTATATTAAGAAGTTCTTATATTATACTTACATATTACGTTTGGCCGGTGCTGATTCATTAGCATCGTGTGCAACTCTCACTTTGCTGGTATTTTTCATAGACAGAACCCCCCCCCCCTCTCCCGATATTGCTTGATTGAGTGGCACTTGCGCCTGTTGAGTGTTCCAGTAAGAAAAGTAGTTGGTTACAAAAACTAATGGGGAATTTTAAAAAATGCGAATTATAACCAATAATGCAATTATTGCATTTTTCAACTTCAGATTTTTCTAATTATAGTTATTTTTATAGGCATTTCTTGCATATAACTTTATAAATACATGCATGCGAGTGCCCAACTCGCGAGCATGAAAGAATATAAAAATTTGAGGTCTAGTAACATAGTCCAGATAGGTGGAATTGAATTCCGGCCCCGGTTTGGCATACGGTAGTCTCAGGTTCGATTCCTGGGTCTGGACTTCAGATTTTTCTGTCTTTCAAAAATGCAACTATTGTATTTTAAGGAAATTGGCATAAAAAAAATACTATAATAACAATTAATGACTCAAATAAAATTTGTTCCGTAAAATACGGTCTAACATAATAGAATATTATTTGTTTGCAATTATGTCAGCAAATAAGGTTCTGGAACTGAAGTCATGCTGCACCTCTCCGTACAGAAACCTTTAAAACTCATTGTTTTTTTCCAGATGGTATCCCCTACACTTCGTGATAGGTAAAGTCCAGCAAGAAGTCCGCATCTACATAGAGATCACTCGTCCTTCATACGTCAGTCTCTCTCAACCTCTCCCTCACATCGCCGTAGACAATATCAGGATGCTAGAGTGTGTCCCGAATCCTCCTATCAGCAATGGAGAGTGTGTACCAGGGCAGCTAAAGTGCAAGATAATGGATGTAAGTATTTTGGTGACAGACTTTCAAAATTGTGTTTTTGGGCTATTAGGTATTCTTTGAAGAGTTGGTTTTGGGCCGTTAAATGATCAGACGGTTTTTGGGTCTTTATAGTTCCAAAAATGTGTTTTAGGCACCTGTCCGACCAACGGCGAGAACAAGAATAGCGAGTAGCGATTTTATCGCTTAAGACACGTACATACAAAGTACTCCCAAATTAATAATGCACATGCAGATCTTCGCTAATTGTCGTATTCCCGGAAACACTCGAATCATGGAATCGTAAGAGCCCTAAACAAGGCATTTGCATTTTGCACCTTGTTTAAAAGAGATAGGAGTCAATATCATGTGTGCACAATCGAAAACAAATCGGGCGTTCGGCAGCTGTCGCCGGTCAGCGAAATGTCTGTCAGTCGTCTTTATATATTGGTAGTGACTGCACGTGTTCTCTATTTGTGGAAATATATAGAGCTGCTATTACACACCCTTCTTGGTAAATATAATTTCAACATTAATTAGCTTATTCAGATTTAAATAGTATATTTTGAAAAAAGGAAAATAAATAACATATTTCACGTTTTTTTAATATTAAAAAAATAAAATACCTACATTAAATACATATTAAGTACTAGAAAAACATTTAAAAAATGAGATTTATTTAAATTAAATAAATAGATAAACATGCATAAAAAATATATACCTAACTCTGCCCATGCCATTTTCTTTCAGACGAATTCTTCCAAAATGGATAAATTTAAACGTGGAAAACCGCTTAATTCACAAGCACGGCAAATGGTATTTAATGTGTACCTTTATTTCTTAAATGAAGCCAATGTTTTCAACAGAGACCATGATGGTTATTTAAAAAAAATTCAAGACCGTGTTACAAAAGCTACAGGAATTTCGCGACGAACTTTGAGTAATATCTTAAACGAAAAAAAACATAATCAATCAAAGAAATTTTCTACACCGAAAAAAGGAAGACCTAAAAGTAGATTTCGGCTGGTACTTGATGATTTCGACTACTGTGTTATTCGTAATATGATATACAATTTTCAATTGACGCTGAAAGAACTCCCAACTGTAAATAATTTAAGAATAAAGTTGATCGAAGCTATTAATTTCAAAGGCTGTGCCGAGACTTTAAGGTTGATCTTGAAAGACATGGGGTTTAGGTTTCTGAAAACTGATAATAACAGACAATTACTTATGGAAAAACATGATATACGCCTAAAAAGGATCAAATATCTCAGAGAAATACAACAGCTGAGGAGTTCTGGTAGAAACATAGTATTTATGGACGAGTCGTATGTGCACACATCACATACTAAGGGTAAAACTTGGCAAGATAGCAACAAAAAAGGTATCAAACAACCCATTTCCAAAGGAGAGCGAATAATTATTGTACACGCAGGCAATGAAAAAGGCTTCGTCCCAGGGGCTCTAATGTTACATAAATGTGTCGACTCAGAAGGTGACTATCATAAAGAAATAAACGCGGAACGTTATCAAACTTGGCTACGCAATCAATTGATTCCCAACTTGCCTCCTAATAGTGTGTTGGTAATAGACAACGCCCCATATCATAATAAGCTGTCTGTGAAACCACCAAACTCAAACACATCTAAACCACAAATGACAGCTTGGTTACAACAACACAACATTCCGCATGACCCAAAGAAACTGAAACCCGATTTGTATAAAATTATACAAAGATACAAAGAAAATTACACAGAATTTGCCATTGACCGTATAATGGAGGAACATGGGCATAAAATTATACGATTGCCACCATATCATCCCGATTTTAACCCTATTGAAAATATTTGGTCCCAAATAAAGCAACACGTGGCCAAGAGAAATATTGCAATGACTGTGACGTCAGTTAAAGATGCTATATTAGAAAAAATCAATAAAATAGGACCAGAAGAATGGAAAAAAGTTTCTGATCATGCGGTTCAATGCGAAGATGAATATAGAAAATTTGAGCCAAGAATCGATAGTTATTCCGATAAACTGATTATTTACACAGGTGATAGCAGTGAGGAAAGTGTAAATGAACAAGAGCATAATGAAACTTCTGATGAATCTGCGATGTCGGGAATAGAGGTCTTCCTCGATTCTGATTAATTTTTTTATAATTGTATTATTTTTCTGGAATGATTAGTGCTGTAAACAAATTTGAACTGAGATTTTGATTATATTTTATGTAAACCTCTATTTGAAAACGTTTTTTTCTCCTTCTAATAAAACCTTATGTTATTTAAACCTTTTCCTCCATAATTACACCAACTTCGGTAAGACACTTGAAAACTAATCACTCCAACAATGATTGTAGCGTTTTCGCTATTTACTTACATGGAATTATCGAATCAAATTTCGTTACAGGTAAATCAAATCTGTTTTAGCACAAAACACATAATATATAAAATTAGGCATAGAGAAATTGCTCTTAACCACTCTATATAAATATCGTCTTTCGACGCTCGGGTAATACGACCGTTGCCGAACAATGACGAAGATTTCCGAAGATTTCTATGCGCATTATTACTTTTGGAGTACTGTACTTATGTAGAACCCGTGTAAACAAAAGAGATACAGATATTAATAGTTGATTGCTGAGTGTTCACACTGCATCTCTTTTGTCTACACGGACGGGATCTACAAAATACATCTGTTGTACGTTTCTTGAGCGATAAATCGCTAGTCGCTTCTCGCTCTCGTCGTTGGTCGGACAGGTGCCTTAGGGGCATAAACGTTCCATAAATGTGGTTTTCGGGCCATAAGTATTCTAAAATATGGTTTTCGAGCCATAAGAGCTTTTGTTTTATTTATGTCGCAAATAAAATTTTCTCAGTGTGTTCAAAATGTAATTTGTTTTGCAGAGGGACTCGTGTATAAAGTTGCAACAAGTTTGTGACCTCGTCAGGGATTGTGATGACGGAAGTGATGAAAATCAGAATTGTGGTAAGTTATATAACTGAAAATTTAATTAAAAAATCGGTTGTCTGTAAAGTCGGTTTACTGACGATAGTTGAACGTGACAACGTCATAAGAAAATACTGATGGAATGCGGACGCATCGCTCACTCAAGTAGGAGAGAGACGGATGTCGAACGCTGCCGAACGCGGAGGCCGATTGTGCCTCTTTGTCGCTCGTTCCGCGCTCTCGCTTGCACTTAAATGGAACGCCTCAGAGCGAGGTAACTCCTCATGAGTCATGTTTTTTCGTGTGTTCAGCCGGCTCCAACAAATTATAAGACGTTGTCACGTCAAAAATTCATTTTTAAGTAAAGAAAAATAAGTTTGTGAGAAAGTGGGGCATGTAAGCTGCAAAGCCCTATAAAAGCTAAATATATACCACAGAAAAGTTGATCAAGTAGGTACAGTAGACTACGTTAATCAGTTATCATTTGCAAATATTCAAATCAAGTCAGCATGCATGAATATCTGCGTGAGTTTCATGGTGTAATGATTGCAGCACCTTACTGGCTTTACTGATATGTACAAATATATTGTAAAAAATGGCATTTAAAAAAAGTGGCCATGAGTTTTTATTGTCAAGTTCTTTTCTCACGGTTTTACTCTTGCGAACTTGGCATTAAATTTGTCTGACGTTCATAAGCGTAGCATTTGAAATTATGAATATTTTGACTTTGACTTTGAAGATTAGAACAAGATAGCCACCATAGAATCAAAAAAAGCTTTGAGCGCGAAAATGAAAGGGATAAACCTTTGTGTTGAAAACATTGGTAATTCCTAAAGATATTCTTCAATCTTATTTTTATGCTTCCAGCATTGCCTAACTGTAACCAATGTTATGAGATTTTGGCCTTAAGTTACATGGGGTAAAACCAACTTATTGAGTCACTTTTACCCCACAAGGGCAAAATCTGAGTGAACATATATTTTTGTTCCAGATAAAATGCCGTATGGATCTTATTGTAACTTCGATCAAGACACTTGTGGCTTTGAAAATATAATGGAAGCTCAGTGAGTACATTTGTTTATAAACTAGTTTGTGAGTTTGTGTCCCTGAATGTGCGTAGCCTTCAACAAAACGTGTAAAAGAGAAAGCATTTTTTTTGTATACACCAGATCAGTTTAGTATGTACTATTTATTAAGGCGAAAATTTAAATTCAGCGATCCAGGATTTTGTTTGGTTTTTAATTAGGTTTAATGAAGGAAACGCACGTAGACACCAGACGACTCTATACTTTGGGGATCTTGCCGCCTTGTGTCCGTGAACATTTAATAAAAAATATCTAAAAAGAACTGCTTGATTTAGGCGTCACATGGCCCAAACCAACGATTTGAAAAATCTTATATCACAATAATAGCTCTCGATCTAATTAAACACCATCTTTTTCCACAGATCAATCCTAAAATGGTCACGCCACCACGGCCCAACGCCTACAGACAAAACTGGTCCCAATTCAGACCACACTTGTGGTCCAGTCGACCCTGACCCTACCGTGGTGGTCCCTCCATTATTCCCGGCCCATTTTAACTACTCCATTACTCAATGCATTGGCTACTACTTCTTCGTGAACATGAACGTAACTGGACCTAATCATGAGAAGCCGGACTTCGCGTCGACGGCTGTCATGAGAACTGTTGTCTTCAATCCACCTCCTAAAGTTCACGGGAATATTACTTCGATTTACTACAACTGTTGCATAGTAAGTTTTTCTTTTCTTGATTTTTTGAGTTGATTGTAACTAACCTTATTTTTCAGATTAAGTTAAGTATTGTGTATTTATTACACTATAACTCTTTTTTTTAGTTTTACTCGTTCATTTCAATGCTGTATTTAAAAAAAAAATGTGTGACACTCGGAGACTGCGGCGGTAAAGCTATTGCTTAGCATTTTTTATCAACTTATGCAATTATAACTTTTTTTTTATTTGTGCAGTTTTTTTCTTTTCATTACATTTCGGAGCAGCTTGTCTCGATCCGTGCGAGCTTCATACAATCGTACCATATACATATACGTTAAGCGAACGCTCGGCCGAGCTACATGGTAGGCGGAGTGGGGGGTGTTAGGTTTTATTTTCGTTACGGAATTTCTTGATTCGGTCGCCGCGCTCAAAGCCTGCAATAAAAGCTTTGCAATAGCTTAAAACAGTGGGGATTATGACAACTGTCATTTTCTCTCGATTTGTTATTATGTACGATTGTAATTTCCCCCCAAGTGGGTCCAATATTGAATTAATAAGATATACAATATGACCGATATTCGAAGTTGTACGATCCAGCCGTACATTTTGGTCAATGATATTTTTTTAGTAGGTCATCCCTGGATATCTCTCATATCAGCTGAAACACATAAATAATAAGCTCTTTGTTTGTGCCTCTATTTTGCTGTAGCCTATATTCAGCAATATACATCACTTGGTCCTTCGAGCCGGACCAAGATGGAACTTCTATTAGTACCAGGTTGACTATACTAAATGTACAAATATCTTTCTTCACAGATAAGGTTCTACTACCAACAAAACGGACGGAACTTCGGTTCACTCAGTCTCAACGTGGTCGAGATGACCAACCGGGGAAATATCACAACTCCCATATTATTCTCCACTAAAAACAAGGGAGAAACCTGGTGGCGAGCTTCTATTATCCTACCTAATATTACTAGAAGGTAAGTCATAATTATAACCGGCTTAAAATTGTGGATTAACAGTGGAGGTATGGATGTATGTCCATGACTTTCTCTAAAACTATTTACCCGATTTGGATAAGGTTTTCCTTATTTGACTGTATATTTTTCTGAGAAGCTTTTAATGTATGAAACGTTATCCTAGATTATAAGAGACCAGAGCTGTAGAAGTAGAAGTCAGACAGCGAAATCTCGGCCAAAATTTTTGATTTTACATCAAATGAAGTTGCTTTACTTTTCTTAGAAAAAATATGTTATTCTTATATCTATAGGTATGTTTTAAAAGTGGGTATCGATGTGGCCTGAAAAACAGTGATGACTGGTGACTGCGGTTCTCTATCAACATAAAAGTTAAACTTAAATTTAATTCCTTTTGATATTGTATTTTTTACTGCAAACCAGCTGAACAAAGCCACGCTTTGATGTGGCTTTGTTGGCCAGGATCCCTCGCTGACGTCGTCTGAACAACAACAATTCCTAGCACAGTTTCATCACAATCTGATCAATGATTTCGAAACGCATAGAGGACAAATACAAACACTGATTTTTACATAAATAGATTGGTTTAGCAGTTTTAAAGACAATCGACTTTTGCCCCAAATTCACATAATATTCATCATCATCATCATCAGCCTCTCGTAGTCCACTGCTGGACATAGGCCTTAACAATTGCAGGCCACTTTGTTCTATCTTCGGCTTCTGGCATCCAGCTCCTGCCAGCCGTTTTGCGTAAATCATCACTCCACCTGGCCTGAGGGCGTCTTACACTACGTTTGACGAGACCCAAATTCACATAATATTATCTACTAAATACAGGTACTTAAATTTTCGTTCATCTATTACAGATATTATCTAGAATTCAAAGCGCGCCGCGGTATGCGTATATACTCAGATGTGGCTATAGATGACTTTTCTATGGCTCCTGAGTGTTTCGGCCTGAACATAGACCCTAAGGAACTAGGAGACTACAGCTATTATGATCCGGTGTTTGAAGAGAAAACTACCCCACACGCTGACTTTGCTGAGAGAACGTGTAAGTTGATTTTGCCCCTTTTGTGAGTGTAATTTACCCATGCTTTTTGTGAATTATCCCTTGATTGAGCGTTACTTACCCCTGTTTTGTTAATAGTGCCTTGGTTGATGAGTGTTATTTATCCCTTTTTTATACATACACGTAGTATTAATCTCGGATCCTATCTAAGCAAGGGTACGACAAAGATGGGTATGACAGATTCCAATCGATTAAAAAAATCACACGATATGCAGTCATATAGGTAGGTCCATCATAGCCAGAGGCGTACCCCTGCGTTGAGCTAATTGCCCCTTGATTAATTATTCTACTCACAGAGATTGAGTGCCAAATTCAAACAGGTAGTTGATTTGACAGCCCGCAGGTTTGCACACTGCTTCAAGGAAGTAAAACCTATGCTTTTTAAAGCATTTTGCCACCTCCCTCTACACGTGCAGACTATTTACGTTAAACTCGTCCAACGCCCTCCGTGTCTAGTTCAATACCGCGTCTTGATGGGGTTACCCCGCTACTGCGGTGCTGAGGCACTTCAGTAGCGGGGTAACCACATCAGCGTCCTGTTCGCGGACCAGAGAGGATTGCGGTCAAGCTTGACTGTACGTATATACATAGATGTTGTGACATAGACATCACAGCATCTAGAACTAGGTAGCAGAATGTATAACTAACATTTAGAATAAGTTTTCACTAATAATTACTAACAGTAGTATAAATCTTACTAACATCTACGGATTTTTCAAATCTGAAATAAACATTTATTATTAATATTATATTGATTAATTTAAAAAAGAATCCTTGGTTGGCGAATCCGACTCGCACTTTCATACCACCACGTACTTTTTTTGCATTTTTTTTCTATTCGGGTCGGAAACAAATCCAACTAACCAAAGATCATGAAAATCGGGATTTCAAAGGCGGGGTTACCCCTTCTTTGAAATCTCGATTTCGAATAAAGTATTAAATAAAAACATAAGAAGAGTTGTAACACTACAACTCTCCTTATTTTTTAATTTAAAACTATATGCACGAAGTTGTACAGAGGCGGACTTAATGCTAAAAGCATTCTCTGCCAGTCTACCTTAGGGTGATGTAGAAATAGAATGTGTAGGTGCAATAAGCTAATTGGAACTCTTACATAACACACAAATTAAAATAGCTAGATAGAGAATATAAAATAAATACTGAAAAACTATACGATAATATACTTACAAACTTACAATATAAATACGTATATAAACAAATACTCAGATACAGACATATATTTAAGTTACTAATGTTGTGATGATTCAGATGATCCATATAGGAACAAAGTGCGTACCTTCCATTTAAAATAAGGCTCTTAATTTTTTTTTTCTTAATATAACTAGCAATATGGTATTTTGATCATACATTACTAGCAATTCAGTTAACCCCTCCAGCTAAGCTCTGCAATGGCTTGTAATAGGAATGGGTTCACGTCGGTAGTATAATGGGTAGGATTCGAACCCGCGAACCTCACGATTGCGAGACCGATGCCTTAGCCATTAGGCTACCACCGCTTTCATTTGATTGGGTGCCATCCTAATTTTGGGAAGCAGGGCATTCCAGAGAGAAACAGATTGAATTCAAAAGAGCATCAGTAGCCCTACTCCCTTTCTTTATAACGAAATTCATGAATTTTCGATTGCTTACATTTCTTAAGTTTACGGGGACTATTCTTATTAATTTTTGGATAAGCACAACAAGTTCGAACCCATGTACGATTTTCTGGAACGAGTGGATTGAATTGATATTACTGTCTCTGTATATCACCACCTTATTTTTGATCGAAACTTCGTTTTCATTAAAATAGAGTAGGCCTCCAGAACAGCACGAATTCAGAAGAATGAGTAGAACTACGTTTTACGTCTTCCGAATTTTTCGACCCCAAAATTCTGCTAAACTTTCCTACTTACTTAAAAATCATCTTCTCCAGTCTACCGTTTCACAACGTGCGGTGCGACGGGCAGATTTGGTCCGAATCAGACCATGTGCGACGCGGCGTACAACAAGACGTCAGTATCCGTCGCCGTGATACAGAACCCGCATCACCAGGGGATCCAGGTCTGGGAGGTGCCTGCAGAGGGACTGTATACGTAAGTATTTGTTAAACGTTATATTTTTTATAGACGGCGCCTTTGTTTGGAGATGCTGAAAAGCAAATATATCTATTTGATTTATTTCTTCTATTCCAACTTTAATTTAAATTTAAGTGATGATTTACATTTCTCATCAGACTGTGAACAGGCTTTATACTGTTATAATGTTTAATTAATTAATTGTAAAATATAACACGGCCAAAATCTCATGTTACTGATTCTGAGTAAAGTACTTTACGAAGAATAATCTATACTAATATTATAAAGCTGAAGAGTTTGTTTGTTTGTTTAAACGCGATTATTACAGGGACTACAGGACCCCTAGACAAATGGCATTCTATTCGATTGGACTTTACGCTTATCGAATAGAATGACGTCATTGCGCGCTCAACTCAACGAAATTGGCAGTTGTGCGCGCGCAACGACGTCATTCTATTCGATTAGCGTAAACTCTAGTCGAATAGAGTGACATTTGTCTAGAGGTCCAGCTCCGAATTGAAAATTTGTTTTACTGTTGGATAGCCCATTTATGAAGGAAGGCTATATAACATCACGCTATGATCAATAGGAGCGGAGCAACAATGACAAATGTTGCAAAACCGGGGAAAATTTACACAGACGAAGCTAGTGTTTTATATTAGCCAAAAACTTCAAATATCTGGTCTCTGTAAGTATTTGAATCAAATGTAAGTAATTTGTCCCCCAGGATAATAGCCATAGGAGCGAGTGGGGGTCTGGGGTCAGCATGGGCGGGGGTCTCCCATGCTGCGAGTGTGCGAGCACTTGTAGAGTTGCGCAAGGGAGAGAAGCTCTATATTCTAGTGGGACAACAAGGACTTAACGCTTGTAAGAAGGTAAGATGTCCGTTTTTTATCTCATAGTGTTCATTATCCGTCTGTCTTCCTGTTGCGACCATTTTTTTTTAAACTATTGGTGGCATTTATTTGTCCTCTGTGGCGCGGTGGGAGTGTATCCGACTGCTACACAAGAGGTCGTGGGTTCGATCCCCACCCAGGATAAAACTTTGTGTGATGAGCACGATGGTTTATTTTGTGTCTGGGTGTTATTTATCTATAATATGTATGTATTTAGAAATATATAAGTATGTTTATCAGTTGTCTGGTTGCCATAGTACAAGCTCTGCTTAGCTTGGGATCAGATAGCGTTGTGTGAATTGTCCCAAGATATTATTATTATTTATCCATGTGACTGCCGCTTGTCTTTACCAGTCGAGCTATGGTTATGAATAGATTTAGAATCGCAGAAGCATTTTTCTGATGATAATAACCTGATAATAAAAACCTGATGCTGACCTTGATGAAGGTAACGGGAAATAACTGTATGCAGATAGTTCAGGACATTAATAGCGTCTTTGGAGAAGACCTAGATATTCAGCATTGACCCAAAATCAAATATATATATAAACGAGTAGGAGACATATTCTCCTACTCGTTTATGTATCGTGTCTTCTTTATGTATCGTGCAATAACATTCAACTACATTTTAATATTTTTATTTTTTTTATGTTTATAGTAGGATTTTTAAAACTTTGACATGCGGCAGCGTCTCCTAAAACCTAACGACAAAAATCACAGGCTCGTTTTTAGGGTTCCGTAGCCAAAATGCTCAAAACGGAACCCTTATAGTTTCGTCATGTCCGTCTGTGTCTGTCTGTCTGTCCGTCCGTATGTCACAGGCATTTTACTCAAAGACTACTTCATGAATTGTCTTGTAGTAGCCGCTACTTAGTTTGATAGCTAAATAATAAAAAGAAATATTTTTAGGGGGCACTCCATACATGTAACAGAAGCTGAATTTTTTTTTTTTCAGCAAACATTAACGTGTACCACATCATTCCACAGGTCTTTTAAAAATAATTTTATCAGGTTTCAAAGAAACTTTTTTGATTGAGAGTACATTTTTGGAAATAATCGCTCCGAAAGTTGCATAAATCGTGTCCCCCTTAACTTTTGAACCGTGTGACCAAAAAATATAGAAAAAAACAATAAGATAGCGCATAATAAATACCTTAAACTAAAATTATTTCGGATAGGATCGGATAAACCGTCATTGAGTTACTGCTGAAAAACTGCGTTTCTCAACAAAAGGGCGTAAGTGCCATGAACATACGCTTTTCTCCTGATGAAATTGTTCAAGGCTGCGGAACCCTAGGCTGAGCATGATCAGACATGCTCTTGCCCGGTTTTTTATAGTAGGCAGTTGATTTTCCAAAAAGTTAAGGATCACCTTAGTGTAGGTACATTTATATAATGTAACTTAATATAATGAAGCATTTTTCCCATAGACCCTGTCAGCCCAAGAAAGCCAGGAGTGTTCCCGTCGTCAGCTGAACTCGACGGTGGTGTTCACGAGCAAGGCGCAGGAGGTGCGCAACACCACCGTGTCTGATGGGGGCGGGGGTGGGGGTGGGGCTACCTATGTATTTTTGGTAAGTTTGGGTTTATAGCTCTATGAGTTTTTAAACTTCGGGAACTGCGTCCTAGGGAAAGCCTTCTCTAACAGACATTATCCGCAAAAGTATGTTAATTTTGTTAAATGGGAGGGTAGCTCATGAGTTTTTAAACTTGGGGAAAAGCCTTCGAGGGAAACCTTAACCCCAGACACTATCAGCTCAAGAAAGTTTGTGTTTTTGGTAAGCGGGGATAAACCTAATGGGGTTTTTGATTTAAACTTTGGGCTTTGTTCCCGGAGAAACCATTCATTCCAGACATCAATTTATTACCTCAAGAATAGGTATGTGTTTTAGTAGATAAGTGGGGGACATCTAACACATGAATTTTTGAACCACGACGCAAAATGCCCTTTCCAGTCTAATTGATTTTAAATTTAATAGGGCTCCCTGACTCAGTGGCAATCGAAGAGACATATATATCTGCGAGGTTAAGCAACGTTACCACTGTCGGTCGTTAGACAGTTTTCGAAAAATGTCACTTCCCTCCATGCCTCGGGAATACGGAAAGCCGTCGGTTCTGTACTCAATCTCTCTCCGGTCGTGTCAGATTTCGAGAGAGAGTGCACTTGTGACTGCGCTCACACTTATGCACTATAATATCTTCTGCACAGTTAGCTAGTCTGTGATAAGATTGGCCGCCAACCAATATCAGTTAGGAGACCATTAATATTTCCAGTTTTGGTTCCAATCTAATCAATTGATGGATCTGTAGGTGTTATAGTTTGAAGCTTCTGTGTGTCTGAGGCTCTTTAATGGGTGAACCGATTTGAATGTTTTTTAAATAATATATACATATATGTCGAAGCGTCAGGGTGGCCGTTTGAGTTATTAGCGGCTCAATATTTAAATTAACATAATGGTGATCGATCATACAAACACGGATCGAAGGCAAAGTCCGAAAACAGTTCTAATCATTTCGATTACACAAATGCCACTCCATAAAAACGACTATAAAAATAGCCACGTCTATCCGAAAACGTGTTGTCCCTACGACCGCTCCATTAAGACTGCCGAAGTAGACTAACTGCCTCACTACTGGCACTAAACGTCAAACTAAAGTTACGCCATCTTGCGGCGGCCATGTTTGAATGAGTCAATAGACTTGCTATTTAATCAAAACAGATGTTAGGTCAAATAATTCTCCAACATATATCAATATTTTATTTTTGCAAAATACTACACGATCGCATCTCGAGAGACGTTAGGCACTTGACCCATCAACAGCGAGAAAGCGATCAGCTATCAACTATTTTGTCGCTCAAGAAACGAACATACTTATGTAGATCCCGTGGAAACAAAAGAGATGCAGTTATATTGAGTTGATCTTAGACCGTTCTCTGCTGACGAGTACTCGCTCTATACTGCATATATTTTGTTTACACGGATGGTATCTACAACATACATCTATTGTACGTTTCTTGAACGATAAAATAGTTGAAAGTTGTTCGCTACACGCTGGCGCTGGGACAAATGCCTTAGACGTTTATGTCTTGTGTCTGATCTTTCTCAGAGGATGACGGGGCACTGTATAAGGTTTTATTTTGAGTTTCAGATGTATAACTAAAATTTTATATCTTCTAGAGTGAGAAAGATGATGAAGCAATTGCTCTGCTGGTAGCTGGAGGGGGCGGAGGTATCTCTGTGGGTAGTTTCCGTGACGACGGGTCGCAGTACGCGAGAGCTATGACGAATGCCACCCCGGAGTCAGGGTACATGTACGGGCAGCCAGGGAAGACTTCTGGTGAGTTTTGGGTGTTTTTTTGTAAGGGAAAAGCATTTAAGGAATATTTTTGGGTGATTTTATTACCGTCATTACAACAACATTATAATACAACTGCTAAACATTTGTTTTGTCTTATCTAAATTATATCTTATTATAAAGCTTAAGAGTTTGTTTGAACGCGGTAATCTCAGGAACTACTGGTCCGAAAAAAAAAATCTTTTTCTGTCGGGTAGCCCATTTATCGAGGAAGGCTATAGGCTATATAACATCATGCTACGACCAATAGTAACGGAGCAGCAATGAAAAATGTTGCAAAAACGGAATATGGATGCATACGAAGTTGCACGGGACAGCTAGTCATAACATAAACTAGCTCATGAGCCAAACATTAGGGATTGCTAAGTTTTCAGTCTCTTTCGTTTGACTTACCGTTTGATGATGACGGTTTTCCCGATAGGTACCTATCTGAATCAATATCAGAAAGAAATTAATCACGTCGTTTTTTCCTAAAGGCTCATGTGATTTGGATACTAATGGAGATACTGACTCAAGGAGCTTGACGTTGCTAAGGATGGGAACCTTAGCGATGTCAAGCTCCTTGGACTACTTATTTTGGTCAAGGGGGGGGGGGGGGGGGTAACTTGTCGCCATAGTTTGATGGCAAGAAGACTTGACCTTTGCCTTAAAAACCACATTTTATGCTAATAAAGTATTTATGATCATGAAATTCGATACACAAAACGACCGTTTAGGAGGGGGGCATTTGCTCCCCTCCTAGATATGATGATAGGTATCTGCTACTATAGCCAGTAGACTATTGGTACTATCCCGCATCAGATGCACGACTGATGAATGACGAAGTCATCTAGATGGGCATCAGAAAATATTTCCGATGCGCTACAGCGTGCCAGCCCAAATGCCGTTTTTATTTTGGATACTATGTTATATCTCTCCTAATATATATCCTTCTCATGCCAGGTGCGGGTGGAGGCTGGCAAGCTCGATCAGGTCCACAAACCCCAGGGTTCGAGCTGGTCCGTGGTGCCGCCCTACTGGAGGGAGGGGTTGGGGGGGCGGCTTGTGCCGGCGGGGCTCACGGGGGCTTCGGAGGAGGAGGTGGCGGGTGTTTGAGAGGAGGAGGGGGCGGGGGATGGGTTGGTGAGTATTAGTTGGTTAAATGCAGGTTAAATGACACCAGGGTTAGATTGAGGGACGCATGTGCTGACGAGGTGGGGCTGCGGACGTTCGGGGTAATCTGTGCCACTGGGCGGGCCGCCGACGGTACCTATAACAAATTCCGGCGGCCCGTTTGCGAAGGTGGCGAGCGATACACGGCGGGTTTTTTAGTGGGTGCAAACCCCACACTACCTCTATCGTCTTGCCAGGACGGTGGGGGTGTTCGTCAGGTTTTTTTCCCGCCACATCAAAAAAAGGCATGTGCTGATGGGGTACTTGGGGGCTTCGGTATATCAGCGCCAAGTGTGAGTCGCTCATTTTACAAGGATTTTCAGCATACAGTGTAACGTGATGTTCACCCTGAATTTTATATCAGAAAGACCACGTAGCGCTGACCTCTATGTATGCAGGACTGGTTACACTGTACATTGACAACAAGTTCAAATGCCAAATATAAATACCGTCTTGTGAACTTTTTTGACACTTATGACAAATGGCCGTTGTTGTTATCCATTGACGTATAGACCTGGATCGCGCGAATTAATTAAAGAGTTAATATTTACTGCAAATCGTGAAAGAGAGAAAAAACTCGTGCAGCCCTATCTCTTTGACAGGTGTTGTTCACGAAGTAGCGTTATCTCTTTCTAGAGAGTGGTTAATTTTATTGAGGTTATGGCGCAGTCCAGGTCTCTACGTCTATGTTGTTATCCTGGTTACCATTGACGTATAGACCAGGACGGCGCTATTCCTTTCAATTAAAAAGTAAAAATTGACTACAAGCGTGAAAGAGAGAAAAAACTCGTGCGGCCCTGTCTCTTTGACAGGTATTGTCCACAATGTAGCGTTGTCTCTTTCTAGAGAGTGGTCAATTTTGTGAAGTTATGGCGCAGTCCAGGTCTATACGTCTATGTTGTTATCCTTGTTCCACAAGTTTTTTTAGGTGCCTTACAATGTCGGATCGGTTTTCACATTACTAGTAATCTTGTCAACCCCTCCAACTAAGCTGAAAGATTTGTGTTAGGAGTGGGCTCACGTCCAGTTGTTTCATGAGTAGAATCCGAAACCGCGACCTCACTATTGCAAGACCGATGCCTTAGCCATTAGGCTCCCCCTTGTTGTTGTCAACAGTAACCTGTCCAGTGTACCTACTAGTAGTACATAGGGTCAGCACCCACCTTTAGGATCTGAACCATAAGGACCTATACCCCACTCCAATCCTATTCTTCCCCTCCAGGAGGCAACACAGCCGAAGGTAACGGTCTGCACGGAGGGGGAGGCTGGTCGTACGTGTCGGCGTCCAGGGTCATCCGGGACTACAGCCACGCCGCGGTGCTGCCCAAGACCGGCCCGGGGGAGCTGCTCATCATACCTGCTATACCTGTGAGTGCTAGTTCATTGGTTCATTGAGAAGTTCATTCCATTAGCTATCGTTTAGAAGAATTGAAAAAAAAAACATCCCTACTTTACTTAAAGGGAGACAAAAACTGTTTTTTTTCCAAATTTTATTTTTTCACTTTGTCGGCATAAGTAAGTATGTATTATGTGTATCCATGCAAAATTACAGCCTTCTAGCACTAACAGTCTCGGAGCTACGCTGCAGACGGACGGACATGGTGAAACTATAAAGGGTTCTGTTTTGTCATTTTGGCTACAGAACCCTAAAAATGAAGTTGTAACTCAAAGAGAGGAGAGGAATCGAACTTGAGACTCTCCGACCTTCGGTCAACGTAGTATCTGGCCGCGAAGCGTGTCTAACTGTTCTAAAATATGTCCCTTAACTTCAAATTTATCTTTCCTTTGCAGACGGGTTTTTTATTTAAGTATCTAATGCAATGGGGTTAGGCTCATGCAGGCGCGGATCCAGAACTTAGTTCTGGGGGAGGGGTCAAGTGTGAGACACTCGCATGACGGTGGGGGCAAGGGTGCATTTGATTCAACACCGGTACACCATCCAACCATCCACCACCACCGAAGGAAGGGCCTTTGCCTGCCTAAGCACTCCGATCCAGTGTCAAAATTCTTAAAATTCTTAAATTCCCTAAAATAAAACTCATTCAGACGAGTATGGGGGGGGGGGGGATTGCCCCTGTTACCGCGCCTGATTGCTTGCGGCATCAACCGTTGTTCTAAAGGTTTTTTACGGCATTCCAAATGAACGCTTCGTTCGCTCAATATGGTATTATTCTAACAGATAATTTAATAAATCAAACTGTCAAGCAATCATCTTTCTTTTTCTTTTTTTTTATACGACTCCCGCAGTAGGGCACAAGCCCTGGGTCGCGGGGGACTTTACAAACATACAAGTCACGGACACAAATTACACCCAGACTCGGAACAACAATTGTGGTGTCCTGTGTGAGAATCAACCTCTTGCATAGCAGTCGGATACACTCCCACCGCGCCACAGAGGCAGTCAGTCATCAAACCGCAATCATTTATCTTTCAATCAGTGCACCTTAATGTTCCTACTAAAATCTATCATAGCTTCAGCGTAAAGCGGAAAAAAACTTACTCCATTTCATAGCCCCATATCTTGACAAAATTTATCAAATTTTTCAGTAAATGGCTATACATTTTCCCATATAAAGCATGTTCCAGACGGTTGGAAACAAGCGTACAAACCAAGGTGACCTTGGCGGGAGCTTTGTGTGGCCCACCGTTTTTTTTTTTTTTTGGACAACTCACACAACGCAATCTGATCCCAAACTAAGCAGGGCTTGTATTATGGAAACCAGACAACTGATAAACATACTTATATATTTCTAAATACATACATATTATAGATAAATAACACCCAGACACAGAATAAACCATCGTGCTCATCACACAAAGTTTTATCCTGGGTGGGGATCGAACCCACGACCTCTTGCGTAGCAGTCGGATACATTCCCACCGCGCCACAGTGGCAGTCAAAGTTTTTACTTGGTACTTGGTTTACAACAGCCGTCTACACTGTTGGAAACCAGCAATGTCACCTTGGCGGGAAGGCTTGTTTCCAACCGTCTGGAAGACGTTTAAAAGTTTTATTACAACTATGTTACTACTTATATCTATTGTTACATAGGATTGCAACTGTGACTACCGTTGCGTGGCACTGAACGAGTACCGCAGCGAAGTGAAGTGCTACTGTCCTTCCACTTGGACCACTGATGCTCATGATCCTACTAAATGTATACGTAAGTATCTTTTATTATCTTTTTATTCTATTTTCAGTTTATTTTTCTTTCAGTAGGGATGTTGACTGTCAAGTCAAATCAGTCTCTTTTTATAAAATGTCAAAACGACGTGGTCTATAGTGTATGGAATAACAACCTGTGACGTCATAAGTTCCTATCGTCAATTCATTATTTTTAGTATTCGTTTTCATGCTTTTAAATAAATGATAAAATGTAAACGAACGCTTATTTTCGGAGCATTCATTGATAATACTATGTATCTAATCTACCTGATATTTGTCCTCAGTGGAGAGCACCTGGCATCGTCCACAATGGGTGGTGATCATCATTCTGACTGTCCTCGTGATCGTCTTCGCATTGGCTCTGCTTTGTTTCTGCCTGTACCTATGTAAGTACAATACACGTAAATTACTAAACTATAACTAAAAGGTGTGCTCAAATATAACCTCATTTTATCTAAATCTGATATAAATAACGTCTTCTTCACTTTTGGGGCAAACGTGTCTTTGTTAAATTAACATAAAACGGGTTACTTTTCTAAGATGACATTTTTGTGTAAAATACTACAAATGGGACGGGACTGTTTAATGTGAATGTAAGATATGTTTGTAAGCGGTCGTAATTTGTACACAGTTGGTCTTAATCGCGTAAAATATTTTATTTGAACCCAAGATAATTATGGCCCTAGGTATCGGTCGTATTGCAACGGCGGTGGTCACGGGTATAAAAAGACTACTAAAATTGTATAATGTGAATATATTAGCAAAATATTCTAAAAATAACTTGGGGTAAATGCGTATGTTGTACAGACGTATTTACCCCACCGTCTATTGCCCCAAAGCACTAACCTATATAGTACGTCGTACACTAGACTTGCTACCCCGTACAAAGTGACAGCAATTTCAAATGTCGAATCGAATGACCGTCTTGTCAACTTTTTTGACAGTTATGACAAATGGCCGTTGTTGTTATTCTTGTTACACATGTTTAGACTTCCATTTGATTTTGTTATATGACCTTACAAATGTCTAAAAAATAGAAGTCTTGTTCAATTCAATTCAATATTCAATATATTTATTTTGCAAAAACACAGGTACAAAAAGGTGTTAGTAATTACAATAATTAGTGCAATCTATGTTTAACCTATTTGGTGTGCAAATGATCACAAATAATTAGTATATAGTTAGTTATTTAAATTAATTACAAAACAATATTATTATTATTAATCAGATTTACAGTCAATATAATTATCGAAATCAAGGCATGTCAACTATACTATCATTAAAATAATCATTTAGGGTGTAGTAACACTTTTCCGTAAGCATATTAATAAGCTGCTTTTTAAATTTGACCTTATTGTCTATGTTCTTAATGCACGATGGAAGTTTGTTATATATTAGTGGCGCTTTACAAAATATGCTATTATGCATCAGCGTTGTTTTACACGGTACCACACACAATTTACCAAAGTGACGTTGTCGATCTCTTTTACTGAATAGGTTTATATTCTGTTTCACAAATATTGCGCTTTCGTAAATGTATAGGCAAGGTAAAGTTAGTAGACAATGTTTAATAAAATAAGGGCGGCACGAGTCTCTTGGCTTTAAATTGAACATTGTTCTAATACAGCGTTTCTGCGCTCTAAACACAAGGAGCCAGTCAGCAGAGTTCCCCCAAAAAATGATACCATAACGCAATGTCGAGGAAATGTATCCATGGTAGGCAGTTATGAGCGCGTCTCTACTCGTTATGTATTTCAGCCGGTACAACCCATACGTAAACTGGCTGATCTTTTTGCATACATGTTCAACGTGTGTCTTCCAGTTCAATTTCTGATCCAAATGTAACCCTAGAAATTTAGTGCTTGAACATTCTTTAATTTGTGTCCCCTGGTAACTAATATTAATTCTATCGTCATTTCTATTTACTACTGGCCTTTGCTTGAAATTAATAAGTTTAGTTTTATCTAAATTAATTTTTAAATTATTTAATGTCAACCAATGGATAATACATGTCAGTGTGTTATTAATAGTAGATTGTAGTGTTGTCAATTTTGAGTCGGAGAATAATACTGTACAATCATCGGCAAATAATGTAATTTTGTCATTAATATTAATTGAAATGTCATTTATATATATAATAAAAAGCAGTGGTCCCAGCACACTTCCCTGGGGTACACCGTATTTAACCTTTCTGACACTAGATTGACATGTTTCCTCCATTTTTGTTATTGTGCTTACTGTAGTTATTTGCGTGACCTGCTCCCTGTCAGATAAGTAAGACGAGATCAATTTATGAGCATTACCCCTTATTCCATAAGAAGAAAGTTTAATTAGTAAAGTATCATGCCTAACATAGTCGAAAGCTTTCGTCATATCCATAAAAAGACCCACTGCCGGCTGTCTTCTGTCCATATTAGAGGTAACAGATCGTAGAAAATCATAGGTAGCCATGTTTATGTTTTTATTTTTCCTAAAGCCATATTGTTCAGGTATCAGGACAGATTCCTTTTCAAAAAATGTATATATAGAATTATAGATAACTTTTTCGTATAATTTAGCAAATATAGGCAACAGTGCTACCGGTCTGTAATTACCTATGTTGAGAGTGTCGCCCTTCTTATGAATTGGTTTAATTATGGATTTTTTTAGTTCATGAGGGAAGACACCCTGTTCAAGGCTTAAGTTAATTAAATAGGATATAACAGGTGCTATCAAGTTACCGACATCTTTGACTATAGACGTTGTTATTCCATCAATACCGGCGCTTTTTGTATTTTTCAAATCCATGATTATAATATTAAGAATGTCAAAGGATGATATAGGACTCATAAAAATTGAATTACATACTTGACCAGGTGAAGTTTTCATAAACTTCAGATTACTCTCATTATTTACAATGTCAACATAGTAGTCATTAAAAGCATTACATATTAATTTGGGATTATTTATCAATTTGTCATTAAATTTAATTTCAGTAAAATTTAGATTAGGCTGTTTGTTTTTTACTCCATTTATAATCCTCCAAGTCGCTTTTGATTTGTTTTCATAATTTTTTATATAATGATCATTCTGTGACTTCTGGGTTAGTTTGACTACCTTCTTGAGCCTGGTAGTATAGGTTTTAAACTGTATTTTATTACACGTGGTTGGGTTTTTCCTATACTTCCAAAGTAATTCACGTTTCTTTTGGCTGCATACCTTTATACCCTTAGATATCCATTTTGGCTTAGCTTTGAGTGACATTTTAATTTTAATTACGGGAAAGCATAAGTCATACAGCAGCTTAAATAAGTTAAGAAAACAGTTGAATGCCTCATTTGCTTCAGTCTCCACGTACACTTGCGAGAAACTCAATTGTTTTATATAATTTTTGAATTTACATCTATTTACTGACGAAAAATCCCTTTTAAGTAAAAACCAATGTTCAAGCAGAGAGCTTGAGCTAACAGGACATCGTATGATTTGTGCAGAATGATCAGATATAGCGAGTTCTAGTGATTCACTCTTACACTGCCGTAAGTTATGTAGTATATTGTCAATGCATGTGTTACTAATATATCGAGTGGCATGCTGAAATTCTGCTATCAATTTGAATGACCAAATAATGTTTTGAAACTCTAAAGAAATTCTATTTTTTTGACGTAGATCTATGTTGAAGTCCCCACATAATATAACTTTCTTATTTTTATTTTTACACAGATACGACAAGAGAATGTACATTTTATCATAAAAACATTCAAGAGAAGATGAGTCGAGTTTAGGCGGTCTGTAAATACAGGCAACATAGATACCAAAACTGATCAGTTCTATCACAGAGCACTCAAACTTGTTTTCAGTTGAAAGTTTGTTCATTTCATGAACAGTTCGGTACCTAATACCGTTGTTTACAATAATACATGATCCCCCATGTCTCGACTTTCTCATATACGATGCCGCTAAATTCATATTTGGTATATTTAAATATTGTTCGTCGCCCATTTTCATGTTATGTTCGGTGATACACATTACATCAATATACTTTTTCATTTCGTTTAGATGAACACATAACATTTCCGATTTACTAATAAGACCATTTATGTTTTGATGTAATATTGCTAAAGATTTAGGAGCGAAAAAAAGTTTCAGAATTATCTTTGCCAGCCTTGTCTAGATTAGTCCCAGATAAATTAATTTGTATATTATTTATGTCATTATTACCTAAAGTTATACTATCAGTTTGCACATAAACATTCTTAGTTGTAATTGTTGTGTTGAAACCTGTATGTGTTACCATGCCGTTTATATAGTTATTATAGTTAGCAGCGTATTTCAAGCGTAAAATTTCTTTATGGATTATACGACTAGCATGGAGTTTATTAATATGCTTAGGATTCCAATTATCATGTAAAACTAAATCAAGAGACAAAAAAACTGAATTTCCATACCTAAGACATATTTGCCTTATGAGATTATTAACCATATGCCTATTAAGGTATTTATTAGAGTAGACTTTACCCACTAAAACGTTTGTGTGTTTCATTTGGCTTAAAACATAATATAAATTTGACTGTAAGTCTAAAGGGTTATTGTCTTGAGAGCCTCCCATTATTAACACGTAGTCAGAGCAGGTAAAATCCTTACACATCGAAGCACATGAGCACAATATTTCATTAATTGGAGCGTAGGGTTTAATAATTGACGTAACAATAAAGCTGTTCCCTAGAAGGTTTTGTAGTATCCGTCTAATGCCAAATCCCGTTTGGTCAGAAAAAATAAACACTCGATGTTTTGTCTTCGTTTGTGTGCCAGTATCTTTGTCAGTCTTTGACGTTGTATCCGATTTGTAATCTGGTATCAGCGGTTTAATAGGAGCACAGTCAACCAGTGTTCCCATATCGAGGTTTGTCGACGTATTGATACGCTTTTCGTTCGTCATTGGTAAGAAACACTTATACTTAATATCACCTAATGATGTGGTTGGCCGATTTTCGTGCAACATTGTGGCCAAGTATGGTTTTCCCAACCCTGACTCAATGGGAGAGTTAGGTACAGATCTATTTTTTAGACATTTTAACTTTATGGGTGTTGATGTTTGACCATATAGTGTAGATTTGCGCCTCGATTTTGAAGTAGAATTTTTAATACCTTCGTTTTCGATTTTTTTATAAAGTTCTATAACTCTCTTTGTTTTATCTAAATTTGATCTTAAGCTCGTATTTTCGCACATCAGATTGTCGATTTCTTGGTCTGCACTTTGTAACTTGGAGGTCAACTTATCAATTTGTTCTGTTAGTATAGTGATTCGTTCATCTTCTATTGAGTCATTTGGTAAGCTTTTTACTGTAGTCTCAAACATTGATGAGTCCGAGTTATTTGTCAGCGCATTTGATTTTTTTCTAAGTGTAACATTTTCATGCTCCATTATAATATTATTTCCCACAATTTAGAAATAAATAATTAATCTGGTCTCCCTAAGTTCACCTTAAAGGTATTTTAGGTGTAGCAACACTGTATCGAATGTCAGATTAATAGCAAATTTCGTTCCTCTTCTCGATAATAGATGGCGTTGAAAGCAGTATTTATTATTTTTTTGCAACAGCAACCCAAGTATTAATGTCAATCAACGTCAATATTTGTTTCGCTACTCACCGCTCGCAGCGTTAGTAGTAGGGTAAACACGAAGTTTTCGAATTAGTTCCCATAAAATAACGGTTTACGAAAGAAAAAATATTTTATCACTGTAGAATACGAATATTTTCAACCAAACTTGTGTTCAGAACTTAGTTTAAGATTAGGAGTTTATTATATTGTTCACAAAATAGTATATTATGTAATTATTTAAGTATTTTGTAGGTTTTAGTCACTGTTTTACACACACCATTATATTGTTGTTTTATTAACTTTAGAACCACACTAACAATGTCACTTGTATACTACAATGTTTACACTCAATTGAATTTGTGTGTTTACACTCAATTGTTGTTCTTGGCGATAGCCTGTCCAACGTACGACGTACTATATAAGTCAGGGATAGAAGGTTTTCACACAACGCGTGCAATAGCAATCCATACATAGACATCGTTCTCACACCGCTTTCCGAACAAAGTGGTCTTGAGTGGTTTCTAATTCCGTGTCTGTGAACTAGGGATGTTACGGAGGTGGTTTTATTGGAACCAAAGTCGGAGTTTTTAAGGTTCTTTTGTTGGAGTATTTAAATATTATAAACCTGAAGAGTTTGTTTGTTTAAACGCGATAATCTCAGGAAAGTAGTTCCTGAGATTATCGCGGACCGAATTGAGAAAATTTACTGTTGGATAGCCCATTTATCGAGGAAGGTTATAGGCTATATAACATCACGCTACGGTCAATAGGGGCGGAGCAGCAATGAAAAATGTTCCACAAACGGGGAAAATTTACGCAGACGAAGTTGCGCGGGTCAGCTGAAATAAATGATATTATTATCACCCCCAGATAACACATACCAACGTAAAAACGAAGCAGACCAACACGACAAACATCGTCGCGAACAAGCTGTCCAGCTTCGAATACTTCGAAGCAGTGGAAACGACAACATGACCATGGCCTTCAACCCTCACTACGGGAGCGAGAGCATCCTCCCCCAAGGGATCGACGTGAGGGGACTGCCTCAAGTGTCTAGAGAGAGCTTGAAGCTTGTCAAGTAAGTGTTGACCTTCACCTTCAAACACTTCAAGTACACGTGACCTTGACATGGGACACATCCCAAACATGTATATTATACATTTAATTTAATTAAATAATTATCGTGTTGTTAAACTTATACACAGACAACTAAGTCTTTTAGCATTTATTGTTAATATTTTAAGGTTTTCATTATTGGCAACATTGATTTGCCGAAAATGCAGTGTTTGGTGCATACACCATTGCAATGCATGTCAATTACTTCCGTTTTGGCTTTATCGAATTTCCCATTAATAAAGCGTCTAAATTACGTTATAAAAAATAATCACAAATTACAAGAATATGTCGGCATAAACACCAAGTATACGTAACCTTGGCCTTGCGTATGCGCAGCTCGCTTAAAAATGTCTAAGCGCAGCTCTCCATTTAACATTATGATAAGATTTTGACAGTTCCACCGTAGACATGGAAAAATATCGTGGAAAGATGTGGAAGAAGAGGTCGTGGGTTCGAATCCCATCTTCTATACTACTGACGACGTGAACCCACTCCTGTTTACAAGCAACTTAGCTTTGCTGCAGAAATTAACGAGATTGCTAGAATTGCAAATATGTGTGTCAAGTTGTCACCCAAGGCAAGATACTTGACCAAATACCTCAATTCCAGGGCACTAGGCCAGGGTGCTTTCGGGGAAGTCTACCAGGGTCTCTACCGCCACCGGAGCGGAGACACGGTAGAGATGCCGGTGGCGGTGAAAACTCTCCCTGAGCTCTCCACCGGGCAAGCAGAGTCGGACTTCCTGATGGAAGCTGCTATCATGGCTAAGTTCAGTCATCCAAACATCGTGCATCTTATTGGAGTGTGTTTTGATAGGCATCCCAGGTTAGTATTTAGGAATAGACTATTTGAGTGATATAAAATCAATGGTTTGGTGATGTGGGGGGACTCCATATCTCGGAATATTTCAGGTTTTGGTTCACCTTGGGATTCCATTCCTCTCAATCTTTACTTTTTGCTTTTTGTAAAAAGGTGACACCCTTTGATCCTATGTTACAAAAGCTAAAATCTGTGAATTGATGGATATGGAATTAAAAATAACTTCCATACTCCTCAATTTTCAAAAGTGGTTTCGATTCCATGCCGCATAATTATTTTTCGCTTTTGTAAAAAAATATTACAAAAACATGTATCTCGAAAGACACTCGTATTGACAATTAACAGTGAATTTGAAATCTATACTAATATTATAAAGCTGAAGAGTTTGTTTGTTTGGACGCGGTAATCTCAGAAACTACTGGTCCGAATTGAAAAATTATTTCACTGTTGGATAGGCCCTTTATCGAGGAAGGCTATAGGCTATATAAGGTCACGCTACGACAAATAGGAGCAGAGCAGCAATGGGAAATGTTGCAAAAACAGGGAAAATTTACGCAGATGAAGTTGCGCGGGACAGCTAGTCATTCAATAAATATGATAGGGGAGATGTAAAATGTAATACCTATATTTGATGAAAAGTATAAAGAGAGATACACATATAAGTACCATATAAATTTAAAAGCATCGTTTAACTGAAAATTTGAAAGTAGAGTACTTCCTTTTGCCATTTGCAAAAGTCCATCTATTTCCAGGTTCATAGTCCTGGAACTGCTAGCTGGTGGTGACCTGAAAAATTTCCTCCGGGAGAGCAGACCGAAGCCCGAAAGGGCGAGCGCCCTCACCATGAAGGATCTGCTGTTATGTTCCTTGGATGTCTGCAAGGGTTGCAGATATTTGGAGACGAAGAGATTTATACACAGGTATGGTTGATGAGAAATGTAGCTTATGACTTTCCCCAGGCTTTAAACTCTCAGGTCTATAGCATTTTATCACAATAATTAATATAAGCAAGGAACATCGAGTATTTGTTAAGATGACAGACATGACAAGGGAAGAAAATTACAATCGGTGACTGTTTATCATCAGGGGAATGTAGACCTCCAGTATTCAAACTAACTCGGTACAAATATCTTCAATCGCATAGACCAGAAAATTCAGATAACTTCCCCGACAATTAAAAAAAAGTTTAAACTTGTCTTGTCCCATTAATATTGTAATTCTGATGGATTAAGAGCTGATTGAGAACGAAATTTATGTTAAGCGACTTAGCTCTTGGGACAACTCACACAATGCCATCTGATCCTAAACTAAGCAAAGCTTGTACTATGGAAACCTAGACAACTGATAAACATACTTATATATTTCTAAATACATACATATTATAGATAAATAACACCCAGACACAGAATAAACCATCGTGCTCATCACACAAAGTTGGGTGGGGATCGAAACCACGATCTCCGGCTTAGCAGTCAGGATCACTAACCATCTAGTGGTTAGTGACCCTGACTGCTAAGCCAACAGTCAATTTTTTTTTATCGTTACGAATACATATAAAAAAAAAATTGTTGTATTGATTGACCAGATTCCCAAATAGTAGCCTACTGTGTAGAAATCAAGATGACCATAATCTATACCTACTACGAATAAATAAAATTGAAGTGTCTGTTCAAAAAAGTTTCGTAGTTTTCAGTTTTTTTTACTAAATGCATATGAAAGCCTATAATGGTACTCAAAACAGCACAACTAGTGAGAAAAAATCAAAAGAAAAATGAATTATATGATCATCTACAGACCAACTGGCAACGTTATTTAACCTCACTGACTGATCCATCTCTGCTTGATCTCCATATTATTGTATTCCTCCTACAGGGACATCGCAGCTCGCAACTGCCTTCTAACTTCCCGCGGACCAGGTCGCGTGGTCAAGATAGCAGACTTTGGAATGGCCAGAGACATCTACAGGTCTGACTATTACAAGAAGGGCGGGAAGGCCATGTTGCCCATCAAGTGGATGCCTCCCGAAGCGTACATTGACGGTGTATTTACCATCAAAACTGATGTTTGGTAAGTGGAAAATATTTTGTTGTTTTAGGGAGATGTGGACATTCTTGTTTTCATTGTTATTCCGTAGTCTGTATAGGAAACAAAATATTTCACGACTCTGTTACGACTACGTATCTTGGACTTTTGGTTTTAATCGGATAGAAATGTCTAATGAAATCTGTTCAGTTGTTTTAAAAATTAGTTTTATTTCATCAGCAGGCTGCTCTCTTTCTCCAAAACGTAACTTATCCGATAATTTTTTCGTAAATTGATGTTTTAATTGTAAAGCTGCTTGGTCATTTATCATTTATTTGTTACCAATGTTCATCGAAATTTCGTTGTTTTTTCAATAAGATAGCAGATCGAAGGCAATTGCAAAAATAATAATGAATGACTTTGTAAGTTTCGATAATAATAATAACTTAGTAATCTTTTTAATCCCTCCAGCTGAGCTTAATTTTTTGTGTGACGAGTGGGAGAGTTCTCGGTATAAGCCATCCAACCCCTTCACTACTAATCTAAACATCTAGTATTTTTCAAAACATTTGTTGATATGAACTCTTCACAGGTCGTTCGGAGTGCTACTATGGGAGGTGTTCTCCCTGGGCGTGATGCCGTACACCGGCTGCGCCAACAGAGAGGTCATGGAGATGGTCTCCGGAGGGGGTCGCCTTGAGAAACCTTATGGTAAATGCGAGACATAATCTACGGTGATTGCCTCTGATTGAAACTGGAATTCATTTATTGATACATGGGCGTGCCTCAGGGATCAGTTCTTGGACCTTTATTGTTTAAGCAAATGAAATTACTGTGCAAATGAGATTCCTCAAATGAGAGGGTAGTGTGGTGACATTCAGATTTTAGGCAAACAAGGATTTGTGTGTCACATTCAGTGGTTAAAAAATAATAATTATACTTTCAGTCAAATGAAATGTCTCATAACTTCAATTTTACTCTTCAATGTACAGGTTGTCCTCAAGAAATATACAGGCTGATGTGTGAATGTTGGAACCCAACTCCGAACGCCCGTCCTACCTTCCAGAGTATGTTTGAATCGCTGCAGTCATTCTTACAGGTAATGTTTAACTTCCCTAATATCTTAAGAAGACTTTATATGTAACTTAGCTCCAAACAATTTTGTAATTAGATTAAGTACAGCTACTGGAAATAAATCATTTTATTAATATTATTATAACTACCCCAGGGGTTCCTAACCCTTAGATTTCGTTACAATTTTTGACCATTCTTAACCATATTTTACCCCTAACATGGCAAAGTGTGAGTCGTCCGAATGATAAGGTGGAGGATGCAAATAAATATCAACATTGGCTAAGTGTAGTACCGCGCAGGGGGTGCAATTTTTACTACCTTGATTACACCCAAATAAATTGTTTTACACCCGTGGAGTAATACCCAGGAATTACCCTCATTTTGTTCACTGCAGAGCAAGTTTGAGTTTTATAAAATCTGGACAAATAATCTTTAAAATATAATTATTATTATACTGTTACGTCATTGTTAAAGAAAATCAACAAAAACAAGTGATGTTACAACTTATACCTACATTAGAGTTACACAAAGCCGCGAGCAAACACCCCTCATACTTTTAGTTATTGCAAAGGAGACAAGATTTTATGAAAAACGGTCACCAATCAAGGGTTTGGTTCGTGGCTACATTGCTTGACCTTGCTGGCTGATCAATTTTTATTCCTCTTAATAATAAACAGTTGCAAAATCAATCAAAACTGTTGAATAATGTATAGTTACAGTAAGACGCCATTTTGATTTCATCCGCCATTTTGTCCAGGACGCAGCGATAGTCAGCGCTCCCCTGCCAGTAGTACGTTCTTTACTGCCTTTACCAGCAGACGTGCAGTACAATGCTAATGGACCCCAGGTGAGTGGACAAACAATAATTAGTTTTATTTATAATCTATAGGAAATTGAGGCGTTGTTCTTTTATAAAAATGGGGAAAAATATTGAGAGATATTTATATTTAAAAAAAAAGAGGAAGAAAAATATTAACAAAATTGTTTTGTGAAGGCAAACGATCACCACAGCAGCGCTCTGATACAGCATATGACTTCCAGTAGAGTTTACGGCTTTAAATCGCGTGAGTTAAAGTACATTTTGAAATGACAAATTAAATATAACTTGTAATTTAAAAAAATACTACTAGCTACTTAAAGTCGTAATTTCATTGTAAGATATGTGTTGTGTCGTGGCGTTGCTGCCATAATAAGTGATGGTTTGTCCTTTTGAGATGAATTAATGATATTTTGATGATGATTTTAACTCGTTACTAATGATAAAGAAGATACTTTTTTTAATGTCATTTATTTTGATTTTACATTTATTTATTAAATTTGATAGTTATTCTTATGTTATAATTAATTAATTTTTATGTTTATATTTATAGTTGTACTTGTGAGCAACTTTTAAAACACAACAAAATTCTAAGGTATTGAACTACCCGAAACCAAGTTACCCAAAACCAAGTTACCCCGAACAGCGCCTCTACCTAATTTGTATATTTTTAAATTAATAAATACCTAAAACCTTCCCTCGCCTCATTACCGAGTGTATCAACCTCTAATGTGTATTAAAAAAAATAACATAATTAAAAAAAATGCGAAAATACTAATTTGTGACTACGTTTTCTCTTTTCCAATCGATTTCGCTCTGGCTACTAGAAGCAAGTAAAAGAACTTTTATTATTAATTACTAATATAATCAAAATTATAAATAAATATTTTCTTAATTCGGTGTTAGTGGTCATTTCAGAGCCCGTGCTTACGAGTTCGCATGAACCTACATTCTTTTTAATTTATTTATCATTTATTTTTCTAACTCTACCTACCCCTCCTTGAATGAAAATCGCATAGAAACTAGCTCCCCTGTAGTTAGACGGAGATTCATTGGAATGTTAAAAATCATAAAAACGCACGTTTCACGTAACACGAATCATTATGTTTTAATTTCCGCCATCTTGTTTTCTGACATTTCAAAGAATCTCTTGTGTCGGTTTATTGAAAAACTTGGGTGTATACTTGCCTAGTAGCTATAGCGGAATCTATTACCTATATATCTATTTTCTTTATTTTACCTTTGTCCCTTCCATTGGGTTTAATAAAAAACATTAAATTTTTCTAATTAGGTATTTTGAAAATATTTCAATTAATTCAAACTACATTTTATAAAACCCAATGGTATGCACGCGTAGATTTTAAAGTGGAACACAGGGTGATTATATAAAAAAAAACAACTAAAATTATTGAAAAAGCTTTTCCGCGATTTTTGCTGAAAAACATAGCATTATCTGTTGTCAACATTAAGAATCAACAATTTTAGGTCTAATGGGAATATAATCGAATATGAGTATTATTAAAAAAAAAACGGAAACATTACAAATATTTAGCCCTATACATTGCAATATACTTGTAAACATCCATTAGAAAACAGAAAATATATTTAGCTTACCATATACATGTAACTTTGAATTAGCAAATCAAAGCTTCCTACCAATAGCTAACTGCAAACCCGTGACAGCTACCAAGAGCCCGAATAATCTGTAAAGTATAAACCAAGAAAAATGGAAAGCGAGGCTGAATAGGTATCTATAAAGCAACAAGTTATCAAAAAATCCCGGAAAGCTAAGCCAAATCCACTAACTGATGTACTTAGTAAAAAAGATCCCCCTGTGTGATATGTACTGAGCGTGGCATGTTGGCAGCGAGCGCCGGCGTGCGACTACCTCGTGCCGATGTCGCCCCAGGACAACGCCCCGGCAAACAATAGGTAACACCGCATTTTATACACGAGGGCACTGGCAGGACTCTAGGATATGTTGAGCCTAATAACGGAAAAAGTAAGGCGTATACGACACATTTTTTTTAAATTATTTAATTACAATAAAAGGTTTTGGCATTTGGAAGTTTCACAAAAAATCTAAACATAAGTGCGGCGTCATTAAATAGGGTTTTAAAATATATGACAGACACTATGAGATCATCCATGTAAACATTTTTTAAATATACGTCTAATAAGTTGATATAAACGCTAAAATAATATTGAATTTTGCTTTTTTTTTAAATTAAATTAGTTTTTGTAAATTTCAATCAAAATTAAAAAAGTAAAATGTTAATTGCCGAAACGTAATCTGCTATCGCCTATAATATTTGGATTTGATAAAATCCTCGACTAAAGTCCAAGAAATAATTTACTAACGTATTCCGCATTTGTGAACTTCCTATGACAAATTGGCTAATAAATGAATTAAAATACTGCCAGTATCCTCGAATACTAATAAATCAGCTACTTCTCAATCTAACTTATATGTCGCACTTCCTTTCACTTCGATGTCGTATTGTAACAGATCTCTCAGACTAAGGTCTAAATTTTCTCAAAACTGTTGAATTAATCTCCATTTATCGTTACGATTTTTATTTTTACTTATAATGTGGAGTCTGACCACATTGCTAGTAATGATAAAAAAATCTGTACAAATATTTGTAACTTTGGTTTTTGTAAATTGAAAGTGTTAAATCAAATTTCAATGTGTTAAAGAGAAATGGAGAATATTGAAATATTAAACAAATCAATTCACAGATGTTATTACTAGATCTTTGAGAAAATTTTGACATAAAACGAGCAGTAACAAAATAGAACTGCCAAAAGGACTAAGCAGTGGCAGCATGTTAGTCACCGATCTTTCCTCACCACTACATTTTCCGATATTAAAAGCAATTCTTATAAAACAAACTAATAATATAGAACATATAAACTTATTTGGAAAGGGATTTTTATTTCAGTGCTATTTAATTATGAAAATTTACTTTAAGAAGTATTTAGAACAATTTTTATAGCTAATGATTAAAGTCACGGCCGATCAGTTTTATTTTTGACTTGTATATTATTTTTCAAGAAAATCTTTGCTTTCTTTATTTCAATACATCACGATATTTCAGCTTGTGGATCATTCCTGCACAAATTTTATGTTCTTAAGTCAATATTTTGTGTGAATATGTTATATGAATATAAAGGTATTGTTATAGCTCAACGGATCAGCTGGTACTTCATAGCAAATCGCCAACGGCGGCACAGGACAAGTCCGAAACGGAGGATTCACAATATCCACCTCTACTGAGAGGTGAGATTCATTAAAAACTATTAAATTGTTACTAGACAATTTATTAACATTCGCCATGAAGATACTATCTTCATGATATACATTTGCTTTATTTCCTTGTTTACTATCGTTAATTTAAATAATGGATTCAATATAAATGGGGGCATTTATCGTAAACACACTGCATTCTTCAACTCTTTCCATAATTACTTAATATAAACAGCTTTATGTCAATTCCATTGCAGAGTTACAGATTTACTCTCGAGTTATGTACCTGCCTTTGGTGCATGTCTTGGAATTTTTGGGTGTCAGTTTGCTCACAAGATTTTGCTTCAACTTTTTTGGAACAGTTATTTTGAATCAAATCAATTAACGAAGTGCGATCTTGCCTACTTGGGTTTTAAGCCCACGACCTTATAGTTCATAAATCGAGTTGCTTCTCTAGAACCAAACCGAATTAAATTAGTCTGCTTTGCAAAAGAGCCATTTTTAAATAAAAGACTTTTAAATATACCACCAGCTAATTCGTCACATTTGAATTTTCTAAAAGACTATAATTTTGAACTATAAAATGACAGCATCACAAGAATATGGCAACATTCCAATGGTGTGCCGGAGCGGCAGCGTCGGCGCAAGGCGCGATGTCTCGGCTACCTCCGGCGCAGAGACAAGGACCAACACAAAGTTTCTGCAGTCTAATTCCACAGACAGGTATGTATCTAAAGGGTACTTTATAAACAGTGAAGACACAATACAACACGGGAATACACGTAGGTAAGTATTTACCTTAAAGATTGCTTCAACCGGGTTGCACGCCAAGAAGACAACTTAAAAATTTTAATGATGTGTTCACGTCGTTATAATTTGATTACAAATGCAGAGACAGAGTCCATCGATTTGCTTTTACTGTTTGATCTTATTTTAATATTTTATCTTCTTGTAAATAGCTGCAATCGGAGGAGTTGGTCGCGTAAAATTGAGTAAAAACATGTTTTTTATCAGTAAAATATTTTCAAAATTCGTCTTTCAGTCGACAGTATGTCAGTTTATCTGAGTACTGTCAATGAAAGTCTAATGAAAATCTCTACAACTGCTTACAATGAGCAAAATTAATGAATTTTATTACTTTACCATTTAGGTTGCTAAGCTCAGTAGGGGGTGCGTCACTGGACGAGGATACAGCTTCGGAGACAGATGACACAAAGCCAGTTATATGGGAGACGTCATTCACCGAACCAAAGATAGAGCCGCGACAGAGCATCGATAACGGACCAGCCGTGAGTAACCACTGAATTTTATCATTAATTTTGTATAGATAACGCAGCAGTGCATCAAAGCAGTGGCAGATAAAGGATTTGTGGGTTTGCTTGACTCGGCTGACGAACCTAAGATCTTGGTTCGTGGGAGGCTTTACAAATATAGAATTCATTGACATAAAATAGCTACCTACCCTTAGACTTGGCAACACAGTTTGTGATTATAACAGGTGTAGGTATAGTGCTTTCGATTATATCCACCAGGTTTGGTACCAGCTGGTGGTTGAGAATTACTGGCAAAGTCTCCTTTTTGTTTATAGCAATTGAGCCACTGTCGACCAATTTCAACAGTGTTTAATTAACTCTACAGTGTATGGTTTTCTTTTTCTACTTTGCAATTAAATGGTAACTTTGTTACAGGTCGAAAAACTAATAAGCATTACACCAACATCGCCAAAGCCACCTGAAAACCCTCTATCAATAGCCATAGAATCGAACGTGATAGATAAAACTAACCATAAGAACGCGTTAGTACCAGAGTGTAAAACTGCACCTATAGCTTCTCCTGATCCACCTAGAATCAACGCTTGGGCTAAAGAAAATCCACCAAAGTATACACCAAAACCTAAACCTCTTTGCTTAGATGCTGCCCAGCTCGAACAGAATCTAAACGCGTTGAAAAAAAATAGTGGATCTGTTAATCTAAATACAATGAATATTCTTCCTCCATACATCAATGTTGTCACTCCAAATAAACTATCAGAATCTAAAACGATACAAATCGATCCAAAAAAAGCAGTTATAGATGATTTACCAAAAGAAACAGAGGTTAAGGAAGAAAAAGGGAAACTAAAACAATCAAATTCAGCGGCTAGTTTGCTAAATGGTCCGATGACTGACGTTCCTTATGCAGATAGTGATAATACATCGTCGAGTTCGGGAAGTAATCCGATCAACAAGAAATTTGACGATTTGATTATAGTGAACAAACAGGGTAGCAATGGTGAATATGTCGGGGACTCCGAAATAAGCTGTTAATCTGACAGTTTGTGACAGTGACAGGTTGTGTGAAATTGTGCCGCTGTGACACTTAGTGCTATGTTACCTAGTATTAATTGTAAATATTTTTTTAATAAATAAATAGACTTTATGAAGACTAATATCAAAGAATATATTTATTTTGAAATTTGTATTTTTATTGATACGTGTACAAATGTTTTTTGGTTGAGTAGTTTTTTTGATGAAATGGCTTCCTGATCGCTTTTAGTCATAGTTTATTGTTGCTCAATTTACTCAAATGTTTTGCAAAAAATATTAGATTGAATAACATAAACAATTAGTTTTTCTACTTAGATATTTTAAAAGGAAATCAGTTTAACGTAATGTAAAATACTTTTTATAATTAAATTGGGCTTCGTAGGTATTATTTTATACAAATTATAGTATAATTATTTCTGTTATATTTCAAAATTTACAGGTATATACTTTTGTTCTCAAATATTTATACGAATATTTGTAACTTAGATTGCAATTTTATATAAAATTTTAAACAAAACAGTTGTAAGGTATTTGTTTAGAATATTTGAGAAGAATCGTAAACTGTAAATGGAACCCTTACATATTGTGACAACAAACGCACATGCGAGTATAAAATGCTTTCAAAGATATTTAAAATTTAAGGCAAAAATACGAATTATCTACGGGTCTTTATATTTCGTTAAATCTTTGGGACCTTTCGTTGATTTTGATTAAAACGAGTAATATACAACGGATTGTTGTACAAAATTTTCATATTATAGATAATTATAAGTTTTCATTTTTACTATTTACATGAAAAATCTCGGAAGGTCCATTTCTCACTCCTAGATTAATTAGGTAACTGTAGTGTCGCTTAAAATGTTTGTAAATAACATAAAAAGAAAGTAGAGATTGGTGTAAATCCGCCCTAAACACATTTTATTTATATATTATTAAGAATATATATATATATTATGTTTCGTAGTTGTAAATGACATGTTTAGTCGACCAAGAAATACTTTATTGCTCAGAGCTGTCTGTTATTTAGTGCCAAATATCACGTCTGTCTGTGAAATGTATTTTTTTTTACAGTAAATAACGAATTATATCAAGACAGTATTATACTTGAGTGGATACTTGTGGCTGTATGTAAGTTTGCAATAGGCATACCTACTGAACAAAAGTACCCGTTTACCTCGACAGAATTTACGAGTTTATATCCACGCGTGCAGTTATGAGACAATTTTGCCAATACGTGAATAAAAAAGTTATGTTATATTATTGATTTATGAAAAATCTAATTGTGTTTTATGACTACAGGTCAAATTATAAATAAAAACTGTTTAATAATATATTCATTAAAGCGAAACCGGCATATCTTTTAGTAACAGGTTACTTACGTAATATGTATATAATTATTACCTATTGCTTTAAAAAAAACATATTTTTAAATATAAAAGAAAATAATAATACATTCTAGACTTTTTAAATTAGCTAATTTTTTATTTAGTGGTGATAAATCACTTTCTTGGTCAACTATACATGAACTCCGAATGTAAAGATTTATGTGATGTTAAAATAAAATTCATTAGAATTAACATGCATTGTTAGTATTGCCATATAAGAATATACACGTAGCGGGTATAAAAAAATAGTATTATTATATATATAAATATTTATGAAATTAAACATGTGAAAAACATGGATGCTTTAATTATTGTAAGATAGTATAAGTAATAATGGACTTTTTTGTTTCACTCTGAGTAGTGCCATTCGTTTATGTTACTGCCAACATGATATATTCATTTAGTTATTTTGGGGCATGAAATCACAGGGTATAAATTCCTTTCTTTTCCCCGATTAAAATGAAAAAAATCTCTTAAAGCATTAAAAATGTATCTTTAAAATAATTGTAAATTATGTTGACTTGTGCCAAATTTTAAATCATTTGAGTGTAACTGAAGTGAATTAAGTATCGGGAGTTAATTTTGACAGTTATGACAGCTTGTAATGCCGCCCAATATTTATTATATCTATTTACCGCTGTTATCTCAGAATTTTTTTTTCTTCATCCAGATTTCAAATACTATCAACGGTATTCATAAATGTCACATAATCACACAAATGATTCTTTAAAAAATTACAATGCTATAAACCATAGATTATTTTATACTGGTAGTATAAACTTCTGCGACTGCAATTTATGATGATAGTAATTATATACTGGATGGAGAACTGGTGCGTTCCCAAATGTTACGAACACGATATAATAATCTTTACTTACCCTTTCATAAAATGTTGTTGGTACCTACTTTAAATCAATAATATAATATACCTAACCTACGAAGAAACCATAATGTAGTTTAGACTGTGAAAGCATTTATATAATATGTTTTGATAAATAAATTGAGATGGAAAAGATATTTTAACTGTTTGTTTTAGTACTTTAGTTAAAAAGTTGAACTTTTCAACTCTGTGTTTGTAAATAAAACCTGTAATTTAATCAAGAAACTTGAACTTTTAGAAAGAAAGTCAATCGGTCGTGAAAACGACTATAAAATTAGATTTTATTTTCTTTGATGAATAACGTTTGATAGTCACTTAACGTTGCTCAATTTAGAAATTACTTTCTAACTAGAAAATGAATCTTTTTTAAATCTTTTTTTTTTTATAAGAAAATGTGTAAAGTGGTTGTGACTTATGTATTACGAAAGAGCATGAGAAAGACGTCAAGAGTTCCTTTTTATTAAAAAAAACAGTGGCTCTGAAATGTTATTCTTCATGTTATGAGTTTTTATATTAAGCGTTGTGTACTGGTTTTGAACAACGAAAACGACTTGTAAAAAAAATACCAGGACCTTTTTATTTTGGAAAATTTAAATGAAAATGTAACATTTGATTTAATTATTCCCTGTTTTGTAAGAAGCGACTAGTAACGTGTTAAGTATTGTAATGCTAAATTCTAGAAAAAGCACATTTATATATTACATTACATGATATATAAAATACGAATGAAATGTAACATTTATAAAATAATAATAACAAGTGTAATTGATATTCAAGAATAAAATCATTATTAATAAATGTAAGTATAAAGTGTTTTATTAATTGTTTTATAATGTCTGACAGCAGGTTCTGTTAATTATGTGCCACCCTCATCCCACCCCTATATTTCTTTAGCAGCGCCCATAGATGGACGTATTTGATCCGAATTTTTTGATATGTTTCTTTTACTTTTACTAAAAATCCATATGGGTGCGTTTATAATCATAATTCTTTGTCTCGCGGTTTTTTAAATGGGCATACATTATAATAGATAAGATTCATAAGAATCATTTTCACTTGTTGCATAGTGAAAATAAATATCATTCACATATGTTACGCACATAACAAAAGTGAACAATGTTAGATTTGACAATTATATATATCTGACTGTTATCTGGGATCATGATAATTAAAACAAAAAATAATTTTAGACATTTTTTTTATTCGTTTCCTATTTAAATAATATTTTTACAAAACTCTAAACATCAATTGTTTATAAATATTAACGCTTCCAGCGTTTATGATACAATTACCGCGTTCGTTTAAATTAAGCCAGGCGTACTAGTAACTAACAGTAATTTCACTACGAAAAATTGAGAGGTTGGACTCGTATTACAACAAAAATAAGAATGTTTTGTAAAACAATCGCCATATTTTTTATAATTAATTTGGTAAGCTGACATCTTAAGATTATTTTATAAATATCTCAGCAGACTTATTTCAATTAGAATTTGGTTTCTCTTTACTTAAAAACAATAATTATAAAACTAATATTTTTTTACAAAAAATAGAAATAAAACTAAGTTTTGAAACTTGTTCGTGTATGAAATAAATGTATTTGTTTATTATTTGTAAGCAAAGAGATTGTCATTTATTTTTTCTATTAGGTAAGCGTAAAGCTCAACTGTGCGGTGTATAGCCTGGCAACACTAAACCAACAATAATAACAATTTCAGGACATTCCTTTTTTATTTCATATACTTTAAAAAACCGCCAAAAATACTGTGCTTCTATGAAAGTAATGCTCAAGCAAAAATACTTTTTTATTTCATAATATTGAGTATTCATACAGTATTTGCAATACTTCTAAAATACAAAAATATAAATAAAATTAATATTTTGTTCTTAATATAAGCTGTAGAGATGTGATGTGGTATTGCACTAAGTATATAAAAAAACTATAACTAAAAAGGTTAAATAATTTTAAAAATACATCGATGTATAATGATATGAGCAATACAAAAAAGGGGTATTTTAAATATGTTATGTATAGCGACAATTATATTTATCTAAAATGGACATAATAGAAAAAATCTCATACACTTTTAGTGGTAAATAATAATAGCCAATCCTAAAGATATTGTAGGCATTATTAATTAAATCACATTTAATCATTATTTAATATGTTATCCTAATTATATCTTAATTTTACGAGAAAATCATATTTTACAAAAAAAGACATCACGTTGGTTTATCATAAAAATACAAAGAAAACAGTGAAGATTAAAATTAATATCTAAACTGAATTTCAATTTGTGCGGAATAACTTAAAAAATAATAAAAAATATAATTGCATCGCTCCCAATTCTATGCATGATCTTCTTAAATCGTCAATTATTTAAAATCACCAATTTGCAATCAAACAAGTCGTTGATCATGAATTCAGTATTTGGCGGGAAAAGTGACAGCTGTATTTTTTTAAATTATTTTAATGACCTGATAGTTTGGACCTTTAAGTCACTGACAAGTTCATATTTATTTCAATCGCCGAAAATATAGAAGTGATTGTAATAACGTATTTTAATTTTTATTATTTATTTACGCCAAATACAGAATTAAATTCACATGTTACAATACCGTAGCAGTAGGTATTCAGCTGAGAAACAAAAAAAATTCAAAAACAAAAATTTTTAAAAAATAAACTGTCAAAATAACTTTTTTTTTCAAATTCAGTATTGTAACATCACAAACACATCACAACAATAAATAAAAATACTTTCGTAAATAATTTTACCGCGCTTTTGCTTGACTACGAACAATAATTAGGATCATTGCATTGTTATTATGCATTACAGTCACCTTCTCTCGTTTCTGGTCTGACATAACACCTATGCAAATCCATTTTTTTGTAAACTGAATTTGTATTGGCGTAGACTATATTAATATGAACACACTGCGTTGTACTTACATGTATCGGTGCAAAGACATAATGTATTTTTTATCTACAGTAATTCATTGACCATAGAGAACAGAACATCTGTCAAATGTATTTTTTTTTTCAATTTGTATTTTAAAGTTTATCAGTGGTCGATTTTATTTTTCATATTTTTTATTTTCAAGAGACGATGTAGCACGAAACAAGCGATCTTGCCCTATTTTTAAGAAATGAGATCATTTTATCATAAAAACATGTATTTTTAGTACTTTTACACCGATACAATACTACAAAAACATTGCAAATGACATACTATCTCGAATACGAGTAACGCGCGATATCACAAGTCGAAATCGACAAAGTCGTTAGAAATCGTTGTCGCTGGACGCGTCGTACATCTCGCAGATCTGGTCTGGTGGGGGGCGAAACCCTGGTGATGTTAGCACCTGACCGTGGAAAGATTGAGAGCGGAGCACGCTACTGTAATAATTACAAAGATCAATTAATTACATTGAATTTTACATGCAAAGCATGGTGCAAGAAAATAATTATTAATTGTTTAGTGAAATTTAACAGTTAAACAATTATTGGTACACTTTATTTAAACAAAATTCTTTCGAAACTTTGTTACCAATTTTTAATGTAATTAAAAAAACATTTACAAAAAAAATGAGAAATTAGTTACCTTGTATTTTTTATACACTTAGATTTTTTATAAATGTACAGTGCTTTTTACAGTGCTAAGAACATTGTGATAAAAGAAAATCTAATTAGTACGAGTCTTAGCTTGTAATAAAGATAGATAACGTGTTTTAGACAAAGCAGTTTTTGTTCATAGCAACATTGATCAACTAAAAATTTCATTTATTTGTCTGTGCTTTTATGATAGTGTGTTTAGTAAAAAGGTTAGTTGCTAGCTTTACCATAAAGTTTAAAGAAGTAGAAAGAAAATCAGATAAGAATGTAATGGTAAACCGTTAACCACACTTATAAAGCGTTAATAAGCAAAAAATATTGTGATTTATTCACAATTCTGCACATGGATACCAGGAAATATCCTATACATAACTTATACCAATATAAAAAAATACTTTTTTAAATGTATAAAAATACCAATCAGAAAAAAGCCAATTGATATGCACAAATCTTGATTTTTCAAACATAAAATATACAACATTTAGTACATAGTAAAAGATAGTTATACTTAAATGAAAAACCAAGACGAACAGCGTTTCGTGTAAAGCATTTAAAGCAAATTTATAAATAAAAACACCAAAAAGTGTCGAGCATAATCTGACAGCTTGTCAATTTGACAATCCAGTGAGGCCACAGCTGTCACTTTGACATTTGACTAACCTTACACGTCAAGATGGCGGCCCGTATGTCACTTACACGGAATTGCATGCATTTTGAGATTTGTCACGCTCTAAAATTTACAATAAACGACTTTTAAAATATTATCTCTTACATAAGCCTAATTTAAAGTAAATAAATGAAAAGAAAAAAATTAAAATAATATTTACAACAAAAAGACATATATTTTACAGAAACAAGTTATATATATTAGTATAAGGCAAACTGAAAATATTAAAAACCCCTGATGAATATGTTTTAAAGCTATTTTTACCCTCTATGATTGATCCATCTATGTTAAATTTCCCTTAAACTATTTTGTAGAATAGATTTATTCTTTAGACACGACATCAAACCTAGCACGGGATAAATAAAACGAAAATAGTTTATTTAACATAGAGATATAATTATTTACAATATCTGTAATTGAAATTGAAGCGGCGGTAGCTTAATGGCTAAGACATCGGTCTCGCAATCGTGAGGTCGCGGGTTCGAATCCTATCTATTATACTACTGACGTTAACCCACTCCTAACACAAGCCGTGAAAATGAAGGAAGCTGACAGCTTAGTTTGCCGCCATATTCACAACCTTTGTTACTTTATTCCGTGCTAGGCAAAGACGTCATAATATTCATCCTACCATAGACAAAGTATTTATTAAACACTCACCTGGCGGTCTTTGACGGAGTCTTGTTAGACTTGCCGAGTGCCGCCGCCTTCCTCGGGTCGTATGAAGCCCTACGTTTCCACTTCTCTAACTCTTGCTTCTTTTGTTCTGGGAAAATTCGAAATTTGAATTATGTTCTAGAATATTCTTCGGCGCTAATAAATTATTTAGGTCGTTAGTGTAATTTGAGCTCTAGATTTAAGTTATGTCATAGATTTGAATGAGACTTAGTTCAGGTTTTTTTTTTCTTTTTAAATGTTGATTAGGATTTCTTTAAGAATAAATGTGTAAATTATTTTTACCCGATAACTCGACGAAAAAGAAGTCAGTCTATGTTAAAATATTGATAAAAAATATATATATCAATATTTTACATCATGCTTCAGCATGCTTTTGTTTTCATCATGCTACAATAATGAATCGAACAGAGATTGAAGTCGATCTTTTTTCAATAGGCTATTTGACAGCATGTAAAATATAGGTTCTATTGATGGCATCCGTATTGAATATGAATTTTGGAAATCAACTATTTAGTATTATTTTAAGAGAAAATCGACAAAGAAAACGTTTTTTTGTCAACTTTAGTCACATGCTCGTAAATAATAATAATAATAAAAACAGGCAGGTGACGTCACAATGACACGATGCGCCATATTGTCCGGAAAAGCGTTTTCGCGGGAATATTTTTGTTTTTATTTTTATTATATTGTTTTAATTTATGTTTGTTCGTTTTTTCTTGGGCTATATGTAATGGCACTTAAAATATAGATTTTCAATAGATCCTTACACATTATTAATTAACGTAGAACAGTTTTTAAAAACCTGTCAAATACCCTAGTGCTTTTTCAATGCAGTCAGGGTAATTTTGATTACAAATTCTTTAATTTTCCTTTCTCTACCTGCGTCAAATTTCTATCTTTACTAATGTTTTTTTTTTCGTTAAACGAAACTGCCATTTAATTACTTTGGCATTAATTATTAATATTGGTATATTTATAATAATGGCCTGTTGGTCTAGTGGTTAGTGACCCTGACTGCTAAGCCGGAGGGTTCGATCCCCACCCAGGATAAAACTTTGTGTAATGAGCAAGATGGTTTATTCTGTGTCTGGGTGTAATTTATTTATAATTTGTATGTATTTAGAAATATATAAGTATGTATATCAGTTGTCTGGTTGCCAATGACGTTGTGTGAGTTGACCCAAGATATTATTACAATCGATGATTATTTAACTGATAAAAATAAATGGATGTAGTTCGTTGCTCCATTAATGTATTTTGTTGTATAGTTTAATGCATTTTACTAGGTGAATATTGTTGTCACAGTTTGATAATGTTACTTAGGTACTAGTTAAGAAAACGATTATTTTTGTAAGTACGGATTCTGCGTGATAAATTACGGCCATTCTTTTCTTTCTTTTAAAAAACATGTATACTTATTCATTAAGTAGCAGTAAATTGGCCAATATTTAAGCACATAAAGTTTTTACATCGTAAGTGGATGCTCCTACTATGTTGTGCCCATTGAGGCTGATGTATCCGATCTCGTGTACTCTTCTAATATTATTGACCTCTTTTTTTGCATCAGTCCTCTAATATGGTGTATAATATAATGGTGGCAGCACCTTAACTACCTGCATATAAAGGGTCTTTCAAATAGAGCGGGTCGATATTAATAATCTGTGGCGGCCATTTTGATTTGGCGGCATCTGTCAAATCTGTTTTTTCTTATTCAGTCACTGATGCCAAATCACCATGGCAAGTTACACGGTTGAGCAGCATGTGCAAATGATAAAACTTTATTATCAAAATGAGTGTTCGTTAGTGAAAACGTTGCGCGCAATGCGCCCATTTTACGGCAGACGCGGTGGCCCTTCAAAGTCTACTCTCCAACGATTGGTGACTAAATTCGAGACGACCGGTTCGGTAAACAACCAACCAACACCTTTACGTCAAAGGAACGCCAGATCGGCCGAGAACATCGCCGCTGTACGTGAGAGTGTTCAGGAGACTCCGAAGCAGTCGATTTCTCGCCGTGCACAAGAACTCGGCCTTTCGCAGACTTCAACTTGGAGAATTTTGCGTCGGGACTTGGGTCTGCATCCATACAAGATCCAACTGACCCAGGAGCTCAAAGTTAATGACCATAGACAACGCCGTGTGTTCGCTGAATGGGCGTCGGAACGCTTGGAAGAGGACCCCGATTTTGGCCAAAAAATAATCTTTAGCGACGAGGCACATTTTTGGATGAATGGTTTTGTTAATAAGCAAAATTGCCGTATATGGGATGACCACAACCCACATGAGGTTCACCAGATAGCAATGCATCCACAAAAAGTAACTGTTTGGTGCGGATTTTGGTCTGGCGGCGTCATTGGTCCGTACTTCTTCGAAAACGAAGTTGGCGAGGCCAGCACCGTCAACGGTGAGCGCTACAGATCAATGATAAACAATTTCTTTTGGCTTAAATTGAACAATATGGACGTGAATGACATGTGGTTCCAGCAAGATGGCGCTACTTGCCACACAGCGAACGACACAATCGACATTCTGCATGAACGGTTTGCGGGTAGGGTTATCTCTCGCAGAGGTGACGTGAATTGGCCACCAAGATCGTGTGATTTGACTCCGCTAGACTTTTTCTTGTGGGGTTTTCTGAAGTCGCAGGTCTATGCCAATAAACCACATTCGACCGTTGCCCTGAAAGCCAACATAACGCAGGCCATCGCTCAGATTCAGCCGGATCTATGCAGCAGAGTCATTAAAAATTGGACCTCTCGGATTTGTGCCACCATGCGAAGCCGCGGCGGACATTTGAACGATGTCATATTTCATGCATAATGGCATAAACGGGCCTTTCAAATAAAAAATAAATTTCGTTAATATCTCACACACATCTAGTTTTATTCAATTTTAACATCGACCCGTCTTTGTTGAAAGACCCTTTAGTTTATAAACAGAGAAACATTGTAAACATGCAAATTGAAAAGAGTGGCCACGAGTTTTTATTGTCTGTTCTTTTCTCGGGCTTTACCTATTGTTTGCGAACAGGCATTACCAGTAAATGTAGAATCGACTTTTACCTTATTATTATTATTATTACCTATTATTAAATTAAATTAAATTAACTAAGAGATCAAGTTACTATTAAAGGCTCGTAACTTACCCATTTCATAATGCTGTGCGCTCCCTTTACTAACAGACTTGCTTTCTCCTAGGACACCCACGTAGGTCTTGCTAGGATCCCTCCGTAGGAAGTTCTTAGGAGACTGCTCGTTCTTATACTTGGATATGTCCATGTACCGAGGCTGGATCGGTTGCTTGCGGCTTATTGAGGTCGTTGACGATGACATTGAGTAGTCACCGCTGTACCTATAATAGGTTTATTTTATTGATTAATATTATGGCAGATATCACCTGTTATATAATTATTAAACTAATATTATAAAATACGCTTAAATCTCTTAACCGATTTAGACGAAATTTGGTATGGACATAGTTTGGTCCCTTATTTTAGTATTTATGGCGATAACCGATATCCTCACAGGCGGAGCCGCGTAATTACAAATGATTACTTAATTTTTATAATAAAATCAGTTAATTATTCTGACGTCAAGAAGTACAACACAAAATTTTACTAATAATAACAGTGTATACAGCGATAATCACCGGTTTGTGTTACATAACCTTTAGAATAAAGTGTTTAACGGGCCTCTACGTGTTGGCTTCGGCTTCATGCACGCCTCCCAAATTACTGGGACTCCATAGTTCCGTGATATGAAAACGACATACCTTATAATAATAATACGTGGATACTCTTGACTCTTAATCAGGTCTGAAGTGAGAAACAGAGTTTGTAACTATTTATTATACGGGAAGTAACCTGTGTTTACCTTAAAATTGCTTGACGTTTCGACCAGGTTGCACCAGCCGTGGTCACAAGCGGACTGTCGCAGCGATGTTAAGACTCCGTCAGGCTGATGAATCTTCATCTACCCTCAATTTTAAATTTCTCGAATAGTTAGGGTCACTGCACACTACACTGATTTTGTCCATGTTAACCGACTGCGAACTAGTACGAGGTTGTGTTTTACGAATCACTGGATTCCACGTCACGGATAGTTTGAAACCCTCTTCCCGATTGAAAGTTTTATGCTTTTTAATTTCAATCGGGAAGAGGGTTCAAAATCAGTGTAGTGTGCAGAGACCCTAACTTTTCGAGAAATGAAAAAGTGAGGGTAGATGAAGATTCATCGTCCTGACGGAGTCTTAACATCGCTGCGACAGTCCGCTTGTGACCACGGCCGGTGCAACCTGGTCGAAACGTCAAGCAATTTTAAGGTAAACAATGCGCGTTAATTCCCGATAGTTATAGCTAATCATGCAACGCGAAAGTTTACCTACCCATTATACTACCGACATGAACCCATTCTTAACACATTTAGCTTATCTGGAAGGGTTAAGAGGATTGCTAGTAATGTGGGACCCAATCCCATATTACTAGTTATTTTTAAAAAAAACCTACCTCTGTTTAGCCTGCACCGGCGCGCTCCTCTTCCCTCCTGGATGCCTCATCACTACCGGAGCACTTTCTGTCCCACTCTCTCCTTCAGTATCACTAGTTCCCGTTGTCAAAGAGTTCTTCTCATGACTAAATATCGACGAATTTCTCGGACTGCTGCCATTTGTCGTCGAATTAGTGTCACTATCGAGAATGAAAGTCTTCCGTTTGTCTATGGCCGATTCCTCTTGTCTTGTCTTTGTTAAAAAGTCTATGTTCTCTTTGGTTGGTGTGATGTCGTCTATGATGTAAGTTTTGCGCTTATCTGTGTCGCTTCGACGCTTTTTTTCTGAATGTGAATGTTGGTTAATCTGTAAATAAATGAAATTGCGTTATAAAGAAACATAATTATTATAGGAACCATTTCTATTCCGTAGTAGTTTTACAATCATTCAAAATATAGGCAATTTAACACTCAAATAAATTTCAACCATAGACATGCAGACTTTACTCAGAAACAGCCACACACTATGCGGCCAATACCGATCTCTTTTCTGTAGGTCTGTATGACAATATATGTCAATATTAATTCATTGTCTGTATTGACGTTCATCAATCAGATTTATTTAAAGAGACAACTGCTGGCCGCGCGTTTTATTTGTCTCTCACACGCTTTGCAACCTAAATATACCTAGAAGGTAATGCTCAGTCCAGTATGGCCACTGACCTTTATTTATAGTACTATGTACACAGGACTGGCTCCCGTACAAAGTAAGAGCAATTACAAATGCTGAATCGAATGACCGTCCTGTTAACAAGTATGAACTAGAGTTGTAAAAATGGCGGCAAACTGACATGTCGCTATTTTTACAGCTCCGCGTTTAAAGTGTAAAACAGTGTAAAATATACTTGAAATACGTGATAACTGGACAAGAACGAGACTTTGTGATTAAAAGAAGAAAACTAGAAAGAAATTATACTTGAAACTGGCGTATGCACATAATGTGCGAGCCATAATCTCTACCGATTAATATTGGAGGGAAGAGGAAAAAAAAAGTATGAACTACCATATGATTTTGACAAATGATTATTGTTTTTAAACTTTCGCGATTTTTATACATATTAGATATATTTCGGGACCTAATCGCGTGAATTATTTAAAGGTACGTCGTGGTCACCAAGATCGGTGCAATTCGATCGAAACGTTCGGGTAAATAAAAGGGTCGTACCTTTAATTAATTCACACGATTAAGTCCCGAAATTATTGTTTTTAAACTTTCGCGATTTTTAAACATATTAGATATATTTCGAGACCTAATCGCGTGAATTATTTAAAGGTACGTCGTGATGAGATGACATCGATCAGTGCAATTCGATCGAAACGTCGAGTAAATAAAAGGTTCGTACCTTTAATTAATTCACACGATTAAGTCCCGAAATTACTGTTTTTAAACTTTCGCGATTTTTAAACATATTAGATATATTTCGGGACCTAATCGCGTGAATTATTTAAAGGTACGTCGTGATGAGATGACATCGATCGGTGCAATTCGATAGAAACGTCGGGTAAATAAAAGGTTCGTACCTTTAAATAATTCACACGATTAAGTCCCGAAATATATCTAAGACTGTCTAAATGTCAAAATCAAATAAAAGTCCTGTTGTGTTGTGGTCGGCGGTAACCTATCCAGTGTACGACGTAGGTACTATAGAAGTCAGTAAGGCTGACTCTTTTTACTGTTAAGGTGAATTTATTTCATGTACAATGTGTGGAAGCTTGTAATTAACAATCTAAGTTAACTATAGTACACTATTGTTATTAAACTTTCGCGATTCGTCGACTGATGGCAAAATCCCCGCGCCTCACGGAGACATAGCTAAGCTGCCATCAGTCGACCCGTGACCACGATCGGTGCAATTCGATCGAAACGTCGGGTAAATAAAAGGTTTGTACCTTTAAATAATTCGCGCGATTAAGTTCCGAAATATATCTAATATGCATAAAAATCGCGAAAGTTTAAAAACAATAGTGTACTCTAGTTAACTTAGATTGCTAATTAAATAATTTAGTCCCGAAATATATCTAATAGAGTACACTATTTATAAGATTATTGGTCTGTAAGATATTGTAACGGAAAATGTTAAAAAAAAATTACAATTAATACTTGAATCGAAAGAATCGCCTAGATTCTGATGGCAATCTAGGCGATTCTTTCGATTTAAGTATTAATTGTATTTTTTTTTTTTTAAAGAAGAAAGCCTGAAACTAACCTGGAAATTAGTGACATAATCCCTAGACAGAACCACGTCATTCGTCATGGCTTGTCTCCTCAAATTCTCCCTGTAGTTAGGCCTCAGGTCGAGTATATCGGAGTGAGTGGAAGTGATCATAGGGTCTACTGGCAACGTGACGAGCTGGTCATCCTCTGTTTCTTCTGAGGAGTAGTCCAGGGTCTCCAGGTCAGCTATGTTGGTGGTGTGGAAGGATTGAGAGCGGTGTACGGGTGATGAGTGGCTAAAAAGAACAAAAAGTTTTTAAGAAACCGGGCATGTCGGGCCACGCACAATGTAAGGTTCCGTAGTCCTTCCTGTCCATCCAAATAATGCGGCTTAAGAAGTGAGTTTTCTTTTTTTTTTTTGTTGCATACTTACAACGGCATATACCCAAATAATAATAATTTTCAATGGAATTTTTAAGAAAATTTTGTTACTTCTCATTTGATCAGCTGTTACTCGTAAACTTGTGAAGAATAATTTCCTTTTAATTTTACTGTATATACTACTACCATATTTTTTTTTACATACCCAACATCAGCCATTTAGCTGGTAGGTGGGTGGGTCACTTGACTCTAACAAAAAATTGTACTTTAAAACCTAATATTTCACAAATGGATTTATAAATCTAAAAATGGTCTTCACAACCCCTAAACGATTTTAAAAGACCTACCTAATTATATCCCACAAGATGGGGTAGGTGAGAAAAAAAAATCATATCCCTACTTTAGTGAGATACCCTCAAAAAAAATGTTTTACAAGATATGTTTTGATGTACTATTCTTAAGCCGGCCGTGTGGTGCCGGCTTAAGAATAGTACCACCCCATCTCTTCCCGTGGGTGTCGTCAAGGCGACTAAGGGATTTCACACCGGAGGACGGGCAGCAGCGTCCTCTGCGTAACTAAAGCCTTACTGCGATCGCCAACCCGCTCGCCAAGCGTGGCGATTATGGCAATTACCCCCAGGATCTACATACCAGTAGGTTCTACTGGGGAGACCCGTGCCCAGCAGTGGGCCATCATATGGGTTGATATGTATGTATGTATGTATGTATGTTTTGATGTTATTCACTTTGTCGGCGTAAGTAATATGTGTATTCATGCAAAATAACAGCCTTCTAGCACTAACAGTTTCTGAGCTAAGTTGCGGACGGACGGACATGACGAAACTATAAGGCTTCCGTTTTGCCCTTTTTTTGGCTACGGAAACCTAAAAATGAACCAGCTTCCTGCGACTGTTGAGCAGCTTCCTGTGAGTTCGTTTGCAAAAACCCCACGACACAGAATCTGTACTGGAGATGTTTTATTTTAAAAAAAAAACAATTAAAAAAATCTGTCAAGACTAGGGAGTTGTGAAAATGTCATGTCACTATTATCACAGCTTCGCGTTTATTGTGTAAAATATACTTGAAATACGTGTTAACTGGATAAAAACGACACTTTGTAATTTAAACAAGAAAACTAGAAAGAAAATTAAATTGAAACTGGCGAATGCACAGAATGTGCCAGCCATAATCCCTGCCGAATATTTTCGGAGGGAAGAGAAAAAAAAACCCAAGACAAGTGGCAATGACGTTGGAATGACATCGTTGCGCATGCAAAGCCGCTAAAATGAAAATTTGCTGAATATCATTCGCAGTTTGGCACGCGCAACGGTGTCATTCTATTAGGGTGATTATTTGTCTGATTATAAATCTAAACTCCTCACCTAGGCGAGCTTAGGTCATCCTTATTACAGTCCTGTCGCTTAGCCATCTGCTGTCTTCTTTTACCTTCTTGCGCAGCCTTCATGGGGTCGTAAGAAGATCGCTTCTTCCAGTTAGAGAACTCGATCTCTTTGGACGCGAGAGCGGATGATGAGCGGTGTTGACTTGGTTTCTTTGGTCCTGGGGATACAAAATAGCGGGAAAATAAAGACTTGTTTTACAAAATAAAAAAAATATACATTAAGTACGTTTATGCCAATGACGTATAGACCAGGACAGCGACACCTTTTAATTATAAAGTTAATATTTACTGCAGAGCGTGCAAGAGAAAATAAACTCGTGCGGCCCTGTCTCTTTGACAGGTATTGTCCACAAAGTAGCTTTGGAGTTGTAAAAATGGCGGCAAACTGACCGGCCATTATTTTTACAGCTCCGAGTTTAACTTGTAAAAAATGATTTGAATACGTGTTAATTGACTAAGAACGAGACTATGTGCATGTAATAAGTGCATAAATACTTGACACTGGCAGAAATTATCCGTTAAAACGGCTAGATTGCCATAAACTCAAAGAAGAAGAAGAAAGTAGCTTTGTCTCTTTCTAGAGAGTGGTAAATTTTGCGAGGTTATGGCGCAGTCCAGGTCAATACGTCAATGGTTTAAGCTAAGTAAATATCTAATCTTTAAAATAAGCTTTGATTAATTAATGTCTAGATTCCTCATCCGGCATCGTAAATTTCAACAAAGAACTGTCCAAAAGTACGGTCAAATGAACGTACTTTTTGAGAGGTAAGAAGACTCCTATCAGATGTTCTAGCCATAGTTATTTTAGCGCGCCATTTTCAACGAGTGTCAAACGTCAAAAATAGTAGCTTCATTTTTTTTATAGGCTAACTGAGGGAATGCTCCATCTAGACATTGTCCGCCTTATTCCAAAAGCTGGACTAAACCTGGTTTGACGAAAATCCTAGTTTAAACCGAAAATCCTTATTACAAAACGAGGTTCATCGCTTAATCGATGATCTTCTTTGGTCTATAGATTAGTCTTTCGATCACCCTAGTTTAACTATGGTAATAACCTTAAAATGTCAAAAATTTTGACATTTTAAGGTTATTTTATTTACAATTTTGCGTATTTTAGTTTCAATTATTAATGACGAATAATGCGTGTTTAGTGACTTTAAATTATTAACTAACTAAATATGGTGTGGCAACAAAATAAACGCAAAAATCGAGTGAAATGCGATGTGTGACCAAAGATTTAATAATATTGTTTTTCAAAACATTTATCACAGCTTGGAATTGAGAGAGAAGATTTAATATACAGAACTCAGAGATGTCCTAAAATTAAAGTGGTCTGTGCAATGTTTGGGTCAACCAGACTCGACGTAAAGTGTACCTATGCAGTGTGGAAAGTTGAAGATCAACACAGATTAATTTTGTTCGACAATAGTATCATTAACTAGTGCTCTATGTAAAACAATCTGATGCATTCCACTTATAATATGTCACATTATTTATATTGAAGTTGGAAAATCACATTTGGAATGTCTGATAGGTGGTCTGGAGTAGTGCGGCAAAAACCAATGTTGAATTTACTCAAAATGCACAAAACAAAGTAATAGAAACATCATTATGACAAAATTTCTTACCTAAAACTTACTACTAAACTATACATATTATAGTGGAACTAAATAAACATTGATCAATTTAAAATTTAGTTGGTAAAGTGTAACCATGGGTATACCTATCACTAGGAACAGATGTAAACTTAGGTTATTGGTAGGTACCAAGAACTGAATATTATGTTTATAAGAGCTCAGCTAGTTAATACATTGCTACAATGTTCCTTTAAACATAGTTTAAACACTAAACAGAGAGTACAGATTAGTTGCAGTTTATTGAAATTGTGATGTAATAACTATTATGCACTACTTAACAGTTTAGATAATTATATTTAAGATTCTCTGATAGATGAACTATGTTCTTAGGGAGAATAAATGGTATCTAATAAATAATGATTCTATGTATAATGTACCTAAAACTTACTAGTGAACTATAAGGTGGATCTAAATATAGAATTATCAATTTTATTATATAAATATATTATTGATCACTGTTTATATATTATACAAAAAATGCATACAATTTAAAATTTATTGTAAAATACTAATATTATAAAGCTGAAAAGTTTGTTTGAACAAATTCTTTTGAACTTTTTACTGTTGGATAGCCCATTTGTCGAGGAAGGCTATAGGCTATATAATATCACACTGCAACCAATAGGAATGGAGCAGCATTGAGAAATGTTGCAAAAACAGGGAAGATTTATGCAGACTAAGTTGTGCGGGAAAGCTAGTCTATCTAAATAGAATTAAGGGATATCAACTCAATATTCCTTTTCAAACATAGTTTGAACAGGGAATACAGAATGGTTACAGGTTATTGAAATTGTAAACATCCATTTTGTTGTCAAATGGAATAACTATTAAGTGCTACCTAACAGTTTAGATAATTATATTTATGATTCTCATGAAAATGAACTCTGTTCTTAGGGAGAATAAATGGTATCTAATAAATAATGATTCTATGTAGATAATTGAGATTTTCATTTCATAGCAAGCTCACTGATATTAAATAATAAATATATTCATAAAATTTGTTTCAATTGTTTGTTGTGCTTCAGCCGAAGCTTCAGTACCTATGTTGAATCTAGGCATACTTTCTCCCAATACATTCAGAACAACGAGTGCAACAAAGAAAACAGTAAGTAAGTATATCAAAAATGGATTATCTTATTGAGTAAGTATCCTTCCATGCTAAGACCTGTTCCAATGAAACTAGCTTTGTAATAAAAACTCGCATCCAAGTTCCTCTAAGTGTTTGGGCGCTATAGTTACTCAGATTAAACTTCTAACATCCCTAATAATGTCTGAGTTAGTTAAATTTAGGTTATCATCATTTGTTTACATTTTTAGTACTAATGACAACTACTTGTGTAACGTTCCGATCCTGACAGAATTTATTTGATTTTTCGTAAATTGCAGGCCGAGGGCTTTTATGTCAGGTTAATATTTTGAAAATTACGTAGTGCTGGCGAATAATTTAGCTACATAGAACGTCTAAATATTTTATTCTCAATGAAAACTTTACTTTCAAATTATATTGGTATAAAACGGAACGTTATATTTGAATGATAAGAACAATGAATGAACTAAATTGATTATAATCTGTGGCTGATTGCTAGATCCTTTGGTATCAGCTGGTCCACGGATTATCTAAGTTTTGTAATAAGACCAATAGCACTGTACTATATCCTGGACTTGAAAGTCTTGGTTTAAACTTTGATTTGGTCTTTTCTTTGTAATAAGGCGGTGTTTGTTTTTGGAAAATCAACCAGGCGGGCAAAGTCGTGAGCAACAGTTAGTATGTACACTTAAGTTAACATAGCGCTCAGTTGTTTAATTATTGCTTTTGAAAATAGCTAAAATTAATTAGTTTTGGGTTCCGTAGCCAAAATGGCAAAAACGGAACGTCATGTCCATCTGTCTGTCTGTCTGTCTGTCCGTCCGCATGCCACAGACATTTTACTCAAAGACGACTCAATGAATATTGATGAAATTTGGTGAAAAGGTGTCTTGCAGTAGCCGCCACTTAGCTTATTAACTAAATAATAAAAAGAAATATTTTTAGGGGAAGCACTCCATACGTGTAACAGAAGCAATTTTTTTTTTCTCAACAAAAGAGCGTAAGTGCCATGAACATACGCTCTTTTGCTGACGCAGAAAAAAAAAATTGTTTATACCCTAATATGTGTGCTATTTTTAAAATTATTTGGACAACTATATGCGGTAGAAAATTAAGTTTAAACATTTAATTACTCTCATTGTTGCTTTCATAGATAACCTCAAAACATCTGTCAGATTGCAATTTGGCGGGTAATCGAATTGCATTCCAGTATGGCCGCCACCGGTGTTGCAAGCATATCGAATTATTAACTACAGCCGAGCACGACTCAAGGATAACTTGATTCAATATTAGCAACGCTATGTGTTCAATAGAAATTATCAATTGTATTCTGTACTCTCTTGTGAAATTGTTTAGTCACCGAAGGTTGCAAGACAACCTCCTTTACATTGCTTCCGCTTTATTAGCAAATGAACTCCTCTTAAATAATTACAATTGTTTATTACTAGTTTGACTGCCTCTGTGGCGCGGTGGGAGTGTGTCCGACTGCTACGCAAGAGGTCGTGGGTTCGATCCCCACCCAGGATAAAACTTTGTGTGATGAGCACAATGGTTTATTCTGTGTCTGGGTGTTATTTATCTATAATATGTATGTATGTAGAAATATATAAGTATGTATATCAGTTGTCTGGTTTCCATAGTAGGTACAAGCTCTGCTTAGTTTGGGATCAGATAGCTTTGTGTGAGTTGTCCCAAGATATTATTATTATTAAGAAGAAGATATTATTAACTTCAAAACTGACGGTAACACAAACTTGTAACTACTATTTTACCCTGTTAGGGATTGATTTTTCAAAAACGCTGAAACACGTATTCGTTATTTTAAACTAAAAATCCAAATACGGCAATACACAGATCTATCTTCAAAACTAACAGAGTTTCATACAAATTTGCAATGCCTATTTTAGGGGACGGGCCCTTATTTCCAAAAAATCTTACTTAGTGGATGCCTACAACATAAACGGCATCAACTGCCAAAATTTCAAGTTTGTCGCCATGTGATTTAGGCATTGCGTTGAAGAATCAGTCAATCAGCCAGTCAGCCAGGGCAAGTGATTATACAGGGTGTCTCAAAAGTATGCCTGCCGTGTGGCATACTTTTGGGACATCCTGTATAATCATTTGAATATAATCATCATAAATAGAAGCAGAATCACTGTGAAAAATCGTCGTGATTAACTATACAAATTGTATTTTATGAAATGTAAAATTTCATTGCCTTCCTTTTATTTAAGATAGTATGTTATTTAGAAAAAAATAATCCTAATGATCGACCCATTCGATTAGAATCGTAAAAATACAGACTGTTTCTTTTTTTCATATTTTGCGGGTTTGATTCCCGGTCCAGACTGGCAATTATTCTTATATCTTTGAATGCAATTCGAATTATTTTTAAAATCAAACTGAATTCTTCTTTCAGTAAAATGATCTACAATATTTAAGCTACTTTCCTCCGTGTGGCATAGTTTTAGAATACCCTCTACATTTATAGATACCTACTATGAATAAAACAGACTGTCAAAGCAATCGGTCATCGAAACATTGCTTAATCAATCCCCGCAACCTAGATTCGAACAAAAAACATTCTCTATACAAACCTTTGTCTAGATTCTTCGGCTGACTCACTTCTCTCGTCGACGACCTAGATTTTGTCAACCTACTTAGAGTCGTCGGCCTGGGTTCAGCAGACCTCCTACTCTGATGATTAGCTGGTTTTGACCTCTCCTCCCTCACTATTGGCTTCTCGGAAACCCTTGGACTTATCCTCTCCTTATTCGTCACTCTGACTGAATTCCTCACCAATCCAGGACCAAATTTCCTTTGCATTTCTGGAGTATTTGGACATCTAGGAGAATTTGCAGGCGCTATAGATTTCAAATCAGGCGAGTCTATTCTCCCTCTATTAATAATCTGTCTTTTATATGTAAAATCTTGCGATTTATCGTACAATCCGTTGTCAGATTCATCTGAATAATCTTTGTACTCCTCAGAATGCCCGCTTGATCTCCTAGATGTTATTCTTGGATCTAAATAATTGTTGTTTTTATTCACAGTATTGAAAGAGCTAGACCTTTTAATCGATGAACCGAAACCGATGTTATTCGATTTGTACTTAAGACCATCGCTTAGGACTCTCTGGTGGCTTTTCTTGTCTCCTTGACAACGTGTTGGATCAATTCTCGGATATTTAGATTCCAAAGCGTTGTTTTTCAACACCGTCTTGAGACATACGGTAGGGTTCGCGTTTGTAACATCATGTTCTAAATTTCTATCCATCAATCTGTTACGCGAGTGGGAATTCCTATGAGGTGATAATATAGCATCCACATCATATTGTGGTCTATTTGATAGTGTTTTATCATCAGAACTATTTGATAATAAACCTCTTTCTGATGAAGGACTATTCATATTGGAATCGTGACGCCTATCTGTATCTAAAGACCTTGTGACAGAGTTGAGAAGAATTTTAGTGCTTTCTGGAACTTTAGACGAACCAGTTATGACGTAATGTCCAGGACTTCTTAGTGGACTGCTGTCATTTGAGTTGTCTTTTTTTCTGAGACGATAGTTTAGTGAGTTGGAGCGGCTTAACTGTGAAATTGGGAGACGAGAGATGGCCGTCTTTTCGCTGATGAGGCTGGAAGTAAGTTGTGAAGGTATGTTGCTGAAATTGCTCGTTCTAGATGATTGTAGCTTTGCTTGAAGGTTCGTGATAGCGTTTTGAGTTTTGAGAAGGTATGATTCTGTGTCTTGTGTTGGTATTAAGTCCTGGAACAAAAGAAACTATATATTAGAATGTTGTTAATAAAAAATATAATACCAGGAAGGCAGGTAGTGATTAGTAATTACAACCATATCACCATACACTTAGTACTATCTGTACTAGTTCCATGAATTACTTGTAAAAATAATTTAACTTCTCCGAAACACATGAAAACGATATTTTTTTCAAAATTCAATCGTTTCCAAAACCAAAGCTTTACATATTAATTCCGTGTTAATTGCGTCTGTGGTTAAAAATAACTCTGAAGTAAGAACATTCTAAACAGTTCTCCAGTCGATATATGCACGGACTGGTTAAAATTTTACCAAAATTTGCCATGGTAACACATGAAAAAAAGTAATTTTAAGTAACTTTTTAAAAGAGTTTTTGACTTTGTAACTTTTTAAAAGAGTGGCCCATGAGTGTCTTGGCAGCTTCTTCTCATGGGCTTTGCTCATTTTGTTTTTTTTTTTAAACAATCATAATTTTATATATTTTTTTAGTATAAAGGCTGTAATAGACTGACTTTGTGGTGTAGAGCAGAGAGATTGTATTTGCATGGCCAGTGTATGCTCTACTTTTGTGACTTATTGTGCAGCAAATAAGTGTTTGTTTCTTTATTTCTTGTAAGGCGACCATTATAATGGGGTAATTAGGCTGGGAACTTAGGGCAGAGGATTGAGAGGACAGCCCTTCAAAAACTTGCTTGCTTATAAATCGATGACCGTGTGCACGCACGTTCCGTCACAATCCGCCTGCTGATAGTCTTAGTGTCATGGTCCGTCATTTTCCGCCTGCTGATAGGCTGAATTATTGTGACGGTCGGGCGCATACGCGGTCCAGGCATGGTTATTTATTACAATGTCATCAATGTTTTCTTATGACGTTATCACGTCAAATCATCGCCCATAAACCGATTTTACAGACAACCCTTTTTTTATTTATTTTGGGCGCATTAATAGGCCTTTAGTCTTGTCTCCCATTAACAGCGCCGAAAGCGACCAACTATTAACTAATTTCTTGCTCAAAAAATGTACTATAGAGTCTATAATTCACCCAATTCTTACATTTTAATCATAAACAAACGTATTAAAGAATAACCTAATAGATTATGATTGATTTAAAAATATGAATCTCGTTTTTTAATTAATGCATATGTTGGCCATGAATCTACCCACGCTATAAATACCAAACAAGCTTTGATTTCTTAAACGTTGTTGTTGCGAAATGTCATATTTTACGATGGTATTAGATGCTAATATACCATGTAGAATGTATTAATAGGTATTCAAGGTTAGCCATCTTTTAAGTTGCGACTTCTGCTCGCAAATTCGGCAGCGCTGAGGTCGGAAAATTAATTAATAGGTTTGATTATAAAATGACTGGATTCCTAGTCCGGCAAATTGAAGCTTGTCAAAACTTACACCAAATTTGGTGAAACTTCTTCTTCTTTTTTGAGATTATGGCAATCTAGCCGTTTTAACGGCTAATTTCTGCCCGTGTCAAGTATTTATGCGCTTATTACATACACAAAGTCTCGTTCTTAGTCAATTATCACGTATTCAAATCATTTTTTACAAGTTAAACTCGGAGCTTTAAAAATAATGGCCGTTTAGTTTGCCGCCATTTTTACAACTCTTGGTGAACCTTTCCAAAGTTTTACGATTCACTTCAATGTCAAACGTCAAAATCTCTATCTAAAAGTGACTTAATTTAATAGATCTACGGAGAGAACACTCCATCTGACAATATATAATAAAAAAATGATTGTCTGTAATAAACAATTCGCTGTTGCTTAGCAATCATGCCTGTGACAGCTTTAGTAGACCCAAGGGCCGTCGATCCGTCACGTTCCGTCAACCTATCAGCAAGCGTAACGTGACTGTGACACTTTTCCGTGCATGCAACCGGTAAACGATTTATAAGACGTTATCACGTCAAAATATAAGCAGGTATTTCTTTGCAGGAAAACCCTTTTATGGGTAGAATTTAGGAAAGTTGTTTCTTATTGCTTTATGATTCTTATTGCTGTCTAAAAATGTGTTTTGTTTTTTTTGTAATGTATAATATGTTGCAAAAGCACTTTTAAATAAAAAAGGTTGATAGGTAGGTATGAAGAAAAGTTAAAGCCAGTCAGTTCTGTTTGAAAATAATATCAAAAACTCAACGACTACCTAAACCTTTGAAATATACCTAGACTTGGACCGCGCCATCCCTTTCAATTAAAAAGTAAATAATAATCACAAAGCGTGAAAGAGAAAAAAAACGCGGCCCTGTCTCTTTGACAGGTATTAGCAACAAAGTAACATTGTCTCTTTCAAGAGTGGTAACATTTTCAGTCCTGGTCAATACGTGACCTAAACAAAACCGCCATTTTGACAGAATTGACATTTAATTTCCCACCAACATTGGCCAAAGTTACAATCCTGCAATGCGATAGTTACGTCAGAGTACAGATTCCCGTTCTGAAACGAATTGGAGCGACCTACTTTGTGCCATTATTTAGTTATTTTTGTTAAAGGTGTGACATTCTCTAAAGATGCTCCTATTACAAACTGGCAGACAAATTAGTTCAAGAGCGGCATTCAAATGGAATTTAGATCACTTAAAAGAAGTTTAAATTAAATGATAACGGCCATTTTCTATTTTAATAGTTCGAACTTCGAAACTATTTTTGACGTTTAAAATACTTATTGTTTTTTTTTGCTCCGTTCTTTATTCGTAAGGGTAATGGCTCGCACTTTCTGTGCCTCCGGTTGCAAGTTTTTTTTTCTTTTTAGTTTTCTTCTTTGAATTTCTTGTTCTAATACAGTATATATAACGTATTTAAAGTATATTTTACACACTAAACGCGTGAAAATTATCTGTTGCCACCATATCTGCGAGTTTAAGCAATGATAACGTTGTTTAACCTCGCAGATATGGCTGTCGGTCCATAGATGGGTGACCGTTTTCGAACATTGTCACACCCTTCGTGCCTTGGAGAGCATGTTAAGCCGTTCGTCCTGCGCCTAATCTCTCTCCGTCCCATCGGACTACGAGAGTGAGGGAATAGAGTGCACTGTGTCTGCGCATACACTCGAGTACTATAATATCTCCTTCGTAGTCTGGCTAGTTGAATCGGTTAGGAGACCATTATAATCCGAAAATGTGCAGTAATTTGGCAGCTTCAAAGCTTATTGTGCGAATTTAGATACGAATTATTGATTGGTTGAAAGGAGTTATTCTATAAGTCGCAGTTTAAGTAGGGAGGTTGACTGTCAAGTCAAATCAGGCTCTTATTATGAAATGTCAAAACGACAAGCTCTATAGAAATGTGTATGGAATATGATGGAAACGTCATAAGTTTAGTCAAATCATTACTTTTAGTATTCATTTTCATGCTTTTAAATTTAAAAACATGTTATTTTCAGAGTATTTTAAGATCTACTATTACCTGATAAGTATAATATAATTATTGTAGTCATTATATCCAATTGAATAACTTGTGTATGATACAATCTTCACAATCAGTTTAAATTTCTTCAAAAGTTGACAATACTTGTCAAATTTAAGCACATTAATAATGGTCAGATAATAGTTTTTGTATATTTTAAAACGAAAACACAATCTCTTTATTATTGCATGCATTCGCATTTGCAGTTTCAGAGGACCGGTCCAGCGCAATAATTTGATTTCATTTTTTTATTTCTTTTTTTTTATTGGACTATCTCAAGTCTAAAAGGAGGTCATAGTTTTTATAACGATGCAAAGCTCCATTAAATAAAACCTCAGCATTTCGCAATACTGTGTTACGCGAAACGCGAGACATAAGACAAGCATTTCTTTTATATAAATTCTACGGATTACTTATTACATAAGTGGTACACCTGCAGAAAATACGAGGAATTTGTTAATAAAATCGACTCGAATTCTCTTTAATAAATATGATAATGTTTTATTCAATGACTGTGCCGCCATTTTAGGTGCTGAGAATTAGATTTAAAGCGTAGATACTATTTATACATTTTTAAGGGTAGAGACATCCTGCTAATATTATAAATCCGAAACTTTACATGGATGGATGTTTATTGGTCTTTCACGCAAAAAATACTGAACGTATTTTGATAAAACTTTACAGTAATGTAGTTTATGCATGAGAATAGCACTAAATAAAAATCAAAGACGGACGAAGCAGCGGGACGGAACATTACAGGCTGTTCCCTCGTATGTCAGTTTATAAGAAAAAATCTGCTACTTTCAAAAAATGATATATTTTTTACTCCATTTTATTTTACACATTTGACTGTCCTGTTGGTCTAGTGGTTAGTGACCCTGACTGCTAAGCCTGAGGTCGTGGGTTCGATCGCCACCCAGGATAAAACTTTGTGTGATGAGCACGATGGTTAGTTCTGTGTCTGGGTGTTATTTATCTATAATTATTTTATTTTATTTTATTTGGGGAGCTTACAGCTATAGTACAAATAGTTTCATAAAACACATTACTAAATGCCAATAACAAGCTTCCACAGATGGACAGAATACAATCTACTTATACATCAATTATACATTACAAATGTTTATACAGCTAAATAGAGCCTAATATGGTATTTAAAATAGGTTAGGTACTCTGGTGACAAACATTTTGGTCAGTAAAGATCTAGCACATCTAGCACTTGTGGTAAATAAATCAAAACAACTGTCATTGTTTAAATTATTGAAGTCAGCTAAAACTCTCGGCAGATAGCTATTCCTCCAAAAGTTGGTATGACCGGAAGGGATGTATAGCAAATCGTTGTTGCGCAGTCTTCTGAATGGTGTTCTTATATTAATTTCATTAAGAAGATTCGGGCAGTCAATTTTACCTTGAGCAAGGTTGAGCAAGAAAGTTATATCTGCAATATTACGTCGTACATACAGAGGTAAGATATGTAGTTTTACACAGCGTTGCTCATAGGTAAGCTCGGCTAGGTGACAAGATTTAAACTTAAATCCCAAGTATCGGATAAATTTCTTTTGTATTCCTTTAATGTCATTGCAGTAGCAGGCATATCGCGGATTCCAAATTTGAACGGCATATTCCAAGTGACTCCGTACTTAGGCACAATACAGAACTTTAATGGTTTTCATACTCCTAAAGTCAATGGAACAGCGAATTATAAAACCCAGAGCCCTGAAAGCTTTGCTAACTATATGATGTACATGTTCATTGAATAAAAGTTAACTATCATGAATTACACACCTATATAAACATTTAAGTATGTGCATCAGTTGTCTGGTTTCCATAGTACAAGCTCTGCTTAGTTTGGGATCAGATGGCGTTGTGTGAGTTGTTCCAAGATATTATTATTAATACGTAGGGGGTGACTTAACAAAAATCTCATTTTATTTGTGCTAAATTTCCACACCAGGTCTAGAAAGTTTAGCTGTGCATTTATTGATCCATCAGTAAGTTTGGCTTTTATAATATGACAGTTTATGCAATTTTAATCACGCATATTGACTGTCACAGTTAACATAAATGTAAATGAGACCCATCTAAAAACTTGACAGCAACAACATTGCTTAACTTCACCGATAGATTCTGGCTCCCCCATCAAAGGCCCCTTACAAATATAATAAACATTTCACAATAGATCAAACGTTTGGTTTATATATTGCATACCAACACGTAATAACTTTCACTTTTAAACATATTTTTATATTATTCAGACTGCCAATCCGTGGCGGATTATAGTAATATCTGTGATCTGTTATAGAATGTCAGTTAGATTTTATTGGTTATGGTTATGTTTTATTTATTTATGCTGGTAACTTTACGCTGGCAGGGCGCGGGGTTCTTAACACTTTTAAGAATAGTATATTTTATTTCCTCGCAGAAACAAGTTAATTATTTTCCTATGTACCTAAATTTCCCCAATCGGTGAGAAAACGGTGTGCCCCGACTGCCAGGCCTGTTTTCTTTATGTGACAGTTCAGTTTGCCGCCATATTTACAACTCTTGGTCTTCTATTTCTCAGTTATAAATATGTATTTACTCATATATAGCGTTTGATATATTCTCTGTTTTCCATTATTGTGTTCTCTTTACAATATTACGATCAATAATAATAATACGCTCTTGACCTTTGCATGGATTGGGATTGGGAATACGTCCCCGGGGAAACTAACCAATAGTCGAAATACTGAAATAAAAGGCGCCATATTGAATCTTGATAGTAAGTTTGACAGAATTGACTTATTTATTTTTAATAATTTGAAAATTGGCTAGATTGATGAGTGCAATCAATGGACAATTTTTTTCATTTTTTTTTTCTCTTCCCGCCAATATTACTCGGTAGTGCATTCGCCAGTTTCAAGTTTATATTCTTTGAGTTGCAAGTTTGTATTCTTTTAAGTTTTATTCTTTGAATCACAAAGTCTCGTTCTTATCCATTTAACACGTATTTCAAGTATATTTTGCACTAATAGAGTATATTAATAGTTCTGTGATTGACAAGTTAAACGCGGAGCTGTAAAAATAGCGACATGTTAGTTTGCCGCCATTTTTACGACTCCATCATTTTATTGTCAAGTGTTAGTAGTGGCCTCTGATTTATATAATGTCTAGATGGAGCATTCCCTCAGTAAGCCTATAAAAAAAATAAAGCAACTATTTTTGACGTTGTCACTCGTTTAAAATGGCGCGCTAGAATAACTATGGCTAGAACATCTGATAGGAGTCTTCTTACCTCTCATAAAGTACGTCCATTTGACCGTACTTTTTGACAGTTCTTTGCTTCAATCAAATCAAAGGTAGTGGCACAGAAATAAATGAAAACCAGATTAGATTTATTTATTTTGTAATCCAATATTTCTGGTCTAAATTTTCAAGTTGCTAAAATAAGAAGACCAGCCTACAAAAATGCGTAATGGCCACATGTGATAACATTTTGGTTCAGTAAAATTTAATTCATCAACAAATCTTTCTAAACTAGACATAGACAATTTAAATGGAGTTGTAGGTAATTAATTATAAACTTTGCCCTGACTTTATGGCGTTCTGGTCTCTGTCGTCTGTTTTAAGGTGTATCCACATATAAGTTGTTATTTGTGGACCAACGCACACGTGTGTGTATAATTTGTTACATATAAACTAACGTTTGCATAATTTTGCGGGACTCTGTGAAGTAGCTGTCTGTATATTGAAGGAATTTAAATAAAATCAAGGAAACTGCTTGGTTTGTTTGTTTGAGCTTCAAGTAAAACTTCATGAATGTATTAGAAATATGTAGAATATTTTATTTTAATAATGGTCTCTTAACCGATGTCGGTTACGGCAGTCAATCTCATTAGAGACTAGCCGACTACGCAGGAGATATTATAGTGCACAAGTGTATGCGCAAACACAAGTGCACTCTCTATTCTCTCACTCTCATAGTACGATGGAACGGAAATCCGACATGACGTAGGCGTGTGATAATTTCAAAAACGGTGATCCATCTATGGACCGACAGTGGTGACGTTGCTGAACCACACAGATATCTTGATGTACTGCATTTTTTTTCAGTTTTAAAGGTTATAATGTGTGGTGTGTATTTGATGAAAATCAAATAAGTTTACTAGCGCAACTATGCACTAAAATGGTAGTTTAATAAAGTTTTTAACTGGCTTCCACGCCGTTTCAGTCGTGGGCATCATAATCGAATAATAACTAAAACTAGGTAGGTAATTCATGAGTTCAGTATGTAATAAAAAATAACACATAAAAGTTATAGAAATGTTATGATGGTCCAAATTTATAGTCAAAAAAGTGACTTAAGTGTAGATCCACCACTACAATAAGTCTGTTCAATGTTAACCGATTGAATCATAGATTAACAGATGACGTTTAAACACGCTCATGTAGGCATACGCGCACGCGCTCTGCCAGAAACAGCCCTATAGTAAACAGTTTTTTTTTTATAGGACACAGATGGCCTGGAACGTATTAGTGGGTTACCGTGGATGTTTTTGGCTAATATTATATTTGGAACCTACATAGGCAAAAAATTAGGACGATCATTTTGGTGACATTGTGACAAACAACCATGCCTGTGACAGCTTTAGTTCCTATTGTATCGCATGTCGCTGCAATCGCAATTCGCTGATAGGCTGATAGCTTTACTTTCAATTGTATCGCATGTCGCTGCAATCGCCATTCGCTGATAGGCTGATAGCTTTACTTTCAATTGTATCGCATGTCGCTGCAATCGCCATTCGATTCGACACCTTTTCGTGCGTGCACCCGGTCATCGATTTATAAGACGTCACGTCAAAAATATTCGACTAGCAAAAGCTCGCGTACATGCAATTCTTTTTATGCAACGAAATGAAGTGAAGATGTGCTGTAGGCCTACTCTTTTCCTTTAAAAAGAAATTACCTTGTGACCCCCCCCCCCCCCCTTAGGTTTTGAGATACAAAGTGGAGGAGCTTACAAAATATTTATAAATTGCCTACTTAATCTCTACAAAGTTTGACATAGTTGTACTTCAGAATATTAATAATAATAATAATAATAATAATATCTTGGGACAACTCACACAACGCTATCTGATCCCAAACTAAGCAGAGCTTGTATTATGGAAACCAGACAACTGATAAACATACTTATATATTTCTAAATACATACATATTATGGATAAATAACACCCAGACACAGAATAAACCATCGTGCTCATCACACAAAGTTTTTATCCTGGGTGGGGATCGAACCCACGACCTCTTGCGTAGCAGTCAGATACACTCCCACCGCGCCACAGAGGCAGTCAATACCAACTTAAATATGCCGAGTTGTACACAAATTACACTTCTGCTTTCAATGTGTTTCACTCGCAGTAATGGCTTTAGCTGTACTGACATACTAGAAATTAGCCTACTATATTCATAGTTTAATGTTGTGATTTGATGCAGTACAGGAACTGAAATGTGAAATAATGGCCGTAATGGCATTTTGAGCAACATTCAGACGCGGAAACATGCAAACATTCGTAGGTAATTATGTAAATACGGATGTTGAATTTTATTGGTAACAATGAAAAACAGTCATCTACATTGAAAATCTTGCACACTTTGCGAAGACTTCAATTATTTTTTTTATTTGTGATTTATTTCCACTAAATTTTTGCTTTAACAACCCGTATGATGTCGCACTGCTGGGCTCGGATCTCCCCTGTAGATCCTATTTATTGTAGATCCTGGGGGTAATTGCCATAACCGCCACGCTTGGGTTGGCGATCGCAGTAAGGCTTTAAACTACTTCGAGGACGCTGCTGCCCGTCCTCCGGAGTGACATCCCTTAGTCGCCTTGACAACACCAACGGGAAGAGATGGAGTAGTACTATTCTTAATGGACTACACGGCAAAATATGCCAGAGTCAAATATTTAAATGCGGAGCTATGAAAATTATGAAAGCTCTGTTTACCGCCATTTTCATAACTACTCTACCCACTCTAGTACGACCCAGTACCAAAACAAGGGTTACCGCGCTGTTAGATATCGATAAAGCTGTAAAAAAACAGATATTTCAGAAGTTTTCTAAAACACGGTCGAAACATGAAATTTTTCTAGTGTAATTTTTATGACCGTGTTACTATCATTTCTTCATACAGAAATCTAGGAATGTTTGAAACGTGTCCATATACTAATTACTCAATCAGTTCCACGGTACCTACTTGGTATTTACAGAGAGATCACTATATTTATTATTTTAATATATTAACTGACTCGGCGAACTTCATACCACCCAAAATGTAATGTAATCCAAACAAAATTACAATAACAATTCCGGTTTTATCGATTTTTCGACTGTCCCTTTGGATATTTCCTAATTTTTTTATTTTCTAAACCGTCCCACTATTGTGGTGAACAAAACAAAAAAAGAATTGGGTTATCGAACTTATGTAGAGCCGTTTTTTAATGGTCCGTATTAAGTTATTGCGGAATTAATGAACAACAAATGACTTTATTAAATAATTCTTTAACGTTGCATGCAACGTATAGTACATTTTAGTAGTAAGATGCCGATACTGGCCTCTATAGTACACAGCACAGGCATCCACTGACAACAATAAGACTTCCAATTGATTCTGACATTTGGACTGTCATTTAACAATGATAACAACAACGGCCATTGTTGTAAAAATGGCGGCAAACTGACATGTCGCTATTTTTACAGCTCCGTGTTTAAAGTGTAAAACAGTGTAAAATATACTTGAAATACGTGATATCTGGACAAGAATGAGACTTTGTGATTGAAAGAAGAAAACCAGAATTATATTATACTTGAAACTGGCGTATGCACAAAATGTGTGAGCCATAATCTCTACCGATTAATATTGGAGGGAAGAGGAAAAAAAAAACGGCCATTTGTACTATGTGTCAAAAAGTTCATACGATGGTCATTCGATTCGACATTTAAAATTGCTGTCACTTTGTACGGGTAGCCAGTCCAACGTACTAGTACTACAAATTAAAAAAAAAGAGGTCAGTGAATGTTGCAATTTATTTGTAACCGTCTTCATTAAGGCGCTAAAATTTAACGACCTAATCAAATATAACCTACAAATCAAAATAGGCATAGACTATAGACTCACCTGTCACACTTAACTTAAAAGGTAAGGTGGCACTAGCTGTCATTAGTTCGGCCATGTTATGACATACTTCGGTGGGCGCCAATTTTGGCTATAACTGTCATTTAGTCAAGGTTGAGTGAAAGTAAGGCCGGTCATTGGCTTACTAAATAAAAACGGACATTACTGATTAGATCTGTTAATTTTAGTATAATATTGTAACATTAGGGATGTGCAATGGCTTTTAAAATTAGTATGTCCTCCTAGCTTAAATTCGGTCATGGAAAGTAACCAAATATATTATAGTAATCTATACTAATATTATAAAGCTGAAGAGTTTTTTTGGTTTGAACGCGGTAATCTCAGGAACTACTAGTCCGAATTGAAAAAAACATTTTCTGTTGTGTAGCCCATTTATCGAGGAAGGCTATAGGCTATATAACATCACGCTACGACCAATAGGAGCGGAGCAGCAATGAAAAATGTTGCAAAATTGGGGAAAATTGATTCATACGAAGTTGCGTGGGTCAGCTAGTTATTTATAAATGTATGCGACGCAGACAAAACTGCTACATTCCCTCGAAAATATAGAGATTAAACGCAGATTTTGACTTTTGGCAAATAGTCACCCAACTATTACATTTGCAGAGGAGACTTGACTTCGCTGACGTTTTGATCTGATAAGTCGCATGGTATTAAATCACTGAGACGACTACATAGTGTAATCCTAACAATATGTTACGATTTTTGTAATTTTAACACGATAACAAATTTGAAAAAGAGGAGAAAAGTGTCAAAATCTTTAACTATAGAGATATATTTATGTCGAATGTATCCTAGATTAAGCCTATTACATAGATTCACCAAACTGACTAACTTAACCATATAAGAGACAACATAAAATAATAAAACTGTTAAATTAACTACTGTACAGTCAATATATTCTCCATTTACTATTACAGCATAATTTTTATTTAATAGTCGAATCGTAACTTTAGTAGATTTACTACCAACACGAGTACATCACTACCATATACTGAAATGTTTATTGCTGACCAAAAACTAAACGCCCGTTTATTTTTTTATTTGCTTGGACATGGTCGCCAATAAAAAACAATTTGTGATGTAGATAAGTTGCTGTTTTTGGTTTATGGTCAATTAATAGAGTACCTACTTAACGCTTAATTAATCATTTATAGACATTATTAATAGGCAGATTGTTTACGCAGCTACAGATAATAGAGAGATGTAGACAAATTTAGAGAAAGAGAGATTACATACATATAACTTTAAATTCCTGACCCGCGCAACTTTGTCTGCGACAATTTTCTCCGTTATTGCAACATTTTTCATTGATTTTCCGCTCCTATTGGCCATAATATTATATAGCTTATAACCTTCCTCGATAAATGGGCTATCCAACACTAAAAGAATTTTTCAATTCGAACTAGTAGTTCCTGAGATCAACGGGTTCAAACGAACAAACAGCTATATAATATATGTAAGTATAGATAACTTACAATTTGACACGGGAATAAACGCGTTTAATCTAGGTAAAGTTATTTACCTTATGCTTGACGTTTCGATCGGGTTACACCGACCGTGGTCACAAGCTGACTGATATAGATAACTTAAAAAAATATAGATAGCTGCTCTAGTAATTACTTAAGTAAACTACTGATTATAATATATACAAAATGATTACCTCAAAAATCTAATATTCGAAACCGATATTATCCGAAACTAACGGATAATCCAAAATAATTTAACATTTCTCATTGCTGCTCCGCTCCTATTGGCCGTAGCGTAATGTTATATAGTCTATAGCCTTCCTCGATAAATGGACTATCCAGCAGTGAAAGAATTTTTCAATTCGAATCAGTAGTTCCTGAAATTACCGCGTCCAAACAAACAAACAAACTCTTCAGCTTAATAGATGCTATATTACTGTTACAGGAAGCAAGAATATTGATTCATTAAATCACCGAACAACATATTTTTTTCGTTAAATCAATAAAAAACATTAGCAAAATCAAACTCATCTCATTATTTACTGATTACAAATAACCATGACCACAATATGAAGTCACATAGCCATTGACTCATCTCTGAGTCACAGTTGTGTCCAAAAATGGCCGCCAAGCAAGATTCTTTTGTGCTTATTTGAACTTGGCCTTCTAGGTTATGTCACGATTAAAAAAACTTGATTGTACTTTATGGTGCCTCTCCTTAAGGAGAAAAGGCCATATACTATACCTAGACTATTTTTAGAAAATAATTAATGGATTTATTTAAAAACAACATTAATATTACAACATTATTATTTACTTATTTAATTTTTACTTAATAATATATGTTTAAGAAGCTGACCGTTTGACAAATCAATTTATTTTTTTAATGTCAAATTAGGTAACAAAACGCTATCTCTGACGGACGGCATAAATAATGGAGTCTATACTTTAAGAAAGACATAGAGATGCTTGAAAAACTACAACGTAGAGCAACAAAAATGGTAATATCACTAAAGAGCAAAAATATGAAGAACTCCTTGCAGAACTTAATTTGACTGTAATGGAAGAACTTTTATTTTTTGGCAAAGAGGTGATTTAATTAAGACATTTAAATTGTTAACTGGATCCAACACTAACAATATCAGAGATTTCAACAATCTCTTTACAATAAATACAAATACCCATCAGAGGGAACACTCATTGAAACTTGCCAGGTCTCCTGCTAGCAACCCTAGAAGACAATTCCTGCCAAATCGTGCTGTAATTATGTACCAGAAACAGTGGATTTGTGCACAATCAGTGAATAACTTTAAAAATAGACTGGATAAACATAAAAAAAAAAATCTAAAACACTATTTACACGCATTAGATCAATGATCTGTTAGTGCATCAAAATAATAATAATATCCTAAATATCAAAATAGGTTTTCACGAAACACCAATTTTCAAATGTTTCAGATGGTGATATTTTACTACATTGGCGTACTACCACAAAAATTAAAATATATTGAATGGCTATCATACAATTTAGAATCTATATTCGGCCCGAATTAAAATATTATTTCCAAAATAAGACCTTCAATGTTAAAACCTCGAGAGCCATCTATAGCCTACTTTAATACGCAATTTAAAAATAAAAGGGTTAATAACAAAAGGCTTATAAGTAGACAAAACTAAACAAAATAATTACTATTCTAATGAGAACAATAAAAAGTATAACACATATTGTTTTTAGGACAAAGGGTTGGTGTATGGTGGTTATGCGGACGTGACGTCATCGACAGGTGGAAGTAACATTAGATCGCCCTATGCCACAATATTTAGGCCCAATTTTAAAGAACAAAGCGGTTTAAATGTGGCAACACCAATATTTTATAAAAATAACCCGACAGATATTCTCGTTGTTCTACGTTATTCGTCTCAACAGACATTAATTCCAAATTTAATCAAAATTAACACACCAGATTAGCCGTGAAAACTAACTGACTAGTAATAATTAGTCTGTTAGTTTGGTTTCCACGGCTAATCTACTTATACTTAAGTATTATTATAATAATCTATTGCTAATAATATTACTAGGTTTACATCGCGGCTGCGCTAACATAACTGTCAGTTATCGTAATAGTTAAGGCTTCAAACTACTTTCATATCAAATTTAATGAATTCATACTACGTTACCCAAGTCTTATTTTTAAGATTTTTATCATAAACATACATTACTACATAGCAATTTACAACTTTATTCACAGAAAACATTAACATGATTAAACATAAACAGTAATGTCACCATGAGTCGCCATCAAAACCACATTTTAATTCTAGAACAAAAAAGCCGTTGTTTATACTAACCGTGTCAGACAGTAAGTAGGTGTGTCTGTCTGCTTCAATTTTATATTATTAAATATGTTCTCGCCATATTCGTGCAACAAATAGCATGAATCATGTTGTGAATGTTATATAGGTCAAAGTATGCGATAGTGGGGCTAATCTTACCCGATAGTATGGCAATCTTATCAATATTACCCATAGAGAATGTTGACATTGACCGTTGACATATAGACCTGGACCGTGCCAACCCTTTAAATTAAAAAGTAAATATTGACTACAAAGCGCGTACATGAAAAAAAAAATTAATCCATTTTTAGATGACTTCTTGCGAATAAAAAATTACCTGAGAATCCCACGTGAGATTTGGTTTACCCCCCCCCCCCCCTCTTAAACATCTTCCGACATTTATGGACGGGCGTCCGTAAATTACGGGCGGCTTTATATTATTTAATTATTAATAGACACTGATACTGATTGCTTGTACCTAATTTTGTCGTCTAAATCGTAACCCATAGACACTGTGTTACCAAATAATCTATACTCAGTTATTGGGACAGCAATCCGACAGGATCGGAGAATCTTCGGATTAACGTACTATTCGAGGCACCAAAGGATATTTTTTTAAATATATCTATATTTATAAATAACTCTAACGCAGGTTAACTTCGCATATATCTCGATGTATGTGATCACCGTCAGTGCCGGGTTGTAACAGGCTCAAATCCCAAACCCCTTCCCATTCGAACCAAATCCTTGGTCGTTCACTGATCACTATTGGAACCTTGTCAAATTAAATTTACAGTGATAGACCGTTGCATACATAATTGCTCGCCCCTAACACCACTTTACACCACACCATAAGTTTCCGTCGTGACCAGCTGAGCGTGATACCTCAAACGTTATTGTTATTGTCAATTCGTGTCAAGTTACTCTATCCATGGACACGAATATCTTAACCACGTTAGTCCATACTTCCGTTCAATAACCTACATGACGCCATGACAGTTTATTGTCTATGGTTCGAGGTCTGTCATTAAGATAGGGGGTGAAAGTTTGTTACTTTGTTTGATGTTTAAAAATATGGTTTGTTTATATATTAAAATGTGTTTCACTTTAATAAATAAAATATAATTTCTTACTTAAAATAAAACGTTTATTACGCTACTGTTAAGTGTAATAAATCAGGCAGCTCGATACGACGAGCAAACTAATTTATATAGCAAGTAGACTTGCGAAAACGGCGGCTAATGGCCTATCATTACTTTACTAGTTCTAAGTGTAACGAAATAATTGTAATACTCGAACCACACCAAAACCACATCTATACTAATATTATAACATTATAAAATGTTATAAGCTACGGGTCTTAATCGCGTAAATATTTTATTTTAAGGCTAAATACCTTTGTTTATTGCTAAAACAAAATATTTACGCGATTAAGACCCGTAGCTTATAAAATTCTATAATGTGTACAAATCGCGAAAGTTTACGAACATATAATATTATAACGCTGAAGAGTTTGTTTGTTTGTACGCGGTAATCTCAGGAACTACTAACACGAATTGAAAAATTATAGAGATATTTTATTTCGTATTTTTAACCTTCCAATAGGTATAACAATGTGGCAATGGCAACCGTTACATTATTCCATATTTTCTTGTATCACTGAGAAAAAAAATACCAGTTTTTTAAAAACATGAGCACTGTAGCGCCCCCTGGCCGTCTAGAATATTAAAACTTAGCTAAGAACATCCTCGGCAGTGAGACTTATACGACTCAAAAAACCGTTTTGAAATTGGTCCAGCCGTTTACGAAAAAAATGGTAAAGACACCTCTTACCCCAAATGCATATGCAATTAGGACGCAGGTGAAAAGGATACAGCATAATTTTCAAGTTTTGAGCTTTCATTTCGTTAGTTAATACCTATTCCTATAGTCAAGAATTGAGGGAGCTGTAAAAAAAAATTTAGGTATTTCGTCATTTTGTGGTGGCGGCCATCTTGGATTTGAATTTTATCATAGTGTAGTTTTCTACTACTCAAGCCTATTGATTTGATATTGAGGGTTTTTTTTTTCTATTGTGTGTGTATTTACAATCAGTCCTGGACTATAAGCAAATCTGATGAGTGCAGGATATCTATATGTATATATTGAGGGATTGGGCCGATTTTCATCAAACATAGCTCTCTAAGAACACTCCCGCCTAATTCACCTTTCAATTAAAAAAAAAAAAAACAAAATCGGTTTATCATGTCGGGAGCTAAGACGCCGCAGACAGACACAAACACACAGGCACGTCCAACTTATAACATAACCGTCTTTATAATATATATTAACATACCCGTCGTCGTCAGGGGTTAAAAACAAACGCTTATAATTAAAACACACGTGTACTTGTATGTTTTTAACGACCTTGACCAGGTAGGGCATTAGGCAAATATTAAATTAGCGTATTTTTACCATCGCTATTGCGAGGTTATAGCCAAGCCTTGGTATTGCATGACATGTTTCATGTATCGTTTCAGTGAAGAACGTGTTCTATTTTTGAATATGATGGTGTGTTCGTATTAAAAAAATATTGTCTATGGTCACATAAACAATCATTAAAAAATGTATTTATAATATATTTTTTATTTTTTTCTTTGCTTAATAACAAATACTGTTACATAAATAATTTAAAAAGTTGTCATTTAAAAAAATGGGCTTAAAGTAACGAATCCCAAAACGAGTACGAGCTTTGACTCGTGCTTTAAAGTTGCATATTTTATGAAAGTAAAAGTATGTAGATATCTGTAGGCTTACTCTGTTTTATTTTTTTCAAGAAAACTAGCAATGTGGGATTGAGTCCCACATTACTAGCAATCTTGTTAACCCCTCCAGCTCAAAGGCTTGTGTTAGGAGTGGGTTCACGTTCGTTTCCTTATATTTATTAAGTCTACAGGGACTATAGTTATTCATTTTTGAATAAGCACAAGAAGTTCGAACTGATGGACGATTTTCCGGAACGAGTGGATTAGATGTTCTTGATTCTGTATAATTATTACACCTCATTTTTGATCTGATTTAAAACATGATTGTTGGCATTGACGTAGAGAACAAGACAGCGTCATAACCTAACAAAATTGACCACCTCTAGAAAGAAACAACGCGGACAAATACCTGTCAAAGGTCGCACGAGTTTTTTCTCTCATTTACGCTTAGCAGTCAATTTTTACTTTGTAATTGAAAATGATGGCGCAGTCCTGGTCTATACGTCAATGATTGTTGACAACAGTATGTTTTCTTCTAAATATGGTAAAGCCTAATTCGCAAAATAATGTAATGTGTATTTTCCCTTACCTACCTACCCATAAATTGAACAGTAAACACTAATTACTTTCTGTGATTCATAATATTTCAAGTAATGACATACCTAATCATTATATTGGTTGAAAACAAGGTAATAACTGTTAAGTAAGGATTTAAATGAGGAATTAACTTTCAGTCATGAAAGCGAGTAAATAACGGTTTATTTACTCGCTTTTGCTTTCATTAACGTTACTTGAATTGTTATGATTTTTTGTGTTTTAATTTTATTGGTCTTTTAAAATATAAAAAATTGTCTTATAGCTAACTAGCTGTCCCGCGCAACTTCGTATGCATAAACTTTCCCCGTTTATGCAATATTTATCATCGCTGCTCCGCTCCTATAAGTCGCAGCGTGTTGTTTTATAGCCTATAGCCTTCCTCGATAAATGGGCTATCCAACAAAAAAGTTTATTAAGTAATTTTTTTTTCAAATCGGACCAGTAGCTCCTGAGATTAGCGCGTTTAAACAAACAAACAAACAAACTCTTCCGCTTTATAATATTAGTATAGATAGATATACTTTTAAAACATGTTATAATAAACTACCTACTAACTACCAGAGGCGAAGGATTACAATTTCCCTGAGGTAACTCGATACAAAAATATTTCATGCTGAATACGGTTTATGGAAGCCTAAAAGAGTGGTGTTTTAAGGGCTCTTCGTCACTGCTAAGCACGAGGTTGGAAGGTTCTAGTCGCACAAAATAGACTAGCAGTCGCTACCAGCTAAAATAGCTAAAATAATTTTAACATTAAAATTAATATTGGTTACTTATTTACTTCGTATCTTTCGAAACCAAACCGATTATCAAATTAAATTGTACTCAGGAACAATATTTTTAGGAAAAATGACGGCAAACTGCGACTCTCGCGAGTAACTTGTAATAATCTATACTAATATTATAAGGCTGAAGAGTTTTTTTGTTTAAACGCGATAATCTCAGGAACTACTATCTGAATTAAAAAAAATATGTTACTGTTGAATAGATACAAGAAAATTGCCTCATTAGTGCACAGAACGCTAGTCAATGACAACAGCATTCTACAAACGATAGCGGACAGTATCAACTCTTCATTTTTAAAGTCGCTTATTAGAATTAACATTATTTGAATTACTTACTAACATTAGATATAAGTATTTTACTAACACTATGGATCTCTGTTATCTGCCAATAAACAAATTGAAATTGATAGTCTATTTATCGAGGAAGGCTACAGGCTAATTATAAAGCTGAAGAGTTTGTTTGAACGCGATAATGTCAGAAACTACTGGTCCGAATTAAAAAAATATGTTACTGTTGGATAGCCCATTTATCGAGAAAGGCTATAGGCTATATAACATAACGCTACGACCAATAGGAGCGGAGCAGCAATGAAAAATGTTGCAAAAACGAGAAAAAATTAAGTAATATATATATGTGTAAAATTAAAATCTCTTTCAGAATTGTTTCAATTTGTTTAAAGTGCGTTTAAAGAAAACCACAACACAACAACAATACGATACAAAAGTGACATCACAGACAATGAAAATCAGAACAATCACAACGTACTATAAACTGCACAAATGAGATTGTATTCTCGTTCGATCCACTTTCTGAACGTTCAATGTCACTAAGCATACACCCGTCGAGTTGGACTTGAATGTTTTGTTTTTTTAAAAGATAACGGGAAATAATACTCATTCTCTATGCTTAAATTTTGGCGCGAATCTATTTCATCTGCATTGTATAGTTCCAGGTTCAAATTAATAATAATAAGTTGCGTAATCTGTTTTACATTCAGATTTAAAATGTATAACTTAAGTAGTATATAATATTTAATACTATTAGTTAAAAAAAAACATTTTTTATTAGTTGTATATATTTAGTGTTAAATTATCTTTGACTGTTTAGTACATTAAAAAAACATGCATGGCCTCTTTAATCTTTTAATGAAACTTGACAGCAAGAAAGTGATTGCTCATAATAAATTGCATTTAGCAATGAGTTTTTGTTTGCATGATGATGATGACTCAATAATAACATGAGATCACGTTTAAGACATCTTAGATCATACAAGAAGTAAATAATTGTGTTCAGTACTCAGATTAAGTTAAGACAACGGACACTACTCTTACAGCCAATAAAAAGTAAAAAAGTAAAATCGTGTCTATTTTTTTCGTAATTTTATCTCCGTGTTTGTGCAAGATTTGGCAAGAACACGATAACAGAGTTTTTTTATTTCTATCTTAGAACGTAATTGTTAATGAGAAGTTACGGTTTGATCCCGCCATAGCGGTACCAATGAGTCAACGTACTAGTGGTGACAGAAGTTTTTTACGGTTTTTTACGAACTGGTAAACGGCGGTCAACATTAGCCTAATATTTTTTAGGACATTTTAAAATTAGTAATTCTACTTCATCTTTTTTTTGATAATATGTGAATGTGTTATTGAGTCTTCCTTTGCCAAGGTATAAGATCTACACGTAAATATTGCAGATATTATACTCGTATTATTACAGTGCGGAAATTGCTTCTAAACAAAAATGTAATTGAAATCTGTACTCCAAATTGATATGGCTTAACTCAAAACTAAATCAATTTCCTGTATTGTTTACGTCTACAGGATTATATTTATTATACTAATATCTGTCCGCTCTTGTCTTCTTTACATTACACCAAATAACTTCGAAAAAAAAAATTTTTTGAAAAAAAAAAAAAAACTTTTGTCACAGAACCTTCCAGACCCGTCTTTTGTCTCAGGTGTATGACACCTGAGAGACCCTGAAGTAAAATCGATGTTTCTTTGTCAGGTTGAAGCCCTAAACCTCACAATAAACAACGATTTTACTCCAGTAAAATAGTCTGTAGGTGGTTAAGGTCATACATAACTCTAAAAACAAGTGGTAGGTGATTAAGGGTTGTAGTGTTATATAATAAAGCCACAAAATCACCCTAATAAAGCTTGTCTTTTTTTTAAACGCATTAAGATGCCGGATATAACCGGACCGATTAAGATGAAATTTGGTATGCAAGTAGCTTGAAAACGTTTTAACTTTATCACAATCTAGGCAAAAGCTAATTTGAAAACAAACTGAGCTCTCTGTGAAGAGTATGCCAACATGTCATTACCTTGAACTATTGTAAATCCGTATTGTTACCGTACATTGTAACGACTTACTGTTAAGGTCGGCTTACCTATACGTGAAGTACAAGGTTGTTTAAAAAAAAAACAGATCTATTTAGAAAGTAGTAAGGAGCAACGATTTACTTCTCGTTAAATTGGATGCGGGATCCAAGAATTATAAAAAATATGGGATCTCATAAACATATATTTAGTTAGTAATCAATGTAAACAAAAAAAAAAACAGTTTTGGACTCAACTCCAAACTTTGTCCTCTGGGTCATTCATCACTGTTTTGATGCTTATTTTAGAAGACTTGTCGAAGCCGTAATCATCAGGCAGACTGCTGCATCAAGTTTGCAACCTTTTTTATTGTACCTAGTCTAGCCATAAATATTGTTACGAAGAAAAAACATTTTTTTTTATTGCAAATAATATTTATTACTTTTACAGTGTGTTAGTTTAATACATAAATAAAAAACAATTCAAAATATAAAAAGCTTATTCGAAGTGGTCTCCATTGGCTGCAACACAGTCCTTTAAACGTTGAGGCCAGTTATCAATAGAAGCACGCACTCTTTCCATGGGAAAATTCTTCACTGCCAATCGTATGGATTGTTTTAGGGACTCCAAATTATCATGGCGTTTAGAGCAAGCCATACTCTCTAAAACTGACCATAAATCATAATCCAGCGGATTAAGATCGGGACTAGACGACGGCCAGTCTTCAGCTCTGATGAAGTCCGAAACGTTCACTTCCAACCAAGACTGCGTGGACCGAGCTTTATGACCCGGCGCTGAGTCTTGTTGGAAGGACCATACTTGGTTATTGAACATGGTGTTGTTAAGGGGTTTAACTACCTTCTCAAGAATGGTATCTTGATACACTTGTGCCGATGTTTTGATACCTTTTTCACAAAAATATGGCTCAGTCACTCCTTCATAGCTAACACCCCACCAAACCATCACTGAAGTCGGATAATGCCCACGTTGCACTCTGTCGACTAATTGGGAAGCTTCCTTAGAGCTTTGAGCATAAATACGGTCATTTTGTTTGTTAAAATGTTGCTCAACTGTAAAGATTTTCTCATCCGTAAACAAAATTTTTCTGTGACCTCCCTTTGCGTACCGCTTCAGTAGTTGCTTCGATTTTACCACCCTATTCTTTTTTAAATTATCAGTTAAAAAATGACCAGTGCGTCTCTTATAGGCTGCAAGTCCTAAGTCATCTTTTAAAATGCGTGACATGGTTCTGGGTGCTATCTTCATCTCCCGAGATAAAATCTTTTGCTTTCGGACAGGATTTCTTCGAATTCTTTCCCTTACTGCTTTGACCACCATTTTCGTATGAACACTACGTGGACGGCCAGATCTTTTTCTGTCACAAACAGAGAAGGTCTCATTGTACCTATTAATAGCCCGGTACACAAACATTTGACTAATACCAAGCGTATGGAGAGTTTTAAAAATTACATTCGGCTCCATACCAACTTTGTGTAATGCAATCACAGCGATTCGGTTTTCTTTATCACCCCACTCCATTTTAATATAGCAAAATATTGTACAATGTATTGGCGCCAAAATTAGAAATTACAATGAACAATCGTATAAAAATGACAGATTCCAAATTCAAATGTAATATCTTTCTTATTTTTAATTGTAACAGTATTTATGGCCAGACTAGGTATAATAAAAAAACAAAGATTTAAGAAAGGTTTTGATTCTAACCTAATATCATTCTTGTAGTTGTAATAATTTCGTATATTAGATATTGAGAATAGGAAAATAGCAATAAACTCGTTTTCAAATTCGCCATAAAAACATAAACAATTATTCCTCCATGTTGTAGTCATAATTGAACACGGTTTTAATAATTTCAACCGGTTTAAACGCAGAGAAATTATGTTATTATATACTTCGTCCGCGAGTGTACATTAAAAGATGATTATTTAGATAAAGCACTACAGAAATTGCGGAAGCGAAAAGCCAGGCGTGACGGTAGAGGATTCATACCACTTTCCTTTGCTCTTACACATGTGTCAAGTGCAATTTCCTCGTATCTGTTGTCTATGGGTTTATATTTAAATGGATTACGCGCCAGAAGTTTTTCAAATTTGGAGTAGAATGCGTTTTTTTTTTTCTAAATTGTAACTAATAATGATTTTAATAATAAATTGGGAATAACACAACACGGCAGAGCCTTTTTTTCTAAATAAGTACTAAAATAACTTGTTTCATGTGCATTTTTTGAGCGTTAAAAATTTATGTATTTATTTTTATAAGATTGTGCTTTTAATAACAGCGAAAATTATTATTTTGTTTTGAACTGATTATATTTTTTAATTTGTAGCCATGTCGTAATATCTCCTTCATCATTTTATCTCTCAGAAAAGATGACAGGTAAACGGTAATTTCCGTTTTAGTACACCTACTAAAGCGGACTTACTAGCTTAAGTAATTTAGTCATTTTCTAAATGTCTTACAGTTTAAAACTAAATGATCGCAATCTGTTGAGAACCAGAACTATTTTCAATTATCTACTTACCAATACAATCATGGATGCTATTAATGCGTCTGAAACGTAATTCTCTAACCTATAAATAGGTTTGTAGTCTTTTGTAATTCAACAATTGGCTATAACCAAGTTATCTGTGCCAAAATTATCTAAACTACGCGAAAAAAGAAAACAGATGATTACGTCCCACAGTGTGTTATTTCCCTTCAGTTGCGGTCACCCTCTTTTTATAGTTGATTTCGATGGATATCATCGTAATACAGATTAATATGAAACAATATATTAAATATATTTCTTAATTTTAAAGTTACGATTTTTTTCTTGTAAGGTCAATGAACTTGGTCGAAATGTTTTTTATAAATATTTCCCGAATTAACCAACACTGAACTTTGTTAAAATTACAAATAAAGTGATGATTATTTATTTAATTGCGTGTAATATTTACAAGTCTTAATTTGACCTGGCAAGTGAGAAAAAAAATATTTTTCAAATTTTAGAAAAAAAATTATATAAAATTTTCTATGTGACGGTCGCATTTTATTTTACCAATAAAATACACTCGAGTAATGTATCTTCCCATTGAGAAAAAATTGATTATCCTTCATGCAGGACTTCAGAGATATAACGTTTCTAAGTTTTTTTAATATTTCTATGGAAATAGGGTTGTCACAAAAAGTGTTTGTATTCTATAAGTAGTTGATTAGATACCATATACCTACCAAGTTAGTCCAATAGGGTACTTTTCTGTATTATTTAGGTATGTTCAAAATTCAAAATTCTATACACACTTTTACTTTCTTAAAACAACGCTTTCGTCGTCTACGTCAACGTCATTTTAACTTCAGGATTCTACATATACATGTAATGCCAAGTTCGCAAAAAGCAATAAAAGTCACGGGCACTCTTATCACTCTTGTTTATAAACTTAATATGGGGTTAAGGTGCAGCCACTAACATATTATACACCATGTTAGAGGACTGATGCAAATTATATTACATATTTAGAATAAAAATTGGAATATGAGACAAAATATAATCAGTTTGAGGAAGTCGAGCCTTCCTCAAACTGAGTATTTGACTCAGATGGGTAGAAATTTACGTTCTCTGTTGTCACTTTTAAGAGAGGAAGGACTTTCGGGGGTAAAGGTTTTTTTGGTTTGCCACGTTTATTATGGCTCCATGAACACAAACAAATTCCGTTTAAAAAAACAAACTGCTAAATGGCGGCTGCTCCCCTGCGTTACCGTGCCGCCAAATAGATTTACACAAAAAAACAACGAAACCACATAAGCTCGAAGGCATTTAAGCATAGAGAAGTATGCAGGTCATTTAATACATATTATTGGGAGTTTTAGCCAGTAAAAACTGTTACCGCCTTCACCACGTGGAGGTACTCCCAGCTTATGTTAATATTATTTCGTTATATAATTTGCATGTCACGTAAACATACAAACGGGCCAGTTGCATCCATCATTCCAATCCCTTATTTTTTTTTATGGCCGCAACAAAAGTGAAACCAAAGACTTTACGGATAACGCGACAACCCTAACACAATATTTAAAAAAATATTATCTCTGAAGTCCTATGTTTGTAGCATCTAGTTTTTTTTGTGGTAGTAATAGTCACTGCAACTAACAATCAGGCAATAAAATAAAATGCGACCGTTAAAGGATGCCTAAGAAAAAAAATAAACATCAAATAATAGAAAATAAATATTCTCGCTCAAAGTAGACGAGATTATTAACTTTTTTTTTATCAATTGGTGCGTTAAATATATCTCAATCATAATAAATAAAATAAAATAAAAAAAACATTATTGAAAATGGAGTTATAGTACTTCTATGGTTTCTATGGACATTTCTCGATTTTTTAAATTTCTCTAAAACTATGCGAGATAAAATTTTGGGAGTTTTAATATAAATTTAGTTTGGCTATTATCCATCCTAAAACATAAAAAAAACAGGATGTCCGCTACCGAAGTAAAATAACATACTGTGCGTCCCAGTTTTGAACCTTATACTGTTTATTCTCTATTCGAAAACGTTTTGAATATGTTACAGCGTGGAACCTGTTCTGAATTCAAATTTAATATTGGAGGTCATAGATTTCAGGGCGAGTATAGACGACGCCGACGTGAAATAAATGTCAGCATTCTATGTCAAGTTCATGAATAAGATAATCATAACATTATTCTAATAACCCCCTTTAAAAATCCGTTTATTTACACCTACGTAAAAATATCTGTTATTTAACGGTAACATTTGATAAATATCGCCAATATAATTTGCAAAGAGGTTGCAATCACATAACGGTTTCTGAACTGAACAAAAAATTTCCTCCCACGTCCCTGATCTATGCCACAAAAAAACATCAACAACAATAATGATTACTTCCTGATTTATTGCAAAATAAACTTTATTACACAAGCAATAAGGTACGTAATACCTTTATCGTAAAATTGACGTAGTTTATGAAAAGTAAACTTTTCCATTTTTCTTTGACACTGATTTCTAGGCACTTAATGTTAGATCATTAACAATTAAAAAGAAGTCAATAGTAAGTTTATAAACAATTTTGTATGAAACAACACTTTTATTAAACAATTTTATTCTTACCACGCTTATAATAAAACACATATTCTAGATTTTATTAGAAATCATAACGGCTACATAAAAACCGTTTCTAGTTTTAAATAAAATCCTAATAATCTCTAACCTAAAAAAAATAACGTGTGTTCTAAAATTAATATACAAATGTCAAAAGTTAAATTCCATTTTCAAAACGTGAACATCGAAGACCGCGCCTTGTCTAGTAGCTAGCTATACTATTTTATACCGTATCGAGTGTACATTAAAGTCTATTTCGCATTAATAAAATGTTAAACATGACATCAAGCTTAACTTAGCCACTCCTTTGCTTTCAAATTATTTAAATTTAATGTTAAGTTGTACGAATAATAAAATATTAATATTCTCATTGTTATTTGTTACTAGAAATTGCCCATGCTTCGACTTTTAGATGAAGAAAGCGGTTGTTGTAGCCAATTTAAAAGTGCTTCATTTCTTTGGCGCCAAATTACGCCATTTTTAACATGACCCAGGCGCAAATTTAAATAAAATACCTTGGTTTAGCCGTAAATCAAACACAAACGGACTGTTAGTGTAAACAAGGACATTGGAGTTTTAATTTCTAAAGTGAATTTCAATAGTAGCAAATTGAATTTGCGAATTCAGAGGAAACCAATAACAATCTATGCTACATTGTTATGGATTGTAAACAGTGCCAGTATTGCCTCTATATTCTTTCGAGAAAGTAGTTTCTCTTAAGTTTTCAAAAAGGCTCAACATAGAGGTATAAGGTTTTTACAGAATCAACAACTGTTAATGATACATCTGGAGTTGATTACGTTCAGGTTTTGAAGAAAGAGAAATCAAATAGGCTCAACTTGACCATATAGTTGACAAATACTGTGAATTTTCATTAAAGTAGTCGAGTAAAAAATAATATTCTTATTTAATCTTGTCACTTCGTCATAGCGGAAATGTATAATGGCTAACAATGACCATTGACAATAGTCTAACGTCCATTCAAAGACACAGACGTTAAGTCATTTTTAAAATGTTTGGTTTTAGAACGACATATTAGTCATATCCGTCAGTTGTATTAAAAAAAAAATGTGTGGCACTCGGGGACTGCCGCGGTAAAGCATTTTTTATCAACTTATGCAATTATTTTTATTTATTTATTTTTTATTTAAGCAGTATTTTTTTTTTCATTACATTTCGGAGCAGCTCGTCTCGATCCGTGCGAGCTTCGTACAGTCGTACCATATACATATACGTTAAGCGAACGCTCGGCCGAGCTACATGGTAGACGGAGTGGGGAGTGTTAGGTTATATTATTATAAAAGCTATGCAATAGCTTAAAAAATAGTTATACAAATCGATCAGTCGATTGTCAAAGACAATAAGATAAAAACTGATAATTGCCAGAAGGCTGAATTAAATTTGTCAACATAGTAGGGGGGACGTGGAACATCGACTTTCACCCATCTCATAATCAGATGAAACATTTTTTATCAAATGTTATTGATTTTCTAGGTGACCCGCGCAACTTCGTCTGCGTCAATTTTTTTTTTTTTTAGTGTTGTGTATTTTAACTGCACTATTCATTCGGAACTTGTGAAGGCGCGAAGTAGCTGGCTCACTATGTTATTTATTGCTGTGATTCTATTCACGGATTCGACACACTTTATAGCTCTCTCTGGTGGATAGGCTAGCGTCTCTGGCATTGGAAATGTTTATTAAACAAAACTAAGTTTATAATTACATTTAAACTTACCGTTGTAATAAAGTCTGAAATTTTAATTAAACCAAATAAAGCAACGTGACAGATTCGAAAATTATTATAATTTATGTTAGGTACTAAATGTAAGATTGTAATTAGTCATTGATCGGACGTGCGTATTAATTAATCAGTCATCTTTTTATTAAATTTCATTAATAATAATATCTTGGGACAACTCACACAACTCTATCTGATCCCAAACTAAGCAGAGCTTGTACTATGGAAACCAGACAACTGATAAACATACTTATATATTTCTAAATACATACATATTAAAGATAAATAACACAAAGTTTTATCCTGGGTGGGGATCGAACCCACGACCTCTTGCGTAGCAGTCGGATACACTCCCACCGCGCCACAGAGGCAGTCAATGGGTAATTTGATGAATAGACTGTTTCTTTCACACCATTACGTTAAACGTGTGGATATGTGTGAGCATTTTCACTGTTGATTAGAATGAATTATTGTTTTTTGCCAATATCAAGTAATTATTAAAAGCACAAATACACTTTAACTGCATAAATAAATTATTATTACTTACATAGTTGTTTTCACACTTAAAATACGGATCATTGGATATAATGACAGCTCAGTTAGCGGCCATTTTCAGGGATTTTAGGATATTTTACAATCCCTATAATCCTTCCCATGGCATTTGGCAAAGTTTACTATAGCTAAAACAAGTCAGTTGCCAAAAAACAATATCAATAAACATTGGATCTAATCCAAATGTGTTTGTACGGTGCAATTGAACAAACATACTGAAAATAATTTCAAAGACATAATCTAATATGGCGTTCATATCTCCAAATCATTATGGATGACCGTATAATGATAGCCAAAGTTACAATATGGATACATGAATAAGTAATTTAAAATGTACACTAGATTAAAATAATGTACTTAGGTACAATTTATTTTGAACGATTTTGGTTTGTCTGGCGACCAATCTTAACATAGGCTACGCAATGACGTTTTACATAGGTAATTAAGCGGGAAATTAATATGTTAACAAAAACTACTCTTCATACTATAATTTTCATAGTTTTTAGAGTTCCGTAGCGTAAATGGTGAAACGGAACCCTTATAGTTTCACCCTGACCGTCCCGTCCGTCCGTCCGCCCGCAGTAAGCTGTAAAAATACAGCCTTCCAGCACTAACAGTCTCTGACCTAAGGGTCAGGACTGTTAGTGCTGAAAGGCTGTAGTTTTCATGGATACACATACTACTTACGCCGACTAAGTGAAAGAATAAAATCTTGAAAACCATTTTTTTTTAGGGTACCTCCCCTATATGTAAAGTGGGATGTGATTTTTTTTTCTCACCTACTCCATCGTGAGGGGTACCATTAGATAGGTCTTTTAAAAACGTTTATGGGATGTGAAGCCCATTTTTAGATTAAGGGATCCATTTGTGAAATATTAAGCTTTAGATTGCACATTTTCAGAGTCAAGTCCCCCCCCCCACGTCATCTAAATGGTTGATGTTGGGTATGTCAGAAAATTGACAGTAGTAGTAAATTATTGAAATTAAAAAAAAACTATCACAACTAAGAAAGCTTTACAAGTTTACGAGTAACAGCAGATCAAATGAGAAGTAACAAAATTTTCGTAGAAATTCCATTGAAAATTATTATGAAGAAGGTATAACGTTATAGGTAAGTATGAAACAAAAACAACAGAAAACCCACTTCTTAAGGCGCATTATTCGGGACTACGGAACTCTACATTGTGCGTGGCCCGACATACACTTACCCGGTATTTTTACATGGCATTATTACATAATTTACATAGTTCTAAAACTGAATATTTTCCCATAACAAATGACTAAACACAACTAAAATCACCAAGCATCATACTCTACGTAACTAAAGCCAACCCAATTTGCAAACATATTTTTTCAAGTGGCAACATTTCCACTGTTTAAATATGTATCCCCTGTTTCACGGTACATTCGTCCTTTGAATATGTATGCCTTTGAAGTTAAAGTAAATTAGACTTTACCCCTTTTGTAACAAAGTTGTAAATTAAATGGCCCTCAGTCTACCTTTGTTAATTCAGTTGGTTGGATTTTGCCGCCATTTTCGTAAGCAAATAGGCATTCTTTAGAACAAAATGTAGCCATTGAAAATTAAATAGAGGTTGTCTTGGCTGGGATTATGAAAAGTGTTAAACAAATAGTTATTTTCGTATTATTTTGCTCTTTTGTCTTGTTACAATGAGTTAATTGAAGAGTTAAGACAATCTAGTATGTGTTTATGTATAAGCCAATTTCTTCAGGTTATGTCTTTATTGTACGCTGTAATTGCACAAAGATTGAAATTTGGTTTTTCACGTAATTTAAGTATTTTCTCACATCCATATTTCAGGTGTGAAAATATAATAACTCACTTTAATTTTTGCCATTTTCACAACGCTCCTTTTGTCTTGTTTTCATGATACGTTTTCAAATAATAAAAATAAGTATGACTTCTTTATGCTGAGTTCTTCTTCTTTGAATTTATGGCAATCTAGCCGTATAAACGGCTAATTTCTGCCAGTGTCAAGTATTTATTGTACACTTTAGTGGCACAAAGTCTCGTTCCTATCCAATTCTCACGTATTCAATTCATTGTTTACAAGTTATACTCGTTAAAATTGGAGCTGTAAAAATAATGGCGGGTCAGTTTGCCGCCATTTTTACAATTTCCTTAAGCAGAGTTAAACTAAAAAAACCATTGACGTAGTATAGACCTAGACGACGGACGCCATTCCTTTTAATTAAAAAGTCAATATTGACTGCAAACAGTGAAAGAGAGAAAAATCTCGTGCGGCCTTTGACAGGTATTGTCCACGAAGTAGCATTGTCTCTTTCTAAAGAGTGGTCAATTTTGTTAGTCTATGGCGCAGTCCTGTTCTCTACGTTAATGCAAAAAAACAAAATGCCTTTTTCTAATGGCAACATTGTAATTACAGAACGCATTATTGTTATTACAACTTATTGGATTATAACATCAGATTGTATTGTGAAATGTATTAACGTACATGTAGTGTAGTGTAAGAACAAAAGTCTTTATTGTACGTTTGCTTGCTATTTTTAATTACATATGATAAGCAAGTCATTGGCTGATAACAATCAGTAAACTTATCAACATATGAAACAATTAAACAATGATAACATGATTTTTTAAAGATAATCCGTGGTTTGGAGATAACTTTTTATTTCCGTCTCATAATGGCATTCACACGTGAGTTTTTATTTATCTTGTTATTGTATATGAGAAGAAACATATCAGTAATAATAAATAGTAAAATACAGTGCCTAAGTATAGTTCATTAAAGTAAGTAGGTACTTCTGTGTAATCCTAATGACACCTTTTTACGAATCATTTTATTGCTGACCTTACGTTATACAATGAAGTTGCAGTCGTAATGCGAGTCACAATGTCATCATGACAGTTATCAACTCATTTGAAACGCGTACACCTTTTTACTTATAACTTTCAAAATGATAATTTATTTTCAATTATCGCTGGCATAATTATAAAAACATGTTATATTAATTTTAAGATCTGAATTACGACCAATCAGTATAACTTATACGCGTTTGTGTGGTAGTATCATCGCCAAGGGCGCCCATAAACAACATACTATCCTTTTAAAAACGGCAAACTTAATGCACACATAGATAATCTATATATTGCAATGTCACATTATTATAAAAAAAAAGTCGTAAAAATAAGAAAGCATGATTTAATTATCACGAGTGAAAAAGACAAAAATGTAATCCGCTGCTTTCATCTACTGACGCCGGCGATGCCACACTGATGTATAAAAACTAAGTCTACTAACTATATCTCATAGATTTTAAGGTGCCGCTGACGCAGTGCCGCGCGAGACGCCGAGACGAGCGCACGCATTACGTTCTTACTAACCTTTTTTTTATCTACCCGCATTTTAAGTTCAATGTTTACCTTTGTTGATAATGGATAAAGTGAGGGATGACATTAGTGAGTCGGAGAGAAGTGATGTAATAAGTGAAGAAATATTGAATGTAAGTGAGCAACAAGTTATCCCGGATATAATGGAGGAGAGGAGTAGCAGTTTGTTGAATGAATCCCAGAGGGCATCAGAGAAAAGAGTCAGAGAAGATAACGAGGAAGTTATAGAAGATGAAGATGGATTTATAACCGTGCGAAATGGAAAGAAATTACCCAGAATATCTAGATATTCCGACAGAAGCGAGAGCAGCGAAAGGAGAGATGACAGTAATTTACAATCACAGGTAAATGTCGTCAGTATCACAGGGAATGCTACCGTGTTACCGAAACAATTCGGCTTGGCGAAGCTATTAAGGGCAGAAAATATTAATAACATAAAAAAAATCCAATACAAAAATGCGTACAAAGCTGTCCTAGAATTTGGAGACAGCGAGAACGTTGATAAACTGATTAAGTGTCAAAAACTCCTAGATTTGGGATTTAGATGTCAACTAGCAGATGAGGTTCATTTATCCTATGGGGTTGTAAAACAAATAGATTTAAATACAGATGTGAAGGAAATACAACAGAGTTTGGAGTGCCAATATGAGGTGGTGTCTATAAGAAGATTGAAACGGCTAGACAGTACAAGGAATTGGGTGGACAGCGAAACAATCCGCCTGTGCTTTAAAAGTTCTACTCTACCCCCATACGTGTCTATGTATGGGTGTAGGTTCAAAGTAGAACCATATATGTTCCCTGTAACACAGTGCTCCGGTTGCTGGCGTTTTGGCCATTTAATAAAGGCGTGCCCAACAAAGCTGATACATTGCCCAAAATGTGGAGGAAATCATAATAACTGTGATACTACCAATTTTATATGTATAAACTGTAAACGTTCACACATGGCACTGGACAAATCGTGCCCACTGTTTTTAAAAGAAAAAGAAGTGAGAAAAATTATGTGTGAGAAGAACTTTACGTACAGAAAAGCTCTATCGGCATACTTAGAGGAAAGAAAACTTCATATTAGTCGTCAGAATGATCAGGAAATGACACACAACAATAGCAATAATATCGGAAATAATAAGTCGTCGTACAGGGATATGTTACTTACTAAGTCGCGAGAAAATCAAATTTTGGAAAAAGATGGGCATAATATAGACAATGAGGGTAGAGGAGAGCAGAATACAGAGGACTCCGTTAGTTCAATCATTTTGGGCAAACCGTATAAGAAGTCAAAGAAAAGGAAAGAGAAGAAAGGTCAGAGTCATGAAATCGAATGTGATTACGAAGAAGAATCACTTGGACAGCAGACACTATTAGAAAACAAAGAGAAACCCACTAAACGTAAGGTAGATTTAAAAAAATTATTAGATAAATTGAAAGAAGTTTGGTTATCTGAATGTACTTTTGATGTTAAAGTTAAATTAGTATGTAGTTTCATTTGTGAAGAATTATTTCAGTTCATTTGGAAGCTAATTAAGGAGGGAGATGTTGTTAGTAAATTTATGTACATATTTAAAGATGGCTTGTTTACATAAGGATATTACGTTAAACATTGTACAGTGGAATGCACAGAGCCTGCGACCCAAAATGGAGGAGTTTAAATGTCTGCTAGCGCAAGAAAAAGTCCATTTAGCTCTAATAAGTGAAACGTGGCTGGGAGAGGAGGTATATGTTAGTTTTAATCAATATAATATATATAGACGTGATAGGGATGATTCGTACGGGGGCATAGCTATTATAACGCATAACTCATTAAATGTTGAGGAAGTACAAGTACATGTAAATAATACAGGTATTCAATTGCTATGTATTAGGATAAACAACTCTAGTTACTTACGTTATGTAATTATAATTTATTGCCCTAGTTCTGTTCATACAACTCAATCAGACTGGGACAATATTTTTTCATTGTTTCCTAAGAAATGTGTGATAGCAGGGGACTTTAATGGCCATCATACGAATTGGTCCTACAAAAATGATAGCAGAGGAAAACAGATCTTGGAGTCAGCATTAGAGTTTGGTTTCACCTCCCTTAATAACGGTGAGCCTACTAGGATTAAATTAGTTGATAATGTTTTACAGAGATCTTCTCCCGACATCTCTTTTGCATCAGTTGATATAGCTATTAATTTCGACTGGCTTGTTATGAATGAAAATTTGGGTAGCGACCATCTGTTTATTAAATTTACAGTCAAATATAGTGAGGAATATCGAGCTAGTAAAAACCGAAACTATAAATTGGCTGATTGGAAGGGCTATACAGGATATCTTTTAGATCGCTTTACTTTAAGTTCTCTACCGGACAACAACGATGGAGTCCAAGTTATGTATGACTACTTTGTCCGTCAAATGAATTATGCAGCTGATGAGAATATACCCATATATAGAACTTGTAATAATCCTAAGCGTAGTTTTAAACCGAAAAGTTATTGGAGTCCGGATCTTTCTAAATTGGTAGCTGAGCGTCGCTTAGCTCTGAGTAATTTTAGACGTAATTCAACGCCTGCAAATCTCTCCTTGCTAGAAGAGAAAACCTATAGGGCTAAGCGAGCTATACAAATAGCTAAATCCAATGATTTTAAAAATTTTTGTGACAATGTGGATCATAAAGTTTCGGCTTCGGATATGTGGCAACGCCTGCGCTGGGTTAAGGGTTACAAAAAGTCTAAAACATATGTGTCTCAAGATCTAGCTAAAGAAATGTTATGTGACCTTACACCAGATTATGTTATTCCACCTATGCCACTGTTTACGTCTAGAAATATGTTATTGGAATCCGAGTTTACATTAAATGAAATGAGCCAGTGTTTAAAGAAAAAAGATACAGCTCCTGGTGAGGACAAAATAACATATTCAATGGTTTCACATCTTCCTGTTGTTGCAAAATTATATTTACTCGAAATTTATAACTATATATACAAATCAGGTACTGTCCCATGCCAATGGCGCGACATAAAAGTTATTCCTATACCGAAGGCGAACGATGGTCTAACATTAAATAGCAAACTAAGACCGATATCTTTGATGTCATGTACATGCAAAATTTTTCATGCTATGTTAGCAAAAAGACTTGAGTGGTACGTGGAAAGAAAGCAAACTCTATCGCCATATACAACTGGTTTTAGGAGGGGACAATCTAGTTTGGACTGTTTAACACGTGTAGTGACGCAAGTGCAAATAGGTTTTTCAAAGGATTTACCAACGCTCGCTTGTTTTCTAGATGTTAAAAGTGCATATAATAATATCCTGATAGAAAAGCTGCTCTCTACTTTAGACTATCCAGGTGTAGGGAAACGTATTTGCCTATATCTATGGAACTTCCTTACTGAGCGTCACCTTAGAGTTACTGATGAATCTATTGTAGGAGCAGATATGATTAGATATGCGCGAAAGGGCTTAGCACAAGGTGACCCTATGTCTCCGTTGCTTTTTAACATAGCTACTTTTAAGTTTTGTCGGGATATTACTAATGTGTTTATATGTCAATATGCAGATGACTTTATTTTATATACAACCTATCAGAGTGTTTCACAGGGACAGGAAGTTATACAAAATGCTTTAAATGTTTTTATTACCTTATTGAACGAATTAGGATTAGAACTGTCTATAAGTAAAACAAAATACTGTAATTTTAGTAGGGGATTTAGGCAACAACAGTTTCAACTGTGCATCAATAATTGTGAAATTCAAGCAGTACATACTTACAAATATCTAGGAGTTTGGTTAGACAGACAATTACGTTGGACTAAACACATTAACGAGGTCGTGGAAAGGGTTCAAAAGTTTATTAACCTACTTAAAGTTCTTACCGGCTCTTCATGGGGTATTCATCAAATACATTTACGTAGGTTATATATTGCCTTAATAAGAAGCAGGCTAGACTATGGTTGTTTTTTATATGATAACAGTGCAAATTCAAATATTTACAAATTGGTTAAGGTCCAAAATCAGGCACTGAGGGTGGTAGGAGGCTTTATTAGAAGCACTCCGATCCATGTTATGGAATGTGAGCTCTGTGTTCCTCCACTGCATTTAAGAAGGAAATGGTTAGCTTATAAATATTGTTTAAAGGCATGTACATTGTCTGATAACATTACAATTAAACTGCTGTCAGAACTTGCCACGTTTAGACCCATCAGATATTGGTTAAAGAAAAAGTTTCCGTTACTTGTAGATATTTGTGAAGAAAGTATGGTGGAAAATATAACATCATCTTCAATACCGGAAGTGTTTTCTTTAGAAACATGGATAACTAGAATTAATGTTCAAAATATTATAAAAGATAAATTAGATGCTATTGAAAGACCTAAAAAGTCATATGACTTCAATTTAATGAGAACAGAAACGCTGAAAGAACTTTGGGATAAATATCACGATTATTATATAATATATACTGATGGGTCTAAATATGGCAGTGGTAGTGGTGCCGCTTACTATGCCCCGTTGCCGCAGGGGAATAATGGAAGTGGTTGTTTTAGAATAAGTGTTAATTTGTCAGTCTTGTCCCTGGAGCTCGCTGCAATATCAGAAGCACTCAGTCATTTACAAAATATTAATGTTAAAAAAGCATTAATTTGTGTGGATAGTAGAAGCGCACTGCAACATATTGCTCGATGCGCCTCTGGTTGCAGAGGTACACCGATAGCATATGTTATTCTCTCTAAAATTCAAAGCTTAATTAATAACGGGATTGATCTGAAATTGCAGTGGGTACCATCACACATTGGAATAAAAGGTAATGAGGAGGCTGACCGGCTTGCAAAATTGGGAAGTACTAGAGGAACAGAATTAAATATTAAAATGAATTATATGGAAATCCTGGCTAAATTTAAAAATAAATGCTATGAATGTTGGAAAGAATATTTTAACGAAAGATCAAAAGATAAAGGGATATGGTATAGGTCTATAGTATCGGAGCCTCCTCATGTACCGTGGTTCTGCAGTACTAAGCTTAACAGGAAGCTTGTTGTGATCACACACAGATTGAGATCTGGACACATGCCGCTCAACAAATTTGGATTCTTATTTAAGAAAATTAACTCACCAAATTGTGATAGTTGTGGAATTCTAGAAGATGTCACTCATTTATTATCTGAATGTGCTAGATTTCAATCTGCGAGAGATGATCTTGTGAACGAGTTACATATAAATGTACGCGATATCGGAATGTTTCATCAGATTTTGTCCAAACCTAACTCTGAAGCTGCTTATATGTTAGCCAAGTTTGCAATGTTACGTTTTAGTTGTGTATGAGTATGTAATGTTAATGTAATAAGGTACGATGGGACTGACATATACTATAGTATAAAAGTCCCTAATAATAAATAAAGAGAAAAAAAAAAAAAAAAAAAAAAAAAAAAAAGGTGCCGCTGAGCGCTTGTAACCTATCTACATATAAAACATGATTGTTGTTATATCATTCTTCTTTAAAAAATATATTGGTGGTAAATTAAACCGCGGCATTATGCGGAGCAATGTTATTAAGCTGGTCTTGACCAAATCTTTGTGCCGTTATAGTATGACACACATGACTCAGACAAATGAGCTGAAAATTCGGTTAGATTTCAACCGACTCAAAAAGTCACCCTAAATAAATAAAATATTCCTATTGTTTTAGCCCTTTATAAAAAAGAATAGAAGCGCGGGAAAATACAATGCTGACACTAAAAATGTCTGCCGCTTTTTGCAGAATAAAAAAGTAATCGCTCTTAGTCCAATGGCAAAGGAAACCTCTTCAATTGTACAAAGGCAGTCACTTAAAACTGAGTATAGTAACAATCGTATTCAGTTGGGAATGAAAATAAATAGACCCGTCTGAAAAACTTTTACGTCAAAATAGAGTTTAATATTTGAAACTTAGAACGCCTAACGTCAAATTAAAGTAGGACCATAAAACAGTCTATATTGCGTTCCTAAATTAAATCTCTGCGTTTCGGTAATAGGATTTGTGATGAATGTATCTTTAATACACCTATTTGACGCTTAATTAAAACTTTAATAAACAAGTATATTTTTTATTTTGGCAACAAAAACATTAAATTGTGTAGTAGAGCCATAATTCCCGCGCGACTAATATTTCTTGTTGACAAATGCGCCATTTTGTATAATTTAAATTTCGAAGACAATATGGCGCGATGTTTTTTTTTTAATCAAGTTTACTGCTACAATTACTTCGGAATCCAACTCCCGTTAGGCCAGGTTCTCATGGTAACAGGATTCACGGTTCAACATGATCTAAGTCCATCTCCTCGACATGTCTTGCATGGTAATTATAGGTGAATTTTCTAAGAAGTTTGTAAGCAATTAAATGCGCTATTGATAGTCTGGTATGTCCGCTTGCTTTAGTAATGTCTTTAAGAATCCGTGGTAGCATGAAACGCGGGAATTCTGTCAATTTTTACTGATTATTGTTTTTTTTTTTAAAGTGATAAGGCAAAAGAGTTCATCAATAACTTTTTTATGAAAAATGAACCACTTTCAAGAAAAAAAATCAAGTTTTTCACCGAATGCAAATTTCGCTGACTCCTATGTTTCTGTCTATATATCTGGTTTTTTATAAGCTAAGACAACGTTTTATACACTAAAACCTTCCCAGAAAAATAAGCAGTCGAATAGCGAAAACCGCATCTAAATCGGATCACTAGCTTTCCAGAAAATCGCAAACATACATACGATACGGGTCAAACAGACAACCTTGTTTGAAGATGGTTAAAAATAATTCTAAGTTTTTTGTATTACATCTTTTATTTATTACTTCTCAATTTTTTTTATTTATTTTATTGCGAAGACTGTTATCTAAAGTAGGTGAGAGCCTATATCACAGATCACGTTTTGGTATAAATGGGCTTTTTTGTAGGTAACTAAACCATAGACAAAATCAGATCGTCAGATAGATATTCGTTCCGTGCATGTTACCATGCCATAATATTATGTAGAACCGATAATATAATCGTTGGAATGCCATGAAATCATGTGTAGCAAACGAAATGGCCTGTATCCCATCAGTAATTGGACGTTACAACATACCAATGTATTATATAACATGTTTGGGGTTTTTTCGCGGTATCCATTTTAGCCAATGGTATCTAAATGAATTAGTTGGGCTTTGTGAGGTTGCAGCTTTTTTGTTAGTGTGTTAGAAATTACGAAATTAAGGCCTAATTCAGAGGGTAAATCTCTATATTAGATATTACAAGGTTAAAAAAATAATACAAGGGATTCCATTTTCTACGAATATGGAATTTTCAAATTTTCCTTATAATACTTTTGTATAAACTTTTATGTTTAGTAAAATTAAGACAGGTCGTCGCCTCAGGCTAGAAAACAATATAATTACAATATTCTAGAACATTTTCAAATAAAGAACATTATTTCAAAATCTTATATGCTAAAAAATTAATAAAAACGAAATACCAGCCTGTCTATGGTAATCTGTCAATTTCAAATTTAGAACAACAACATTTCTATGACATCACAAGCTGAACGAAAGGCCTACGGCCTTGTCGCTTTCAAAAGAAAACGTAAGTGAACGCGTTAAATTAATAATGTTTCACATTGTACGGACGTTTTACGATTATTTACACACGTATACAACAAATGTCCGTAAAATCGCGATTGTTGTTGCCATAAATGACTTAAAATTAGTGTCAAAACAGTTTCAATGGCTTTTGTAATTTAACGTTCCATGTAAGACTCCCTCGCTTCGCACAACAAGGGATTATTCAGTTCTTTAAAAATATATTTGCATCGATTATGTTATGTATTTTAATTATTCTAATGATAACTTTATTACTATGATGATATAGCTTCATTTTGATCATATAAATAAGAAGTACTAACTAAATTATACTTTAACAGTCCCTTATCAAATACCCTATTATTAAACTACCACAACCACGCCTTCAAGTGTCAATTAAACGTTTTAAAAATGTACTTTTTAAGCTTTCAAGACAATGGTTGAGTCATAGACTAGAGATCGTTGCCCTCGACTCCCGCGCGGCGCAACATGGCCGAGGGATGACTTCCTGCAAGCATGGACTATGTTTATTTATTTAATTTTATGATTTACCGCGTAAATATTGGTTCTCTCATATTTTATTTTTATAGTGTAAGTTGTTAAGCTTAATGTGTGGATTAGTAGGATGGCTTGTACGTTATGAAAATATTCTTTATAATGATTTAACTTTATTATTTATGTATGTATATTGTCTTCGTCATAACAAAAATATTTTTTTGACCATTATAAACCAAAAATATATTTTTATAAGTAACGCTTAGTAAATCTTAGAATGAAATTTAATTCCTGAAAGTTAATTTTTTATCCATTTTGATTACAGAATTGAGGACGTTTCCAACGTTGAAATATAAAATTTGATTAAGTATTGATATTATTTCGAATCAAGATGCTGCTTTACGTAAAAAAGTAAGAAAACATTTTAATTTGTACTTTGCCCACCTAAAAAAACTACCAGACTAGGTAGTCTATTTTATAAAATGAACCATAAACACCTACATTTCATCCGGCAGCCATTTTGGTTTCAATTTACCGCGTTTTATGTCCGCAACCGAAAGTATTATCATTAATAACGTAGTTTATAGCTACGGACCGCAAATATTAAGGTTTCGACAAGTGAATGATGAGGATCATAATCGGTTCAGTGATTTCAAAGATTAGCAATATTATTTATGCGGGAATATTTTACTTATACATTTACGTAAATTAAGGTTTTGGATTCAAAAACCCATAAGTAATTGATCTAGGTTAGTTTCTTTTAAATATCTTCAATGTGCAGACATAGCTATTTTATATTTTTATAATAGTATAGATAGATACCGCGCAAATTCGTTTGCGTCATTTTTACAACATTTTTCATTGCTGCTCTGGACCTATTGGTCGTAGCGTGATGTTATATAGTCTATGACACTCACAACAACGTGGCTTTCAGAGTTACGTCAAATCTCACCAGAGAGGGTCCAAAATCTGCCAAAATTACCTCATGTAATTATATACGGACGCCCCCTAATCAGCTTTTTGTCTCGCACGTGTAGCGTTGTATTTTAAGTCTGCTGGTTCCTCTTTTGTTAATTTCTGCCAGTGTTAAGCATTTGTTGTAAACTTTAATTGCACAAAAATTTTAGTCTTACAAATTCTGCACGTATTTTATATATTTTCACATGTTTAGTGGGGAGTTATGAAAACTATGACAGCTCAGATTGCCGCCATTTTCACAACATCCCCTCTGGCAGTTTTTACAAAGCGTACATGTTTTATTACAACACATTTGACGTTTCCGATTCATCTTTAGATTGTGAGAAACATTTTAACATTTGCAACACTAAACATTTATTATCATAACTGTCAAAATAGAATGTAACATTCAAGATAATCGGTGAGTCACAGTTTACCGACATTTTAACGAAATTCCTCACACTAACACCTTTACAAAACTGGTTTACAGATTGTGCACATTCCATTACGCTTTTGTTAGTTTTATTGTCATAACAAATGTGGTTGAAATAGGTCAATGGATTTGAAAATTTGATTATGGCGACTTAATTTCGTCATGTCTCAGTGTTGTCATTGTAAATTATGATTGTAAAGTTCCTTTATATTGGCTTAAGCGTTTGGTTATGTACAAAATGACAATTGTCACATGCACGCATGACATGCGCGACGCACATGCACGACGTGGCGACTGCCCTACCGAGGTAGGGCAGTCGCCACGTCGTGCATGTGACTAACACTTGGCCAGTATTGAGTCAAATGAACCCCCATAACTCACCTAAATAAAGTCCTGGATCTGCGCCTGGCAATACCAGGATTTGTAGGCATACATACCTACCTACAAAAGATATGCGTTAGAAATAAGTTCAGCGTAACTATCTAGGAGTAACACCTAAAAGGAGGCTAGAATAATTCTAGGTGTGCTAATAGCGAAAGCGTTTAACGTATTTCAACTATTTAGAAACGGTCTAACAATGTTAGTTGTAATTGATATTGCTATGCCCCGCGCACTGCACATGAATTGGTTTTGACATTTGTTGTCAGTTTGACGTCTACTGTCAAACATTGATTCAAAGGAAAAAAAATGAGAAAAAAAAAAGCGATATGCAGAGACACCGTAATTGTACGAGTACTTTCGAGCAATATTACACAGCTTTAACTTGTACGTTTTCAAGCATGTTGATAGGTAGGTTAGGTTATACCTATAGGTAAGTACATAAAAAAGCAAATTAGTAGTGTTACTTAATTATTTATTGACCATATATCACAATGAACGCTTAATTTATTTATTATCAGCAATTTTCCACAGCAAATTGCGGGATACTTCTTCGAAATAACAAAAACAAATAACGAGATTATAATTTTATCGAAAGTTCAATAACATTAAAAAATATTTTCACTCAATTATAGATAAGTGCGTGAATTACTTTTCTTCTACAGTAAAAAAATACATACCAAACGATTCGAATAAAATTATTTAATCTTTCAACTTTCTCTAAAAAACCGATTAGATACGGTTAATGGCGATAAATCTTTAATTTTCGCGAGACATAAAAAGTACACATCAAAAGAGTTCCAGAACATTAAAATAAAAAAATAAATAAACCGCAATCATCATGATTCACCAGCTACCGCCACCATTTTACTTGTACGCCCGCCATTATTCCCGCGCGAAAGTTTGACAGGTGAATCACGATTGACATTCTTTAGGGTTACTAACTTACATTTACATTGTAAATGCAACGCAAATGTAGACCATGCAGTATGCTTACTAATTTTTACGACTCGAATTAATTTCGCAAATTAAGATTTGAGTCTTCAGTCTTGGTTCCTTGTTAATTTATTATTTAGGGAAATTATATTTTTATATAACAGACACCGGCTTCGCATAAGCTTTTCTCAGCTATCCATATGTCAATACATTATGCATTACTATTTAAATAAACTTTCCGGAAGAAATCTTCTGAACGATAGCGAAAACTGAGTTAACTAAACGCAAAAACAGTCAGACGCGGAAGGTAGCTTTACTCACTTTACTATATGTACCTAATGATGATGAGTAAAAGATTATTGCGAAAGCTTTATATCATCGATTAAGTATGTATTTGAAAATCCATTTATTTTCTATTAGATAGGTGGCAATATCCACAATGCACACGAAACACCTAGAATCCAGAAGGAATGATTCACAAAACGCGCGCTCGATCAACGCACACATAGATATCTCTCATAAGGTTTATTCCACGTTGTTTACCTGGCTGAACAAGGTGGACATCAATAGTGTCTTCATTTCGCCTTAAAATCATTGTATCCAGATCACCCAGGTGAACAGATGCGACTTTTGTGGACGACCAAACGAGATGGATGTTCTAGGTTGCAAAACTTTTAATATGAAAGTCATTGAGTATTTAATTTCAATAAGATAAGTGTAAATAAAACGTGAGCATTAAGTCGACTGTATTTTGGTAATTTATCGTTGGTACTGGTGCCTAATCAGACTAGAAAGTAAGTATATGTTCGTAAACTTTCGCGATTTGTACACATTATAGAATTTTATATGCTACGGTTCTTAATCGCGAAAATATTTTGTTTTAAGGCTTTGTTTATTGCCCGACTTTTCAACCATATTGCAAAGGCCGTGGTCACGGGTCAGTGTAAGTATTTAGCTTTAAAACAAAATATTTACGCGATTAAGATCGGTAGCTTATAAAATTCTATAATAGAATGTAACTGAATAAAGTCCACAAATTTTTTAAAAAAAGTCGCGTCTATTCACCTGTGTGTTCTTATGTTCACTCTATTCACCTGGTTGCAGTGATTCCGATGTGAAATGAGGACGCTAGTTTCACCACCACTTCGTTCACCCAGGTGAACAAAGTGGAATAAACCGCTCATAAAACATGGAATCTCGTAAACGATTTCTATGTGCGCGTCTTTAGATCGTTCGATTTTATAAAGCTTTGCTTCTTCACTATCGGTGTTTTGTGGTATCCACTATTAAGATTAGAAATGATGATCATAATCTAAATGAAATCATTAAGAATTTTGTATGATTCTACGTCAAAATCACACGTCCCGTGATGTGTCTAGACAGGAATCGATGCTAAAGCTAGCTAGCTACAACTAACTGTTAAAATTCTACACTTGCTTTTAGGGTAGTATCTAAATTTCAATAGATAGCCTAGCTAGGGGCTAGGATAGAATAGGACTCTCTTTACCCGAAACAAAACTTATATGTACTATGCGTACCTGTTCAAAACATATTCCCTATCTTTTTGGATCTAACGCCTTTTTTAGTATGAAGTTTGTATACGTAGGCAATCTTCGACAACGAATGCCGTTATTCGTACTGCAAGCTCTGTAGTTAACGACTTTTTATGTTGAATGAAAATAGGCCTGCCTTGTTATATACACACTAGCTGTCCCGCGCAACTTCGTATGCGTAATTTCTCCCCGTTTTTGAAACATTTCTCGTCGCTTCTCAGCTCCTATTAGTCGTAGCGCGATGTTATATAGCCTATAGCCTTCCTCGATAAATGGGCTATCCAACAAAAAAATATTTTTTCAAATCGGACCAGTAGATCCTGAGATTAGCGCGTTTAAACAAACAAACAAACAAACTCTTCCGCTTTATAATATTAGTATAGATTACTGTGACGTTTCATTAAAAATCTGAACAGTAGTTTTTGCGTGAAAGTAAACGGGCGTCTACTTTTTTTACGGCAATTTGTGGCGGCACTATTGGCAACTAATTGCTCGGCCAATAATGGCAATATGTCTACAATTGTATGGCGCATGATGTAGTCTCTTAAACGGACTACACAACCCGGCAACAATAAAATAAAGAGCGACTGAAACAACAACAAAATTGGCCGGGCAACATTGCGGAAAATCGATCGCTCAGCGATCGTCCGCCAACCATCATATAAATATTGGAGAGTACTGCCATGTTGCCGGCCACAGCATTGCCGCCACAGATTGCCGTTAAAAATGGCCCGTTTAGCCGCCCCTTAACAAACATTCATATATCAATCCTTACAAACTCGCATTTATAAGTTACGTAGATACCTACCAATTATTTCCCTACTCAAACAAACAAAATAAACTCATTTGATCATAATTACTATCTTAATTATAAACCGTGTAGTTTGTCTGTGACATAACATATTAAAAATATAATAAGCATAAAATTATAACATTACGAGTACTTATATAAATATTTCGCGGCAAAATCTTGTAGTCCATTGTAATCTGAGTGAACAATAACGTACCATTATGACGTAAGTAGATCTGTTGTGATAAGCGCTAAACGTTGTTGCAGTGTTTCCTCCTTGTGAGCAAACACTGAAATTGTTGTGTCACCTTTTATATGACGTTACTGATAAGAAATACTACATGAATAGAAAATGCAATCAGTATTTCAAAAGTAGGCTTTCAAAAGTAGATCACATTATCATAAAATAGCATTTTGCCCGCGGCTTAATTTTGATTTATACAGCCTAAATGTAATTCTAATGATTAAGCTTATACGTTGTAAAGATTCATCTAAATCCGTCCTGTAGTTTCTGATCGAAAGAGTATACAAACATTCATCGTATAATATTAATAGGATATAACCTAAAAACCTACCACTGTTGTATAAAAATCGCGAAAATTTAAAAACAATAAAAACTCGCGGCCACTCTGTTCAAGTTGTCAAATTTACATTGTTTTAATGTTTATAAACTTGATATGGTGGTGGACTTGGAGGTGCTGGAACTAATATACTATACACCATGTTAGAGGACTGATGTAAATAAATTAATTACAAATTGGAACATGAGATAAAATTAAATCAGCCTCAGTGGTCATACAACATAGTATGAGCATCTACTTACAACAAAGGTAAACAATGTGTGGCATTCGGGGACTGCCTCGGTAAAGCTATGGCATAGCATTTTTTATCAACATAAGCAATTATAATTATTTATTTATTTTTTATTTATGCAGCATTTTTTTTTCTTTTCATTGCATTTTGGAGCAGCTCGTCTCGATCCGTGCGAGCTTCGTACAGTCGTACCATATACATATACGTTAAGGGAACGCTCGGCCGAGCTACATGGTAGGCGGAGTGGGGGATGTTGGGTTTTATTTTCGTTACGGAATTTCTTGATTCGGTTGCCGCGCTCAAAGCCCGAGATAAAAGCTATGCAATAGCTTAAAACTATATTAAAATTATGTGCTTAAATATTGGTCTGGTACTGGTGACAAATAATTAATACAATATATTAATTCTGATATCAAAAGAAAGAAAATAATGGCCACGTCAAGTTTTTTCTCACTAGCATTTGCGAACTTGGCATTAAATATAAGGGGCGTCTAAACGGGCCATTTTTTACGGCAATTTGTGGCGGCACTATTTACAACTAATTGCTCGGCCAATAATGGCAATATGTCTGCAATTATATGGCGCATGATCTAGTCTCCTAAACGGGCTACACAACCCGGCAACAATAAAATAGAGAGCGCATGAAACAACAACAAAATTGTCCGGGCCACATTGCGGAAAATCGATCGCTCAGCAATCGTCCGGCAACCATAAAATATTGGCGAGTACTGCCATGTTGCCGGCCACAGCGTTGCCGCCAAAAATTGCCGTTAAAAATGGCCCGTTTATAGATTTTGTCAGACGTTCATAGTTCCATTTTGTAACCAAGTTTTAACATTGATTTCGTCTGCGTTATGCATTAATTATAATTCAGACATAGATTGATGGGGCAGCATAGTATTTTTTTTTTATTTTAGCATAATTTAAAGTTAATTTTATTATCATCTATAGTAGAAATCAAAAAAGGGGTAGCCGTGCCGTGTCATGCCGTCATCTCATCAATATCCCCTCAGCGACAGTAATCTAGTGACCAATTTTGTTGAAACTAAAAAAACCACAGTGATTTTGTAATCACATTACCTATTCAATCAAAGAAACAATAGATAATATAATAGTTATATAATAACTTACATAAATCATTATCTATTATAAATGGTGATAACTGATAACATATTTTTTACTAACTTACAATGGTACGTTAGCGAATTTTGAAAATATCGGCTCAATATGTACAGAGTCGCGCTTGTGTTGTTGTGTAACGTTATATGTACTACACTCGCCTATCGTAACCATCATCATCAGCCTATCGCAGCCCACTGCTGGACCTCTCCAATTGCACGCCACTTTGTTCTATCTTCGGCTTCTCGCATCCAGCTCCTGCCAGCCGTTTTACGTAAATCCACCTGGCCTGAGGGCGTCCTACACTACGTTTGCCGAGACGCGGTCTCCACTCATGAACTCGTTTACCCCAACGGTTGTCGGTTCTTCGGCTAATATGGCCTGCCCACTGCCACTTCAGCTTGCTAATCCGGTGGGCTATGTCGATGACTTTGGTTCTCTGCCGAACCACCTCATTTCTGACTTTGTCCCTAAGAGACAAAATCAGAAATCGTATCGTTAATCGTAAACATCATTTTATCTACATATATACCCATATGATGTCCCACTGCTGGGCACGGGTAAATAGAACAATAGCAATAGAACCTACTTACTTATTAATCGCCACGCTTTGCATGCGGGTTGGCGTCCTCCTAGTTGGTACCACACTGTAATCTACATTACTGTTCAGGCGTAATTAAGTTCAATCAAAATCCGTTTGGTATTTTTTTCGTGAAAAAACGACTAACATACAAATTTTCTGATCTATAATATTAGTAGAATTATAGCATCTTGCTGTCTGTATCGCTCTTTACCATTACTTTTGAAGAACAAATGGAAACAGCTCGGCTGAGGAAGCACGTCCCACTACCTACAATGAAACAACTTGATCTTATGTTTCTGTCAGTGAATAAACAATGTTAGCAAACGTTACTTGACATTAAGGCGCTGACAACAGGCAAATAGGCTTATCCTAAACAATTTTTAAGCCATATCTACGTAGTTTGTGACGGCAGAAAAAATATATGTTAATCTTGAACATATTTCTAAGAACCCTGTTGTATTCAAAACACGAATTTGAATTTTTTTCTCGATAAAAAAAAAATACAAACTAACCTCTTAAAATGATCTTCTAACAAAAATATCTGTATTACTTAACAACGTACGTTGGTAAAATAATTAACAATAACGTATCATGTTATAATACAGAATCTGGTTGTTTTTTATTTTCGACTACTCGACTTATTTTCAAGTAATTAATTGTTTTATGGTTTATAATTAGTTACGAGCGCTGCGTGATCGCGCTTCTCTTTCTTTTATAAGCAATCTGACAGTGATCGCAGAGACGCGCAGCTAGACGGACGTATGTCGCTTTGCCTCGCCATCCATTCACTTCATATTTTGTTTGTTGTTTGAAAAATTATAGACATTGGTAAAGAATATAAGTTTAATAAATATACTATTAATTTATACTATCTAAGTTGTTAATTTAAATATATTTAGTTCTAAGTTTAAAAATATTTGTTACTATAATTGGAAAACAAACAAAAATGTCGGAGGCCAGCAAAAAGCGCTTCTATACCAACAAACAAAAACATCTCATGGAAGTAGTAAAGTAAGTATTATATTTTTCATATTGACAAAATATTGCACGAACAGAAGTGAAATCGTAACCAAACCAAAAAGCTACACTAAGCTGTTTTGTACAACGTATAGCGAAAATTCATCTGCAACTGTGAAGCTCGTTTGGTCTAGCGGTATCTGCGTTGGTTCAGAATTTCAAGTTTCGAGTTCGAAACCTAGGTTCGCCTGTTCAAATTTTGTATTTATTTTTAATATTTTCTTTTATCTTTTCAGTAAAAAGAGACGTTTGGCGAATAGTTCAGAAGCAGGTGAAACTTCGGAAAGTTTTTCACCAATAAGTTTGTAATAAGTACCTACATACTAATATAGATAATAATTTTATTATTTATATTACATTAACACATTACACAAAAAGAATCGCCACATGGACAAAGAGGATCCCCTTTACATTTTAGAAAGATAGTTACAAACAAGTATAATGATAAACTATCACATTTGCATAGACCTACGACTATCTTAGAACTGGCCTAATAGGAAAATACTCCTAAAATACTTGTAGCTTTATCCATTGTTTCTTGCCCTTTCCATACAAATAGTTGTGTAGGTTTTAGTATTTTTTACCTATATATGGCGATCTATACATACTGAAGTGTCTGTTCCTAATGTCAAAATAGCAGTTTTTTACTAAATGCTATGAAAGTACGCATAGTACTTAAAACAAAAATACAGTTTTTTTTTATCTGGCTGTCTGTCTGTGTGTTTGTTTCGACAAATCTCCAAAACGGCTGTACGGAGATTGACAGGACTCACTGTCAGACAGCTAATGATGTAAGGAGTAACTTAGGCTACGTCCACAGCTAGTCTACAGCTAGTTAGACATAATAGGTAAGATTAGTGCTGAAGAAAGTTTTTCTAAGTTTAAATGTAATAAATTTTTTGTACCGATTAGGAAATGTGGCTGTTGCAGTTACATTAGAAAGTGATGTTATAATTCCTCTAGAAAATGTTACCAGGTAAAGGTGATGCCCAAGTGATATGAAACTTCCTCATGATCGTTCTTATACTTCTTATGTTATTGGGAGTCATAGTTTTTTTCCATCACTGGTTTGAAGTATCGGCAAAGGTATCTGAGACAGTTGAATCCACCGATAATATTCCTAAACTTGAGGTAAATATTATTATTTTGAACAGGTTGTCGAAGATAAAATCTGGCAGTTAGTAATTAGTTACTAACGCATAGGTAAGCTTTAAGTATTATTTTTTTTAGACTGCTACAAGTCACCCTGCACAACAAAAAATCCTTATAAATATTATTATTACATCGGACGACGAATAAACTTATCGCATTTATTTTTAAATCTTCAGAATATTTCTCGCCCTTACCCCTAAACCCTTGGGTTGTAATTTAAAACACATTAATTTGGTAGGAGAAAACATAAATGGATTCTTGTCGAAGTTCACTCTTTTGTGTAGGATGTGCAATTTAAAATTTATCATTAAAAGTGATTCCAGTGACGAAAATTATTTACCAGTCAATTATTGTGCTGTAGCAGGTATGTTATCAATTTTCGGAGGACTTCAAACTTGGAAGAATTTTCTTCAGCTCTAAATTTACCTTATGTCAAATAAATAATAATATTATTAATAAAAAATAATATATATTATTAACTATCTGTGCAAATAAATAAAATTGAAGAGTCTGTTTGTAATATCTATCTATAATAATAATAATAATCTATAATAATCTTGGGACATTTGACACAACGCTATCTGATCCCAAACTAAGCAGAGCTTGTACTATGGAAACCAGACAACTGATAAACATACTTATATATTGCTAAATACATACATATTATAGATAAATAACACCCAGACACAGAATAAACCATAGTGCTCATCACACAAAGTTTTATCCTGGGTGGGGATTGAACCCACGACCTCTTGCGTAGCAGTCGGACACATGCATATATATTAATTATTATGGATAACATATACTTATCCATAATAATTACTGATAACAAAAATACAGTTTTTTTTTGTCTGTCTGTCTGTCTGTTTGTTCCGGGAAATATCCGAGAGCAAATAAATTATAATTATGCGAAAATATTTAAAATGTTGCTAATATATTTTTGAGTTTTATTTTTCTTTCTTTTATATTGTTTTGAAGTTCATAGCAAATAAAGTCTCCTGAAATAATTAAAAATACAAACGTATAAAAATATTTATTGTTTTTTTTAATCGCCCTGTCTAATTTCTTTCTAGTTCTTCATATAGAACAAAAAATAAAGCGCCATCTATTGGTTTATTGTTTATTATTGACCGCGTCCTTGTGTTGGTAGTTCGCTGTTTTTACCGTCCTTTATCAATGGCACTAGGACTTCGGAGAAATAGTGGGCGTGGCTAAAATAGTGAAACATCGAAGTTCAGTAGCTGTTGTCAGCGTCTTAAACAAACATCGCCATGAAATAAAAACTTCATTACGCCTGAACGGATTGTGTACCTACCTAAGTTACAAAAAAAAAAATCGACAAATAGCGCTAGTGTCATGACTGTCAAGAGCCATAAATTTTCGCGCCAAATGAAAACAGCATGGCGACACTGGTGAAAATATCGACACTATTTATAACAAATGACACAGAAACAAAGCTTCCTTGTTTAGTCACGTATTAAAACAAAATGGCTTAGAGCTAAATGGTTTGTCGTAAACTAAAATTAGACCTAATCGGCAGTGAATAATTGCGGTTAAATGCGAAGTAGTTTGTCACTTGTTGCTTTTTTTAATCCTGCCATAGACAAAGAAAAAATACTTTCAAAAGTTTTAAAATGTCTTAAATCTCATCAATCTCATCTATTATCCTAAAAGTTTTCAATGAAATATTGCTTGAAAGAATTTACGTAAACATATAGTCTTAATAAATTATTCCCAAAATGTTGAACAAAAAATTGACGACACACATTGTGTTTGTGGTAAACTTACAGTACAACAATCCTGGGGGTCTATTCACGTATAAACAGCACAGTTACAGTTCAGTTGCAGTTAAGTTTCGATTAAAACGGCCATTTTTGTATTCTTGTAACTTTGGGATTGATCTCAAATACGCTTGCGTCAAGTATGCGTCTAGAGAGCGCAATAACGACATTCTAGTACGGTGCGCAAGCGTTTTTAAGATCGATCCCAAAGTTACAAGAATTCAAAAATGGCCGTTTTAATCGAAACTTAACTGCAACTGCACTGAATTGACCGGCTGATACGTTCCTTATATATATAACTTTAGCGTTAAGTGAAAACAATGGTGAAAACTCATTCAAATCACAGATAACTCAAGTAAACTCTCTGAACCACAGTATTGCCTTGAGGCAATCGAAGTCATCCACAAGTGTCCACAACGCACTGATTGCTTTTAATGACCACACATGACCATTGCGACATTCTTACAATAAGCTTTAATTTTATTCATACAAAAACATTTAAATTACAATAATTTGAAGGTTCTACAACAAAATTTACTTCCCTAATTAGCAAAACAAACTATTCTAAATTTAATCACCGCCATATTGTTTGTAAATGTAACGTAAAGTACGGTACGAGTTCTAAATTTAAAACTTGGAGTAATGAGAATTTCGTTGTTGAAAACTCTGTTTGAATGTGTATTTAGCCGTTATGTTTACATTTCGTTGGATAACATTCAAAATGTTATTAAAATACAATAAAAAATAAAGCTTTTTTAAATTTCTTGTAAGTTCCTTAAAAATAGGTTTTTGTAGATTATATTTTTTTTAGTTTTTTTTTTTCAGTAATTTTCTACCCTTGTTTTCTGTCTGTTAGGTACTGTACATTTTAACTGGACATCAAATAAATCACATTCGTTTTATCAAAAACATTTAATTATGCAAGCAAAGTAGAATATTCAGAGCATAACGTAGTGAAAACCACATGGTTTCACTTAGCTAACTATAATTATATATAATCTATATTTAGCTAGCGAAACCTATGTTTCTCAGTCGCAACTCGTACGAAAATGGCCAATTTCACCGACAATTACATGCTTAGCTTCTGTAATTCTTTTAATATAAGAAGTAAAAATAATAAAAAACACATATCGAATATGAAAAAAAATACGCAAAAAAGATTGCGTCTAAATGAGTTCTCATTTAGACGAAATTTTTTTTTGCGCGTTTTCTTTATTTTTTTAATGTTTGTTAAAATATAACTCCTCAACAGCTCGACCAATTTTAATAGGTAATACGTCATATAAAAATATATTTCTTGAGTGGTGTATCAAGTTAAAGCAACGACCATACAGCCCAAAATATAGAAAACAAGATGCGTATCCTTTAATTTTAAGAATATAATTATATTAATAAGTTGGCTTTGACGCAATCCTCCATATTTATTTATGGAGGAACAAAAACAATGAATAAAGAGGAAATTGTGGCCTCAATAAACGTTGTGAAGTGATATATATATAACTAATAAACTTTGAAAAGTAAGTATTTAATTTCAATTTGTTGATGTTGACAATATTCAAATCACGGGATGAATTACTTCGATTCAAAAGAAGAAGAAGATTTCAATACTGAAAGAGAAATTTTAATTTCAGTAATTCTATTGGGTTATGTGACGAATCGTCGAACGAATATATTATTTTGCAAATTAATTATTGAAATTTAAATGTAGAAATAAGATTATGACTTTTGTAAATTAATTAACAATGTAAATATGACGTAAAAAAATGTTTTCAACTTAGAAAACATTTCAATTTGGTAGAATGTCATGTTTCCTTTGCCTGAATCAAAAACAGTCATGATTTTTTTTTTTTGTTCTATTTTCTCACTAATTCAATGACATTTAGCTCAATCAGCCTAATTGACACTTAAGTACTATTACTTCCTGGTATCAGCAATTACGATTGAAAGATTTCTTTTAGTATTATTATGGTTTTTGCTTTATTACTCTGACATAATTTATAGGGTGCAATTACATGATTTTATTGTAAGTATAATGAAAGGCAAAGTTTCATGAAATAATATGAAGTAAACAATGTTTATCTTAGTTTTACAATATCTAAGCTTTTTGTACATCATAAATCTTATAATAAATATATTTATTTGATGTAAACATTAAAATAAAATGCCCACTATTCAAACATTATTATCTCATAAAAATGTAAAATGTTGTCTATGTTTTAAACAGCCTTCAGTGTTGCCGGCTCGCATAAGATTTATTACAGCCAAAGTTATACGACTGAAGAATAGATTCTCACATAAAAGCTATTGTGGAATCAATACATTTTTATCGCTATCTATCATAACGATATTTTTAACTTTATAGATTGGGTGTTATAGTATTTATCTAGGTGAATGTCGTAAATTCTGAGCATTTATGACGAAATTATGTCAAAACAAACAATAAATATGTTGTTTAAGTAACTGCTAAAGATGATATTGTGAATGAATTTGAACATTTTTTAAACGCAGGGTAGAAAAAAATCGCCTATTTTCTCTCCCGATAGACTACATATAATACACAAATATAAATTTTAGTTACGACTTTTATTGTAGGTAATTAGGTATATAAAGCTGAGACTAGCTGTCCCGCACAACTTCGTCTGCGTAAATTTTACCCGTTTTTGCAACATTTCTCATTGCTACTCCGCTCCTATTGGTCATAGCGTGATGTTATATAGCCTATAGCCTTCCTCGATAAATGGGCTATCCAACAGTGAGAGAATTTTTCAGTTCGGATCAGTAGTTCCTGAGATTACCGCGTTCAAACAAACAAACAAACTCTTCCGCTTTATAATATTATAGTATGAGATATTTCAACAATACCAAACAAAACGGCAAATTATCACCTTCTATTTATAGAATATTTTAATACGCATCTAAATCTGTAACTTTTACGACATAGAGAACCTTTTACAGTTGTTATTAATCTAAGCAAAGCTACTGTTTCTTAACCGCTATAAAATAATTTAAAAAACCCACAACATTTAAAAAAAGACTGCTCAATATTGCTGTTTTTGGACAGACAGACATAAAAACGTTGCGATATTACCGCCAAAAATGCTTCGTCGATCTTTCCATAGATGCGGACGAAATCGCGAAGCAATGCGGCCTATTTGAATTGTTTGTGCTCTATCTCCATGGTACTCATAGACTAAATATCCTAAGTCTATGGTACTACTTTAGAAAGAGGAAAGCTTTGTTTGTTTGGAATAATCTCTGTAAAAATTGAACTGATTTTGATGAAATTGGTAAACCTTCCTCAATAACACCCGAGTTTTACCAATGCTATTTTTACCCGCCTATAGGTGGGGATACCAGGGTGGGGCAACAATCGGCCTGGCAAATAATGTTGCCCCCCCAGAACAAAAGTTCTGGGTCCGCGCCTGACCTATGTATTTAAATCTATTTCTTTGTCACGTCATTGTATTCGCCTGAATTGTAGGACATGCAGTTAATCACCTACTTTTTAAGCAGTTGGGTTTTTCAACTTCCTTTGCGTAATTTTTCACCGTTTTTGCAACATTTTTTTATGATGTTCCGCTCCTATTGATCGTAGCGTGATGTTATATAGCCTGTGACACTCACTAAAACGTGGCTATCTTTTAGTAATTTTCAAAATGTATTTATATATTAGTATACCTAGATTTTGTAGTGTTCATCTTGATAAAATGCCTGCAACGTGGACGGGGTCACTAGCTTGTGGAGGATTTGTCTCCTAACAATTTGAACATGGGAACGTTTCATCATATATTATGCTGAAGAATCGTCACCTAAGTCACCCCCCGCCCTCCAAAACAAAGTAAAAACTCATAAGATATGCAACAAGAACAAAAATCAGACATAAATACTTATACCTTCCGCCGGAACTTCTCATTGGAGGTCACGTTTCGATCAGGCAGCCATTTTGTTAATATTATAAAACATTCATTTATCTACTGGTGCTTGAGAAGCAAGGTTAAGCAATAATGTCGAGGTAAACATTTGGCTTCAACCCAGGATGACCAAGAGTTTACTGCTCTTTTGTCATGATGGGTATATTAATTGAAATCCTACTAAAAAAAAAATCGGTTGTCTGTAAAGTCAGTTTACTGACGATAGTTGAACGTGACAACGTCATAAGAAAATACTGATGGAATGGTTTCTTGCCGAACGCGGAGGCCGATTGTGCCTCTTTGTCGCTCGTTCCGCGCTCTCGCTTGCACTTAAATGGAACGCCTCAGAGCGAGGTAACGCCTCATGAGTCATGTTTTTTCGTGCGTTCAGCCGGCTCCATCGAATTATAAGACGTTGTCACGTCAAAATATAAATCCGAAAGTTTGGATGGATGAATGGTTGTTGCTTTATCACGCAATAACTTTTTTTTACCGCCTTAAAAAAAAGTGGTTCTGTTTGACCTGTATGTACGAGTATGTATGTACTACCCTCTGATTTCCGAAATAAAATACCAAAAAAAATTTTTATAAAAATGTTTTTAAAATCATATTTTAGACAACTTCGAGAATTATACTTAATGATGTACTTACCGATTCACACAACGACTACACTATTTTATTGTAGTAATCAATACTTACTTAATAGATTTACCGATATTGTTAAATAATATTCGTTGATTATATCTACATTTAGATTTAAGCGTCAACAATTGTATTGAGATCCGACTTCCGTAGCATAAGGACAAAGCTCAGTGGTTTATTTGTGCTATGATTATTTGTAAATTGTATGTTTTTATAATTCAAAAATAAATTTAAAAAAAAAGGTATGTTAGCGATTTCCTCGAAAATTAATGATCCGATTTAGATGGGGTTTTCGCTATTCGACTGCATATTTATCTAGGAAGGTATGTATTAGTTTATGAAACGTTGTCCTAGCTTATAAAATACCAGAGATATAGACTAAACACAGGAGTGAGTCAGTGAAAATTGCATTCGGTGATGTGCTTAATTTTTTTTTTACCTTGAAGGCGGTTAATTTTTCCTAATAAAGTTATTATAAAATTTTAATAATGTAAGTTTTACACCAGAATAGTGCATAATAATACATATATGCTGTAGAAAATAACGCAGGCGCAGCCGCGGGAAAATCTGGTAATATAAATACAAACTAACTTTTTAGTTTTGTTTGTTTGAACGCGATAATCTATACTAATACTAGCTGACCCGCGCAACTTCGTCTGCGTAAATTTTACCCGTTTTTGCAACATTTATCATTGCTGCTCAGCTCCTATATGTAGTAGCGTGATGTTATATAGCCTTTCTCAATAAATCGGCTCTATCCAACAATAAAATATTTTTTCAGTGCAGCCCAGTAGTTCCTGAGATTATCGCGTTCAAACAAACAAACAAACTCTTAGGGATATGAAAAATAGATGTTGTCCGATTCTCAGACCTACCCAATATGCACACAAAATTTCATCAAAATCGGTCAAGCCGTTTCGGAGGAGTATGGCAACGAAAACTGTGACACGAGAATTTTATATATCTATACTAATATTATAAAGCGGAAGAGTTTGTTTGTTTGTTTATTTGTTTAAACGCGCTAATCTCAGGATCTACTGGTCCGATTTGAAAAATTCTAAATTTTTTTGTTGGATAGCCCATTTATCGAGGAAGGGTATAGGCTATATAACATCGCGCTACGACTATGCGTAGCGGAGAAGCGACGAGAAATGTTTCAAAAACGGGGAGAAATTACGCATACTAAGTTGCGCGGGACAGCTATAAGGCCGACCGCTTAACTCGTATATCGCCTGCGCGGTGAGAAGGGAGCGCGGGGCGATGTTAACGGGTGGGTGAGCGGTGTGCGCGGGACGTTCTCTGTCCCGCGCACACCGCTCACCCACCCGTTAACATCACCCCGCGCTCCCTTCTCACCGCGCAGGCGATATACGAGTTAAGCGGTCGGCCTTTAGTTAGATTATAAAACTGTATAGTTTGTTTGTTTGAACGCGGTAATCTCAGGAACTACTGATCCGAATTGAAAACTTCTTTCACTGTTGGATAGCCAATTTATCGAGGAAGGCTATAGGCTATACAACATCACGCTACAACCAATAGGAGCGGAGCAGCAATGAGAAATGGTGCAAAAACGGGAAAAATTGATACGAAGTTGCGTGAGACAGCCAGTCGCCGATAATAATGTTCCGATTTTGATGAAATTTTAAATCGAGGATTGTAGTTTGAGGAAAGTAGCTTGAAGCTTCAGGAACGGCTTACACTTATCTTTATTACGATAGCTAACATTTACGGAGCCGAATCCGTAAGCAAAAGCTAGTATATAGAATAAAACGTTTCTAGCAGAAGCAATAAACATAATCATCAAAGAAATCTATAAATATTCAGCATTTAATTATTCCCGATCTCAGAATAGCAACACTGGGTGTAATACAAAACATTACATTTACTAGCTTCGTAAAATGCAACCTTGATCTGTTTATAAGAAAATAGGACTTTGTCTATAGGTTTATTTCTTTTTATATTTATTACAAAATGGCATTGAAAGTAGCTCTCCGTGTGCGTACTTCGAAATACTAGAAGTTGAACATATTGAAATAGATCCTAATTGGGATCATGTGACGAGATCATTGACGTAGAGACCGGGACTCCGCCATAACCTCACAAAATTGACCACTGTCTAGAAAGAGACAACGCTACTTTGTGGACCTGTAAAGGTCGCTCGAGTTTTTCCTCTCTTTCACGCTTTGCAGTAAATATTTACTTATTAATTGAAAGGGAATGGTGTGGTCCAGGTCTATACGTCAATGGACGAGATGGCTTAATTTGACAGGCTAGTGTCAAATCTTTTATGTTTTTTTTTCCGCGGAACCACAGACAATTTTCGTGAACGAAGAAGGTGGAATGTAAAAATGGCGCTAAACTGAGAATCATCTTCATTTCATACTTTTAGTATTTCTATTGACAATTAAAAATTCTTAAGAAAATGGTTAAACACTAGGTACGGTAGCCTAAGGCATCGGACTCGCAGTCTAGGTTTCGAATACTACCCATTATACTACTGAGGTGAACTCACTCCTAACACAAGCAATTGAGCTTAGCTAGAGGGGTTAACAGGATTGCTAGTAATGTGGGACCCACAATCCCACATTGCTAGTTATCTTTAAAAATAAATTCATCTCGTTTTAGGGTAGGTACCGTAGTTTACCTAATTGCTATTATAGTCCAAACTACATTAAATAAATCGTATGAAAATTAATTCAGTAGTTTTTCCATTCCGGTTTCGACAATACCAAATTTAAATAAAAATACTGTTAGTTGATTCCATTCAAATTCAAATTGGATCCCTAATTAAAGCATTTAAAAACAAAACAAAAGTTTAAATAAACAGAGTATTTATTAGTAATTTAAGATAATATTTAAAAAAAAAACTACACATAAATAAATTAAAACGTATTCAGTCTTCATCGTTCATAGGGTAATACATTGAAAATATTCTTAAAGGCTTAGGTTCCTCCTATAAAAAAAGAAAGTTTAATAAAAAAAAATTAAGGTTTTTTTTATGCTACGAACTTAGATTATACAATGTCTAGACGGAGCATTCCCTCAGTAAGCCAATAAAAAAAAATGAAGCTACTATTTACATATATTTAACATGTACACCTAATTCTATCTACTATATTTAAATAAACTTTAAATTGTAACAGATAGTGAATAAAAATCCGCTGCGTAATAACTAAGACTACAGAATATCGTACAGCGTTCTGTAAGCTTAATATAAAGAGCTCTTGACGCACTCACACATAGATATCGACATGGACACGGAGAATCGGAACAAGACGGACCAGAGAGAGAGCGAGTGTCGTGCTTACGCGCTGAGGAAGTTTGTTTTATGCGCGCATGTGACTAGGTATAAACGACGTGGTAAATACATGAGCATTCCTTTTTTGTGCTAAGTTTTTCTACCAGGTTTGACCACAAAGTAAAAGGGGCAGACCACAGAAAAAGGTGGGAAGATTATATTAGGCAGATAGCAAGAGTAACGTGAAATAGAGTGGCCCAAGATAGACAGGAATGGAAAAGGTTTGAAGGAGGCCTTTGTCGATTGGCAAACAGACTTACAAAACATAATCAATTATTAGAATAGAGTAGATTAAGATTAGTTTAGCTACCATAGTCACAGTTTTTAGTTCTTAATACTTTGTAAATAGATACTAAGTTGGTCTGAATAAAGGGCTTTACTTTACTTACGGCTTTATTACTATATTTGTACCAGAAAGCCTACTCTATAGAGTTGCAAAATAGTATAAAATTTGTTGGTTCTGGAAGCTGAGTTAGCGGAAAGTTAAAATCTATACTAATATTATAAAGCGGAAGAGTTTGTTTGTTTGTTTGTTTAAACGCGCTAATCTCAGGAACTACTGGTCCGATTTGAAAAAATATTTTTTTGTTGGATAGCCCATTTATCGAGGAAGGCTATAGGCTATATAACATCGCGCTACGACTAATAGGAGCGGAGCAGCGACGAGAAATGTTGCAAAAACGGGGAAAATTTACGCATACGAAGTTGCGCGGGACAGCTAGTAATTCTACATAATTCTAGTCTATGGTGCCAGGCTATTTCCCACCAATACAAAACCTAGACTACGATACATAGTTACTACTATTACACACTATGCTACACTATATTAATAAATTTGTGAACCTTTATCAAAATTCTGCGACGTGCACATAGCGGGGTTGAGGTATGAGTAGGTGGGGTAATGGGGCATTCATGTTCATCCTGTAAAGGTAACAATATTACTACATAGCCTTAAATGCCCAGGAAGAGTACTTTCTTGGGAAAATCAGGTCAGCTGGCGCATTTAAATAGGCGATACATCCTTCGGCCTGGTTCAGTGTTACCCCTTTCAGAGCATCAGCTGAAAATCTTTCCACAGAGCTACAGCCAGCTGACATATTTATCTAGGTATACTAATATTATAAAGCTGAAGAATTTGTTTGTTTGAACGCGGTAATCTCAGGAACTACTGGTCCGAATTGATAAATTATGTTTTTGTTGGGTAGCCCATTTATCGAGAAAGGCTATATAACATCACGGTTATATAACATCACGCTACGACCAATAGGAGCGGAGCAGCAATGAAAAATGTTGCAAAAGCGGGAAAAATTTACGCATACGAAATTGCGCGGGGTCAGCTAGTAACATAATTTTATAGGTAATTTGTGTACTATCAAAGATCCTTTTCACGCGTCCCGGTTTTAATCTGTCGCCGGCCAAACGTCGGCGGATGTATAGCGACCGTAACGGATGGACGTCGGAACGTGTGAAAGCTACCCTACATCGCCATACCGTCGGCTACCTGGCGCCCGGATTGAAACCGGAAAGTGGAAAAGGAACTGACTCTCAAGACCGGATAGGAATTATCTGCTAGACCATTGGCTTAGGGTGCTCTACAAGACACGCATAGAGTGTCATTTTCCGAAAACGGTTCATCTATTGGCTGACAGTAGTAACGTTTATTAACCGTTTTGATATCAAGAATTTGCTTAGACCGCTAATTTTAAACATCAAAATTTGACAGCAGACATAATGTCTTTGTGCCATGATAAAAATTGAGAAAAAGAGTAGGTACTTATTGAAAAAATATTAATTTAAAATCTTTTAATGAACGGCGAACATCACGTTGCCGTAGACCCCCCCCCCCCATCCCTCCTTGTCACACTCAGCAAGACCACACCCCTCTTATACGCGAACGTATTTTAACTAATGTGGGTAGTTCTAACCACTTAATGATACAACAATGACGAGCACAGTAAACATTTGACCATATCACGCTTTAGAGTGCACACTTCAATATATTTGCTTATCTATAACGATATCTATCGATATAACCATAAACATGAGCGAAACATGTGTAGAAAATACTTGTGTTATCTCACGTATGCTTGATCACTATGAGCACACTTCGGACACTCGACAAAATATGTGAAATAAATGCGTTCTATTAACCTACTGCGCAGACAATCATACATTTCTGCGAGTGAGATAAACTTTGTCAAAACACTTCTGCAACCTTCTAGAAAAAATGAAGCGTTTTGTCAAAACACCATTGGAGATCATGAAATGTTGCACTTAGAATCTGGCAAATCCCCATGATTTAAGTGTATAAAGAGTATCATGTCTCTTAATGTTCTTAAAACTTATATGTCACCACATTAGATACGATATAAAAAAACTGAAGGTAGATTAATAAAACCTAGACGCATTTGACAGCTGTCAAAACGCAAACAATACTTCCGGTAATTCAAGTAACTTTAACAAATCTGTTCGAAAAATTAATATTAAATTACTATTGGAGTTGTAAAAATGGAGGCAAACTAACATGTCGCTATTTTTACAGCTCCGCGTTTAAAGTGTAAAACAGTGTAAAATATACTTGAAATATGTGATAACTGAACAAGAACGAGACTTTGTGATTGAAAGAAGAAAACTAGAAAGAAATTATACTTGAAACTGGCGTATGCGTAATGTGTAATGTGCGAGCCATAATCAATCAAAACAAATCACAATTGTCCCAAGATATTATAATCTCTACCGATTAATATTAGAGGGAAAAGGGAAAAAAAAAAGAATTACTATTACAAAAATAGTGCAACGATAAAAATGCGTTGCTCCATTGCACGTTTTACATAGGCAAAGTTGTCGACACGGGCATAGTTGCCATTTAAAAAAATCGAAAGTTTTTTTTTTTCACTTCCCGCCGATATTACTCGGTAGGGATTATGGCTCGCACATTAAGTGCATTCGCCAGTTTCAAGTATAAATTCTTTCAAGTTGTCTTCTTTGAATCACAAATTCTCATTCTTATCCAGTTATCACGTATTTCAAGTAAACTTTGCACTCGTAGAGTAGGTATGTTTCTTCGGTAATTTTACACGTCAAACACGGAGCTGTAAAATAGCGACATGTTGGTTTGCCGCCATTTTTACAACTCAAATCGAAAGTTAAAACGATTCTAAATTCAAATTTGAAAAAACTTACCGGTGTTCTCCTATTTAGTAGCGTGCCAACAGGGCTGGGTATCTTTGTCGGAGTACCCGCATGCGGGGAGCGCGCTGAAACAAACAATTAATGATATGATAAGTGTTAATGCGGGTTACTTTGTCCTACTTAATTTAATATGCTATACATATCACATTTGACTGGCCTGACTGCTAAGCCAGGGGTCGCGGTTTCGATTCCGAACCAGGATAAATGTATGTGTGATGAGCACGATTATTTCATTTTTTTTTCATTTCATTTATTCAGGAACAACATTACATTGTATTTGAATATATTACCTACAACTTTATACCTAATATACAAAAAAATTAAAAAATGAAAGTAAATTACAAAATAATAATTAAGATACATGTCATTTAAGCAATACAATAAAGAAAAGACCAGAATAACACAATAATAATACATGTCATTTTAACATTCAACAACAACATAAATTAAATCAATCCACATTAATATACATTATTTATATTTACCAAAATTGTTATACTAGATTAAATATATATTACAGTTCATTTATGTCATAGAGACACCTACTCAACAGAAATGCTTTAATTTTACTTTTAAATGAACCTGTTTATAGAGAGCATTTTATATCCGTGGGCAATTTAAATAACTGTACAGCTTGATATCTAGGGCTATGCTTTACGATATTTAACTGAGGATTCATAATGGTTTTAAAATTTTTTCTTCGGGTCTCTTCTCTAATAGTTCTTTCTTCACTATTTTCAAAGTTAACTAAATATTTTTTTAAATTGCATAATATAACCAAAATATAGAGGCTTGGCACAGTCAAAATACCCAAACTAGTAAAATATGGCCTACAACTCTCTGTCTGTGAGATGCGCACCATGGTGCGAATGGCTCGCTTTTGTAATATGAATGCACTTTGTGTGTTGTAACCATAGCCACTTCCCCAGCACTGTATGCTGTATCTTAGTCTAGATTCAACAAGTGCATAGTAAACTACCTTCAATCTGTCAATATCAAGCTCCTCTCTTAGTGATCTTATTGCGTAACATGCGGAAGAAATCGATGCAGTTATTGCTTTAAGCTCTGTTTTCTAGTTCAATAATTCATCAATTCTTATGCCTAGGAATTTGGTTTCTTTTACCAATTCAATTTTTTCATTGCCTAGCATAATATGCATATTGTCACTGCTTCTGGAAGTAGTTTTAAAGGCTAAGATTTTAGTTTTGGTGGAGTTTAATAATTAATTTAGGTATTCTGTGTCTGGGTGTGGATAACTTATTTCTTATACATTACATAAATATTAAAATCGCGATTAAAAAAGCTGTACTACCTAATCTCATACAACCAACAATACAAAAAAAAGCCGGTCGAGCCGTTTCGGAGGAATTCGACCACAAACACAGTGATAATATTAGAAGATTTGACTGGCCTGTTGTTCTAGTGGTTAGTGACCCTGACTGCTAAGAGTTGGTTCAATCCCCAACCAGGATAAATCTTTGCCTGATGATCATGATTGTTAGTGTCTGGGTGTAAATTTATAAATATGTTTATCAGTTGTCTGGTTGGATTTGTTTTAGTTTGGGATCAGATGGCGAGGTGTCAGTTGACTCAACATATTACACATTATATACGACTACGCTACATTGAAATTAAAGCAAAATGTGAGTGAAGAACACAAATTAAGCAGAAAATACATATTAGATATATTTCGGGACTTAAGCGCGTGAATTAATTTAAGGTACCTTTTGTTTACCCGACGTTTCGATCGAATTGCACCGATCGTGGTCACGGGTCGACTTTTTAACTTATAATTTTACTTATTTTTATAATTTTTCAATAACAATTTTCTTAATTGTGTGCAATTTTGAAATTTGTAGGCAACCCGAGAAATAATTATTTTGAAAATAGTATTACGAAATCAGTGTGGTTCTAATACATTATGAAGAGCGGACAATCGAGTTTGACAATAAAATGTATTTCGGAAATACAAAAAAATGGATGAATGAATACAGAACAAACACTAATAAAAATATCTGTAATACATAATTTACATTTAAATGCTATGCAAGTGAGTAAACATCACGCGCAATTAATTCATAACAATGATTTCCGCAAACATTACATGGTAGTACCAACTAGCAAACATCATGCTATCTTCAATATTTACTGTATAATTAATAAATTGTCTAGTAAATAAACCTAGGTCATAAACCTATCAAACTATTTCACTAACGAAGTAATTTTGACTTCACTAAACAATACAATATACCTAGTCTAGCCATAAATATTGTTACGAAGAAAAAACATTTTTTTTTATTGCAAATAATATTTATTACTTTTACAGTGTGTTAGTTTAATACATAAATAAAAAACAATTCAAAATATAAAAAGCTTATTCGAAGTGGTCTCCATTGGCTGCAACACAGTCCTTTAAACGTTGAGGCCAGTTATCAATAGAAGCACGCACTCTTTCCATGGGAAAATTCTTCACTGCCAATCGTATGGATTGTTTTAGGGACTCCAAATTATCATGGCGTTTAGAGCAAGCCATACTCTCTAAAACTGACCATAAATCATAATCCAGCGGATTAAGATCGGGACTAGACGACGGCCAGTCTTCAGCTCTGATGAAGTCCGAAACGTTCACTTCCAACCAAGACTGCGTGGACCGAGCTTTATGACCCGGCGCTGAGTCTTGTTGGAAGGACCATACTTGGTTATTGAACATGGTGTTGTTAAGGGGTTTAACTACCTTCTCAAGAATGATATCTTGATACACTTGTGCCGATGTTTTGATACCTTTTTCACAAAAATATGGCTCAGTCACTCCTTCATAGCTAACACCCCACCAAACCATCACTGAAGTCGGATAATGCCCACGTTGCACTCTGTCGACTAATTGGGAAGCTTCCTTAGAGCTTTGAGCATAAATACGGTCATTTTGTTTGTTAAAATGTTGCTCAACTGTAAAGATTTTCTCATCCGTAAACAAAATTTTTCTGTGACCTCCCTTTGCGTACCGCTTCAGTAGTTGCTTCGATTTTACCACCCTATTCTTTTTTAAATTATCAGTTAAAAAATGACCAGTGCGTCTCTTATAGGCTGCAAGTCCTAAGTCATCTTTTAAAATGCGTGACATGGTTCTGGGTGCTATCTTCATCTCCCGAGATAAAATCTTTTGCTTTCGGACAGGATTTCTTCGAATTCTTTCCCTTACTGCTTTGACCACCATTTTCGTACGAACACTACGTGGACGGCCAGATCTTTTTCTGTCACAAATAGAGAAGGTCTCATTGTACAGTACTCCAAAAGTAATAATGCGCATAGAAATCTTCGGAAATCTTCGTCATTGTTCGGCAACGGTCGTATTACCCGAGCGTCGAAAGACGATATTTATATAGAGTGGTTAAGAGCAATTTCTCTATGCCTAATTTTATATATTATGTGTTTTGTGCTAAAACAGATTTGATTTACCTGTAACGAAATTTGATTCGATAATTCCATGTAAGTAAATAGCGAAAACGCTACAATCATTGTTGGAGTGATTAGTTTTCAAGTGTCTTACCGAAGTTGGTGTAATTATGGAGGAAAAGGTTTAAATAACATAAGGTTTTATTAGAAGGAGAAAAAAACGTTTTCAAATAGAGGTTTACATAAAATATAATCAAAATCTCAGTTCAAATTTGTTTACAGCACTAATCATTCCAGAAAAATAATACAATTATAAAAAAATTAATCAGAATCGAGGAAGACCTCTATTCCCGACATCGCAGATTCATCAGAAGTTTCATTATGCTCTTGTTCATTTACACTTTCCTCACTGCTATCACCTGTGTAAATAATCAGTTTATCGGAATAACTATCGATTCTTGGCTCAAATTTTCTATATTCATCTTCGCATTGAACCGCATGATCAGAAACTTTTTTCCATTCTTCTGGTCCTATTTTATTGATTTTTTCTAATATAGCATCTTTAACTGACGTCACAGTCATTGCAATATTTCTCTTGGCCACGTGTTGCTTTATTTGGGACCAAATATTTTCAATAGGGTTAAAATCGGGATGATATGGTGGCAATCGTATAATTTTATGCCCATGTTCCTCCATTATACGGTCAATGGCAAATTCTGTGTAATTTTCTTTGTATCTTTGTATAATTTTATACAAATCGGGTTTCAGTTTCTTTGGGTCATGCGGAATGTTGTGTTGTTGTAACCAAGCTGTCATTTGTGGTTTAGATGTGTTTGAGTTTGGTGGTTTCACAGACAGCTTATTATGATATGGGGCGTTGTCTATTACCAACACACTATTAGGAGGCAAGTTGGGAATCAATTGATTGCGTAGCCAAGTTTGATAACGTTCCGCGTTTATTTCTTTATGATAGTCACCTTCTGAGTCGACACATTTATGTAACATTAGAGCCCCTGGGACGAAGCCTTTTTCATTGCCTGCGTGTACAATAATTATTCGCTCTCCTTTGGAAATGGGTTGTTTGATACCTTTTTTGTTGCTATCTTGCCAAGTTTTACCCTTAGTATGTGATGTGTGCACATACGACTCGTCCATAAATACTATGTTTCTACCAGAACTCCTCAGCTGTTGTATTTCTCTGAGATATTTGATCCTTTTTAGGCGTATATCATGTTTTTCCATAAGTAATTGTCTGTTATTATCAGTTTTCAGAAACCTAAACCCCATGTCTTTCAAGATCAACCTTAAAGTCTCGGCACAGCCTTTGAAATTAATAGCTTCGATCAACTTTATTCTTAAATTATTTACAGTTGGGAGTTCTTTCAGCGTCAATTGAAAATTGTATATCATATTACGAATAACACAGTAGTCGAAATCATCAAGTACCAGCCGAAATCTACTTTTAGGTCTTCCTTTTTTCGGTGTAGAAAATTTCTTTGATTGATTATGTTTTTTTTCGTTTAAGATATTACTCAAAGTTCGTCGCGAAATTCCTGTAGCTTTTGTAACACGGTCTTGAATTTTTTTAAAATAACCATCATGGTCTCTGTTGAAAACATTGGCTTCATTTAAGAAATAAAGGTACACATTAAATACCATTTGCCGTGCTTGTGAATTAAGCGGTTTTCCACGTTTAAATTTATCCATTTTGGAAGAATTCGTCTGAAAGAAAATGGCATGGGCAGAGTTAGGTATATATTTTTTATGCATGTTTATCTATTTATTTAATTTAAATAAATCTCATTTTTTAAATGTTTTTCTAGTACTTAATATGTATTTAATGTAGGTATTTTATATTTTTAATATTAAAAAAACGTGAAATATGTTATTTATTTTCCTTTTTTCAAAATATACTATTTAAATCTGAATAAGCTAATTAATGTTGAAATTATATTTACCAAGAAGGGTGTGTAATAGCAGCTCTATATATTTCCACAAATAGAGAACACGTGCAGTCACTACCAATATATAAAGACGACTGACAGACATTTCGCTGAACGGCGACAGCTGCCGAACGCCCGATTTGTTTTCGATTGTGCACACATGATATTGACTCCTATCTCTTTTAAACAAGGTGCAAAATGCAAATGCCTTGTTTAGGGCTCTTACGATTCCATGATTCGAGTGTTTCCGGGAATACGACAATTAGCGAAGATCTGCATGTGCATTATTAATTTGGGAGTACTGTACCTATTAATAGCCCGGTACACAAACATTTGACTAATACCAAGCGTATGGAGAGTTTTAAAAATTACATTCGGCTCAATACCAACTTTGTGTAATGCAATCACAGCGATTCGGTTTTCTTTATCACCCCACTCCATTTTAATATAGCAAAATATTGTACAATGTATTGGCGCCAAAATTAGAAAATACAATGAACAATCGTATAAAAATGACAGATTCCAAATTCAAATGTAATATCTTTCTTATTTTTAATTGTAACAGTATTTATGGCCAGACTAGGTATATTGTTTTTAAACTTTCGCGATTTTTATACATATTAGATATATTTCGGGACTTAATCGCGTGAATTATTTAAAGGTACAAATCTTTTATTTACACGACGTTTCAATAGAATTGCACCGATCGTAGTCACGGGTCGACTGATGGCAGCTTAGCGATGTCTACGTGAGTTTAAATAAATCACGCGATTAAGTCCCAAAATATTTCTTTTCTAATAAATACAATATTTGCATTTTTTAAAGATTGAAAAATTTAAAGTCCATAACCAATCGAACCCGAGACTTCCATACGCCATGTCGGGGCCGGAGTCGAACCATCTATCGCTAAACCTTAATTTTTTCCTATCCTTCCTGCACGCGAGTTGGGCATTCGTTTGCGCCATCTAGCTGCTGTTTTAAGAACTATCACGGTTTTTTGTTATTGCTTCGTTAAAGAACATGTGTGTCTTGAATTCATGATACGTTACACCACAAAACTGATCAAGGACCGCCATAAGCCCAGCTGTTTCCTAGACGATACCGTACAAACAAATAGACAGCCGGCCGTCAAAACCTTATGCACAAATATTTACACAACAAGTACCTACTTCAACACAAGGCAATCGGCTATTTGAAGTTTAGTATTTACTGTTTCATTAAACACATTATTTATTGTAGTTTAATGTTTTTACCCGACTGTAAGGAAAGGTTATGTTTTTCGCGCGTATCTTGTATGTATGTATGTAATATTCTTTATTACCTGATATCTCATAATGCATTGAATGGATTTATTTAATTAAGATGTCGTTAGATTAGTCTTGATCGCGTAAGTGTTCTTAGATATGTGACGTTTGAAAAAAACAAACATGGCGGTTGTGAGATGTCAAAATAAAGGTGTGGCAAAAAAAAGTTATTTTGAATACTGCAATAGGGGTATCAAATTAAAGGGCTCATCTTAAGCATTTGAAAAAGGTATAACATGGTTATGACTGTAACAATAAAAAAGTTAGTAAGCAACCATTATTTTTTCAATTTTTAATACTTGACAATAGCTGTGACAAAAGTTAGTTGTTACATCGGTTACATACTACAACTACTAAAAAGTATTAAATAAAAAAATATATTATAAAACTAAAAAAACCCGCCTGCACAAAAAAGATGGAAACAAGATCCCCTACATAATTATATAATTTCATGCAGTCGGAGGCACTTTACTAAGTTCATCGAGATTCAACAATGGCTATGCTATTCATATAGCTCGTTTTTTTTTAAATTTATTTGCTCATTTGCCTCTTGTGCCCAGAACGTTTTTTTCACCCACCCCTTCGTCGTGGATGTATCTCACACTTGGGCGATGTCGAGCGAATCTAAATGCAACCCCCCTCATCAGTGTCTCCTAAATCCTTGTTTGGCAAAGACTGCCTCTGTGGCGCGGTGGTAGTGTGTCCGACTGCTACGCATGAGGTTATGGGTTCGACATCACTGTTTGTGATTCATAAATTGTTGTTCCGAGTCTGGGTGTACTTTGTGTCCGTGACTTGTATGTTTGTTAAGTCCCCTGCAACACAGGGCTTGCACTCTACTGCGGGAGTCGTCTTTAAAAAAAAAACTGATCTTCTCGTTTGAGTACCTACATTAAATGCGAAGCTGTGAAAATGGTGACAGCTCAGTTTGCCAATAAAAATAAACCAAAGACAAAAACGGAATACCATACTAAAGACGAACCATAAAGCACAGAGAACAATAAAAAGGTCAACGTAACTAAATTATAGCGGGTAACGCCCATTGATTTGTTCGCGCCCTTAGCTCAATGAATTCAGTTCACATTTAATGTTTTTTCAGTGTTTATACAATTTGTAAAGTGTACATCACATAATACTTCTAATACAGAAGTTAACTTTCACACAAGGATCTCGGAACATTTTCGGAACAATGTGGTCTGAGCACAAAATCTAGAGTCGATCTAGATGGGAATGTGGCAACTTTCCTTTAGATTGACTTCGTGTCTCAATTAGGGTTGCCAACCATACTCTAGAACAGAGTATTGTACTCTATATCATGTAGGAGTACTCTATAATCTATAACACTAATAGAGTACGCTAAAATACTCTTTTTTAAACAATGTTTACTATACTAGTCTTGATCTATGTAAACTTAGATTTAGAATGTTTGGAGTCGTACAATTCTTTTAAAAACAATGAAAACGCTGCAAAAAACAAGCTTTTAAAAATTAAAAATAAATTTATCAGTCCGTACTCTTTATTTACCCCCTTTGAAATAAGATATACTCTATTTCTTCTAATATAATGTGGCAACCCTAGGTTCATTATTCTAGACACACTTAACGAGGGAAGAGAAAATTATCTAAATATTATATACAGGGTGTAACAGAAAGGTGCATTTTCACTCATAAATAAACGAATGAAAAAATAATTATATTTTAAGGGTACTCCGATTTTGATAAAATTAGGTATTATAGAATTTTATACGCAACGGGTCTTAATCGCGTAAATATTTTAAGGTTAAAGTATCTACCCGTGACCACGGCCGTTGCAATACGGTCGAAACGAAAGCAATAAACAAAGGTATTTAACCTTAAAATAAAATATTTACGCGATTAAGACCCGTAGCTTATAAAATTCTATAATGTGTACAAATCGCGAAAGTTGAACATATAAAATTATGTATGTGCACTCAGTATCATGGGCACATACCAACCCAATATGACCACACATTTCTGTTACACCTTGTATAACTATGTTAAAAGTAAATAACACCCAGACACAATAAACAACCGTGTTCATCACAAAGTTTAATCCTGGGTCGGGATCGAACCCACGACCTCTGGCTTAGCAGTCACTTACCACTAAGGCACCTAACCACTAACAGGTCAAAATACCCATCACTACAAGATACAAGCCTAAAAGAATAATCAAACCTTCCCACAGAGATTTAAATACCCATTTCACATAAAATCCTTTCATTAACAATACAAACGCATACCAAGCCCATTTCCCTTTCAAAGTAAAGTCGTGAAACATTTATGAGATGTTATGCACCATACATACATACACGGAGCGTTGACCTAAAGAACAAAAGCTTCGGTAATTTTCATTGTTACTCAAATATTAAAATGGATCGTTTGTAGTGGGTTCAAAGCCGACTGATCACTAGAATTATCATAACACTACCTAACCCGCGCAACTTCGCTTGCGTAAATTTTTCCCGTTTTTGCAACATTTTTCATTGCTGCAGCGTGATGTTATATAGCCTATAGCCTTGCTCGATAAATAGGCTACCTAACAGTAATTTCAATTCGGACCAGTGGTTTCTGAGATTATCTCGTTCAAACAAACAAATTCTTCAGCTTTACAATATTAGGGATGAAACTTTGCTCTTTGGCCGGATACCGGATATTCAGCCAGCCTGTTATCCCAATAACCGGATATCCGGCTGCCGAATATGCGCCGTACATTGCCGTTTGAATGTGATTTTGATTTTTATATAAAGTGAGTGCGAATTGCTCGCGATTGTGAACCTTATATTTGAGGAGCAGCTAATGCACCACAATACCCAAATTTATCGAAGTAATAGCTGGCTTTGTATATAAAAACTAGAGGACGCCTCGCGGTTTCACCCGCGCAGTTCCCGTTCCCGTAGGAATACAGGAATAAAAAAGAGCCTATATCACCCGGGGTTAGTGTAGCTTCACAACGATGAAAGAATTTTTCAAATCCGTCCAGTAGTTTCGGAGCCTATTCAATACAAACAAACAATCAAATCTTTCCTCTTTATAATATTTGTATAGATAGTATAGGTCAAACAGTTGCAAAAGTATAGTATTTAATAGCCAGGTCCACATCGGACGCTCCATTTTGGATTGGCGATCCCGCGATCCAGGATAGTGGATCGTATCCAATTCTATTTATTAAAAATTGCGATCCTAAAATTCGCTCCAAGCGATCTGTTACATGCGATCCGGCATTGTCAGTTCAGTAGAACTCTCGTAATATTCATATCACCGAATCGTGCGATCCACTCACAACCGTCCACACCGCTAGAGCGAAGTAGCTGAGGTGCCTTTGCGTCAAAACAAAAAACTGACAACGAACAGATCGCGCGAGGCGAGGAGCGCGCGCTCCAAAGTGTCCCCTAAGATCGCGCGCGGCACCTACACACCGACCGCGTCTTTGGAGTGCGCTTCTATCTCGCGCAATTGGGTAGATGACTACTAAACGTATTATAACAGGCACAAAAATGTCGTCGATTCGGTATAATTAAATTTATTTAAACTGCGGAATTCATAACAATTAAGTCAGCCAGAATCGCGTTCCAGTTCCTCTACAATTACCAATAACCATAATTTTTTATATTCTACAATAACCATAAATTATTTTACACTATATAGGATATCATTTGCAAAAATATTCTGAAAAACAATGTTTCTCTACAATTTTACGTTGTCATGAATTTATAAACATCAAAACAAACATTAAAACTACATGATTTGACCATACAAAAGAATGACGTATTTTTTTTGTATTTCATATAAATTAGTATGAGGCGCATCGTTTTGACGTTTCATAAAAAGATACTGATTTGACTTGACAATCATCTACCCTATTGGAGTGCTTGATCGTCCGGTATGGACGGTTGCTACTCACCATAATTTACCATTAGCGCAGTACGAGAACAAATTTTCTAAGTTGTAATTTTTTTTTATGATTACAGATCGTATTTGATACAAAAAATATATATATTACGTATTTTTAACTATCCGGTATCCGGCCGGCTAGCTACGTGCTATCCGATATCCGTCCGGATAGTAATTTTATTTAATTTAAAAATTTTAATTTTAGGCCGGATAGTTACCGGATATAAGTTTCATCTCTAATTTTTACATAGTATAAAATAAAATCACTTTCCGCTGTCTGTACGATTAGATCTTCTGAATTACATTACGGATTTTGATGCCATTAGATAATTTCTTTCGGATGGTTTATATGTATAATACATAGAGAGATAATAGAGAAAAATCCGTGCGAAGCCGGAGCTGGCCGCTAATATTTAATATGTTTTTAAACGATAAATTCTTGCATGTATTATTATGCAACTTCTCGGAAACGGAATAATAATTAAACGGAATAAAAATAAAATTATTTTTGTGAAGAAAACTTAGTGATTTTAAAGTGTGGCCCGTGAGTTTCTTGGCAGCTTCTTCTCATGAGCTGTACATTTAGAACTCCGGCCTAATTCATTTTGTTTTTATTTTCAATCTTTAATCATAATTTAATTAATACATTTCAAACAGTCAATGGTTTTACGAAATAAAGATATTTGAGTTTTGAACAATTGTGATCAAATTTAGTACATAGAGTTTGCTGTAGGTAGCGTTGCACAGCGTCCGGATAAAGCCGGACATAGTTAGGCTTTTTGATTGCGTGTCCGGCTAAAATAAACGGTGTCCGGCTAGTCCGACTTTTGTTTGGCTTTTTACATTTCGCAAATAAGCGAGCGCCGAGCGGTGGCCGAAGAGCGGTTTTGTCGTACCTACCAATTAATACTGAACCACAAAATCCTCAATAATGTAGGGTGTTCTGCTTTTTTACCCAAATGTCCAGCCAAACTGGACAGTTTGACGATCTGGCAACCCTAGTAGATAATTGGAGTAGTCTAAAAAGTCATTTAAACGAAGGTTGTGTCCGTGGTTTGTGTGTTTGTAAAGCCCGATGGGACACAGAAAAAAAAATGTCCCAGCTCGAAAAAATTGTAGATAGGTCGGTGCCTGGTACAAAAAAATCTAGATATCTCTCATTATATCTAGGTCTCGCTCTGTTTCCAGTTAATAAGAAAATTACTAACATGCGTATCAAAATAAGTGGTGAAATTGTTTTCACAGTCTTCTTGAAAGACTAGCTTATGACCGCGGCTTCACTCTCTTTATAGATGGGGAGGCCAATTAGCTAACTTGGATTTACTGGAGCGCGGCAGATTAACATAAGGGGGATACCTCGTTCTTGAGTACTCCTAATCAAAGTTAGCTCTTTATGATGGTTCGGCTTTATATCCTAGATACGCTGATGTAAAATTTCAACGGCTCTGTGGAAGGGCAGCCACGAGCTCGCGGCTGGTCCGAATCGTAAGTAGAGGTTTCTTTTTATATATATATATATATATATATTAGTATTTTTTACAACATTTTTCATAGCTGCTCCGCTCCTATTAGTCGTAGCGTGATGTTATAACCTATAGCCTTCCTCGATAAATGAGCTATCCAACAATAAAATATTTTTTCAATGCGGCCCAGTAGTTCCTGAGATTATCGCGTTCAAACAAACAAACAAACTCTTAGGGGTATGAAAAAAAATAGATGTTGGCCGATTCTCATAGATACCGGATAAGCACAAAAAATTTCATCAAAATCGGTCAAGCCGTTTCGGAGGAGTATGGCAACGAAAACTGTGACACGAGAATTTTATATATTAGAATATATATACGGCTATATTACATGCGGCTCATTTAAATTTCGCTTGCGGCAACAAGCGCGGGCCATTTAAATTTCGCCTGCGAGCCATACTGTGGTGTGGCCTGGGGTTGAGCAGCCTTGTTTTATCTATACTAATAATATAAAGCTGAAGGGGGAAGTTTGTTTGTTTGAACGCGATATCTCAGGAACTACTGGTTCGAATTGAAAAAATATTTAGTGTTGGATAGCCCATTTATTGACGAAGGCTATAGGCTGTATAACATCACGCTATAATCAATAGGAGCGGAACATCAATGAAAAATGTTGCACAGACGAAGTTGCGTGGGTCAGCTAGTACTAAGTATGTTAAGAAAGACTAGCTGTGCCGCGCAACTTCGTATGCGTAAATTTTCCCGTTTTTGCAACATTTCACGTCGCTACTCCGCTCCTATTAGTCGTAGCGCGATGTTATATAGCCTATAGCCTTCCTCGACAAAAGGGCTATCCAACAAAAAAAGATTTTTTCAAATCGGACCAGTAGTTCCTGAGATTAGCGCGTTTAAACAAACAAACAAACTCTTCCGCTTTATAATATTAGAATAGATTAACGGAACACAGTAAAGCTTCACATCTTTCCGAAAAGAACCCACGGCCCTAGCGAAAGAATTCGACCGGGACATTGCACCATCGAGGTAGCCTAAAAACATTATCAAGTAAATATTACATCGCTGTTCTCATAACGTATTTGTTTTACAAAACTGGGCGCAAACATGCGCGCGCGCATTATCATTTGTTATAAAAACGTGCGATCTTATCAAATGCATTTTGATAAGGTTTTGATGAATAATTATGGCAATCATATTGTGGATCATAGGAGCTTAGTTGATATGAGGTGAATATAGGGTTTTTTTTCGTTCGGGTGTATTATAACTGAGACGCAATTTTTTTTTATATATAACTAGCGGACGCCTCGCGGTTTTACCCGCGTAGTTTTCGTTCCCGTGGGAATATAGGGATGAAAAATAGCCTATGTCACCTGGGGTTAGTGTAGCTTCACAACGGTGAAAGAATTTTTCAAATCCGTCCAGTAGTTTCGGAGCCTATTCAATACAAACAATCAAATCTTTCCTCTTTATAATATTACTAGCTGTCCCGCTCAACTTCGTATGCGTAATTTTTCCCCGTTTTTGCAACATTGCTAATCCTGTTAACCCCTCCAGTTAAGCTCAATGGCTTGTGTTAGGAGTGGGTTCACGTCGGTAGTATAATGAGTAGGATTCGATCGAACCACCGACCTCACGATTTCAGGTCCGATGCCTGCTATCAATTAGCCTACCGAGGAGACCTACTTGAGGAGTTTATTGCGCTAAATGCGCTCTGTATGTCGCATGTCGGTTGTCTCGATAAAAACTATCCAATGTCCTTTCTCGGGATTCAAACTATCCCCATACCAAATTTTATCTAAATCGGTTTAGCAGTTTAAGCGTTACACGTAACAGAGTTAGTTTCACGGTTATAATATTAGTTTGCATAATGCTTGCACATTAAAACTGCCTCGATTGACTGCCTCATTTGCTCAGTGGGAGTGCGTACTGCAGCACGAGAGGTTGTAGGGTCGATTCTCTTGCAACACCACATTGTGTGATTCAAAAATTCTAATTCCGAGTCTGGGTTGCTCGTCCTTCGCGACACAGGTCTTCTATCCTAGTGCCGGAGTTTTTTTTTAAATAAACCCCTGACATGTAAAACAAAAAGTTGATTATAAACAAAACGGCTTAACCGATTTTTTTAAACAAAGTTATGAATAGTCTCGTTTAAACTAGCTTTCTTATACCGAAATCCGTATCAAAATAGATTCATTCGTTTAGGAGCTACGATAGCATAGGCACAGAAACCGAATACACACGTTGTTGAAAATAGAAACTTGAATTTTGGCCAATGAGATCAATTAAAGGGAGATTTTATGATATTCTGCCAGTAAGGGGGTTTGCAAATCGGTATTCAAGTTTTTGGACTAGTATAGGTTCTATTAGAGTCTACCCGTAACCACGGCCGTTGCAGTACGGTCGAAACGTCGGGCAATAAACAAGGTATTTTACCTTAAATTATTCACGCGATTAAGACCCGTAATATATATATTCTCATTATGAGAATTCTCTGGAGAATTCTGGTTTTATTAAATATTTGTTCCATAAAGGATTTTTATTTTACCTTAAGACTGTTATGTTACGTTAAGTATAACATACAAGGAAATACGCGTATTAACACAATCATGCAATACGCGATCAATTTGCGAATAGCCGAATGTGGGCGCATTACTTCAGAACGGTTGCATCTATAATTGGCACAGTTAATCGCATCAAATTCGTAAACAAAGTCGCTGTATGAAAATATATATATTACGGGTCTTAATCGCGTGAATAATTTAAGGTAAAATACACAGTAATTTAAGGTAAAATACCGTGAGCACGGCAGTTGCAATACGGTCGAAACGTCGGGCAATAAACAAGGTATTTTACCTTAAATTATTCACGCGATTAAGATCCGTAATATATTTATTTTCATAATGTGTACAAATCGCGAAAGTTTATTAACATTTAAGTCACTGTAGTTGTTAAAATAGATTTAGAAGGCAGATTTCTTGTAAAAACAGAGTTTTTATTTATTACTTTTCATAAAAATTAAGTGCAATTAAATTGTAATCAGAAAAGTTATAAATACTGTAAGAATCTAATTAAACTTATTATTTTATTTGGTTTCCTGTTCGGTTAATCAACTACCCTCTGATTTTCGAAATAAAATAACAAAAAATAATTATAAAACTGTTTTCAAACAACATATTTCAGACAACTGTTGTTGTTGTCAACATGGACTCGTATCTAGCAAAAACGTTGTTACTTTTGAAGGCATTAGAAAAATGACTTGACAATTATTAGGAGAGTTCCTCAATATGTTACCCAGGGGCTCTCAAATTCAAAAACCCAACGCAGGAACTAATTTTTTTTTTTAATTTCTTTGCCAAACCCACTTGGTCTTAGATCTAGCAAATAAAAACGGTGTAAATTTTGAAAAAGAAAACTTCTGAAAATAAGAAAAAAAAAAAAAAATTATACTTAATACATAAAATAACATTTAACTAAATATTTCGTAAAAAAATGTCTAAAAGATACTGAAAACCGTATTTATCAATATCCACTGTATAATTTAAAGGAAGTTAGGGGAGAAACAGACAGACGAAAACAACGAGTTTGCTTATACCATTAACTGATAGATCTTTAACTGACTAAACTTTATCAGAGCAAACAATAGCCTAAATGCCATCTATCTCTACCAAATGCATCAAAATTGGTACTCTCGTCTAAACTGTTAGGCGTGGAAACGTATCAGACAAACAGAATTACTTTCATAGTTATATAAACTAATATAATAAAGAGGTAAAGTTTGTGAGATTGTGAGGTTGTAGGGGGTAATCTCTGGATCTACTGCTCCGCTCCTATTGGTAGTAGCGTGATGTTATATGCCTTCTTCGATAAATGGGCTATCTAACTGTAAAATAATTTTTCAATTCGGACCAGTAGTTCCTGAGATTATCGCGTTCCAAAAAACTCTTCAGCTTTATAATATTAGTATAGATTAGTACAGAAGATTTATTTTAAAGGGTAATTCTCCCTTAAGGCTAATTTCCATGGCGCGATACTTTGTTCTGAACAATGGTCGGCAGTTAGGCTAATTTCCATGGCGCGATACTTTGTTCTGAACAATGGTCGGCAGTTGTGTTTGTTAATAACTTTTTGTTGGAAGCCCTCTGTGAAGGTGTCAGTGGGTTTCCAAAAAGAGTTACCCCTCAAAGTATCGTGCTATGAAAATTAGCAGCCCGTATCGGCGAATTACCCTAAAACGAATATAGTTTCAATTAATAAACGTTTCCTGTTGAATTTGTAATACAATTAAATTTTAAGGAAAATTATAAAATTTTATGATTCATTATTAAATCGTAAGTTCAATTAAATCTCGGTAGGTATTTAGGTATCATTAGTAGTTAGAAAGAAGGCTTTAAACGGCTATTACACTGCCCTGAATCAGGGCCCTAAATTGAGGTGGCCTTGAAAATTTGTTAAAGAATTAGGGTCCTAACTCTTTTTAAGGGTTCAGGGTTCCTGATTCAGTGTAGTGTAATAAGCGCATTAAAACGCGTGCACGAGCAACGCACACATCTAATCCCTTATTTCCAAAATAGTTCTGCGATTCCATGTCCGTTAGCGTCGTCTATGATCAAGAACTCATGGAGCGATTTTCTTTCGTATCCGCTGCGGTTGCGAAACCGCAACACTAGTACAAAATACTTGAAACTTTATGTCCGCGGCGGACGTGGTTGTTTGCGGCTTCCGCTACACAGGCGGACATCTTGAAGAACCGCGAGGTTCGCGAAAACTGTTGGCAGTCGTACTTCGCGGGGTAATTAGCTTGAACAATCTTATAGCCGCAAATCTTGCGATCATCGCCTAATAGGTTTGCGGTTGAAAATCGCTACCGCGGCGGCATAAAACCGCACAAACTATCGGTCTCATGAGATAGGAAATAAACCCGCTTTGAACGCGGGTCAAAATCGTTCATTATGGGCCTATGTGCGCGTTTCTCGAGCGGCCATAGTTTAAAACCTCTTTCGCTGTTTCAGGACTATGGCAATTAAATTATGATTCATGTGGAATAATTTGGCTCCACAACCTATAATACCTTATTAGCTAAATTGACGCCGTATGCACTGTTTAAAAAAAAATAAAAAAAAGTAAACTTACGTTTCCCAGCGAGAGTCCTAGGGCTCAAAGGTGGTCTATCAGCATCTACTACCAATGCACCATCTTCCTTAGTCAAACTATTATTATTATACTTCTTAGCACTTTCAGCCCAGTCCTGAATCCATGTCTTATCCCCTTTACACCTATTCAGACTCAAATATGATAATTTCCCAACAACTTGATCCGGAGTCATGTCCGATGAAACTCCACTGTCCTCTCTCAAAGCCTTCTGAGCATTTTGTAGCACCGTACTCTCAAACGTAGCATCCAACATCGGTTTACTGCTCAAAGACACGGGCACGGACGATTCCCTTGTCAAACGGTGAATATAATCAGTCTGATCTATCTCAGATTTAGTTAAACTACATCTACGTTTTACAGGAATGATTTTCGGAGTAATTTTTGAACTTAAAACCCCTGATGTTGTTACTGATGTGAAACTACCAATGTCTACTTCGTCGCCATGTTTAGGTGGTGACTTTGCGAAAGTCTTTTCTGTTATAGTTCTGACCCTGTTCTTAATTTTTTCTAAGTAACTGCGGGTTGATTTTATCTGTTTAGATGTTTGAGCTGCCAAATCATGTTCAGTCGGTGATTCATAACAACATGATATTTCTAAAACATTTTTGTCTTTAGATATTTTAGTTGGAATATCAAATGTTTGGTTTAGTATTGGGCTACGTAAGCCTACATCTCTTCTAGGCTCTTTCGTAATCACTTTTAATGTATTTGGATAGTCAAATACTAATTCTGGATCACTGCTTTCAGTTGACCGTTTCTTTAATGTGTCTTCTACTGAACTAGTTAAGATTTCTGTGGCAAAACTTCTATCAATACTCATCCTAGCTTTCTGTTCTTCAGTATAATTGTCACCTTCAATAGTATAAGTACCCGTTGATGAGTTGTTTGATTGATTATCAACTTCATCGTCAATGTACAATGTTTCATTTGCTATACACTTTTTAAATAAATCAGGAGTTTCCGAAGTTGCTCTGCCCTTGCGTGTTATAGGACTTTTAGAATATTCAGGTGTTGATAAACCGTTATCTGGTGTCAGAATGTCTAATTCGGGACTTGAGATGTCCGTTAGCATTATACCTTCCGGACTATGATCAATAATATCAGCCATAACATGTTTATTAATGTTTCCATAACTAGGCGTTTTGTGTATCTCTCTTACATACACACTATTCTTTAGTGGAAGATTTAAGTTCTGACGGGACGTAAAATTTTCACTTCTTGACATAATACTATCAACTATAGGGCTTTTGGACGTGCGTTTTGGCTGGACAGTGTCTGTAAAAGGGGATTTTAAATTTCTATTTATTATTGGACTGGTTATGTGTGTTGTGTTTTGTGCTAATGGACTGTTTCGGAGTTTAATGGAGCCTGATAGACCACTGTCTTCTTGATCCGAGGAGAAATAGCCTTCAGAGTTGTAACCCTGGGCTTTACGAGGCAGTTTCGCGCTCATAGGAGGCCTCTGAAGCGTAGGGCTAGGCCGTGTCGTACTGGCTGACATAGACTGTACTCTTTGGTGTCTAGCTTGCGATTTCTTCGCTAGCACCTCCAGTCTATTGTTATTGACGGACTTTCCCTCACCAAAGTCGATGGTGAAGGCCATCGGATGCACTTTTGGGGGACTAGCCTCCGATTTTTCGTCCTGACCTGCCTCAATATCATCGTTTTTCAAGCTGTGGCTTTCCGATGACGATTTCGATATGGTTTGGTCCAGGGTAGCGTCCTGCCCGTCTGAAAGAGGGCTAGACACGTCTGCTTCAACACTAACACTCATGTTTTCAAGGTATCACGTACAATAATGACATCATAATCACAATTTATTAACTCATAAACAGCCTGCACACATCACTAAAGGTACGAATTAACAAGAAAATAACAGCACAAAGCGAGAAAATTGGAAATGATAAAAGAATAATATCAAAAAGTGGAACGAGAGCACAAAAACTAAAAAAATTACGAGCTCCGCCTACAACATTCGCGAGCGCAGATGAACGCGAAAGGCTACGAATTCTCATACAAATAAAATGTCAGACGTGACAGGTGTATGTGACGTCCAATACAAAACTGGGATTGGTTGTTGGTGGTTTTATTGATTTGGCAACACTTCTATTGTGCAAAGAATCAAGGATGCAAGATCAGTGACCTTCATTTCCTTAAAAGTACTTTGTAAACAAGTTAATTATACCATTGTTTGTGATTATTAGAGACTTTTAGAAAACGGTTGTTCTTTCCCTCAATTGGGCTCGGTAATTGTGTCTCATTAAAAAACTTTTTGCATAATTTCTTTTACTATAAAAAAATCTGAAGTAAAACGAATGAGTAAAACAAAATGGTGATATATTATTTTCTTAAATGTACACACTGAATAATAAATGTCATATGCGCTACATTCTACGCAATAATGTTACCTAGTTTATCAATGATTAAAATTTTTGAGTGAAGGGGAATTGTAGTTATTTGTGATTAGTACATTTGTTTTACCTTTAATACATTTCTTAAAAAAAATGGATACTAAGCTTCAATTAATAACGCTTTTGTAGCTGTTTTGTGACAGATTCATCAGCATCACGTGGTGATAATCAAAAGAAAAGTGCTGACCGCGACGAAACGAAACATCAGCTGTCAGTCCATGCTGTCAGTTCGCTATGAAAAATGGCAGAGGCGGCGTTTTCTGATGATGGAAAATATTATTCTGCCATCACAAACGATGGCAGATTGAGAATATGGGACACTGAAACCAATGTACTCAAACAGGAGTATACGCCAGATTTACATTTGACCTCACCGCCTTCATGTTTGCAATGGATTTCGGCATCGCAAACACCTGTGAGTACTAACACGTGGTTATACTTTTAGAACGAATACACTCTCGTTTTTCCCGCGATTTTTGACATAAATAGCCTAAAATAGCAAGTAGAAACATTATTTTCTATTTTAAAATTATGTTCTAGGTGCAAGCTTCAAAAATGTGTTTGTTTTGGATACAGTTCCATAACCTTATCATATTTTATCTTTCTTCCGGTATCTATCTTCTAAACTTATATCTGTATGGAACACTCCTTCATATTTAGCGAATGCGCTTATTATACCACACTGAATCAGACACCGAAAACTCTTAAAAAGAGAGGCATAATAAGAGTTAGGTCCCAAATACTACTACTAAAAAAAAAAAAAATTTCAAGGCCACTTAAACCCCTGATTCAGGGTAGTTTATTAGCCGTTTAAACTACGAGGCATTTTCATGTAAGTAATATAAAAATGCAAGTTATAACTTCTATATTGTTTACTAAATTTTTCGACATAACCTTGAAATAAATGTTGAGTATTCTTATCTTAGTCCCTATGAAAATCACTATGTTGCCAATAGTGGTTTTCCACAAGGATACAAATGTTAGTTATAAGTTTAGGACTATTTATTTTAAAAAGTACTAGTACAAAGTCATAAAGTGCTACATTTTTTTTTTATTTCAGTTCATTTTTAAATATAGTATATACCCCCTCAGGGGGTATCATCTATCTAAAGTTGGACTTCTTAAATTATATTTATTACTAGTACTACTTACTACACACTCTACAAGTCCTTGCAACTTTGTATGCATAAATTTTCCCTGTTTTTGCAATTCATAAAAAAAAAAATAAGTCAAACCCTTTCACAGGAGTTTCACCGCAAACACACAAGATTTTTATTTTGCCTATTTAGGAAAACAGACATTGTTAACAGATCTTAAATGTAACATTATATCTGAAAACCATATTAGAAGTTTTCGCAATTAATTTAGTAAAGTTTTAGTTGTTGTTTGTTGTTTTTAGTTATTTATTTTAAGTAGCTATTCCCTATAATATATAACTATTATTCATAATAGGTAGTCGATCTTAGGAAAACTATCAATCACGAGTTGATGATGATAGTTGACAATGATGTTTAGTGATGATAGTGTGTAATTATATTGGTATCGATGATTGACGATAATGTTTAGTGATAATGGTGTGTAATTATATTGGTAACAATGATTGACGATAAATGGTATTAATGGTGACACTGATGATTGATGATGATAAACTGTGAAATTTGTATGGATCAAACTTCATCGCTCACATCTTAATACTCACAACTTCTCCGGCTCTGTGAAAAATGCAGCCTCTTCAGCCTTGTATGACAAAGCGCTGGCACCTATGGTTGCCATTGAAGTGTGGAGATGAGCATAGGTGTAGGTAGCACACCCTTCGCGCCTCTCGTTCTTAATAACACCCTCGGGGCGTCACAAACAAGTACCACGGAATTTGGGGTGTGCTAATTCAGTTTGTCATAGTTCTGAACTTGATTTACTACATATATACCCATTTTATTACTTTACCATTTTAGATACTATACATAATAACTAGGCAAAGTCATTCATTGAGACCTTATTATATTTTATTATGTATGTATTATATTTTTATAATGCATACTTCTAGTGAAACACAAACTTACCCGTGACCACGATCAGTGCAATTTGATCGAAACGTCGGGTAAATAAAAGGTTCGTCCTTTAAATAAATCACGCGATTAAGTCCCGAAATATATCTAATTAAATTTGCCTTTACATGTATAACTTTGAATGTTCCCCAGGTAACTCCACAAAAAGGCTCCAAACGAAACAGCATATCTGAAGAAACACACTACATAGCTCTCGGTACAACCAGTGGGAAAATTTTACTATATTCTGTTGCACAATCAAAAGTTGAAACGGTTTTAGAAAATGAAGCAACGCAAAGCAGAATAAGCACATTAGATTGGAGACGAAAATATGGACTCTACAGTTGTAATAAAGAGAATCACGTTTATGAATGGGATTTGAACAATTCTTCAATTAGACATAAGTATAATTTGAATGTTGATAGTAAGAATAAACATGGAAATAACGTTAGCGCTATTAAGATTGTACCACATTCACAGGTGAGTTTATTTTAACTTGTTTGTATCCCTCTATTTTATTCTGTAGTACAAAATACTGAGAGTACAAAAAGTAAAGTTGTTCCGAGTCTGGGTGTATGTTGTGTCTGTGACTTGTATTTTTGTAAAGTCCTCACGACACAGGGCGTATACACTACTGCGGCAGTCGTCTTCTAAAATAAAAAATTGTAAATTAATAAAAAAAAAAAAGCCTGGTACTTAACCTTTTAAATAATTATGTGACTTAACTTTTAAGTAACCATTTATTTACCACCCTTCCGAAATTATCAGTAAAAACTTCGAATTTAATCATTAAATTACTTATTTATTCCTATCCAAACACAATCTTAAGGTCATTTGAGTAGAAGTTCCCGCCCATCGCCCCCGCGCGCTTTTTTTTAGGGTTACTTAATAAAATAAAAAAATAAAAAATTATTAGTGCATCAAAAATATTAAGCACATCAAATGCAAATTTTGCTGACTTACCCCCTAATGAATTAACTATGAATTAACGCGCATTGTTTACCTTAAAATTGCTTGACGTTTCGACCAGGTTGCACCGGCCGTGGTCACAAGCCGGCAAGCAATTTTAAGGTAAACAATGCGCGTTAATTCCCGTATAATAAATAGTTATAATCATGAAACGCGAAAGTTTAAATGTTTGTGTAGTTGACTTAAAATTATTTTGTACTAATCAGGTAATAGTAGATCTTAAAATACTCAGTAAATAAGTGTTCTTTTACATTTTTATATGTTTTACAATTTAGAAGCATGAAAACGTAATTGTAAAAGTAATGATTTGACGATAGGGTCAATGGTATTCTATTCGATTAGAGTTTACGCTAATCAAATAGAATGCCATTTGTCTAGGAGCTAGGAACTTATGACGTTACAGGATGTTATGCCAACATTTCTATAGAGCTTGTCGTTTTGACATTTAATAAAAAGACTGATTTGACTTGACAGTCAACATCTATTGAATTAATGCAATATGAATTGAATTCCTGTCGTACAGTTCCAAGTTAAACTTGTATCTTTAAAATTGTCTTTTTTGTTTTTAGAACACACCCGCCAGATACTTAGTGGCAGCATCTTACCAAGTGAGGGTATGGCGGCTACACGATGGAGAAGCTACTGTTATAAAGAACCTGGGACATAATGCAGCACCCACCGCGCTTCTGAGCATAGCCACGTTGAATAATGTGTGTTGGTTGATCGAGGGTTCACAGTGAGTAGCACTAATTCTGACAGATTTTAATTAATAAAAGTAAATAACGGAACCATTATAGGATTATTTTGTTGTCCGTCCGTCTGTCTGTCAAGACTCTTATCTCAGGAACGCGTGGAGGTATCAAGCTGAAATTTAAACCATTACTCAGGTCTACAGTACCTCGAAGCTGTGAAAAAAAATAAAACTATTATTTCAACTTTAAAAAAAGACACGGCCGTTTATTTTAAAAACTGCGAGACTCGATTCATGAACTATTTCTACCTACAACAACTTTGTACGGAACCCTAGTGTACTTTTTCATGAACGCGATTTTTAAAAGACGGGCGTTGGATTTATCACATGTAAATGTTTGTATGCCGAAAGGTAGAATGTACAAGGATTCATGAACTGTTGTTACATCTTATTGCTACCTACATTTTGTACAAATAAAATATTCTTATTCTTAAGACTAACAAAAATTGTGCATTATGAGTATAATGACGCGATACTCGTCTGCAAACAGATTGCAATTCGGATTGTATTTCACGAGGTTTTTAGGGTTGTTAGTGCTCGTGGGATTGGAGACGAGGCACGAGCAATTGTGCGACATGGTGGTACAGCTAGGAGACGATGACTTCTGCTACGGAGCTAGTTGTTAGGGATATAGAGCCGGATCAACTCGCTGTGGAGTTCCGCAGCGTCAATAAGTCCAGGACACACTTTGAGCATAGTCCCAAACTGGTTACAAGCTCTTCTGCTTTCTATCGTAGTGTAACCCTGGCATCCAAGGAATTGAAGGAAGGGAAGAATTTGATAAATGTTTAAGCAATTATCGCATTGCTAGAGCTGCACATCAAACGTCAGTGGAAACGGTCACATAGTTACATAGCTTAACATTCACATTCTCGCAGCATAGCTGCATAGCTCATCGCTGGTGGAAATGCTTCCTAAAACCTCTAATATAACACGTGATTAATTTACGACCCCCTTACATCTGTTACAAATACAATAATTGCATTTTTGAAAGATAGAAAAATTTGATATCCAGACACAGGAATCGAACCCGAGACTTCCGTAGCCAAACCGGGGCCAGAAGCGAATCACCTATCTTAAAATGCTCTCTGTAACGAAGCAATAACAAAAGCCGTGATCGTTCTTTAACTACCGACTAGATGGAGTAACATAAGTCCATATAGATGGTTCGCTTCTGGCCCCGGTTTGGCTACGAAAGTCTCGGGTTCGATTCCTGAGTCTGGATATCAAATTTTTCTATCTTTCAAAAATGCAATTATTGTATTTGTAAAGTAATTAACAAGCAATGCCTATAAAAATTACCCCTTACATCTGGTTTAAATATTTTTTTTACAGAAACGAACGCCTCCTATCTTTCTGGGATGTAACCATCACCGAAGACCATATACCTCAACAGAATGGTGAAGAAACACCACACAAGAGGCAAAGAAAGAAATCTATATCGAAGTCAGCTCCCGCTACCATCAGTTCAACATATAACTTTGTGTTAGAGGATGCTCCTAAGATTATTGATGTGGATTTAAGAGAGGATGGAGGTGCAACCAGGTTAAGGCTAGCGGCTGCTACTAGGAGTGGTGTTGTGCATTTTTATGGGCATATGTTGAATGGGTAAGATTTTTTTTTTAACAATATCTAGCTATATGGGATTGTGGTCCCACATTGCTAGCAATCCTGTTAACCCCTCCAGCTAAGCTCAAAGGCTTGTGTTAGGAGTGGGTTCACGTCGGTAGTATAATGAGTAGGATTCGATGACATATAGTGCCATGGGTAAACCAATGATTGAGAAACAATTTTTTATAGGTTTGATTACATATTGTTCTTTTTTAATCAGTTTTAATTTTAAAGTTCTCTATTTGACCCATATATAAATGTACTAGCTGTCCCGCGCAACTTCGTATGCGTAATTTTTCCCCGTTTTTGAAACATTCTCTCGTCGTTTCTCCGCTTCTATTAGTCGTAGCTTGATGTTATATAGCCTATAGCCTTCCTCGATAAATGGGCTATCCAACAAAAAAAGATTTTTTTTAGCGCGTTTAAACAAACAAACAAACTCTTCCGCTTTATAATATTAGTATAGATGTTACCGACGGTAGGTTATACGACCAATAGGAGCATGGCAGCAATGAAAAATGTTAAAAAAAAGGGGGAAATTGATGCATACGAAGTTGCTCGGGTCAGTTAATAAGAAATAAACCTGGGTAAACCAATCCACAAGCTATGAAATTTGAGATTTTGGAGACGTGGGGGTCGTTTCACGTATTCAAAGCAGTTGCGGTTCAGTTGTAGTCAAGTTTCGAATAAATTTCATTTTTGCATTCTTGTAACTTTTTGATCGATCTCAAATACGCTTGCGTCAAGTATGCGTCTCGAGAGCGCAATAACGACATTCTAGTACGGTGCGCAAGAGTTTTTAAGATCGATCCCAAAGTTACAAGTATACGAAAATGGCCGTTTTAATCGAAACTTAACTGCAACTGCACTGCTTTAAATACGTGAATTGGCCTCCTGAAGACACTAGCGCCTCTAACGGCGAATTTACTCACTCATTGCATGTTCTTGTGTTAATAAGAGTCGTAATTACAATTATATATTTCTAGGTCATCAACAAAGCCAATCAAGCCATCAGTAACAATCCAAGTTTCAAGTGACGAAGCCCGTCCGCTACCACTTCAATGTTGCAGACTTACTTCCAGTGATTTGTTGCTAGGATACCTCGACCCGCCTGTATTGATGTTTGAAAGAGTGGTATGTGTACATTTATTATTAAGCTATTGCATAGCTTTAATCGCGGGCTTTGAGCTCGGCGACCGAATCAAGAAATTCCGTAACGAAAATAAAACCTAACACCCCCCACTCCGCCTAACATGTAGCTCGGCCGAGCGTTCGCTTAACGTATATGTATATGGTTCGACTGTACGAAGCTTGTACGGATCGAGACGAGCTGCTCCAAAATGTAATGGAAAAAAAAAAAAAAAAATTATAATTGCATAAGTTGATAAAAAATGATCTGCAATAGCTTTACCGCGGCAGTCAACGAGTGCCACACATTTTTAACTAACGTTTTTCTTCATTATCTATACACATAATATGCATATATTATACTTATAAATTATCTCGAAGAAATTGTCTAATTCAGGGGTTTATAAGATCTAACTCTCTCTAAACTCTAATCTTTTACGTCATTATAATAAATAAAAATGTTTATTTTTTTACAGACACCAGACTTGAAGTCAAAAACACAGATTCTTATTCGTGAGACGAAAAAGAAGCATAAACAAACAGACAATGTCAACAAGACAAGGTCGGATGAGTCCAAACAAGTCACATATGTGGAACCAATGGGAGGCGTTGCTATGAAACGAGCCAAGCCCGGAGATAAGGTTAGTTTTTAGTGTCCTTACTATAAAGTTTACAAATCCAACAACACTGTCATCTATTAATAATATTGACTGTCTCTGTGGCGTGGTGGGAGTTTGTCCGACTGCTACGCAAGAGGTCGTGGGTTCGATTCCCACACGGGACACCACTTTGTGTGATCCACAAATTGTTGTTCCTAGTCTGGGTGTACTTTGTGTCCGTGACTTGTATGTTTATAAAGTCCCCCGTGACACATGGCTTGTACCCTACTACGGGAGTCCTACTAAATTTTCCCAGATTTTGCAACATTTTTCATTGCAGTTCTGCTCCTATTGGTCGTAGCGTGATGTTATATAGCCTATAGCCTTCCTCGATGAATGGGCTATCCAACAGTGAAATATTTTTAAATCCGGACCTGTAGTTCCTGAGGTTATCACGTTCTAACAAACTCTTCAGCTTTATAATATTAGTCAAGATTACTATGCGTTTCAAATGAGATGATAATCGCGATCGCGACAACTTCACTCTGTACTTGTCAAAATTGTACCGCTAGCAACTATATATAAGACTACCTACCTACAAGTACAGTACACTTCTTTATATTTCCTTGTTTTAAAAATAATAAACATCATTTGTTTGAGTAGTGCTATTGTATAATAATATATAGTGACACAATAGTGAACATACAAGTATAGTACAGTGTCAGGGCAAATTAATAACTAAATTAAACTTAAAATAAACTCCACTAAAGCTAAAGTGATTACAGAATACCCGAAATTAAAAATAATTGAACGAATACAATTAAAATTGCCTGATTTCTCTTTGGTCTAGTGCAGGTTGTAAAGTGTAGTGTGCAGTGACAATAAGCTTCACTAAATTGACACTGAAAAATAATTTCATAGCCTTATTACGGCCTGCAAAGTTTTCTTTGCAACAGCGCCATCTAGTGAGGGGCCGACCTGCTCGCCATCTACTGTCGACTTATTGTACTACGACCTAATCAATAATGTCAAAGAATTGTGGTCGATGCCATCGCTTTCTGTCGCAGACTGAGTCCGCCAGATGTCAGGAGTGCAGTGTTTATTTTCATCGACGTTGCGCTGCCTTACCTCCTGCAGGTAGCATTTCTCCCTCCTGGCAGTGTCCTGGATGCATAAAAAATAAAGGTAATGGAAACAGGACCTTGACGCCTACAGAGCTCGACTTACCTGTACAACGCAGTTCTAAAGACAAACAGAATGCAAATCACCCAGTGAGTTCAGCAGAGTCGACCCAAGATCTTGCTACAGAAATTACGGACGAGCTGAGAACGTTCAGGAATCACTTGCGCTCTATAAATAAGGATCTGCAACTCTTTAGAGACGAGTTGGCGGAAATTAGGGCGACGGTAAATGCATGTCAGGAAAAAGTAAAGAACGTAGAGGATAGGGTGAGCGCCCTTGAAGAGCGGCAACCATTGCGGTCCGACAATCTGGGCGAAACTATTACGCAGCTGCGTCAGGACCTTAACGACCGGGATCAAGAGTTGCTGGCGAACGACATTGAGATCGCCAACTTTCCCGAGAGCAACGGAGAGAATCCTGTGCACGTGGTCATGCAGATCGCCGTGAAGCTCGGCATGAGCATTGAGGAGCGCGACGTTGTGAGTGCCGAGCGCGTCGGCGGCCGCCACCTCGTGGCGACAGACGCTGAGGGCCCCGAGGCGCGACCGCGCCCGATGGCTGTGCGTTTGGCACGTCGCGATGTGCGTGACGACGTGCTTCGCAATGCGCGAGTGCGGCGCGGAGTGACGTCAGAAGGTTGCGGACTACCGGGTACTCCGAGGCGCTTCTACATCAATGAACGTCTCACTAAGTCGAACCGCCAGTTGTTTCGATTGGCGAGAGACGCCGGCCAATCTCGAGGATGGAGGTTTGTGTGGGTTGCGCGAGGTCGCATCCTCGCTCGCAACAAACCAGGAGACCGAGCCTATTCGATCCGATGCGAAGCCGACATCGACCAGGTTTTTAGCCGTAGTTAGTTATAAGCTCTCTTTGGTAAAATTGTTAATTATACATAACCTTAAAATTTATATAAAAATATGTTATTTTGGTAAAATGATCTGGCTACTAAATTCTATTGACTATTTACAATATAAATATAATATTTACATTATATACAAATATAAAAACTTATATATTAATAATATACAGCACCTCACTTATAATTTTATATTATACAAAAAAATACATTTATTCAATATATTTTGGCTCTTAGTTCTACATGGTACAAGTAAATACTTGCAATATAAAAACAATATATACAATATGTACAAATCTGTAATTAATTTAATATTACCTTATCTCACATATAATACCAATTATTTTTTACATAAAGCACTACATACAATAATTATATACAAAGAGTTTATACATTTTTATCTATATACTACAAAATTTAAACACAAAAAGAGCATACCACTATCCTGCACAAATGGTTAAGACTAAATATTTGAAGGTAGGTTTATTTAACGCTGGGTCGCTAGGAACACGCCACGACGAATTCTTATTAATGATGGAAGAGCTTGCTCTGGATATTTTAGCTATTAATGAAACGTGGCTGCGAGTAGGTGAAGAGGGCCGCGCACCGATAGTCCCTAATTATCGGCTGCGACATATTCCAAGACCGCTGGCCGTGCGGGGAGGCCGAGGGAGAGGTGTCGGCTTCTATGTGAGGCGGGATCTCGTGGTTCGTACCCTTAAACATCCAGTGACGCCTAATGTAGAACAAATGTGGCTAAAACTCACTATTAACAACATACACTTAGCTATAGGCACAGCATACAGACCGCCATGGTTGGACGCAAATATCTTTTTGGATGCTATCACAGACACTCTGACTTCCTTCACAGGGATTGACAAAACTATACTTCTGGGTGATTTCAATATCGATTGTTTAAGCACCACAAACAGGAATACTGCTTTACTTAATAACTTTTTGCACTACTGTAGCCTTAACCAGGTTGTACATCAGCCTACTCATTTTTTAGCCCAGAGTGAGACACTAATAGATGTTGTTTGCACTGATGCCTGGATTAATGACCTCTCTGTTCTGCACAAGCCTGACCTAGGAAATCATGCCATTATATCTGTGCAGTTTAAATTTAAAATAAGTAAACCTGATCCACAGTGGATCTGTTTCAGACCGTTTAAGGACATAATTTCGGATCTATTTCATAAAGACCTTTGCAGCCTGGACTGGGATTACATACTGGGCGGGGAGAATGTAAATGGCATGGTGGCTATGTTGAATACATTTATAAACACTCTTTTCAATTTACATGCACCTATCACTAAAATCCTAATTAAAGAAAAGCCCTACCCATGGATCACAGATACTATCAAAGAAATGGTTAAATTACGTGACAGTTATCACTCACGTTTCAAATTAACAAGATCTGAATCACATAAAAAAACTTACAAAGATCTGAAATATATTGTAACAACAGCAATTGATAACGAAAAAAGAGCATATTTTGACACACACATAAACAGACATATTCAAAACCCTAAAAAACTATGGAACAACTTAAAATCAACCATTGCAATTGGTAAACAAAAAAAACATACATTACCAAACATATTTAATAACCCGGAAGAACTAAATAAACATTTCCTGAATGTACCGGGCCTTGACACTGTAAATCTCTCTGACTTGATTTATTTCGAGTCCATCAGGTTCCACAATAACACCTTCACTCTGTAGCCTGTCACTGAGGATGTAGTTCGTTCGCATATCTACAGTCTCAAATCAAATGCTCTTGGTATAGATGGTATTTCATTACAGATGCTATTGATGACCCTTCCTCAAAGTCTCCCGTCTGTCACTGCAATTATAAATAAATCAATTATTACATCAACCTTCCCAGATATATGGAAAGTCGCAATTGTTAAGCCTATACCCAAAATCCCTAACCCTACAGTTGCCAAAGACCTTAGACCAATTAACTTACTCCCTTGTCTGTCCAAGGTCTTGGAGAGGGTGGTGTGTACCCAGTTGAGGAAATACTTGGAGAGGTATAACATCTTACCTGTAAGACAGTCTGGTTTCCGTCGGGGACAGAGCACTGCGACGGCTCTCCATGATGTTGTTGACAATATTCTGGAGGCTAGGGGCCAGGGTATGGGTACTGTGCTGGTTTTGCTTGATTTTTCCCGTGCATTTGAGACTATTAATGTTTCTCTTCTTCTTGCTAAGCTCTCTTACTACGGGTGTAACTCTACAACAGTGAAGTGGTTCCATAGCTATCTGACTGACAGATCTCAATTCGTCCAAATGGATAATGATGCAGACGGCAATACAACCAGGTCGTCCTGTTGTCGGGTAAACCGTGGTGTTCCTCAGGGATCTATCCTCGGCCCCCTATAATTTATACTTTACAGTGCCGATGCTACTAACCATATACTAAACACCCAATTTCACATGTATGCAGATGACCTCCAAATATATTTATCGTGTTATCCGGAAGACTGTCATGAGGCAATAAACAAAATCAACCTTGACTTAGACAGAGTATCTGCTTGGGCAAAAAGTAATTCCTTAGTCCTTAACCCTGATAAATCCAAATTTTTGATATTGGGCTCAAAGGATTGCATCAAAAAGATAAAAGCCTCACACCCTGTGGTAATGGTTGATGGTTGTCCAATAGAGCAAGTATCTGAGGCTCGTAATCTGGGTTTGATAATGGATGGTGAGCTTCACTTTGAGACGCATGTGCTTGAAGCTGTTCGAAACTGTTTTTACCGTCTCAAACTGTTGTATCGGATTCGTCAGCATCTCAGTATCGATTTGCGAATTACCCTTTGTGAAACTCTAATTTTATCTAAATTAAATTACGTTGACACAGTGTATGGTGCATGTATCTTGAAAAGAACACAAAATGTGATACAGAGAGTACAGAACGCATGTGCTCGGTTTTGTTTTAATGTGCCGCCTCGTTCACATGTCACTCCATTCCTTAATTGCGGGAATCTCATGAAGATGGCTGCTCGCAGGCATCTTCATTTAGCTTCCCTGCTCTTTGGCGTTATTTTAAACGGTAAACCTGATTATTTGTATAGTAGGTTGACTTGGTCAAGGGATCTTAACCAATACACGACAAGGGCGTCATCGCATCTGCTAATCACCTCAAGGCATAGAACGACCGCTTTCAGGGGGAGTTTTAGGTATACCGCTACGAAATGCTGGAACGACCTTGACCCTCCACTGAAAAATCTGAAAACACGATATTCCTTTCAAACAAAACTGAAACAAATTTTATTAAATAAACAAAAACTAGGAATTATAAATTAGATGTCTGAGTTAGGTACTTACCGTTTACGTAAAACCGTTTAACACGTAAAACCGTAAAACGTTTCAAAGCTACACGCTTTGAAACGTTTTAGTTGTACTCATCATATCGTAGTTTTTAATTGTAATAATATACATTTATATTTATATCCTAAGTCACATATACAGTACATGATGATAATATTTATTAAGTTTCCCCGTAATAGTGTATAATATTGTTTATTTTAAACTTTTCCAACTTTCCTAGACTTTTCCTCTAGTCGAACAGTCAAAACTCAAACCAATCAACTGAAAGCGTACCTAGCGACGCTGCTGATTGGTTGATCGCTTTTACAGAGGGAGGTTGAATGAACGTTCGGAAACTGGTTCGGAAATTTATATTTTGTGTTTTTTTCGGTTGTTTTATTTTAATTACTTAAATTTTTCTGTATGTTTTATTTTAAAAACAATTATTTATTTATTTATTTATTATAATCATTTATGGTATAATATTTTTATGTATCTATAGTTTGGTAGCCGGGACCTACGAGAATACCAGCGTTGCGGTCACAGACCGCAACATTAGCTGACGTAGGTACCTATTTGCTCTCGTACATACTTATTGTTAATTAGATGTAATGTTTTTATTATTATTCATATTTGTGTATTCTGTATTATTTTATAAGTATGTATGGAAGGTCAAATAAATGTTTTTTCTTTCTTTCTTTCTTCTTTCTTTCAACAAAAACTACCAAGTCGGGTAAAGTATGTATGTGTATAGTAATGGAACGGACGTAATATTTATTTTCTTTGAACTATGTACCTAACATTTTTCTTTAATAAAATATTACTAGTATTCTTTAATATTTAATAAACCCTAAACAGAAATAAGTAAATAGGCAAAATATAAGAATACTCTACACTTTTGTGGTCTTTCGTGATATTATTTAAACTAAAACATATCTATAAATAGTAAAATACAGTGCTTATGTATAGTTCATTAGAGTAGGTAGGTACTTCTGTGTAATACTAATGACACCTTTTTACGAATCATTGTATTGCTGACCTTACGTCATACAATGAAGTTGCAGTCGTAATGCGAATCAAAATGTCATCATGACAGTTATCAACTCATTTGAAACGCATAGTAAATTGATTTGACTGCCTCTGTGGCGCGGTGGGAGTGCATCCGACTGCTACGCAAGATGTCGTGGGTTTGATCCCCACCCAGGATAAAACTTTGTGTGATGAGCACGATGGTTTATTCTGTGTCTGGGTGTTATTTATCTATAATATGTATGTATTTAGAAATATATAAGTATGTTTATCAGTTGTCTGGTTTCTATAGTACAAGCTCTGCTAAGTTTGGGATAGATAGTGTTGTGTGAGTTGTCCCAAGATATTATTATTATGGTGTTTGTTATAGGTGGAGGTTCCCATGGAAGCCAGGCTCGCTAACTTAGCTCTGGATGTTAAAGACAGCAGCAAGTCAGCTGTTAGTCAAAATTTGACTAAACTATTGATGCAGGGATTACATTCTAAGGACAAAGGGTGAGTAATAATAGGATAAATACTTTTAAATTATTATGATTATATATATGACTAGCTGTCCCGCGCAACTTCGTATGCGTAAATTTTCCCCGTTTTTGCAACATTTCTCGTCGCTACTCCGCTCCTATTAGTCGTAGCGCGATGTTATATAGCCTATAGCCTTCCTCGATAAATGGGCTATCCAACAAAAAAAGAATTTTTAAAATCGGACCAGTAGTTCCTGAGATTAGCGCGTTTAAACAAACAAACAAATAAACAAACAAACAAACTCTTCCGTATTATAATATTAGTATAGATTATGATTTGCCTGCCTCTGTGGAGCGGTGGGAGTGTGTCCGACTGCTACGCAAGAGGTTGTGGGTTCGATTCCCACACGGGACACCACTTTGTGTGATCCACAAATTGTTGTTCCGGGTCTGGGTGTAATTTGTGTCCGTGACTTGTATGTTTGTAAAATCCCCCGTGACACAGGGCTTGTACCCTACTGCGGGAGTTCTTTAAAAAAAAGCTTCCTCTCCCGGCTTCGCACGAATGTCATATCGTAGTTGTTCTTGAGTTATTACATTATTGCAATTTTCATAGGGATCTCTAATCTTTTTTGACAATAAAATATAGCCTACTAGCTTTCGCCTGTGGCTCGCGTTATCGCGATAAAAACTATCCTATGTCCTTTCCCGGGACTCAAACTATCTCCATACCAAATTTCATCTAAATCGGTTTAGCTGTTTGAGCGTGAAAGCGTAACAGACAGACAGTTACATTTAATATTAGTATGGATGTTACTCCCCGATAATGTGAGCTTTCTAATGGTGAAATATTTATTTAAATTGTCCCCTCCCTTCGGTGAGGTTTAAGCTAGATGGAGATTTTAGCTGGATAGATGGTGGGGGGGCGTCTATCCAAGATCACAAGCCAATCAAAAGTATTTTTTATGTGCTCGTCACAACGTATAATTTTCAATGGGTCATCGGAGCCAATCAAAAGTATTTTTTATGTGCTCGTCACAACGTATAATTTTCAATGGGTCATCGGTTTTAGAACATACTTTTTTCGGGTTCAGCAGTTTAAACGTGATAAGGTAACAGACAGACAGAGTTACTTTTACATTTATGATATTAGTTTGGAGCCCGAGAGATGTCTAACATTTCCACAGGTTTTTATAAACTGTTCTATTTTAATCACTGATGTCTAAGAACTCTATAGAAAATTACCCTGACTGCTAAGCCAGAGGATGTGGGTTCAATCCCCACCCAGGATAAAACTTTGTGTGTTGAGCACGATGGTTTATTCTGTGTCTGGGTGTTATTTATCTATAATATGTTTGTATTTAGAAAAATATATAAGTATGTATATCAGTTGTCTGGTTTCACAAGCTCTGCTTAGTTTGAGATCAGATAGCGTTGTATCAAGATATTCCTATTCTTATATTATAATTCGCGTTTTCGCTGGTTATTGTTTAAATATCCCACGAAAACGCTTTTCTTGACAATATGTCGCATATATCATCACGCAAAAAAAATGGGTTACAAGTTGTGTGCAATGCCCGAGTGCAAAAACACTACAATAAAAACCCAAATTTAATGAAAGACTTAGAGTATTTATGTACCGATAAACATACTTATATATTTCTAAATACATACATATTATAGATAAATAACACCCAGACACAGAATAAACCATGGTGCTCATCACACAAAGTTTTATCCTGGGTGGGGATCGAACCCACGACCTCTTGCGTAGCAGTCGGATACACTCCCACCGGATGGGATTGTACTATACTTAAGTATCTATGTGTAAACAAACGCAAACTAAAATGAAGTGAATGAATGTATGTTGTTATTGTTCCAGTATACTCCTGACCGTGCTGCAAAGGAACGAGGCGAGCGTGGCCCTGCGCTCGGTGAGCAAGCTGCCGGCCGAGCTCGTGCCGCAGCTGCTGGAGCAGCTCGCCGACATGGCCACCAGGAAGACCAGCCAGTCAGTACATTTAGTTATACTGTATACTTTATATATTTATGTATATATTGTAGATACCAAAAAAAAAGGGGGAAAAGTATGGAGCACGTCGGACCATGCTTAGTGCTAGGGTCTGCAGCCGTTATTATAAATAAATGCACCACATATATACTTTTTACCACAAGGCTCCCTTCTTGGCCCATTGCTTTTCATCATCTTCATTAATGACAGAGGCTTTTGTGGAGGGCAAGGTTTTAAGTCCCTCCAACACAAAGGGAGGATCCTCCGACCAGGCGAGGTGATCGTGCCTGGCGGGCCGCGGCCCAACGGTTATCGTTGGGAACTTGTATTTATAGTTAGCAGCTGTAAAAACTTCTATATCGCGATTCAGGATTTGACGCGAGCTGTCAAGTGTCAGTTTATTTATATTATTATATGTGGGTACCGCCACACTTTGGTACTTGCCAAATTATTATTATTATAAAAATCTTGCACCATCTCTAGATTCTCTACTATTAATTATCTACTTTATTATTCTACTACTAATAACTATTGTTATGCTTATAGTTATTATTATTATTTTTGTATTTAATTGTATTAACATATTGTTCACTTAGCAGTTTATACCAATTTAAGTTTGTATTCCATAGTGTTCTAACAGCGAAAACTTTTAAACAGCCCTCAATTTATTTTTCACGGTGTCATAATATGTAAGTGCTGTGCTACCTGTAAGTTTTCCTAATAAATAAAATATAAAAACGCAGTTTCTCACCAATAACTCAAAAGGCCCCGGTTGACATACGGAAGTCTCGGGTTTCATTCCTGGGCCTGGACTTAAAATTTTTCTATCTTTCAAAAATGTAATTAATGTATTAATATAATATGACCTTTTTGCAGATTGGAATCTGTTACGTTTTTTGTGTGTATGATTATGTAATTTATATTTTCAAAGTGCAAATACACTAACACTACAGCCAAGGAAGCATAGGGCCAAGACCTAAAACAAAAATGTTGGATACCTATAACTTGTCTACAAGAGAGTTATGTCAACAGATGTGCAGCAGTATGCACGTGGTTGTCCGCCGTGCTGAGGTGTCACTCCGCGCTGCTACTTGCCACGCTCGGGAGTCGAACCTCCGACCATCTCACGCAGCTACTCGCCATATTTACACACAGGTCAGTAACTATTGATAGCAAGAAGCAATAGATTGCCTCCACTACATTGCAAAAATTAGGTACAACACAACATACAAGGACATGTGTCCTGTCCCACCGCCGGCGATGAGCGAGTAGCGATTTTCTCGCTCAAGAAACATACAATAGATGTATATTTATTTAAAATTTCGTCTCAGGGTAATCATTTAGTTTGCACCTGTCACTGAGACTATCGTCTGCCCATCGTTTCTTTGGCCTATCTACATTTCTTTTACCTAGTGGGCCAGTCCAGTTTGTGACTTGAGCGGCGGTGATTATTAGTATATTACATAAAAACTCCTCAATAATTAACGGCCCTGTATCAGGGCAAGCAATATTTTGTAAAGGGATTTGAGCAGTTGACATAAGCCTCTTGTAACATAAGTGAATTACAAACCAACCCACTAAAAAGCGTAAAATAAATAACTTTTTTACAAAAAAACATTACCGACTTCAAAAATAAATACGAGGCAACTAAAAAGCAAAAAATAATATCTACCTAGAATAACAAAAACAAATTAACATTTTGAAGTTGGTGCCATGAAATAGGTTGTTTTGCTTTAGTTACTTTTGTTTAATTCGGCACCAACTTCAAAATGTTAATTTGTTTTTGTTATTCTAGGTAGATATTATTTTTTGCTTTTTAGTTGCCTCGTATTTATTTTTGAAGTAGGTAATGTTTTTTTGTAAAAAAGTTATTTATTTTACGCTTTTTAGTGGGTTGGTTTGTAATTCACTTATGTTACAAGAGGCTTATGTCAACTGCTCAAATCCCTTCACAAAATATTGCTTGCGCCGATGCAGGGCCGTTCATTGTTGAGGAGTTCACATGATAGTTCACTATCAGCTCTATTACATTGTATAGTAGTATGACGAGAATAAAATGCTACTCAATATCATATTAAAGTAATTAAATCGCAAACCGTGAAATATTGAATCATCATTTGTGGTCTTTATCATCAGTTCTACTTCACCAATAGGTACTTTTTGAGAGTAAATGCATGAATCACTATGAAATATACCTTAATCACTGTAGGTGTGACTTTAATATTTGAAGAGTTCCCTCGATTTCTCCGGGATCCCATCACCAGATCGTGATCTGATGACAATGGGACCAACTTGGAAGTATACCCTTTCAAACACAAACAATTAAGAACCTCCTCCTTTTTGAAGTCGGTTGAAAACAGCCTGTATTTATACTGCTGAAATTTTTTTTTGCTTAAACGCGGTAATCTCAAGAAGTACTTAGGAAAGCTATAGGCTATAGCCTATAGCCTTCCTCGATAAATGGGCTACCCAACAGTGAAAGAATCAGTAGTTCCTGAGATTACCGCGTTCAAACAAACTATTCAGCTTTATAATATTAGTATAAATGTATATTTTACTAAAAATCGTCTCAGAGAGCAATTTGTTTAATACAATCATAATACTTCTAATCTAAAATGTAATCATGAAACTTACAGACGGTCCCACTTGTGCCAGCTACTGAACCTGAAGGGTCGACTGGACCTCACCATGTGTCAACGCTCTACAGACACGCTGCAAGATGAACAGGAACCAGTGCTGGATTATAAAGGTGAGTGGGGCAGATATTGTAGATCGCATTCATTTTACACACATCTGCGGGGATTTAATAATATCTTGGGACAACTCACACAACGTCATCTAATTCCAAACTAAGCAGAGCTTGTACTATGGTAACCAGACAACTGATAAATATACTTATATATTTCTAAATACATACATATTATAGATAAATAACACCCAGACACAGAATAAACCATCGTGCTCATCACACAAAGTTTTATCCTGGGTAGGAATCGAACCTACGAACTCTTGCGTAGCAGTTTGTGGATCTCTCTGGCACGGTGGACTCCCACCGTGCCAGTCATATTTTATATTTATTTTATTAAACAACAATTTGTGGATCACACGGTGGTGTCCGTGTGAGAATCGAACCCACGACCTCTTGCGTAACAGTCGGACAAACTCCCACCGCGCCACAGAGGCAGTCAATATATTAATAGATTATACAGAAAATAACAAATTAATCATTTCCAAACAGACACATCATCAGACGAGGAGATGGAGGGTGAAGCGTACGCGTCAGACAGCGGAGCGTCCTGGGGAGATGACAAGTTCGACAGCGGACAGGACGATGATGACGATGATGCGGACTGAACAGATTATATTATACGTTGATTTTACTTGTGTGTTTTATTTTTTATCTTTGCGTTAAATTGCTTCTAAAATTGGAAAGATTATACAAAACGCACTCATAGATATCGTCACAGACGCGGTGTGTCAGGCTGCGCCTGCGCACGTGGGTGGTAGGTATAAATGTCGCGGTAGTAATACATAAGCATTCCTTCTATACTCTTTATTTTGTGGTACAGAGACTTTTTGCAAAGTGTCGCGACAGTAGTGTAAAGAAATAATTTATTTCGACATATTTACCATTTTACACATTAATACATACTATACCATACTAATAATATAAATGTGAAAGTAGTAACTCTGTCTGTCTGTTACGCTTTCACGCTCAAACAGCTAAACCGATTTAGGTGAAATTTGGTATGGAGATAGTTTGAGTCCCGGGGAAGGACATAGGATAGTTTTTATCGCGAAAACCGACTTCCACACGGGCGAATGCTAGTATTAGTATAGATATAGTTGTCGAAAATAGGACCTAGTTCAGGATATGTCAAGCTGACGCCTTTTTTTTTATCGTGTGCAAAAATCCCCACGGATTCCACTCCTACGAGGGCACGCTGGAGGGGGTATGTCGGAGTCGAACCGACTAAAAATCACACGGTGTTCCGGCGCAGAGCCTATGGCCATAGGTGAGGGTGTCTCTTGCGGAATTGGTGCCTCCACCATTAGCAGGCTTGGTCGTTGGCTACAACGACAATTTTTACGACAATGTGGGTGGTTTCATTACCACTTCGTGACAGAAGGTGTGCGTGGAACACGTCGCAACACCATCTCGGGCTTACTTCGTTAAGGACGACAAGTTGCCTCCTTGTCGCCCCCAGGTCAGAGCCTATGGGGGCCGAAGATCATTTAGTGCTCTTCGACGTCCCGTTCGTGTACTACGGGACGGATGTGAGCTGGTTCTCTCCCGTTCTCTCTCCGCCTCCTCCTTGGCGCTCATAACCTGCTGGCAGAAGGTATCGACATATGTCCACTCCCTTTCATTGCGTGCCATCGACGTTACTACACTTTCTAGCAAGAGTCTTTGGACTCCGATAGCTACCGCAAGGTCGTGGCGTTGCTCAGCCCAAGCTGGACATTCCGTCAAGGTGTGCAGTGCCGTATCCTCGCTACAACTCCCACAGTGGTGACATTCGGAAGTTGGTTCCCGGCCTATGCGGTGCAGGTACTTTCCAAAGCAACCATGCCCCGTGAGTACCTGCGTCAGCCGGTATGTAAGACAGCCATGTCTTCTGTTCCAGTCCTCCTAGTTCCAGTGCCTCCTTACGCCACTGAAACAGTGACGCAAGACCTTTCACTACCAAATCCCAAGGCGGTGTTCCTGCAAGAAGGCTTGCTGCCTCAAAGGAGATAGTGCGGTATCCACGTATAACCCGGATGGCCAACGCTCTCTGCGGCCTTCGCAGAATTCCGATGTTGCGGGCCTTCAGGGTTAGTGCCCAGACTGGGGCTCCATAGAGAGCCATAGACCTCACGACCCCTATATACAGCATTCTGCATTCATTATTGGGCCCTCCTCGATTGGGCGGCAACCTCGATAGTGCAGTCGCTGCACTTATGAGCTTCGGGGCCAAACTACGGAAGTGAGGTTCAAAATCCCATCTGCTATCGAGAACGAGGCCAAGATATTTCATCGTAGATTCGATGCCGATACGAGTGCCTCCCACCATTATGCTGGAGCCTGAGGGTGGATTGTTTCGAGGGCCGTGAAAACATAGTGCCTCGGACTTGTTGAGAGCCACCTCAAGACCTAGACGCCGAATCCTACCAATAACTTTTGCCACCCCGGCCGTGGCCAATAAACACGCTTGACGGTGTGTCTTTCCTCGAGCCGTAACTAGGGTATCGTCCGCATAACACGTAACTGTTGTACCATGTGGGAAATCGCCGCGCAGCACCCAGACGTAACCGATGTTCCACAGGAGTGGTCCTAAAACCGATCCCTGTGGAACACCGCACGACGTAACTCGCCGACAATATCCCTGCCTACTCGGGTAAATAACTGCCCTGTCCGTTAAATAAGCTTCGACAATACGACGGAGGTAGAGAGGCACATCATGATGTTCCAGCGCCGCTCTGATGCAGTTTCAGGACAGGGTGTCAAAGGGATTAGCGATATCAAAAGACACTGCAAGAATGACCTCACCTTGTGATATCGCGTCTTCTGCTGGTTTTCAACTAGGCCCTAAGTGCTAAAACGAACATTATATTTATGGTTTGTTCATTCTTTTAAAGGTACAGGTGATTTTTAATATACTTTTAACCTCCCGCTCGTAGCCTCTAAAAATAAGCCTTTATTGCTGTTATAGATAATTTAACAATATTTTTTTTTTTTAAACTTGAAGAAAAAAAACTTAATATCTTAAACTTAAAATCTACTCGGCATTAGGCTAGTCTTCCCTATTAACAGCTGGTCTTTCGACAAAGGCCTCCTCTAAGGCTTTCCACTTGTTCCTGTCTTGTGCTGTTCGTATCCATTCTGGACCTGCTGTTTTCTTAATATCGTCTTCCCATCGCTTAGGTTGTGAGAGAAAGCACAAGAAACAGATGAAGACAACCTAAGCGTAGCCTCTACATTATACCAAATAACTTTGGAATAGAGTTTTGAACAATATACCTATTTATTTAGTTACCACACTTCGGTGAGACCCCAGACCTAGACCTAGGTACAATATATCTGAAACTTTTTATTTTACTAAACATAGAATTATAGTAAAATATATGACAAGTTTTTTGGAGAAGACAAAAAAAGTAAAGTTAAATTAAAAATACCGTAAGATACTTTACCCTCTTTAATATGAAACAGGTCGATAGCAAAAGCACTTTGCGCAATTTAAAAATATTTAACCTTACTTTTTTTGTCTTATCTTGTACATAAAACCTGTTAAATATTTTGCTAAAACTATTTTTGGTAAAATAAAGTTTCAGATAGGTCGTACCATGGTCTAAAC